>CM048752.1:49721180-50321180 GCA_026315105.1 Locusta migratoria
AAGCAAACTTTAGAGAGGAGATCGATATATTTCCATTAATCTGTAGTCCGCTACAAATGGAATTTCGAAACCTCCTGTTGTCACCAAGTTAAAGCATTTCTCACAAATCAGTATTCGAAGCTGTGTAGAAGCACATGCCCGAATATTTATTATCAGAGTTCCTTCCAAAGGCGAAATCGATTCACGAGATTACGTATCGATAACTTAGTGTTGTCTTTTTTAAATTAATGTAGAAAAGATTATTGTAGCGTAGTAGTTTCGGCACTATTAATTTGCCAGATTACTGTGTTTCTGTATTGATGGATTTTATTCGCAACTGCCAACGGTTTAAAAAATTCCGTCACAGTATTTTTCTACTGCATTTTCAATTAATCGATTTTTTATCCGTCTCTGTTTCTCCTCCCCTCAAGCAAACTTTAGAGAGGAGATCGATATACTTCCATTAATCTGTAGCCCGCTACAAATGGAATTTCGAAACCTCCTGTTGTCACCAAGTCAAAGCATTTCTCACAAATCAGTATTCGAAGCTGTGTAGAAGCACATGCCCGAATATTTATTATCAGAGTTCCTTCCAAAGGAGAAATCGATTCACGAGATTACGTATCGATAAGTTAGTGTTATCTTTTTTAAATTAACGACCGAAAAGATAAATGTAGCGTAGTAGCTTTAGCACTATTAAGTTACCAGATTACTGTGTTTCTGTATTGATGGATTTTATTCGCAACTGCCAACAGTTTAAAAAATTCCGTCACAGTATTTTTCTACTGCATTTTCAATTAATCGATTTTTTATCCATCTCTGTTTCTCCTCCCCTCAAGCAAACTTTAGAGAGGAGATCGATATATTTCCATTAATCTGTAGCCCGCTACAAATGGAATTTCGAAACCTCCTGTTGTCACCAAGTCAAAGCATTTTTCACAAATCAGTATTCGAAGCTGTGTAGAAGCAGATGCCGGAATATTTATTAACAGAGTTCCTTCCAAAGGAGAAATCGATTCACGAGATTACGTATCGATAAGTTAGTGTTATCTTTTTTAAATTAACGACCGAAAAGATAAATGTAGCGTAGTAGCTTTAGCACTATTAAGTTACGAGATTACTGTGTTTCTGTATTGATGGATTTTATTCGCAACTGCCAACGGTTTAAAAAATTCCGTCACAGTATTTTTCTACTGCATTTTCAATTAATCGATTTTTTATCCGTCTGTTTCTCCTCCCCTCAAGCAAACTTTAGAGAGGAGTTCGATATATTTCCATTAATCTGTAGCCCGCTACAAATGGAATTTCGAAACCTCCTGTTGTCACCAAGTAAAAGCATTTCTCACAAATCAGTATTATTCGAAGCTGTGTAGAAGCACATGCCCGAATATTTATTAACAGAGTTCCTTCCAAAGGAGAAATCGATTCACGAGATTACGTATCGATAAGTTAGTGTTATCTTTTTTAAGTTAACGACCTAAAAGATAAATGTGGCGTAGTAGTTTTGTCACTATTAAGTTACCAGATTACTGTGTTTCTGTATTGTTGGATTTTATTCCCAACTGCTAACAGTTTAAAAAATTCCGTCACAGTCATTTACACACTGCAATTTGTTATGGCGGAAAATGGAGAAAATCTTCAATTCACAGATAAAGTATTCTGAACGTTGTTTATTCTACACACGTGTGTTGACCTGTTTTGCCAAAGCTACTACACATTAATATGTAGAGAACACGCTACATAATTCCGGATCCAAAGTATCAGAACATCGTGTTTCTTGCCTGTGAACGAGACAGGCCTCAGTTAAAATTAGTTTCAGTGTTATCCCAGTTACCTACATCGCTAGCCATCATTTTCACGTTGTTGACTACATTCGTGGTCAGTATGGCTGACTCTCAAATTGTTGTTTGACGTGAATATGAATAATAGTTAATAGCAGTGTGGAAGAAAAGGAAAGTTTATTTATTCACACATTTCCTTCAAAAGAGAAATAGGTCCACTAGATTACGTGTAGAAACCACCATAACAATAGGTCAGTGTTGTCTGTTAGTTCAAATTCAAATGTTTGCAAATCTAAGGGACGTAACTGCTGTGGTTATTCATTCCCTAGACTGCCAAACTGCTGTAACTAACTTATGGTAAGGGCAACACACACACATATGTCTGAGGAAGGACTCGAACCTCCGACGGCGAACAACCGAGCACTCCGCAGAAAGGCGCCTTAGCGCGCTCTGCCACTCCACCGTGGCTGTTAGTTAACGCTCAGAAAGATAAACGCAGTGTTAGAAATACCGTGACTATTTTTAACAACATTATCAGGTTCCTATTCTGTACTGACGAATAATTTTCGTAACCGGCAATAGTTTACAACGCATCTTTCAAGGTCCTTTACATATTGCAGCGCTGTGGTGGAGGAATATTATAGAGGATCTAGTAGAAACTTAATTCACTTGGACGGCATTAGAAGTGAGAATTGTGTCAAACTTTTATTTCTTCTTGTGTTGCATCTACGATAAGACAGCGCAAATGACGGAGAAAATTCCACATTTCTGTGCGCTGTCGTCCTTGTCGTATTAATTGTTAAGCAAGCCACCACAAAGCAACGAGACTGACTGATTTTACGTAGTTACAGAAAAAAATGTGTTAATTCATGTAACGGCAGGAATCGCGTGGTTATTGAAAGACTTCCCATACTGAAATACCTTTTAACACGCTGCACTATGCGTCAAATGTAAGAAATAACGTGTATGTACCTATATGTTAAATTTCCGAGCCATCACAAAAGCTGATTTGGTCATCTTAATACGTCATAATTACACATTTCCTCACTTCATTACTTTGTGATGAAACCTACTGTGAAGGAATTTTTTAGCGGCTACATTCTTGCAGCAGACACTTCCTGTTTTCTCGCTGCGTTACATCAGAATATCAAATCGATATTCGGTCGATGCGGTACGCCGTATTATCTCGGGACCATCTCACTGCCGTCTTGCTGCTACACGAGGTGTCGATGTCTGCGACCTTGTTTCCAGAAATTTAAATGGAAATAATTCGCCGATTTTCTGCGCATTCTCCCAACGGAAGAACAACAGCCGTAATTCAGATGCAAGTCATTGTTGTAGACGTGTATTCTGGTATCTGTAGCGGAACATGTAAAACATGACTGAAGGGCGCTATATGTTAACTACCAGAATACTAACGTATTTTTCCCAGAGCTAACTATTTATTTCTGTCTAAAAGTAATGGTTACAGCAGACAGAAGGAAGGAAGGAAGTTTAGGGTTTTACGTCACGTCGACAGCACATTCAATACGAAGGCAAATCTAACTCGAGTTTCGTACTGTGTGGCTGCAATTTTGACGCCATTAACGGTATTTGAGTATTTTAAGGAAATTAACGACAAATTGTTTCCATTACTGAGCTATCGTGACAGCTGGATTGTTCTTTGAGAACCACGTTGCTTCCCAGAACCTTATTCAGTAATAGATTTCAACAGCATCAGACTACAGTCTGCTAAAATGAGCTGTTTTGTTATGAGAGGAATTCAGTTAACGCACAGTTCTGCGTACTTGACACTGACTGTTACTGGGGATGAACCCACGGTCGCCATTACGTACTTGTTTCCGTGCCCACGACTGAATAATGGCAAAGGTATTCACGGAAGCTGTGTGGAGAAAATGAAATATATTTACTGTCAATATTTGCTCCATTGACAGTCTCGTGAGTTTACGAGTATATGAGGCAATAACGAAGTGCAAAGGCGGCATTAGTAATTACGTTCGCTGTTCACACTCTCCATTAAACGCGCCTTTCACGTCTGGCTGTTGCAACGAATTTTGTCAACACTGCCCCAACATGAAGAGTAGGGTTTTGTACAAAATATCCCACACATCTATCACATGAACATACTTTTAATCGATATGTCTTAAAAGGGAAATACTATCAGTAAAGGAAAGGACATTCGCTAGTTCTCGAAATGATACACAACAGAAGATATGGAAAACCAGCAACTCGCCTATTTGACGGAGGCCTTCTACGGAAAATAAGTTTTATCTATTCCACCAAATATACCACTTCTACGCTCTGTCTGGAAAGCTAAATTTTCCATTAAAATATGATCGAAACCACATTTCTCTTTACTGCATTATTTCATAACGTCCGTTGCAACTGTGAAAACGACTTCCTTGCGTCGCCATTCTTGCGCCAGGCGCTCTCTGTATTATTGTCGCTCTACATACGAATAAAAGATACTATGTGTTTTGCTCCATAAAAAAATAGACAAATAAATAAAATACTTCCACCCTCCCTCCCAGTTGCTTAACATTAACGTCTGCTGTTAAGTAAAGAAGTAAAGAAGTAAACCGCAATCAAAAAGAGTAATATTTTTGTTTAATAAAAGGTCCGAGTATTGTTATTCGTTTTCGTAGATAACTTGGTGTAGAATGGAGGAGGAACGTTAAATGTAAAAACAATGCTTTCATTGTCTCTCTGGGTCGAAGAAGCAACGTATTGTTCACTTTCACGTTGACTGCTGCGTACATTATATGAAACGTAATTCATCATTAGAGCATACTGCCGCAAAATGTGCTTTACGAATAAACCGATTTACAAAATTCTGCCCTGCCTCGGCATTAATTGGCCTAACTTTTCCTTCCTTTATCTCAAATGACGTTACATGTTGCCCAATGATATAGCGGAATGTCTCGATTATTCTTGTGAAACGAGAGAACACAAGCTAAATAACTACAGGAACTAACGAAAAATTTCAAATTTCCTGCAGGCATTGAAAACAGAGATTTTTCATAGTGCTCAACAGAGCGAATGATGAAGTTTACAGACGACAGAACGTTAATATTTAGTTACTGTAAAAGTTTTTTCAATAACGTTTGTTGCATAGTATACTATTTGAAACTGCCTTCGTGCTTCCGCTACAGATGTCACACAGCATAAACGCTAGTTCTGTGTAAAAGTCGGACATTACAGACGCTATTTCGTACACATTAATTAACTATATCAGCCGGCCGGTTTGGCCGAGCGGTCTGCGGCGCGCCAGCCACAGTCTACACGGCCGCTGCGGTCGGGGGTTCGAATCCTCGGGCGTGGATGTTTGTGTTGTCCTTAGCGTAAGTTAGTTTAAGTTAGTCAAGTGATTAGTGTGTAAGTCTAGCGACTGATGACCAGGAATTTTGGTCGCATAAGACGTCACACACATTTGAACATTTTTAATTAACCATATCACACGTATTGCGAAGTAATTCTCCGTCAAACAATGTACTATTATCAAAACAGATATTTCGTACACATTAATTAACCATATCAGACGTATTGCGAAGTAAATCTCCGGGAAACAGTGAACTTCCTTCCAAACATATTTCGTCTTCTGATCCAGCGGAAGTGGTAATCTAAATGAGTCACAGTCGATCAAGATTTAAAGATTTCATCGAGTAATTGTTAATTCTTGCGTATATTAGCAGGAGGAAACCGCGATAGATAGATTGAAACTGTTTCTTACTATTTCAGCTGGGCATGTCGGAAGTTCGATAAAATATTCAGGTATTTTTCTACTGCAAATTCAATTAATCGATTTTTTATCCGACTCTGTTTCTCCTCCCCTCAAGCAAACTTTAGGGAGGGGATCGATAGATTTCCATTAATCTGTAGACAGCTACAAATGGAATTTCGAAACCCCCTGTTGTCACCAAGTAAAAGCATTTCTCACATTGCGTTTAGTTTACCCATTTCCAGATACACGTGGAAAATACGTAATCAGTATTCGAAGCTGTGTTGAAGCAGATGCCGGAATATTTATTAACAGAGTTCCTTCCAAAGGTGAAATCGATTCACGAGATCGATATGTTAGTGTTATCTTTTTTAAATTAACGACCGAAAAGATAAATGTAGCGTAGTAGTTTTGGCACTATTAATTTGCCAGATTACTGTGTTTCTGTATTGTTGGATTTTATTCGCAACTGCCAACAGTTTAAAAAATTCCGTCACAGTATTTTTCTACTGCATTTTCGATTAATCGATTATTTATCCGATTCTTTTTCTCCTCCTCTCAAGCAAACTTTTATTTATTTATTCACACATTTCCTTCAAAAGGAGAAATCGGTCCACTAGATTACGTGTAGAAGCCACCATAACAATAGGTCAGTGTTGTCTGTTAGTTCAAATTCCAATGTTTGCAAATATAAGGGACTTAACTGCTGTGGTTATTCAGTCCCTAGACTGCCAAACTGCTGTAACTAACTTATGGTAAGGGCAACACACACACACACACACACACACACACACACACACACACACACACACACAAACGTGACCGAGGGAGGATTCGAACCTCCGACGGCGAACAACCGAGCACTCCGCAGCAAGGCGCCTTAGCGCGCTCTGCCACTCCACCTTGGCTGTTAACGCTCAGAAAGATAAACGCAGTGTTAGAAATACCGTGACCATTTTTAACAACATTATCAGATTCCTATTCTATACTGATGAATAATTTTCGTTACCGGCAATAGTTTACAACGCATCTTTCAAGGTCCTTTACATATTGCAGCGCTGTGGTGGAGGAATATTATAGAGGATCTGGTAGAAACTTAATTCACTTTGACGGCATTAGAAGTGAGAATTGTGTCAAACTTTTATTTTTTATTTCTTCTTGTGTGGCATCAACGATAAGACGGCACAAATGACGGAGAGAATTCCGCATTTCTGTGCGCTGTCCACCTTGTCGCATTAATTGTTAAGCAAGCTACCAGAAAGCAACGAGACTGACTGATTTTACGTAGTTACAAAAAAAAGTGTTAATACATGTAACCGCAGGAATCGCATGGTTATTGAAAGACTTCCCATACTGAAATACCTTTTAACACGCTGCACTATGCGTCAAATGTAAGAAATAACGTGTATGTACCTATATGTTAAATTTCCGAGCCACCACAAAAGCTGATTTGGTCATCTTAATACGTCATAATTCACTTCATTATTTTGTGATTAAACAGCATGAGTTACACGAGAAGTCAAAGTGGAGGGAAAATAATAAAGTGCCTCCAAACCAACTGTGAAGGAATTTTTTAGCGGCTACATTCTTGCAGCAGACACTTCCTCAAGATATGGACGGAGCGGTACGTCGTATTATCTCGGGACCATCTCACTGCCGTCTTGCTGCTACACGAGGTGTCGATGTCTGCGACCCTGTTTCCGCAAGTTGACATCCAAATAATTCGCCAACTTGCTGTGCATTCTGCCAACGGTAGAAGAATAGCCAATAACCGTGGCACTGGCGAAAGTTATTATTGTCGACGTGTATTCTCGTATCTGTGGTGTCTGACGTGGCAGAAAATGTGAAACATGACTGATGAGCCCTATATATTAATTAACAAAACACCCACATCATTTTACCAGACCGAACTATATATTTGTGTCCATTTGTGCGTTAATATTCTCCGTGCTAAGCATTGCAAGTAGAGACGCTAAAAATAATCGTTGTAGTTATTTAGCATACAGCAGAAAGATAAAAAAAGGTGAACAATAGCAAACAGGCAAACAGTCAACAGCCTTATCCGCTTAGTTTATGAGAAACAGAAAGGGAAAAATATCGTGTACGGTATATTCGGAAAAATCAGAGAAACTGGCGAATAGTTGTAAACCACTTTCAGGTCGTCATTCAAAGAGAAGAACTTAATGAGACACGTTTTCGGCATGAGGTTCGGAGCTTATTCAGTGCGACAGCAAGTCTGGCTTGTGTGTCGTACTGTGCGGCTGCAATTTTTTAGCAACTCTCCTTCTATGGAAAATAAGTTTTACGTATACGACAAAATTTTTCATTACTACGCGCTGCCTCGAGAAGTAAATTCCCCGTGAAAACATGATGGAAACCACATTTCTCTTTACTTCATTATTTCATAACGCCCGTTGCAACTGTCAAATGACTTCCTCGCGACGCCAGTCTTGCGTCAGACGCTCTCTGTGTTATTGCCGCTGTAAATATGAATACGGAATCAAGTTTACGACGAAAGACTCCATCTTCTTGTGCGAGTTTTACACTATCTGATTGAGTAGAAAATTGCGCTAAAACATGGCCTTCGCTTTATTTGTGAGTTACTCAGCATTTTTTACTTCATGACGGTACCTACTCACCACCGACTGACCAGCATATAAAACACTTGCTCAGACGTGTAAATATTCTTTCGATAAGCACTTTAATTTTCGCGTTTTCGCTCTGAAGGTCTGCCTCTCCTCTAACGGTTGGGGACTTGTTGCTTTCCGCTATTTAAATGAAATAAAATAAATGAGTAAAAAAACTCCAGTCTTCGCTCCCAGTTGCTTAACATTAACGTCTGCTGTCTAAAGAAGTAAACCGCAATCAAAAAGAATAAGACAGATAACTTGGTGTAGAATGGAGGAGGAACGTTCAATGTAAAAATAACGCTTTCATTGTCTCTCTGAGTCGAACAAGCAACGTATTGTTAACTTCGGCGTCAACTGTGACATAACGTAATTCATCACTCGAGTATACTGCTGCAAAATGTGCTTTACGAAAAACCGACTTACAAAATTCTGTTCCCACGACATTAATTGGCCTAACTTTTCCTTGCTTTATTTCAAATGACGTTACATGTTGTCCAATGATGAAGCAGGGATGTCTCGCCCAAACGTTTGAAACGAGAGATCTCAAGCCAAACAACTCCAAAAACCAACAACAAATTTAAAATTTTCTGCAGGTATTGAAAACCGGGATTTTTCGTAGTGCTCCAGCTAAAAACTGGGTGAATGGTGAAGTTTAGAGACGACACAATGTTAATATCTAGTCACTGCAAAAGTTTTGCTGTATAGTATACTCTTTTAGACTGGTAAGTCTGCTAGATTAAACAAATGTCACAGAGACTAAACGCTAATTCTGAGTAAAAGTGGGATATTACGGACGTTATTTAGTACACACTAATTAACCATATCAGACGTATTGCGAAGTAAATCTCCGGGAAACAGTGCACTTCCTACGAAACATATTTCGTCTTCTGAATCAGCGTAACTGGCAATCTAAATGAGTCACAGTCCAACAAAAACTGATTTCATCGAGTAATTGTTAATTCTTGCGTTTGTTAGCAGCAGGAATCCTCGCTACAACGTTTGAAACTGTTTCTTACAATTTCACCTGGGCATGTCGGAAGTACGATAAAATATTCCGTTTTTTTCCTACTGCATTGTCATTTTATCGATTTTATCTGACTCTGGTTCTCCTCACCTCAAGCAAACTTTAGAGAGGGGATCGATAGACTTCCATTAATCTGTAGCCAGCTACGAATGGAATTTAAAAACCACATGTTGTCACTAAGTAAAACCATTTCTCACATTGCATTTGGATTACCCACATCCTGTTGCACATGGAAAACACAATATTGGAAGCAGTGTGGAAGAAGATGAGGGAACATTTATTCACAGAGGGAGAAATCGAGCCACGAGATTACGTGTCGATATGTTAGTATTATCTCTTAGTTAACGACCGGAATGATAGATGTGACCTAGTATTTTTGCCAGATTTCTGTGTTTCTGTATTGATGGATTTTATCCAACTGCCAACAGTTTAAAAAATCTGTCATTGTCATTTACACACTGCAACCTGTTATGGGGGAAAATTTGTAGGAAAAAAAATTAATTCTCAGTCTACCTACAAACTCCATTAAAATTCGCTGCATTTGTTGAAAACTACGATTTTTTTGAACTGTAAGGCGCCTTAGAACGCTGGCCAACTCCATCGCAGCTATATATTATTTAACGCTCGGAAAGACAGACGCAGTGTTACAAGTACTGCGATCATTTTCAACAACATTATCAGGTTTCTATTCTCTAATGGTGAATTGTGTTCGTAATTGGCAATACTGCAGACCTGTGTTGGAGGAGAAACATAATTCATTCAGGCGGCAGTAGAAATGAGAATTGTTTCTTAACATTAACGTCTGTTGTCGGAAGCAGCAAATCGCAATCAAATAGAGCATTTTCTTTTATTTATTTATTACACGTTTTCATATATAACTTGTTGTGTTAAACTTAAAAATAATACTTTGATTGTCTGTCTGGGTCGAAGAAGGAACACATTGTTGAGTTTCACCTTGACCTTGGCATAGATTATATCAAACGTAATTCATCACTCGAGCATCAGTGCTCCATAACGTGCTTTACGAAAATCCGATTTCCATAATTCTGTTCTGTTTTGTCATTAATTGGCCTAACCTTTCCCTGCACTATCTTCAAAGTCGTTACATGTTGCCCAAAAATGAAGTAGGAATGTCGCAACCATTCTTGTGAAACGAGAGATCTCAAGCCAAAGCACTGCGGAAACTAACAACAAGTTAAAGATTTCTTTCTATAAATAGGCGATGCAGTTATTTAGCGAACAGCAGACAGATCAAATAAACTGAAAAATAGCAAACCACGGACGTGAACCGCTATATCGGCAGCGTCTATTATGAGAAACAGAATGGGGAAAATACAGTGTAGCGCAATTTCCGAAAATATCAGACAATTGAGGAACAGTTGTAAGCCAGTTTTAGGCTGGTATTCAGTGAGAAGGGATCAGACATAGTTTAAGGCATGGAGTTGGAAGCACATTCAGTACGAAGGCAAATCTAGCTTGAGTGTCGTATTAAGTGGCTGCAATTTTGGAGCCATTAACGCTATTCCAGCATATAAGAAACTGAATTTCGGCGAATCCCTCTGCAGTTTTGTTTCGAGGGGGATGAAAATAATGCACAATTCTGCGGTGTTGCCACCGACTGTTACTGGGGATGGACCCGCAATTAGCATTGCTTGTTTCCGTCTTTACAACTGAATAATGGCGAAGGCAGTAACGGAAGTATCTCGAACGAAACGGAATCTATTTACTGTCAATATTTGTTCCCGAGACAGAGTCTCTTAAATTTACGTGTGTATGAGGCAAAAAACAGTGCAAATATGGGAACAGTTGTGTATTTACGCCACCAGTGTGACGATAAATTGCAAGGCTGTTCACACTCTCCTTTAAACGCGCCTTGCACGTCACACTGTTGCAAACAATTTATGTCTACACTGTCCCAATCGGAAGAGTAGGCTTTTGTACAAACTGTACCGCACATTTATAACGAAAACATACTTTACACCTGAAATGTCTTTAAAGGGAAATACTGTTGGTAAAGGAAAGGACATTCGCTAGTTCTCGAAATGATACACAACAGAAGATATGGAAAACTAGTAACTCGCCTATTTGACGGAGGCCTTCTACGGAAAATAAGTTTTATCTATTCCACCAAATATCTCACTTCTACGCTCTGTCTCGAAAGCTAAATTTTCCATGAAAACATGATCGAAACGACATTTCTCTTTACTTCATTGTTTCATAACGTCCGTTGCAACTGTCAAACGACTTTCTTGCGACGCCATTCTTGCGCCAGAAGCTCTCTGTATTATTGCCGCTCTAAATATGAGTAACTGAAACTATGTGTTTTGTTCCATTAAAAAAAATAGACAAATAAATAAAATACTTCTGTCCTCCCTCCCAGTTACTTAACATAAACGTCTGCTGTGTAAAGAAGTAAAACGCAATCAAAAAGAGTAATATTTTTGTTTAATAATAGGTCGGAGTATTGTTATTCGTTTTCGTAGATAACTTGGTGTAGAATGGAGGAGGAACGTTAAATGTAAAAATAATGCTTGCATTGTCTCTCTGGGTCGAAGAAGCAACGTATTGTTAACTTTCACGTCGACTGTGGCATACATTATGTCAAACATAATTCATCATTCCAGCATACTGCGGCAAAAATGTGCTTTACGAAAAACCGATTTACAAAATTCTGCCCTGCCTCGGCATTAATTGGCTTAACTTTTCCTTCCTTTATCTCAAATGACGTTACATGTTTCCCAATGATGAAGCAGGAATATCTCGACCATTCTTGTGAAACGAGAGATCTCGAGCTAAATAACTGCACGAACTAACGAAAAATTTCAAATTTCCTGCAGCTTTGAAAACCGGAATTTTTCATAGTTTTCAACTGAGCGAATGATGAAGTTTAGAGACGACAGAATGTTAATATTTAGTCACTGCAAAAGTTTTGTCAATAACCAACGTTTGTTGCATAGTATACTATTTGAAACTGCCTTCGTGCTTCCGCTACAGATGTCACACAGCATAAACGCTAATTCTGTGTTAAAGTCGGACATTACAGACGCTATTTCCTACACATTAATTAACAATATCAGCCGGTCGCTTTGGCCGAGCGGTCTGCGGCGCGCCAGTCACAGTCTACACGGCCGCTGCTGTCGGGGGTTCGAATCCTCCCTCGGGCGTGGATGTTTGTGTTGTCCTTAGCGTAAGTTGAACATTTTTTAATTAGCCATATCACACGTATTGCGAAGTAATTCTCCGTGAAACAAGGTACTATTTTCGAAACAGATATTTCGTACACATTAATTAACCATATCAGACGTATTGCGAAGTAAATCTCCCGAGAAACAGTGAACTTCCTTCGAAACATATTTCGTCTTCTGATCCAGCGGAAATGGTAATCTAAATGAGTCACAGTCCAACAAAAACGGGATTCTATCGAGTAATTTTTAAGTCTTACGTTTGATAGGAGGAGCAATCCACGATACAAAGTTTGAAACTGTTTCTTACAATTTCAGTTGGGCATGTCAGAAGTACGATAAAATATTCAGGTATTTTTCTACTGCATTTTCAATTTATCGATTTTTTTATCCGACTCTGTTTCTCCTGCCCTCAAGCAAACTTTAGAGAGGGGATCGATAGATTTCCATTAATCTGTAGTCAGCTACGAATGGAATTTCGAAACCTCCTGTTGTCACCAAGTAAAAGCATTTCTCACAATGCGTTAGTTTATCCATTTCCTGTTACACATGTAAAACACGTAAACAGTATTCGAAGCTGGGTGGAAGCAGATGCCGGAATATTTATTAACAGAGTTCCTTACAAAGGAGAAATCGATTCACGAGATTACGTATCGATAAGTTAGTGTTATCTTTTTTAAGTTAACGACCGAAAAGATAAATGTAGCGTAGTAGTTTTTGCTCTATCAAGTTACCAGATTACTGTGTTTCTGTATTGATGGATTTTATTTGCAACTGCCAACAGTTTAAAAAATTCCGTCACAGTCATTTACACATTGCAATCTATTATGGCAGAAAATTGAGAAAAAATTAATTCACAGATAAAGTACAAACATATTTTAAGTTCACCGCATTTGTAGGAAAATACAATTCTTTCAACTGCTCAAATCGAAAACTGTAGGAGTGGTATGGTTTCTTAATCGTCAAAATTCTAATGATTAAATCTCAGCTAAATTTTTCTCTAAAACAAACGTTTCCTTCCATACCTAGACTTTCAACAATGCTTTCGTATCTCTGTACTTGTTTAATCTCAGTGCGTAAACACTGATTCTATATCAAAGTACTACGTCACAGACGTTATTTGGCATAACTTAATAAATCGCATCGCACCTAGCACAAAGTAAGTCTCCGAAAAACAAAGTGCTTTCTCCAAAACCGATATTTCGACCTCTTCGCCAGAGAAAGCGTAATATAAGTAAGTCACAGTCCAACGAAAACAAAAATTCGCCGAATACTTTGTCGTTCGTTACGAGAAAGAATCATCTGAACAGCGCTTGAATCTCTTTAACAAATGTTAAAGAGACAGCCACTGATTTAACATCCGGTGTGTTTCTTATACATGTATGACGGAATAATACCTGCGTAATGCTAACACAACAAATACGGTACCTACGAGTGCAGGTTCAAAACCTCATGTTGTCAGAAAGTAAAACACTTTCTCGCATTGGGTTCACTTTACGGATCGACAACAAAAATGTTGAGATCATAATGATCATGAAATATTCAGTACCGTCAAGAGAATACCGGAAGATAGATTTTTTTTTCTTTTTCCCCTTACAGCATCCATCCCTGGTAACAAATTTCTGATTGATGTGGACCAAGTTATTGTGGCTGAAGGATGAAGAGAGGAACGAAAACGCTGGTATTCTCACAAAGTTTCCGGAAACCCACTTCTCGCTAATAAATCCGTACGACGGTTCGTTAATTTGTAAACCGTCACACCTACTTTCGTTTTCAGTCTTCAGCCGGTCGTACAGTATCGTTCGCTGCTGACGAAATATTCCATGACCCGAGGTACAGGATTAGGAAAGCGTTTTTACTCAGTAGGAGCTTCTTGGCCATACCGTGTATTCTGAACGTTGTTTATTCTCCACATGTCGTGTGTTGAGCTGTTTTGTCAAAGCTACTACATTTTTATATGTAGAGCACACGCTACATAATTCCGTATCCAAAGTATCAGAACATCGTTTTTCTTGCCTGTAAACGAGACAGGCCTCACTTAAAATTAGTTTCAGTGTTATACCAGTTACCTACATCGCTAGCCATCATTCTCACGTTATTGACTACATTCGTAGTCAGTATGGCTGACTCTGAAATTGCTGTTTGACGTGAATAATATTTACAGTAATGGAAGCAGTGTGGAAGAAAAGGAAAGTTTATTTATTCACACATTTCCTTCAAAAGGAGAAATCGGTCCACTAGATTACGCGTAGAATAGGTCATTGTTGTCTGTCAGTTCAAATTCAAATGTTTGTAAATCTAAGGGACATAACTGCTGTGGTTATTCAGTCCCTAGACTGCCAAACTGCTGTAACTAACTTATGGCAATGGCAACACACACACACACACACACACACACACACACACACATATGTCTGAGGGACGCTACATCACTCCCTTCGCTTCATCTCCAGCAGTATCAATTAAGCCATAGGCGGAAGCTAAGACTAACCAGCATATAAAACAATCAGACGTGTAAACACATAGCGACTTGATGTTTCTAGTTTTCGATTTGAAGCTCTGAAAGATGCTACAGATTGGAAACTTCGTGTTTCGCTCCATTAAAAAATTTACTACCACCATCGCTCGCAGTTGCGTAACATAAACGTCTGTTGTCGGAAGAAGTAAAACACAATCAAAAAGAGTAATTTATTTATTTGTTATACGTTTTCGCAGATAACTTGTAGAATGGAGGAAGAACGTTAAATGTAAAAATAATTCTTGGGTTTTTCTTACTGCTCAAATCTAAAATTGTAGGAATAGTAAGGTTTTTGAGGCGACAGGATGCTAATGTTTAACTGTCTGCCAAACTTCTTCTTTAAAACCAGCCTTTCCTCGTATACCAACATAGCTTTCGAGTCTCTGCGAGTTTTATAGTATCTGCGTTGAGTAGAAAATATAAAACGATGCCACCGGTTGGGAACTTGATGTTTTCCTCCATTTAAAAAAGTATAACACAAATAAATAAATAAATAAAAATGAACAAAATTCCGCCTTTGCTCCCAGTTGCTTAACATTAACATCTGCTGTGTAAAGAAGTAAACCGCAATCAAAAAGAGTAACATAACTGTTTAATAATACATCTAAGTATTGCTATACGTTTTCGTAGATAACTTGGTGTAAAATGGAGGAGGAACCTTAAATTTAAAAATAATGCTTTCATTGTCTCTCTGGATCGAAGAAGCAACGTATTGTCAACTTTCACATTGACTGTGGCATACATTATGTCAAACGTAATTCATCACTCGAGCATACTGCTGCAAAATCTGTTTTATGAAAAAACGATTTAGAAAAAAAAATGTTGTGCCTCGACATTAATTGGCGTAACTTTTTCTTGTTTTATTTCAAATGACGTTACATGTTGTCCAATGATGAAACAGGAATGTCTCGACCATTTTTGTTGAACGAGAGAACTCAAGCCAAACAACTGCACAAACTAACGACAAATCACAAATTTCCTTCAGGTATTGAAAACCGGGATTTTTCATAGTGCTCAACTGGGCGAATAATGAAGTTTAGAGGCGACAGAATGTGAATATTTAGTCATTGCAATAGTTTTGCTGTATAGTATACTCTTTCAGACTGCTTTGGTACGTCTGCTAGATTAAACAATGTCAAAGAGCATAAACGCTGATTCTGTGTAAAAGTCGGACATTACGGACGTTATTTCGTACACATTAATTATTTCTTCTTCTGATCCAGCGGAAGTGGTAATCTAAATGAGTCACAGTCCAACAAAAACAGGAGTTCATCGAGTAATTGTTAATTCTTGCGTTTGTTAGCAGGACGAATCCACGATACAAAGTTTGAAACTGTTTCCTACAATTTCAGCTGGGCATGTCGAATGTACGATAAAATATTAAGGTATTTTTCTACTTCATTTTCAATTAATCGATTTTTTATCCGGCTCTGTTTCTCCTCCCCTCAAGCAAACTTTAGAGAGGGGATCGATAGATTTACATTAATCAGTAGCCAGCTATGAATGGAATTTCAAAATCTCCTGTTGTCACTAAGTAAAAGCATTTCTCACATTGCGTTTAGTTTACCCATTTCCTGTTACACATGGAAAACACGTAAACAGTATTCGAAGCTGTATGGAAGCAGATGCCGGAATATTTATTAACAGTGTTCCTTCCGAAGGAGAAATCGATTCACGAGATTACGTATCGATAAGTTATTATTATCTTTTTTAAGTTAACGATCGAAAAGATAAGTGGAGCGAAGTATTTTTGGCACTATTAAGTTACCAGATTACTGTTTTTCTGTATTGGTGGATTTATTCGCAAGTGCCAACAGCTTAAAAAATTCTGTCACAGTCATTTACACACTGCAATCTGTTATGGCGAAAAATACTACAAACATATTTTACGTTCACAGCATTTGTTGAAAACTATGATTCTTTCAACTGCTCAAATCTAAAACTGTAGGAGTGGTATGGATTTTTAAGCGTCGGAATTCTAATGTTTTAGTCTCTGCTAAATTTTTCTCTAAAACAAACGATTCTTTGCATACATAGACTCTCAACAATGCTTTCGTATCTCTGAATGGTTTAATCTCAGAGCGTAAACAATGATTCTGTACCAACGTAGTACGTTACAGACGTTATTTGGCATAACTTAATAAATCGCATCGCACCTAGCACAAAGGAAGTCTCCGAAAAACAAAGTGCTTTCTCCAAAACCGATATTTCGACCTCTTCGCCAGAGAAAGCGTAATCGAAGTAAGTCAGTGAAACGAAAGCAAAAATTCGCCGAAAACTTTGTCGTTCGTTACGAGAAAGAATCATCTGTACAGCTCTTGAATCTCTTTGTTACGATCTCACCCGAACATATATTAAAGAGACAGCCACTGATTGAACATCCGGAGTGTTTCTTATACACGCTTGACGGAATAATACCTGCGTAATGCTAACACAACAAATACGGCACCTACGAGTTCAGTTTCAAAACCTCATGTTGTCAGAAACTAAAACAATTTCTCGCATTGGGTTCAGTTAACGGATCGACAAGAAACATGTTAAGATCATAAGGATCATGAAATATCCAGTACCATCAAGAGAATACCGGAGATAGATATTATTATCTTTTTCTCCTCATAGCATCCATCCCTGGTAACAAATTTCTGATTGATGTGGACCAAGTTATTGCGGCTGAAGGATGAAGAGAGGTACACAAACGCTGGTATTCTCACAAAGTTTCTGGAAACCCACTTCTCGCTAATAAATCCGTACGACGGTTCGTTAATTTGTAATTCGTCACACTTACTTTCGTTTTCAGTCCTCAGCCGGTCGTACAGTATCGTTCGCTGCTGACGAGATATTCCATGAGCCCACTTACAAGATTAGGAAAGCGTTTTGACTCAGTAGGAGCTTCTTGGCCATACCGTGTATTCTGAACGTTGTTTATTCTCCACATGTCGTGTGTTGAGCTGTTTTGTCAAAGCTACTACACTTTTATATGTAGAGCACACGCTACATAATTCCGTATCGAAAGTATCAGAACATAGTGTTTCTTGCCTATAAACGAGACAGGCCTCACTTAAAATCAGTTTCAGTGTTATCTCAGTTACCTACATCGCTAGCCATCATTCTCACGTTGTTGACTACATTCGTGGTCAGTATGGCTGACTCTGAAATTGCTGTTTGACGTGAATAATATTTACAGTAATGGTAGCAGTGTGGAGGAAAAGGAAAGTTTATTTATTCACACATTTCCTTCAAAAGGAGAAATCGGTCCACTAGATTAAGTGTAGAAGCCACCATAACAATAGGTCAGTGTTGTCTGTTAGTTCAAATTCAAATGTTTGTAAATCTAAGGGACTTAACTGCTGTGGTTATTCAGTCCCTAGACTTGCTAACTACTGAAACTAACTTATGGTAAGGGAAACACACACACACACACACACACACACACACATATATCCAAGGGAGGACTCGAATCTCCGACGGCGAACAACCGAGCACTCCGCAGCAAGGCGCCTTAGCGCGCTCGGCCACTCCACCGTGGCTGTTAGTTAACGCTCAGAAAGATAAACGCAGTGTTAGAAATACCGTGACCATTTTCAACAACATTATCGGGTTCCTATTCTATACTGATGAATAATGTTCGTAACCGGCAATAGTTTACAATGCATCTCTCAAGGTCCTTTACATATTGCAGCCCTGTGGTGGAGGAATATTATAGAGGATTGACAAGAAACGTAATTAACTTTGACGGAATTAGAAGTGAGAATTGTGTCAAACTTTTATGTTTTATTTCTTTTTGTGTGGCATCAACGATAAGACAGCACAAATGACGCATTTCTGTGCGCTGTCGACCTTGTCGCATTAATTGGTAAGCAAGCCACCACGAAGCAACGAGACTGACTGATTTTACGTAGTTACAGAAAAAAATGTGTTAATTCAGGTAACCGCAGGAAATACCTTTCAACACGCTGCACTATGCGTCAAATGTAAGAAATGACGTACGTACCCATATCTTAAATTTCCGAGCCATCACAAAAGCTGATTTGGTCAACTTATTACGGCATAATTACACATTTCCTCACTTCATTATTTTGTGATTAAACAGCATGAGTTACACGAGCAGTCAAACTGTAGAGAAAATAATAAGGTGCAGCCAAACCAACTGTGAAGGAATTTTTTAGCGGCTACATTCTTGCGAGAGACATTTCCTGTATTGTCGCTGCGTTACATCAGAATATCAAATAGATATTCGGAGGAAGCGGTACGCCGTATTATCTCGGGACCATCTCACTGCCGTCTTGCTGCTACACGTGGTGTCGATGTCTGCGACCTTGTTTCCAGAAATTGAAATGGAAATAATTCGCCGATCTTCTGCGCATTCTCCGAACGGAAGAACAACAGCCGTAATTCAGATGAATGTCATTGTTGTAGACGTGTATTTATTTCTGTCTAAAAATAATGGTTGCATAGCAAACAGAAGGAAGGAAGCTTAGGGTTTTACGCCCCGTCGACAGCATGGTCATTAGAGACAGGAACAGCAGACAGGTCAAATAAAATGAAAAACAACAAGGAAGTAGCTAAAAAAGTAGGACGATGAACCGCCATATCGGCAGGGTCTAAGAAACAGAACGAGGAAAATACAGCGTAGCGCAGTTTCCGGAAATATCAGAAAACTTGCGAACAGTTTTTAAGCCAATTTTAGTTTGGCATCCAATGAGAAGAAATGAGATATATTTTAAGGCATGGAATTGGCAGCACATTCAGTACGAAGGCAAATCTAACTCGAGTTTCGTACTGTGTGGCTGCAATTTTGACGCCATTAACGGTATTCGAGTATTTTAAGGAAATTAACGACAAATTGTTTTCATTATTGAGCTATCGTGACAGCTGAATTGTTCTTTGAGAACCACGTTGCTTCCCAGAACCTTATTCAGTAATAGATTTCAACAGCATCAGACTACAGTCTGCTAAAATGAGCTGTTTTGTTATGAGAGGAATTCAGTTAGCGCACAGTTCTGCGTACTTGACACTGACTGTTACTGGGGATGAACCAACATCACATACTTGTTTCCGTCTCCATTCACGAAAGCTGTGTGGAGAATATTTACTGTCAATATACGTTCCCTTAACAGTCTCGTGAGTTTACGTGTATATGAGGCAATAACAGTTTTCAACTGAGCGAATGATGAAGTTTAGAGACGACAGAATGTTAATATTTAGTCACTGCAAAAGTTTTATCAATAACCAACGTTTGTTGCATAGTATACTATTTGAAACTGCCTCGGTGCTTCCGCTACAGATGTCACAGAGCATAAACGCTAATTCTGTGTTAATGTCGGACATTACAGACGCTATTTCCTACACATTAATTAACCATATCAGCCGGCCGGTTTGACCGAGCGGTCTGCGGCGCGCCAGTCACAGTCTGCACGGCCGCTGCGGTCGGGGGTTCGAATCCTCCCTCGGGCGTGGATGTTTGTGTTGTCCTTAGAGTAAGTTAGTTTAAGTTAGTCAAGTGATTAGTGTGTAAGTCTAGCGACTGATGACCACGAAGTTTGGTCGCATAAGACCTCACACACATTTGAACATTTTTTTAATTAACCATATCACACGTATTGCGAAATAATTCTCCGTGAAACAATGTACTATTTTCGTAACAAATATTTCGTCTTCTGATACAGCGGAAGTGGTAGATAATCGAAATGAGTCACAGTTCAACAAAAACAGGAATTCACTGAGTAATTGTTTATTCTTCCTCTGTTCGCGGAATGAATCCTCGATACAAAGTTTTTAACTGTTTCTTACAATTTCACCTGGGCATGTTGGAATGACGATACAATAGTCCCTTTTTTCAACTCCACTGAATTAATTATTTATTTGGTACTCCACCCCTCAAGCAAACTTTAGAGAGGGGTTACAGAAATTTCTATTAATCTGTAGCAGCCAGCTACGAACGGAATTTCAAAACCTCCTGTTGTCAGTAAGTAGTACAATTCCTCACATTGCGTTTAGTTTACCCGTTTCGTGTTGTACATGGAAAACAGTTTCAGTAACCGATGCTGCGTGGAAGCAGATGGGAGTATATTTATTCCCAGAGTTCCTTCTAAAGGAGAAACGGATTCACGGGATTACGTGTCGAAGACGTAATAACTCAATGTTGTCTCTTAGTTAACAACAGGAAAGCTAAATGTAGTATTTTTGGCACTATGAACCTACCACAATTCTGTGTTTCTGTATTGATGGTTCTATTCGCAAGTGACAACCGTTTAAAAAATTCTGTCACAGTCATTTACATACTGCAACCTGTTATGGCGGAAAGTGTTGGAGTAAAAATTTCATTCACAGACAAACTACAAACTCCCTGCAATTGTTGAAAACTAGGATTTTACTAACCGCTCAAATCTAAAACTGTAGGAGTGGTATGGTTTTTTAAGCGACAGAATACTAATGCTTAACTCTCTGCCAATTTTTTTAAAATTTAAAACGAATGTTTCCTCGTATACCAGGACTTTTAACATTGCTTTCGTGTCTACGCTGGTTTAATCTCAGGGCATAGACGCTAATTCGGTATGAAAGTCGTACGTTACAGACGTTATTTGGTATAGCTTAATAAATCGCATCACGCAAGTCTCCAAAAAAACAAAGTGTTCTCCAGAGGAAGAGTAATTTAAATAAGTCACAGCCCAACAAAAACAGAATGTGGCCACATTTTAATTTAGAGACACTTGAGCTGGTACTTTTTCCTTACGTTGAAGTTGATGGTCGCTACGGATGTTTACCCTCGTTTCATTCGTAGTAAAATACGAACCAAAATGCTTACCGAATATCGCGGTTTTCCGTTCTCTCCACCGACAAATCTCGATTGTAATGTCTTCTCTCAGCGTAGGGAATTTAGTTCTCCCTTTACGTGGGACGCACACTGAAATGCATGTTCTGTGTATTTAGCACACGGGCCAAAAGAAAAGCGAAGTGTGAAACGCGAGTAATCGCTGCAGCAGAATTAAGCCTGGGCTTTGCGGCAGCAGTGGGTGTGGCATGCAGGGCTGGTGACCTGTTGAGGCGGCGCAGGGCGCTGCCGGGGAGAACGAGTACCGACCATCACAACCCGGTCTAAACTGTCGCAATTCGAAGAGTAATATTTCACACAAACGTTTCTCACGCGTTCGTCACTCGTGAATACTTGACACCAATCATTCTTTAAAGGGAAATTTTAACAGGAAAAAGTTTGACATACGCTAGTTCTCGATATGTTACAGAACAAAAGATTTTTCGCGTACGTGACACCGTTCCTCTACTCGGAAAAGGATTCGTGTTCGCCACTTGCTCTGTGACTTGTACGCCCTTTCTCGCAAGCTCAAGTCTCCCTGAAATTGTGATTGAAACCGTATTTCTGTTTACTTCATTATTTTATAATTCCACAGCCCGATATACTCAATGGAAACTGCTCTCCACCTAAAAGCCCGTCACAAGTGTCAAACGACCTCCTCGCAACGCCATTCTTGCGTCAAACGATCACTGTATACTTGCCACTTAAATTCTGGATAAGCAAACGAGATTAGGACGAAATTGTACATCCTGTTTAGCGAATTTTACAGCACATAAGCTGAGTAGAAAATTACGCTAAATGTGGCAAACGTTAATTATTCCACTCGCAACTGGAAATACATTCCTTTTTCTCGCTGGGAAGAAATTTGCTCGAAGTGAATGAACATTGTGGCGGAAGAGGAGAGTGACAAAGCGAATACCGTCGCTGGTTCTACCAGGAACCCAATTCTCGAAAATAAATCCGTGCAATGCGTGGCTGGTCAATTTGTCAATCGTTACAGCCACAGTAGCTTTCGGTGGCCGAGGCGGACCTACAGAATCGATCGCTACTGGCAGAATATTCGCTGCTCCCATGTACAGGATTAAGAATGAGATTTGTCTCTGTAAAGAGGTTTTCAAGCCACGCCAAGTATTCTGAACATTGCTGACTATAGTGTCGTGTGAGGTCCAATTTTCTTTTTTTTTTTTTTTTACTCAGGACCTCTTTAGCGGAAGTGAGAAACATTTTTCTGTATAGAACACGCTACAGAATGTCGGATGCCGAGCACAGAACAATAATCGTGACACCGGAGAAAGTTGTTGTTGTAGACGTGTATTCTTGTAGCTGTGGCGGCTCACACAGCAGAAAATGTGAAACGTGACTTATGGGCCCTAATTAATTAATTAATTAACGGAACATAAGTAGTTTGTCAGTTTAGGGACTGATGACCCCGTAGTTAAGTCCTATATGCTTCACAAACATTTGAACTCTGACGAAAACAAGTCCGTAAACACAGCAGCAACATATCCTGTAATACTTGACGCAGGAAATAACGGGTACAGAAATGTTTTAGTAGTTAAACAGGACTAGTAGGTGCACGAAACTTATTTATCAACGAATATATTGTTTGTAACAATGTGTTTTCACTGTAGTGTTTTTAAAGGAAACGCCTTTTACTACTTGCATTTGTTGTTTGTAACAGGGAAGAAGAGTTGTCAAGTTCCACGAATAAATGTATAATAGGCCTGGAACTGTGCTTAATCTGACGGGAATTTTTGTTGTAAATTCCGATAAACTATTTAATTATGACTACGGATGTACGCCTGTAAGCCGTGGCCGAGCGCATTGAGGCGCTACGCTACGGTGCGCGACGCCGTTCCCCATCAGGGGTTCGAATCCCCCTTCGGGCATGGATATTTGTGCCGTCTTTAGTATAAGCTAATTCATGAGTGGTTTGTTAAGTTTAGGGACTGATGACCACGTGGTTAAGTCTCATAAGCTCTACAAACATTTCAACATTTTATGCCTGTAAATTTTTGACGTGGCATATCAGTGAAGACTCAGAGGAAGCTACACTCATTAATATCTTGTAACACGTTTTGCTTCAGTTTTCTAGCAACTTGGTGCAGTTTCCTCAATACTTGACTATTAAAGTTAAAACTAAACACAAACGGTGGTTTATGTTCGAAAGAATTAAGAAGTTGTTAACTATCGGTAATTACGTAAATGGTGTTCTTAAAAATGATTATTTACAGTAACAAAGCCTTTTGTGTAAAAATACGGTCAGGGCAGGTGTATTTACTTCACGTTACACGAGAGGTGACAATCGATTAATTTTATGTACTAAGACAGAAAAGGAAACGGAATAAAACTATTGTACAATATTAAAAGTGTTGGGACTCGCACCTTAAGATAAAATCACGGTGAACAAACTGCGCACTGCACAAGTGATACGGACCTCAAACACGTAGTTTTTAAGTTTTAAAAGCATTTCAGGACGACGTCAACAGACCCGCCGCTGGAAGAGGAAGAGAGCAGAAGAAAAAAGATGAAAACCGACGACGCCGAGGGGAAAAACACAGCGACTAGTTTTTAGTAAGCGTAAACATGCCAGTACGACACAACCGGAGCAAAATGTTGAGACATCGCATGCCAGTACTCTAAAGATGATCGAGAGACGTGAACGTGAGCGCGACAGGCCGCACAGAAGCAGACGGCACTGACAGACTCCTGCAGGGGGAACAATTTCTCCACGACTGGCTCTCGTAATGATATCAGCAGTTCAGGCAGAACATGGTCTATTCCAGGGTCCTTGTTTCGATCCAAATCTTTCAGCACTCTGTCAAATTCTTCTTGCAGTATCTCCGATCTCCTCTTCCTCCACTTCGTCTTCCATTTCTAGAATACTGCCTTGAAGTTCGTTTCCTTTGTGTAGGCCCTGATATATTCCTTCCACATTTCAGCTTTTCCCTCTTTGCTTAGTACTGGTTTTCCATCCGAGTTCTTGATAGTCACACAGCTGTTTTCCTTGTCTCTTATTTTACTGTAGGCGGTATCTATGTTTCCCCCTAATTACACATTCTATGGTTTTGCACTTATCCTCTAGCCACTCCTGCTTAGCCGGTCTGCAGTTTCTGTATATCTCGTTTTACAGACGTTTTTACTCCCTTTTGCTTGCTTCACTTGATAAAATTTTTTATAGTTTCTCCTCTCATCAATTAATTTCAGTACATCCTGTGTTATCCAGGGATTTCTATTAGACCTTATCCTTCTTCCTACTTGGCCCTCTGCTGCATTCACTACCCTATCTCTCAGAGCTACCCATTCTTTTTCTAATGTATTACCTACTCCTGTTTCAGCCAATCCTTGCCTGATGCTCCCTCTGATTGTCGAGCGCGTAAAAGCCACGGACCAGGCTGAATTTTGCTCGTTTGTACTTGGAAATGTTGTCGCACTCGATTTAAGGATATTGCCTGTTTTGGCCAAATGTGACAGTGCAACAGCTTACACCCGTAATCGTGAATGTATTGACCGTCATCCATAGTGTAGGTTATGTTGACAGCTGTTTTGAGTTAGCGAAGCCAACAAATGTGCATGCGAAATAAGTCGTGGTGGTAAGCTGATCTGCAGTGTAGTACAGTGCCAACGTGTTCGCCACATTTATTTTGAAACGTTAATCACATTTCATTGTAAGAAATGTTCCAGATAATCACAGGGAAAAAGAAGACAAACACGTTTCCATAGAGTATGTTTGGATGGATGCTTAGGGTTTAACGTCCCGTCGACAGCTTGGCCATTAGAGACGGAGCTAACGCTCGGAGTTTTTGGTTTAGGATGAGGAAGGAAATCGGCCATGCCCTTTGAAAGGAACCATCCCGGCATATGCCTGGAGCGATTTAGGGAAATCACGGAAAACCAAAATCTGGATGGCCGGAGGTGGATTTGAATCACCATCCTCCTGAATGCGAGTCCAGTGCGTTACCACTGCGCCACCTCGCTCGGTAGTATTTTTGGCATCCTCATGTAATATAAACTAAGAAAATTGCAATGACAGCTTATTGCTTAACTTTTACCCTGTTTTGTTTATTGTAGATGAACGACTACAATATGAGGGGCGAATTGCACAGCTCATGTTAAACTGAATTCAATAGTTTCAACAACTAATGCCGTTAGTAGCAGGACTGCAGGCAAATATTCTAACCACCATTACTGCAGCCTTGTGTTTATATATGGGACAGTCACGTGACATAAACTTCCAGCAACTAAACGTCCGAGCAGCCAAGTGCGTACTGCCGCGAGACAGACCCTACAGCAGGCCACTGCAGTCGCAAGCGTCACCAACGTTTTCGGTCTTCCAAACGGCGAGAAGAACCGTTCTCGAGTGGTACAGTGGCTCTCGCCTCAGGTGTATCGTGTAATGCAGCCTAAAGCCCAATTACCACTGTCCGTCACGTCAACGTCACGTCACGGAACCAACACGTCAAGTTGTATTCACACTGTCCGTCCGTGTCCGTCACGTCAATTCGTCCATCTCAATACGTGATGTTGAAAGTGAGGTTATGAGTGACGATCTGTTGTGTAGAAAGTCATAGTTTAATACTAGAAAGGGGAAACAACAACGCTAAATGTTATTAAAGGCCAAAGAAAACTTTACAGAGTATGTTTTTGGCCAACTTACTGGGCACTGAAACAACATTTCAAAACATCGACATCTATTTTCAAGCGAAAAAATAAACATAAGAAGACATCAAACCATACTTGTAGGAGCATAAATAGCACCTGTATACTTTAACCATTAGGATTTGCTCGCTGACATTGTTAATACCGCTGTAAATAACTGATTTTTTGTCTTTCATTAGAACTGACATTTTCATTTAAAGTGTTATTTAATGAAAAATACGTAATCAAATTACAATCTCATTCAAATTAACAGTTTGCTTCAGTCGTTTCTGTTACAATGTTACGTAACATAAACCATTTTTTGGTTTCAGATATCCGACGTCGATTTTAGGGGGACACTCAATTGTCAAAAATATTTAAGTCGTCATGAAACATTTGAGATTTATCCCTAAACGAGGTACAACAACACAAAGATGAATAAAACACATTTGCATATAAACAGGGCAATCGTCGACTGCAACATGTAATTCGCGTGACGGAAATAGGTTAACTTCCGATGTTAGCAGACGGCCGTTCCGTCAAAACATTCTTCTCGAGAAAGCTTGACGGACGTTGACGTGACGTGTCGGTCCGGTGACGAACAGTGTGAATGCCGCCATTAGAAATACATTGCGGAATGTTCTGACGGACGGTGACGTGACGTGACGTGACGGACAGTGTGAATTGGCCTTAATATTACATATTTGTAGAAAACGACCATAAATTGTTGTGAGTGAGCAAGCAGCGATGACACATACAGTCTAGCTTGTCAAAATTACTTGGCCCTTTTCTACAAATATCCGATATTTAGGCTTTAGTATCATGGCCTCCACAAGGGCGGTGCTGGGTGGACCTATGGCTGCTGAAGGGGGCCCGAGCCCACACCAAAATGTTCATTTTTTTTGTTACTGAAATAAAAACAAACTAGAAAAAACATGTTGAATATTTTTCATCCAACCAAATTTTAGAAGATTCTACAGGCAATTGTAGTAGATATTTATGATAAACCGCTTATCTTAAACGATGACTTCGATTGATGCTCTTAGTTATTGCCATTGGTTGGTATTGTATGTTTGTATTAACTAAGGTGACCAACCGTACCGATTTATTCGGGACAGTCACTCATTTCTATGTGTCTGTCACGAATTTTTTCAGAAGTAATTCGGTACAGCTATTTGTCCTGGATTTAACAACTGTGTTCAGATTTATAAATTTATCTCACCTGTATCAGTTTGTTTTATTATTAGTTTCAATTACGATGGGAAACTGTTTGACAATAGGTTCATTAGACTTAAGGTACTTATCACTGTCGAAACCGTTTCCATCTGTTTCCACTGAGCAAAAATCAAATGTTTGTAAAGCTTATGGGACTTAACTACGGGGTCATCAGTCCCTAAACTTACAAACTACTTATGAACTACTTACGAAATAGGACGGCACAAATATCCATGCCCGAGGGGGGATTCGAACCCCCGACCGTAGTGGCCGTGCGGACCGTGACTGAAGCGCCTCAGTCCCCTCGGCCACCGCGGCCGGCACCACTGAGCATACGCGTACAAACTATACCAGTGAGAAAATCAGTGAATGGACTGCTAACACCACTTTTCCAGGTCAAATATGGATTGATATTATTTCTCATTTTAGAGTGAATCATGTGCCATTCTCAAATGTGCTTAAAATAGTGCAGTTTCTTTTTTGCCTTTCCGGAAATAATGCTGTTACTGAAAGGGTATTTTCCCTACATGAATAACAGATGGGCAAGTGACGAAATACAGCTTGCCATAGAAACTGTGAAATCAATATTAGTAACTAGAGTAAATTATTATGAAACTTGTGTCGAATTTTTTTCACATGTTGTTGAAAAATATGGACTTGCTGAAGAAAATTCACTGCACATTTAAATTCAGTTGTTCTGGTCGCATTACTTAATCGTATAAAGTACTAATAAAATGTAAATTAATGTACTTTTTGTAACAACTTCAACTGATATTTTGTACAAATGTTTGTAAATCTATCTGCGTTGTTATTAGTCCTTAGCTCACAAACTACTTACATTAAGGTAAACTGACCTAAGGACAATACAAAAACCCATGATCGAGGGGGACTTGAACCGCCAACGGCGAACGGCCGGGCGCACCGCAGCACGGCGCCGCAGTGTGCATGGCTAATCCGGCGCGGCTGATATTTTGTAATTATTACTTTCACTAAAATCTTCTTCTAATACAATGAAAAAATATATACAATAGAACCTCTCAAACTCGACACAATATGGACTTAAAGGTTGTCGAGTTTTGAGGTTGTCGAGTTTTAGGGAACTAAGATAAAAATAATTGGAGTTGAATAAAAACGCTTATTTAGAGTATTAAAATTGTACATTTATTGATTTATTATATACAATTATATATTTATATCAACAGTTATAACTAATAATCAAAAAATCAAAAATAATTTTGAGACAAAAGGCCTAGTAGAATCTGAAAATAGAGTGTTCATTACAATTATTACTGAAGTGGTTTATGCTGCTTATAAAAAGTCTATCACCGTTAGTTACGGGAAGTTTTCTGAACACTAGAAGAAAAGTGTAAAATAATAGTTACTGAAGTCGTTTGAAAAACTCTGTGATTGGAGACTACTTTTCTGTCTCCAAACGGGTCCAGATATAGGCGTTCACTTCTCCCTGTACACACGGAACCATTGGTAAAGGGTTTCGCCAATTTTTTCGAACTCTCCACTTCTCATTGTTTTTCGTTCCGCGATGGATTCTGTACACTGTCTTTTCAAACACCATGATTCAATTACAGATTTCTTTTTCTTCCAACCTATCACTGTAGACCTACCGATGTTCAAATCCAACGCTATTTTATTTACGCTTTCACCACGCTCAAGTCTTTTTAGGGCGCCAAACTTTGCTTCCATTGACACTGATACTTCTTTTCTATTCTTCTCCACCATATAGTCGCTCTATATTCCTGCACAAAACTCGTTTAAACAATTGGCAATCACTTTCGAACAAAGGCAACTGATCACAACTGTGTCTCGACAAACACTAAACTGAATGCCCAGTGACGACAATGTAGCGAGGGTAGTTTATGACCTGCCCGGGAATCCCAGGTCAACGTGCGGCCGCACGATAAGGAAAGTGGCCACAGAAATCGCCGAACGTGTGCAAGCAATAGCCCGCCCCAGCTGGGTAGCTAAAGGGTGCGTTGACGACCTTGGAAAACCCAGTAACCTAGTCTGAGTCTCTAGTGTTCTCCGGCGGCCTATGTACTGACGGAAAGCTTTACGTTACGGGCGGAGTAAATATATATATATATATATATATATATATATATATATATATATATACACCGCCCATAACGTAAAGCTTTCCATCAGTACATCACACATCATTAATTCACCAGCCCTGTCGAGTTTTACGGAATGTCGAGTTTTCGGGAATCGAGTTTGAGAGATTCTACTGTATATACAAATTACAAAATTTGTGTGTCCCAAATTTGAAACTAGAAAATATGGTCACCTTAGTAGTAACACTGCAGGGCCGGCGCAAGGCAGGTGCGAAACGTGCGGCCGCACGGGGCGGCACTTTCCGGGGGGCGGCAAATCTGCGTCGCCACCTTTTTTAATTTTTTTTAAGGACAAACTCAACATGCATGCCCATGAGCGGATTCGAATCCAAACCTCGGAGTGAGCGTCTTCGGGAACTGCGAATACCTGCCGGCCGCCCCTTTAGAACAAGGGGAGGGAGGAGGGCTGATTCCTTGCTCGCCACTGTGGCAGCGCCTTCGTGTGTGAGCCGTAGGCACGGAGAGGGGGAAGCAGTCTGGCGTACACGCCGCCGCCGGTATAGGGATGGCCAAGTTTTAGAAATATCGATATGTACAAAAATATCGATTTTATTGAAATAAGAATATCGATATTTCGATTGGTGAAATCTTTACATAGAATGCTAAATTAATAATATTAATATAAACCACAGAAATCATCAATATACAATTAAAAATTGACAAATGTTTTATAATTTTAAACATTAATCAATAAAAAAGCACATGTATAATCAGTAAAAGAAACACAATGTGAAAAAAATTAATTGAGCCAGTAGTCATCAGTAACAGACATTAGGAGAGCCCATTGCTTCATATGTTCAGCAGTTATTCTACTTCTGTTGTCTTGCACCACTAAATTGATCAGTGAAGCCACTCTTTCTGACGAAACAGAAGAGGCTTGGCATGTCAGGTACTTCTGCAAAATGTCTGATAAAATGGACGTAAAGTGTCGAGTGTCAGCCCAAAACTACAGAGGATCACTGTTACGCTCTAAATATGGTTGATCAAGATACTGCTTCAGCTCATTTGGTACAGAATCTTGGCTTGAAATTTGCTGTGAAACTGAACATTAGGTCAGCAGTTTTTCATGCCACGACCAAATGGAAGAGCTGCTCAGGAGTAAAGAGGTTGCCAGCACTGAACCGTCTCCTCTCCACGCATTCTATGCCTCCTTGTCACCTATCAACGCCCAACGGTAATTAAAGAAAAAGGATGGCTTTTAAAAATATCGCTTTCGATATTCAAAATTTAATATCGATATATCTGAAAATAAAATATCGACTATAAATATCGATGATTTTCCAAAAAATATCGATATTTTTTGCCCATCCCTACGCCAGTATATTCTTATGTGTCGAGCGCTGCCAGCCTGTTAAAGCGCCATGCGTTTACTCACAACTAATTTTGCAGAAGACGAAATCTAATTTGGAAATTCGAATGCCATGTTCGATACTGCGGTTACATGTTAAGCCTGAAGCGATTTTGCTAAGCCCTTCAATGGCAGTTGAGTGTGTTATTCTTCCCGCGTTATGGAAAAAAAAATTGTTAAACATTACTACAGTCAAACATGATCAACACTTACAATGACTAGAAGCATTCCGAATGGGTAAATACGCTGTGAGTAATTACAAGGTATAAAGACATTGATAGTAAGCCTGGCATAAGTTGGGTTTCGCCGTATTTTTGAAAATGTTTGCTATCCATTTCTGAGTGATAGTCGGATGTTTTAGTTTTTGAGCCCTGAAACATCTGTCTCTGCCTGCACAAACACAATTAAACTCTGACCAGCACTTTTGTGTGACAAAACTACTCACACACTATCACTTTGCCAATATTTTTTTACTGTATAATGCGTGTGAATGCACGTTTCGTCTAAGTAAACTACTGCTCGCTTTGATTCTGATGAAAACCTGAGATAGTACGGTCTTTCAGCAACAATGCCCTCTGCTCCGCACAAAACAAAACGTTAATTTTGACACCTTCTAAAACGAAAATCCATAGACAGAACATTGCTTCTACGGGTTTCCTTGCTATCTTTGAAGCTCATTTCTGTTTTACAAAATTTATGCAGTTTTCGCAGATTTCGTATTCCTTTCTGTTGTTCGTAATGCTATAAAAATTGCTGCCTGATATTACATTTATCCGTATCACCGGTCACATACTTATTGTGAGCTTCTTGCGTCTTCTTCTTCGGCGCTAGTTTAACCATAGCGTCGCTGTACCTCCTCACGTGACCTACAGTACTTCCTGGCACTGCCGCGTCACCAGGCGATAGGTATTGTTCATTGTTGCGTTCTCTACAACGAAAACTACAGAATTCGTTTCAGTACATGGCCGAGGTAGTCAAGATTGGTCAGATGTCATTGCAGTTCGTAATGGTGCGTCCGAAATTCTTGCAACTTGGTATGTAATAGGTAAGTGCTTTTCATATAACGTACAATTAGTATTGCACAGGCATGTTACTCATAAGTTAGAATTTTTCTCCTTCAAGAACTCAGAATAGGAAAATTTATTTTTCTTATGATCTGTTACTTCAAAAATTGGCAAGTCGGCAAATAAGCACGCGTCACCCCGATAGGTAGAATGAAAATAAAGCGCAGAAAAGTGACGTGAAACCGCGATGACTAATATGTTGCCCCTTATTCCATAATCAGAAACGAAAGAACTGACACATGGAAATTACGACAGATGTCGAGTGTCAGTTCTTTGAAATGAACAACCGCAGTGCAGTGAGTTAATATATTTCGACTAGCGTCAGTGGCCATCGATGCCTGGGTGTGTATTTATTGCATTATATGTTACTCCATCTCCTTATTCTTCCTCTCTCCATTGTCTTTCGCCCCACTCTTTGACCGTTTCACCTGCGTCTGTAGCAAAATTCGGCCTGAAATGCAATTTCACGTGGCTCAATTCTCATGACTTCAACTCCTGAGCAGTGTATCCTACAGTAATATAAGATTTCACACACATTTGAACATTTTTGTAAATTCAAAAGGCTTATTAAAATTAGACAGATTTCTTCACTCAGGTTTGACTCCATTCTTGAGCTGGTGCCCCGCGACTAGGGTTGCCAGATCTCCGGGCGCCGCCCGGAGTGCCCGGGTTTGGAATGAATTCTCCGGGTCTACGGGACAATCACTCTCATCTCCGGGCTTCAATGTAACCTTCATCTTAACTTTTTTTTTTTTTTAACGGCTCTGTTTAAGTACTATGCTCATGTAGCGACGATCTACATCGAACTTAACGTAACTTAAACTAAGGACTAACACAACATCCATGCCCTAGGTGGGGGGGCGGGGATTCGAACCTCTGGCGGGAGCAGCCTCGCGCCCCGTGGCAAGACGCCTCAGTGCGCTCGGCCATTCCCGGCCGGTTCCTCTCTAGTGATTGTCAATAACTTTATATAAATGTCAATTTCTTATTGCAACAAAACGCTACTTTTCTATTCTTCGTCTGAAAATTTTTCATTGTTGCGTCGGTAGTAATCGACTAGGACATTATTAAGCAAACACTGTTGCGGCAACGTGTCAAATGGCGACGTCTATTATTTGTGTTCGTTCGTTCATTGTTTGTTATCAGTTTACCGGCAATTTTTGGAATACTCGGATCGTGTGTGAACAGACAAGCTTACATTAACTCAGATTAGAGAGTAATGATAGTGAAATGAAGAGACGATATCTAAGTTCGTTCCGTGAAGAATGGCTGCAGGAAGACAATTATAAAGAGTGACTACAAAAAGTGGATACTGATGAGTGTATGTGTAAGTGGAGAACATGTAATATCTCATTTACTGTTAAGTACATCGGAGTGAAAGCTGTGAATAATCCTTTACCATCAGAAAGACACAAAAGAAGAATGAGTCGCTTCTTAAATTCTTGCCGAAACAGTTTTCTGCAGAAGACGACAAAGTCACTGCAACGGAATTAACTTTGACTTACCATGGTGTGAAACACCACCATTCGTACAATTCTCAAGATAGTGGTAATAAGCTATATCCTTATGTTTTTAGAGATTCCTCAGTGGCAGCGAAAGTAAGATGCGGCCGAACAAAAAGCGAGGCATTAGTAAAAAATGTGCTTCTGCCTTATGCTAAAGAGAAGCTACTAAGCGAATTAAAGCAAAATGTTCCGTTTTCATTAGGTTCAGACGCTTCAAACAAGGGCAATAATAACATTATCCGATAGTTGTAACATACTTCTCCAAAGATAAGGGAAAATGTAATGAACTTCTTGATTTCTATGAAGATGCCATCTCAAACAAACTAAAATCCATTTTATTGGAAAATGGTTTGACACTAAATAATGTAGTTTCGTATTCAGCGGACAATGCATCAGTTAATTTCGGGAAACACAATTGAAAGAAGAAAATGAAAACTTAATCAAAGCCAATTGTTGTTGTCATATTTTACATAACTGTGCTAAGTTTGGATTCAAGCTTCTAAAATATGACGTAGAAACTCTAGTTCTTAACATATGTTCAGACTTTTCTACATCATCAAAAAATTCGGAGGAACTAAAAACATTTTGCGAGTTTGCTCAGCATGATTACAGCGAAATACAGCGACACACTGTAGTGCATGGTTGTCTTTGGAGTCAGCTGTGGACCGTCTTGTGGCGAGTTTTAAAGATGTATCATGTAGCACGGGGTGAGGAAAAAACACATCCCCTAATTTAGAAGTTTATTGGTTCACAACAAGACGAAATAAACGAGTATTCGCTAACACTACCAGAGTGCTTTCTGTATTTTTCAAAAACAACTTTGCCTGTTTGTTGTAAAGCAATCAGACTTTTAGGAAAAGAGGACACACTTTGCACAGATGTTCACGAGATTATGTTGGAAGTGAAAAAACAAATAGAGGGTCGTAAGGAGGATACGTTTTATGGATTTGAAGTTAATATGTCTTTAGAAAAGAATATTGTAGTAAAAGAGTGCACACTTGTTTACGAAAGGTTATTAAACGATCTTGGTAAATGGTACAGCTTTAGTGGGAATGACAATGTGTATGAAGTTGTATCAGTGCTAGACTTATGTCAACCAAATCTATTTTCATTTAAAGACTTGGCCAAAGTGCGAAAGAAATTGAAAATTAGTTTTGATGGAAACGAACTGTATCAGGAGTTTTCTGTTTTGAAGTCTGTAGTATCATATCTTGATAGGAAGGAAACTAATTGTTGTAAAGTGTGGAGCGAGATTTTTGAAAAAGCATATGCACCAAATTTGTTCAATATAATGCAGCACGAGTGGTTAGTATAATGAGTGCATTATGGTCGGATACTAGAAACAGAATATCCGTTGAACTTGTGAAAGCCGAGATATGTGTTCAGATGAATTTGAAAATGAGATGTGAAGATTTCTAAAACTTGGCTCTTAAAAACAAGACTCTTCTGAATGCAGCGATATCATCAGTAAAATATGAATAATAAGGTATGTGCCTATAACTGTAATATTTTACTACTGTTATTTTTATTTGTTTCGGTGTAGGTTCTATTAGTGGTAAACTAGTAATGGCGGCATTAGTAAGTGATTAGTGATCATATATAGTAATAGAAGTTAATTTTGCTGTGTTTGTAAAACTTGTGACCGTAATGATACACAAAGATCTGTTTGACGAAGTCAGGCCCAAATTAGTAAAATGTACAATCAGAAAAAAATCAACTGTTTGAGTGTCTTGTGGATGGCTATACTGCCCGCGGTGAACGAAGGCGGCAGAGTTCAGGCACGTCTTTGCTGACCAAATTTGTTCAGCTAATTAGTTTCGGTGATTGCACCATTTCAAAGCATAAAATATGGGGCAAATTACATTATATACAGTTTGGTAACTAAAGCTGTAAAAACATCTAATCTTATCCAATTGACTCAAATACCTAATAAAAATTAAGACACCGTTAAAACACACTGCACTGCACTACGCTAGAAATTACATGTTTTGTGCAGCTGGAGCTGAGAAAATGTATATAATGTAACTTGCCTCATATTTTACGCTTTGAAAATGGTTTAATCACCGAAACTAGTTAGCGGAACAAATTTGGACAGCAAAGTGTACAAATATGCATTTTTCAAAATTTATTGCTGCCGAGGATCGCCTCAACAAAATGTTTGAAGTATTTTTTAATTACACATTCGGCATGGTAGGTGGATACGTGAACGTAAATGGATCAATTTGTACTGTAAAAAGTAATGACAGGTTCTTAAGATACCATGTCATTGTCCAAATCTCCCGCAGTGCACTGTTAAATGTCGCGACAGTGAAGTAATTTTCGCGTAAGTACAACATAATAGAGAACGAAGCACCAGTCACTGGCCACTGCACTTTCCTGTCGAACCTGGCAACTGTGCTGCTAGCTGTCAGATGTTCAACTCTCGCCGTACGTAGTATACTGTAGCACTGTCGATCAATTCACTATAGAATTCGCGATCGTACTTCGGCGTATAATGTTTAACTGATATTACATTAGAACGTCGATTATCGGAACTAATTGGGGAACGTGGGTGTTCGGAAACTCGTTTATTCGAAGAATCAAACTGTACTGTTTCATTTGCCAATAAGTACTTTACGGTACATGTATTTAAAACAACAGGCATCTCTTTTAGTGCAGTAATAATCTCGTATTTATCTCTCATAGGAAGGACAGCACTATTATGTTTAATCATTGTATGCCCTCACGTTTACTTCTTTACGCGGCAGCAAGTGGTGGTAACAGGGAGGAGACGGTGACTGTGCCCCTCCTCTTCACATGGAGCCAGAGAGAAGCTCTTCTCGGTGGCGCACGATCCTTCACAGTGCGCGGAGCCACAAGCGGCAACTCTTGGAAGGCGCAGCTGTCGATGTGAGCAGCTTCGATGCTTCCGCCACGCCGACTGAAGTGTGCAGACTGCTGATCCACAGCTACTGGCGGCCTGGCCGTCAGGTGCGGCATGTCAAGGTGAAGGCCAGACCTAGCAATGTTCCACCGGGGGGATACTTGCTGGGAGGGAGGAGATGATTAGTTTTTTTTTCCTTTTAGAATTCACGTGTAATCCTGGTTGGGGGGGGGGGGGAGTTGGTCGCAGTTGGGGGGGGGGCTGAGCCATTGGCCAAGGGAGAGGGGGCCACGTCTGGTCTCCCGGCCTGCCTCGAGTTCAATCTGGCAACCCTAGTCAGCTGGTCGGCGACATGGCACCAGAAGATTCGGCGCAGACTTTGGCCCTATACAGGGTGTTACAAAAAGGTACGGCCAAACTTTCAGGAAACATTCCTCACACACAAAAAAAGAAAATATGTTATGTGGACATGTGTCCGGAAACGCTTAATTTCCATGTTAGAGCTCATTTTAGTATTTCTCTTTAAACGTAAATTGAAATAATTCGTGCAGACAATTGTCAAAATATCCAATTGTTGCGTTAGTATGTACTGTACTTCCTCGATTCACCGCCAGCTGGCCCAGTTGAAGGAAGGTAATGACTTCAGTGCTTGTGTTGACATGTGACTCATTGCTCTACAGTACTAGCTCAAATGTTCAAATGTTTGTATACTTTATGGGACTTAACTACGGGGTCATCAGTCCCTAAACTTACAAACTACTTATCAACTACTTACAAACTAGGACGGCACAAATATCCATGCCCGAGGGGGGATTCGAACCCCCGACCGTAGTGGCCGTGCAGACCGTGACTAGAGCGCCCCAGTCTCCTCGGCCACCGCGGCCGGCTACAGTACTAGCATCAAGCACAAAAGTACGTAGCATCAACTGGTTAGTGTTCATCACGAACATAGTTCTGCAGTCAGTGGATTGTTTATAAATGGTCGAGGTAATTCTTCGTGCCACCTCACCGTATGGCGAGTGCTACGGGAGAACCAGTTGTTTCCGTACTATATACAGCGTGTGCAGGCACTATCAGCAGCTGATTGGCCTCCACGGGTACACTTCTGTGAATGGTTCATCCAACAATGTGTGACTCCACATTTCAGTGCAAATGTTCTATTTACGGATGAGGCTTCATTCCAACGTGATCAAATGGTAAATTTTCACAATCAACATATGTGGGCTGACGAGAATCCGCACGCAATTGTGCAATCACGTCATCAACACAGATTTTCTGTGAACGTTTCGGCAGGAATTGTTGGTGACGTCTTGATTGGGCCTCACGTTCTTCCACCTACGCTCACTGGAGCACGTTATCGTGATTTCATACAGATACTCTACCTGTGCTGCTAGAACACGTGCCTTTACAAGTACGACAAAACATGTGCTTCATGCCCGATGAAGCTCCTGCACATTTCAGTCGACGTGTTCGTACGCTTCTCGACAACAGATTCGGTGACCGATGGATTGGTAGAGGCGGACCAATTCCGTGGTCTCCACGCTCTCCTGACCTCAACCCTCTCGACTTTCATTTATGGGGGCATTTGAGAGCTCTCGTCTACGCAACCCCGGTACCAAATGTAGAGACTCTTCGTGCTCGTATTGTGGACGGCTGTAATGCAATACGCCATTTTCCAGGGCAGTATCAGCGCATCAGCGATTCCGTGCGAAGGATGGTGGGTGCACGTATCATCGCTAACGGAGGACATTTTGAACATTTCCTGTAACAGTGTTTGTAGTCATGCTGGTACGTTCTGTTGCTGTGTGTTTCCATTCCATCATTAATGTGATGTGAAGAGATGTAATAAAATGAGCTCTAACATGGAAATTAAGCGTTTCCGGACGCATGACCACATAACATATTTTCTTTCTCTCTGTGTGAGGAATGTTTCCTGAAAGTTTGGCCGTACCCTTTTGTATCAGCGTGCACAGCCTCGCCTCGTCGCTGACACTCGGGCTCGTCTCGGCGAGTACGGAGGGCGCCCCACACGGCCGGAGCAGCAGCCTGTGGATCACTCGCCAGCTCAACATTTCCTTTCGCTGCTGGTGTCAGCACTCACAAGTGGTTTGATAATGGAAATTTCAGAGCCATCCCTACTGACTACGAACCGTCATCGTCTACAACGTGAAAATTATGTCTTGCGCTGAAAACTGCGATAAAACTGAAGCTGACTTCAAGTTACTCCTGTCTTCTATACAGTCGTATAAAGAAAAGAGTTTTGATCAAAAATTCTGTTGTCACTTCAAAATGGACGATCACACGACGTGCGAGTATAGAGACGTTCTCAATACGTAAGACTCCTGCCGAGAGAAAACGCGTTTAGTCCAGTCAAATCGTGCACAAAAAGGGCTCAAAGTCGAAAAATTTGGTATAATTGTTTCTAGTGGCTTATTTTATGTTTTTTTTTGCGGTGCTGAATACGAATCTGAAGTTTTCCAACAAAAATTCCATCGGCAAATATGGGAAATCATCAAAAAACAACTAAAAATCGCAATTGTCAGTGGTTTTTAGCTTGTAACTTGAAAAGCAAGCTATTTACACAAAAAGTGGCCCAGTAATAAAATGGAGAGGAGAAAATTACCCACAATTTATGTCTGTAACATTTTTTTGTACGTCGTATGGTTTCCACGTAAAACAGCGTTGAAAAAGCGCTGAAATCAGTAAATTATGGAAAATAGAAAAAACAAGTTTTTTTTCGGGTGGATTATTTCATCAGCAGTTCCTTGCCTTTCAACGTGTTTACCTTGCGAACCATGGAAGCAGCTCTTCTCTTTGTCCTTTGTGCAGTCAGCTGCGCGCCCACGCCGTCCGTCTACCTGTGGCTGCTGCCCGCCCCTCCGTCTCACCTTTGCGGCCGCTGCCCTTAAGTTTATGACAGGCGAAGGGGGGGGAGGGGGGTCTTCCTGCCGAAACACCCAACTGTCCTCAACTCTCCAGTTTGTGTACGTTCGCTGCCGTGATCGTGTTATTTCCCTTTCTCTCAAAGACATGACGCTATGTTCGAATGTTTTCGTTGAGATATAGCGCAACAACTCGGGCGCAATGTCGGGTGGTGTTTTATTTGTGAAAAATATTTAGGTGAGGGTGCAGTGATAGTGGTCAAGGAAAAAGGAATATAAACTTTACGTGATGTTAATAAAAAAAAGAAATGATAGGAACGTGGCTGTTTTGGCGGGTAAAACATCTGTCAACGTACATGTTTCATGCCAGAAAAGTTACATAAATGAATGATAGCTGCCTACTTGAAGAAAGCTGCTGAACCAAGCACATCTTCAGGAAAATTAAGATCATCCTCTGACTATTTCCATTGGAAAACACATGGTTTTGTGTGTGGAACAGGTATTCCTGAAGATTACGCACGGTCACAACAAAGACTGCCTCCTCAAAAACGAAATTTGGTGCATCTGGTGACGAACATTGAGATGAAAGACACAGTTGTGAAACAGGCTCAACTACGTGGAGATGATTTCGGTGCAGCAGTTATTAACAGGATCCAGCCGATAACAGACATGGTGGCTGCTGACTAAGTACCATGATAAATGTTTAAAAAATATTTACATTAGTAGGTCCAACACAAAGAAAGAAAACCGTTGGCCCTTATGCTGAAGAGATTCAGAGGGCTATGAATTACATTTTCAATTTTATGGAAAGGAATAACATGGAATGTCAGTTTTCATCATATCAGTTAATAACTCAGATAGAGGGCAACTTAATTCCTGAAAGAAGAACATTTATTGGATAGATATGGGGAAGATATTACCGTATCAAAGATCAAACAGAATACGGTCGTATGTTTAAAAAATACAGGCCAGAAGATTTTGACTGAAGCGCGGTACATGGAAAGAAGTTCGTCAGAACGGGAAGAACGTCTTCGATTAGTTGAGACAGCAGCTGATGTAATTCTCGAAGAGATACGATCAATACCATATGCAGACTCTTTCATGGACGAAAATGGAAGCCTTGTCCCGGAGGTTCTCAAATTTTCCTTGGAAAGACTGATACTCAAGAAGAAGCGAACAAGTGGAAAACAAAGTTGCCATTTCACACAGTGTTATTAGTGCTGTCAGGCCAACTTCTTTCCTTTCCACGTTGCAAATTGGGCTATCAGCTTTCTTTTATAAGAAGTATGGAACACGAAAACTGATTGATGTTGTTCATCCCGGGGATTTTGCGCCTCTTATTCCGAAGCTGTTCGTCTTGAAGTGTCAGCAATCATGAGGTCACCACTGCAAATAGATCCGACAGCTTTCCATCAATTTGTTCATGACAACGCTGGTTTTAACACATGTACATTGGATGGATATAATACCTTCCATGCAATGGGAGGAATACATTTGATTACTCCTAGAAATGCCATTGCTCCGGATCAAAGAATTGTCCAAGTAAAGAAACCAATACCAGCTCCACTAATTGGTGAGATGGGAGCTGTTTCCTTAAAACATTTTGAGAAGACACGTTCTCTTGGTTTAAAGAATATCAACATTGAGGATCTCAAACAGCTATTTGTATCACCTGATTCAATATTACCCTCTTTATCAGATCTACTTTCGCTTTATGGCAAGTGGAAAGATGTGCCTGGAATTCCAGGATGGAGTGGCTTCATGGAGCAAATCACAAGTAGTGTTCCCTTTCATACAACCTATGTTGCTTGTCTACCATTTATAAACGCTCCACCATCTGATCACAATACAATATACGTATAGCTATATTCGCATCCATAGAACAGAGCAAATCAATTAATCAACAAGCAGATGTGAACACCTTCGACCAGCCTCAATACCTAAAGGCAAGATTTATTGTAGCTTGCCAACAAGGAGATCCCGAATTTGATAATGTCATCATCAGAATAGGTGGACTCTTTTATAACGATTTACAATAATCTTTAATTTCAAGAAATAAAAACTATATATTAATGTTCTTTTTTGCTGTTTTCAAAAAATGATTGATTTTCCTGATATTTTACCACTGTTTTTTATGGAAACCATACGACTTACAGAAAAATGTTAGAGACATAAATTGTAGGTAATTTTCTTCTCTTTATTTTACTACTGGGCCACTTTTCGTGTAAATAGCTTGCTTTATGAGTTATATGTTGATAACCGCAAAAAAATGTGATTTTTAGTTGTTTTTGTTGGCGATTTCTCATATTTCCCGAGGGAATTTTTGTTGGAAAACTTCAGATTCGTGTTCAGCACCCCAAAAAACATAAAATAAACCACTAAAAACAATTACACAAATTTTTCGACTTCAAACTACCATTTGACTGGACTAGTTGTTAAGCCTGTACACAAAGTAGCGAATATTTTGTTAGTAGCCTCAGCCACTAAGAGCTGGCGTGTGTCGAAAGCAACGCACAGCGCGGAATTCCTGATGACTGCTCAGTCTCTGCGTGTATAGCGGCAATGCGAGCGTTTATGTGGCTCTGTTCGTCGTCATCGGCCACACATTTGTTACCAGTGATGGATACTGTACGATTTCCTCACGACATCGCTCGATATTTCTTTAATATTACGATCTGAACAAGTAATAACAAATTGTACCCACCAACACCTGTTTAGTGTCGAACCGGAAAACAAAAGTACTGCGCAAAAGAGTTTTACTTTCTGACAACTTGAAGTTTTGAAACACCATTTGTAGCTGACGACCATTCAATTACCAAAACACTTGGATAGCAAAAACTTAACATAAAATAAGCTTGAGCAGACAATGTACGAAGACAAGAGGCTGCGATTTCAGATCGGGCTGTACACACTACCAGACAGTCCTAATAAGGAAGTCTTCCAGCCGGCCGCGGTGGCCGAGGGGGCTGAGGCGCTTCAGTCACGGTCTGCACGGCCACTACGACTGGGGGTTCGAATCCCCCCTCGGGCATGGATATTTGTGCCGTCCAAGTTCTTAAGTAATTCATAACTAGTTTGTAAGTTTAGGGACTGATGACCCCGTAGTTAAGTCCCATAAGCTTTACAAACATTTCAACATTTGAAGTCTTCCACCGTAAAACGAACGTCTTTCTTTTCATTTCCTTTTGTCCCTTCGATTCTCTAGGGTACCGTTTTGCAGCGATTTCAGTTAAGTACGTAATAAAAACAGCAAACGCCGTTCTTTCTATTGCTTTTTTTCTAAAAAAAAAAAAAAAAAGTTAAAATAAATTCCTAGCTTAATTTTTTCTTCACACAGCTAATGAGAGAAATGAGACGAATTTCACGTTCTGCACTGCACCCCGCGACTTGTAATTTCCAACGTGTTAAACTGACCACCTGTGTGGGCCTCCTGTGGCCATTGTAAGTAAAGTCTCAATCTTAAGTAAAATAATGTTACTTTATAAATGAAGCCTGCCGTATCAAATTTATACCTTGTTATACCAAGTTATAGTACATTCCAAAAAGAGCGTGATTAAGAATATAAACTTACAATTACAAACTAGTGCACACAACAGTAAAGAAAGACAGGGGGAGGGTCCGTCTCTGATTCTGGGTCCAGGGCCCACAATCTCCTGTGGGGGCCATGAATGCAGGTAAGCTTATTTTTCCTTTTAGGTAAAGTGTCACTTTCAACTCAGAATACAACGGATAGACACACGTCACCACAAATGTTATTGGCTCCGCAATAAGACGACAATCGCTTCACTCCTGGGGCGTTAAGATCATAGCCCCCTATTCTAACCTCCTTAGTAAAAACATCGATAACCACGTCATCGATTTATATTCGCAAGTTCGATATATATCGTTTGAGACCCGGTAACGCCGATTGTAAATATTGTTGGAAATTACCGAGTTTTATTTCCGCACTTTCAAGTTGAAACAGTTGTATAACTAAAACTAGAGAACATTATCCCGACTTGCTGAAAACTCCCGTGGCTAATTTTTAGGGCGATTGGTAACGCCGGACTGCAGTGGCTGCCGCCGCCCTCTCAGCAGTTGGCAGCACTGGCTGTGAGCTGCTTTCTGTTCTGCGTCGCATTTGTTTTGTTCCGAGCCAAGCCTTGCGTTTGTTGCGAGCTTGCTGATAAGAGAGGTCGCGAACGAAGGATTTCTGCGGCTCCTGTAACGGGCAAACTCATCTGACACTCACGGCGTTACTAAGGTAAGGACGCTAGCTTCGTTTCATTCGTGGGAGAGTTCTGAATTCATTTTCTGGCGATCGGTGACCGTTTTGCTATGTTATCGTTTCATTTGTTTCACTGTTGAGACTGACGTGAATAAGTGATTTACTTTCGGTAGTTACGCTCTTAAAATACTCGCCAATTCCATTTTTAAAAATGTTGTGTATCGGTATTCCCCTAAATTCTCACGCTTTATGGATCGAGGCATAGCTGCGAAAACCACTTCTTGGACTGGGATGAGGTTTTATCACGCTCTCGCCATATTGTTAAAAATATAAATGTCATTATTGTATTTCTGTTATGTGGTAATAGAAAACATCGTCGTTGCTGAATAATATAATAATAAAAACGGTACAAGGTAGTAGAAAAAATCTTGAGCAATAAAACGAAACATTGTCCTATAATATATAGGAACTAAACTGCAAGAAACGGCGAATGAAGAGATTCCGTAGTGTCTTTGCTTTGGGATCATTACAGTTTATTCATGTACGATAGCCAGCCGCGGTGGCCGAGGGGACTGAGGCGCTCCAGTCACGGTCTGCACGGCCACTACGGTCGGGGGTTCGAATCCCCCCTCGGGCATGGATATTTGTGCCGTCCTTAGTATTAGTTAGTTCATAAGTAGTTTGTAAGTTTAGGGACTGATGACCCCGTAGTTAAGTCCCATAAGCTATACAAACATTTGAACATTTTCATGTACGATATTTCGAGATTCATATGAATCACTCGAGAATGACGTCAGAGTGACAGATACTTAATAAGCCGTTACATGGAATATTTTGGTAGCAGTCACCATTGTGAAGATAGCCAAATACGGCTCTTCAGCTTCACAAAGACTAGTGCATCGAGACTTCTAGTATTTTATCAAAAAATCTGAAATACTTGATTTTCCGATACCACCTGTCTGCTTTGACTCATGACGTCATGACGCTAACCGTCATCATGAGTACGATGTAACACATTGGAACAGCCCACAATTTCTACAGTATACCGTGTGAATAAAGTTTTGTTGGCAACAGGATCTGTAGCGCAGTCATATTAGTTTGTTTTCCATTCTTATTTTGTTTCCGTTGGTCCTAATTTGATTTGTTATGTCGATACAAAATCGTCATTTACTGCAAAATTTTGTCAGAATCATTGCCATTACTTACAATTTTTATCTGCCCTTCTGGAAGCACCTTACACATACGAAAAAGCAGTTGGGTTTCTAGTAGTGGTGAAATTTGAATGAGGAAAAGAGGTGACAGTTTCACTTATAACAGCGGCGTCGTAGTGTGCTTGCTGTTGGCGGCGACCGTTGAAGGCTCTTTGAAAACCTCATCACATACACCTAGGGGAATAATCCTTTGTGTTGATATAATTAATGCTGTTACTGCTCTATGGTTCTTTAATGTACCGTTGTCCGCTCAGCAAATCAGTAACTTATTAACAATGATTTATAATTAGTAATGTGATTGCTTGTTATTCACTGGTAGTAGTTTAGTGGCAAGTAAAGCATACGACACTGCACGTCAGCAAGTAAAGCAGGATACCACGTGAGGCGTAAAAATTCCTGTTTCTCTTTATATATACGGGGATGCAGGCAGACTTATAATTATTTGCAGTCATAGGAATGCCCAGTGTTGTGCAAAAGAACAAATCTCTAACATGCTTTTCACTGAACAGTACTTTAAACTTTAATAGACCAGTATTATGACGAATGAACTTCTCTCAATTTTCATTAATTAGAAAACTCGATAAGCTGAAAAATTGGCTCAAGTACGTCATATATTACGTCATTCTAACAATCAACTTTTATATTTATTCTTATTGCAAACCGCGGATAATAATGGAACTGAGATATTTAAATGAGTATGTACAAAGGTTAGAATACTCCTTGGTACTTAGGCCTACGTATGTGTCGGCATCTCGTGAACTTTTTAAATAAAAAACGTGATTTTCGAATGTAGTTTCTTACAGACGTAAAATATGTATCGAAGTGTGGTTGCGCGTTCGAGATTTATCGATACTGCATCCCGTACAAGCATCCTTCACAATTAAAGTATTATACAGTTAATCATATGTGAAGTATTAAACATATAATTATTTATTTTTTCAGTCTAAAGTCTATGTAAAGTGTATTTTGCTTCAGTTAGTGGAAATCAACTGTTTATGGAAGTAGTAATCATTTTGTGGAAAATGGTAGATGTAGAAAACTAGGCTATAATGCGAAGAAATTGGGATCAGTTCTAGTGTACAGTACCACCAGTCGGCTTTGAACAAAGACGTCGTATGCTACGTCATTGTAAGCGTCGCTGATTTGTGGTTATTCCAGATATGTTTGTCAATATATTTCTTTCGATTTCGGAGTTATATCACAAAACGTAACTGCATTCTGACGTAAAGTAAAATCTGTGCTTTTACTTTTCATCCTAACAACATTCTTATAAATCGTGACAAGCAAGTTAACTCGAAACTTGTGTCAATCCCTCAAATAATGACTCCCTGCTGGAGTAGGGGTTAAATTTATACTTAGTGCGGAAGCGGCGTTGTGTGCCAGTGTTGCAACAAAATGTTCGCTTTACAAGGATAAGTAATTTTATTGACCGGACAAGGGTACGTATAAGAAGTCTAGTGGCACTTATTACGCCATTATAATCGTCAACGTTTCTATTTATCCTGTCGCTGCAGTGATCTCTAGGAGTGTATAGCGATCAATGTGTCGCTGACTATTGTCGAAGGTCGCTGATGAATCTGTTCCACAGATAACACTTTTCATGACTGCGAACGTACGTATTTCGTGAATTTTTAAAAATAAAAAGACCCTTTTTTAATATATGATTTCTTACAAATTTAAAATATGTGATATGATGATTATTAATGGCATGCGACGTATTATATATTTTTTGTTATTTGAGCGTAAATTACTTCGAAAATGGCAGATATAGAAAAGTTTAATGCCAAAAAATTGAACCAAGTCCTGAATGATAAAACGGTGAACAATTTAAATTTTTGCAATCTTTTGGGCTTATCGGGAATATGTGAGTGGTGTTAATACGTCCTTCGTGAAAGGGCCTAAATCGCGCAATACTGTGTAGAAAGGATAATGTATAGAGATCTATCAGACACTGCTCATGGCTCGACAAATTTCGGCTCAGTTTAGAAACTACTATGTTGACATATTATTTTTGCAACGATTATTCTGTTGAATCGGTTGTTTATGAGGCAGAATTTTCAAAATGTACTGTAATAGGTTGGTTTACTGTCTACAGAGAGGTTTGCGGGGAATTCATCAAATACAGGAGTCATTGTAGAAGTTGATGAATCACATTTTGGGAAACGTAAGTTTGGGAGGGGTCATGATGTTATAGGGGGGATTGTAATTTCTGGGGATGGGGGATTGTGATGTTATATTTCGGGTTGTACCAAATCGTACGAAAAATGTTTTAATGTCATTAATTGGAAAGTTTATAGAGGAAGGTTCTGTTGGTATGTCGGAGAGTTTTGCTTTGTATAAGGGATCGGACCATAGGGGTTATACACATCTCACAGTAAACCACAAACTGGAATTTAGAGATAAAAAAAACAGGTGTGTGCATTAATAAATAGGCTACTGGGGGGCCAGTTAAATGAATGGGATGGGGAGAAAGGTCAACTGCACTTCATGGACTTTGGATGAATATTGTTGGAGGAAATCTAATCCGTGAAATTAGTGAAATGTTCACACCTGCCTTAAAAAGTTAGTTGACGGTAGACATAATGGATGGGGGTGGGAGGAGGAGAGGGGGGAGTTTAAATTTTACTTCCATTCTGGGGCCTCATAGGATTATTTTGGTAAAGTGAACAACGTGATATGAAGTCTTGGTGAAGATGGTGATATTCTCAGAAATCCACATAGAATGAATGACTTCATCAGTGTTTATTTCTGGCTGAGCACCGAAGGATCATCTGAGGAAACAAACTCAGCTGAATGATTAACAAATTGATCTGTACCTACAAGCTTCCTAGGGTTTTTACCTGCGGTCGGAGAAGTTAGTACTGCTTCCTCCCACAAGTCCCCTAAAACCTCCACATCCTTGCGGATGCTGTTGCGTAGCAGTGTGCGTTTGTACCGCCCTACAGTACGCACGAGGTGTCGTAGTTGCTTTCCGAGACTTTACGGAAAGTATAGAGTTGTGACTAACCTGTTGTCTTCTATAGTTGTGTCCCCAGCGCAGAAGACAGCATACAGGTCGTTGGTTCTTCTACAGCATACAAGTGAGGCTAAAATAAGTTCTGTATGATGGAAGCATAATAAGCGACTCGCGAGATTTTTAATAGTCAGGGATGCCATTTATTAAATAAATAATAAAAAAAAATTAGCAACTATTGTTAATATGATACGGCCTATGCTGCCCATAGTTCATGTTGAGACCTCGACTGTTATCACATTTACCCAAAACTCTTTACTCATGACCGGCGCGGTCCGGCGCGTATAGTGGTCAGCTCGAGACTGAAACTGCGGCGCGTTGCGAGACTAGAGGTAGAGGTAGAGGGCACCTGACGCTCTGTTTAGCGCCAAAACATGGCCGTCGCGCGCCTTCTGCAAAATCGCTATTCTCTTGTTACAATAAGAGAAGGCAACTTAAACTTTTTAAACTGTCCCAATCTAGCCTGTCCTTGAGAGATATTTATAATAAATTCTCAGCTCTGAATAATTAATATTTAGTTTATAATAAACAAAAGTAATTTCAAAAGAAATCACGTGACGTGAACTGCAGCAGCCAATGCGAGGAGAGCACCAGTAACATAGGCGGGCTTTCCCACGGGAACCAGCACCTACTGCGCCATATGCTACTGCTCCCCACCCCACATTCCAACATATGCTGCACTGCTGTCTTTCTTCCGCGTTTGAGACAAGTACGATGTTAGCAAAGAAACGGCCAGCGGCCAGAAATATGAAGTGGCCACAGGCCAGGAATATCACATACCGTCCATCTTTAAATTTTACCAAGATTTCCAACCATCGGTAATTACTTTCGTTCCTGGCAAAATGAACTTCTTTATTATCGGTACAAGTGTTGCTTCTGATCTTGGTTCCACACGCAGAATGAAGCACTTTCGGGTTTCCCTCTCAATACCCATGTATGTTCTGTTTCGTTCTTTAGTTTTCGTCCTCTCTCGTATTTTCTGGTTGAGACGGGAATTTCATCAACCTCGACAACTTTTCCTGTCCCAACAATAGGAATACTGTTACAATCACCTAACAAATTTTGCGACAGAAGCCGTAACAGTCACAAACGGTATTAATGTTAACGTCAGTCTCTGCAGCGCAAGCTTCTAACGTCTACTGCCGTATCCAACACGCAACTATTACGAGGCTTTTTTCGATACTCAGTTTTGCGTCGGCTAACCAAGTGTCCGTTCGAATCGATGTCCTTTTCTTGCACTTGGAGCAAATCAGGAAAGTCAGGCTTTCTTCAATCCTCTAAGTGCCACAGTACACACATCGACTATTTGGCAAAAGCTCCAATTCCCACACTTCTCCACAGAAGAAATCCGAGCAATCAACTCTCACCACCTTAATTGATCCATCTCAAACTCACAACTAGCGAATAATAATTAGAACACGCGATAAATTAATTCCGAACAACGGAATGTCACTCTCGACTTCTTTTGTCCTTCGCACATGCGACACTTTATCGACATAAATTGCTCGCAAAGCTAGACCGATGTTTGGAACTATATATATCGTTACAATTTCGAGATACAACGCTTCTAGGAAATTACCTTTTTTATTTTTTTTTATTTTTTTATTTTTTTTTAACAATACGTTTATCTGGACATCATTATCATAAAACGCGGATTTGTTCTCGTAAAACGAAGATTTCTTAACGAAACATTTGCATCTGTGCTCGATTGGCTAATGGAAAAATCACATCTACATCTATATATGGGATACTTTGCAAATCACATTTAAGTGCCTGGCAGAGGGTTCATCGAACCACCTTTATACTATTCATCTACCATTCCATTCTCGAATAGCGCGCGGGAAGAAAGAACACTTGAATATCTCCGTTCGAGCTCTGATTTCTCGTATTTTATTCTGATGATCATTTCTACCTATGTAGGTGGGAGTCAACAATATATTTTCATATTCGGAGGAGAATGTTGGCGATTGGAATTTCGTAAGGAGACCACGCCGCAGCGATAAGCGCCGTTGTTGTAATGATTCCCATCCCAGATCCTGTATCATTTCCGTGACGCTGTCCGCCATGTATCGTAACGATAGAAAACGGGCTGCCCTTCTTTGGATTCTTTCGATGGCTTCCGTCAAACCCAATTGATAAGGATCCCACACTGGGCAGCAATACAGTAAATGAGGACGCACAAGCGTAGTCTATGCAGTCTCTTTAGTAGTTCTGTTGTATGATTGTCAACATTAACAACCGTCGTTGCCACGTCTGTAAGTAAAATTTAACTTATCTGGGCATCATTGTGAGTGGCACATACAAGTGAAACAAGAATGTGACGATTTGGTATTGGTAACTAGACGTAACTTTTATATGTCACGTCTAGATATCGACACCTACTAAATACCTACATACGGATACTGTCCTTCCCGATTTACATTGTTTTCAGATATATACAAATACCGACTAACTATATGTGAATCAAAAATATTAAAAGCTGGTATCGGTTACCAGACTTGACTTATTGTTGTTGTTATTCGGGTGTTTAAGGGGGACAAAACTACAATGGTCATCAGTCCCTCGCCTTGACATGTATAGATCAAGTATAGACAGCGATATCCCTGAACTATATTTGAAACAAAAATACTAAGAGCTGGTATTGAAAACTAGACTTTTGTATGAAACTTCCTGGCAGATTAAAATTGTGTGCCGGAACCGGGACTCGAACCTGAGACCTTTGCCTTTAGCGGGCATGTGCTGTACCACTGAGCTACCCCGACACGACCCACGGCACTGCTCCACAATTTCAATTCTGCCAGTACCTCGCCTCCTACTTTCCGAACTTGACACAAATTCTCTTGCGTAAGTGCAAGACTAGCACTCCTGGAAGAAAGGATATGGTGGAGACATGGCTTATTCACAGTCTAAGGAAAGTAGGAGGCGAGGTACTGGCGGAATAAATATTGTGGGGCGGTGCCGTGGGTCGTGTCGGGGTAGCTCAGTGGTAGAGCAGTTTCCCGCGAGAGGCAAAGGTCCCAGGTTCGAGTCCCGGTTCCGGCACACAATTTTAATCTGCCAGGAAGTTTCATATCAGCGCACACTCCGCTGCAGAGTGAAAGTTTCATTCTGGAAACATCCCTTAGGCTGTGGCTAAGCCATGTCTCCACCATATCCTTTCTTCCAGGAGTGCTAGTCTTGCATGGTTCGCAGGAGAGCTTCTGTGAAGTTTGGAAAGTAGGAGGCGAGGTACTGGCAGAAGTGGAGTTGTGAGGCGGCATCGTGAGTCGTGTCGGGATAGCACAGTCGGTAGTGCGCTTGCCCGCGAAAGGCAAAGGTCCCAGGCTCGAGTCCCGGTTCCGGCACACAATTTTAATCTGCCAGGAAGTTTCATATCAGGGCACACTCCGCTGCAGAGTGAAAGTTTCATTCTAGACTTTGGTAATTTGCAATAATGCTTGCAATCGAAGTATCTCTGCCTGAAACAATATCTTTATTCTATATCTATATATAAAAGGCTTTTGTGTCTACGTGCTGACAGACTTTTCTCCATGACCACATACTGTCACCCACTCGTGGTTGTGGTGGTAGATAGTCCTTGGTCTAATGATGTTAGTAAGGGAGTTTGGTCGCGGTGCGTGGCAGTGGGTGAGTGTGACGAGCAAAAATTCGCAAAATATGCAATAGATACTCTTACGAAAAGGTATATACTCTGTGACTTACGAACTTTACGGTATGAGTCAAAATCTGTTTATTATTTCAATCGCCAGACAATGCGGTCCTTTCAGACTCTAATAACGACGAGGAATATCAAATGTACGCAATTTTTTAAATAGAACACATGTTTCCGTCAACCACACATTACCGACTATGAACAGACACACAAAACAAAGATAAAAATCCAGATAGACTGAAAGATAAAAATATTCGTGGAATATTTATCACTGTCGTGGAAGTGTGGTGGAAACACAGACATACATTAATGAATGTCTCTTAGGCCATAGATATTGATATGCCTGTGCCAGTAAGCTCACTGGTCTGTGCTAATCAGTGATCTGTGATACATATAGCCGCGACACTCTCTGCTGTGAAAGGTGTTATCGTTTGACAGCTGGGACAAGAAAAACTATGCGACGTAGTCCTACTCATATCCCGACGGCCTCCTGTAATAATGTTGCCAACAGATGTTGAATAACGAGAATCATGTGACATCGTCATAAGCCAATCGCGTGAGACGCAAATATTTTGTCGTGAAATCAAGCATACAGCAGGAACAGGAGTATTTATCTACACTCTATGTGGTTCGGTCGTCTTTGCAACGATTTTATATCGTGTTATTGATGTTGCCAACATAAAAAGACGAGGCAGATACATCTGTTGTTGTCACATCTCATTATGACCAGCACTTCCACGCGAAGCTCTTTTGTATAGACTCTCATGATTCACACAGTCTTACAATTCATTCCAAAGTCCTATTCAAGAAGATATTTGTGGAAATTGTTACAAACATCCAAATACTGCGGTGTTAATTTAACGGACTCGTGCTTTTCTCACGGGCAATTGTACGTCGCGTGCTCACGAGTTGGATCTCCTACACATTTGTTCCTTTACAGTCCCAACAAGAAAACTGCAAATATAGTCTATAAGCAAGTATTGTGTAGACAAAAATTACGTTATACTGATGTGTGTGAAATGAAAAATAAATGCCTTGAGAAATATACTAACGTCCAATCTCTTCCAGCTTCATTTAAATACTATTAACTTATGTTAAAACAAGATTACTAAATTTGCATTGGACCCATACATTTTCACATATACGGAGTTCGTGTATTATTTAGCTTCACCTAAGATTATTTATTACTCCATATTTCCATTAATACACAACTCGGCCAGAACACCTTAAGCACGATAATTGCTTCACAATATCTCAATTAAACAGACTGTGTTCATCTCATATTTAGAATAATACTCAAGCTGTCTCTCGTGCCATATATTCTAACCCAAGCAACGCTGGGTTTCTCAGCTTATGTAACTCTAAATCGGTTACGCCGCTGTTGACGCGCGACTTGTAGGAAAGTGAAACGGTCGCACTGATTTGGCGCCTCAGATGCTAAATAGTGGCGAGGTGGGGTCAGCCGCAGAGCTGAGGTTATCTGGAGCAGGCCGGCTGCTGCGAAACACGTGGACTGCCTGCCGCGTGGCCCGCATCTGGCGCAGTGATCCGTGGCGCCAGCGCTTCTGCGTCTGCGTCTGCAGCAGTATACGTTAAGGCTGGTTTACACGACGCCACTAGGTTTCATGACACTGCGCTAATGGCCAGTGCGCATGCGCGGCAGGCGTTCGCGCAACTCGTTGTCGAAGCTAAGCAGTTTCGGCAGCTTCCAACTTTGGCGAAACTGATTGCGCGTGTTTTTAGGTTAGGTGATAACCAATACTGAACAAAACACAGCATAAAGGGGGGAAAGGAAGAAATAATTCGGTTTTTGAACATATATGCGATGCATAGGTGTTTGTGCCATTTTAACGATGAAAATTTCAGGAATAAGCAGCGGCGTGTTAGTGCTCTTGAAGCAATTATCCGTGAATTAAATATTGATGGGTTGACGATTAGTGAATTTCAGACTACATTCAATTCCAAGTACCTATACAAACGAACTATGGCTAATGTGGATTTGGGAACGCGGTACAGGTACTGTATATACGAATATTTATTTGACAAAAAAAGTAGTGGAATTTGTAATTTCAGTTCTAGTAACAATGTTTCACGCATAACAGTATCTTGTTTCTTTGTTGCATTACTAACTATGTTTAAAAGGAACGTGAACTGCTCTGGTGACATTCTAAAATAGCTTCTAGGGTTTTCAATTAGTTTCTTTCAGCAAGGTCGCTGACCAACCGAGCTGACGTCTTTTGTTAATCCAGTCACGAACCCAAACACGTTCCTTATTCTTTTTATGTTTAGTCTTATGCAGAGACTTCACACAGAGTAACAATAGCTCCGTCACAACTCTTATAGCTACCAAAACTTTCATTGTACGGCGACTACGGCAGTTACAAAACAACGAAACTGAAGTGTATAGTATTGCCGCCGTGTCTACAGACACGCACGAAACCAGTTGCGCGCAATTCATTTCATGAAACGAGTGTCGCAACCTAGTGTCATCGTGTAGACTAGCCTTTAGCGACGGAAAAATACCACTTCCGTTTTGGACCAGAGACTATACACAGCAAGGATAGAACCTTTGGCAGGATGTGACAGCCGCCATTTTAAATTGAGCTTATTTAGAAATTGTGAACATTAAAAATTAAGAATGCAATTCTGATGCCTTTAGAGTAATCACGAAAACGCTTACCTTATAAGTAAATAGTAATTTATAGCAAATTAACAACATAACTCTTCAAGTGTAGGTATAAGTAATCCGAAGCATCAATTAAAGTCATGTCGTTGTAGCGTTATGGATAGCGCTGTGGAGTCGTAATTTGTATTATGTATAGGTGTACGTTCGAATCGTATCCTCTCCCACTATTTTTTTTCGTCATTACGTTTTTAAATGAACTTCGCTGATTGTATTAAAAGTTAGTCCTACGTTTCTGTCTTTTATTTAAATTTAAAACTGATTAGAAAACAAAGAACGAAACAGTTATTTGGATAGTAATTCCCGAATATGTGACGATCTCCGAGTGTCTGTTTAGGCGAATACTGTCCTAATAACAAATCACTGTAAATGTACCTCAATAATATTTTCGGATGGGTAATATCACTTAACGAAGTACACTGAGAAGAAGAAATATTTATGTATTTGAGACTTGACGGTAGACATTATTTATTCGTGGGGGTCATTAATGAAGAAAACGTTGATACCCTAACACAGGTTTGTCTGTGTAATGTGATAATACAAATATTTTATGAACAGCTTCTTATTCATCTGCAGAACAGGGGTTAATGACACAGTGTGCATTAAAATGTTTTATTGTGGGTACAAGGTAAATACAATCCAAACAATCTATTGGTATCGTCAATTATAAGATAAATAACGGTCGCAGCTACTGGAGCTTCAAGATACTGAGAAACACAGATGTTTAAAGACGTTTTCCAAGTTCTTATCTATTGTACATTTCAAACTTTTATGGCAGTTTGACATGTTGTCCGTTGGCATCTGTCTCGAGATTTTCTGTCGAAGTTTGAGGTTAGTCAGACGTTTCGCCCCATTATGAGCTGCTGACAATCTCAATCTATTTGGTGGTAGCGAAACGTTAAGCTGTAAAATCAAACAAACGTTGGCTGGAAACTCCTAGACAGAAGCCAGCAAGGCCTATGTACAACATAGATTGTGGCTGGGTACACCATTTAAAGAACGTTATTATTGAATATTTATTTTAAAAAAATAAGTACTTGAATAGTCACTGAAAGATACGTACTGTCTGTCAAACAGTTATTTTTCACTCGGACAGGAAAGAAAATTACGTAATACCTAAAGAAACACCAAGCTATTTCGCGAGTGATGAACAGACTGAAGTGAACACTACCCAAGTGTCAACACAAAATAGCATAATCGTCTGCTTTGTTTTCATACTGAGCTGTCACTTTGCGTTGCGTAGCCTACTCAAAGATCTTGAAGACACTGATACTGAACATCTGACTGCGAAATTACAGGCACTTCCGGTTGGTATTTTTCCGCCGCTAACGTCATGTGTCTGCAGCCGCCACCTACGGTAAGGTGCGTGGAGGAGGGTGCCTCGCGCCACCACCAGTCAGTTCGCTTTCTGCTCCGCTCCCGCATAGTGCGAGTGAAAAGCAAACGCTCGTATGCGCCCATACGAGCCCTAATGTTTGCAAGTAATGTTTGTATAGCCTATGGGACTTAACTACGGGGTCATCAGTCCCTAAACGTACAAACTACTTATGAACCAGCTAAGACTAGGACGGCACAAATATCCATGCCCGAGGGGGATTCGAATGCCCGACCGTAGTGGCCGTGCAGACAGTTAGGCCGCGGCCTGCGTGGGCTCCACTACACATTGTAGCGACATCCAGCGACGCGACGCTGCTGCTGCTGCTACAAGCGGCCACATTCGGCGACGTGGTCGGGTGTCCGACGTGAGCGCCACAACTAAAGCACTAGATATACCGAGCTGAACAATCCGCCATTTTGAATCCCAATCCGACGACAGTGTTGTATGCTTTGAGTGGTGTACCGAAGTGAATCGGCGAGTATTTTGTGATTTTATTGTTCCATAGTGGTTGGCTGTGCTGCCCCGAAATGCTCAAATAATAGCAGACATGGTCGCTATAAAAGTTATCGGTTTTTTTCACACATAGATCGGCTTGAAAGGTGGCCAACTATGTAAGCCAAAATCGAGCAACTATCTGTGTGACGTTAAGAACATTTTTTTTTTTAATTTGTATGCTCACAGATAAGTAGTACTGAAAGTATAGGCCTATGCATGTAAGCTATGGTTTAATTTTGCTACAGATTGTTAACATACCATGACATACAGTGTTTTTGAAGTAAGCTTCTTTCCCTGATTTTATTTAGACCAACTATGGAGTCATTCTAAGGGCTGTTAATTATATTTTAAGTGATCCATGAGTGCACCGGGCTTTACCCAGCTAGTGATATTTAAATTATATTATTTCGAATTAGTTCAGTGTTTGATTTAAATGTGACTGAACAGGGGAATATGTAGGTGTGCATGCTACCAGACTGTATTTAGTCGTCATCTAACGAAACCAGACGTTCAAAGTTGTTAAACACATTTTTCACGTAAAATCTTCTCTGAAATATGCTGCGTGTAAAATATGTGAAACGTTAGAGGGGGGAGGGGGGATACAGGAAGTCCAGTACCGCAATTTAAAATTATTCTGTAACTGTTTTCGAATGCAACTCTTAGTTACCATAAATGTGTATGGATGTACCATTTATAAACCAGAAAATACGATAATTGTAATTTATTTTAAGTGTATGTGGTAAATATTCAGAACGGCAGCAAGCCTTAATTTGGAATGTAAGTGAATGTACTATATCTCTAAATATCCATATAATCACTAGCTTTAAGTTAAATTTACTATGCTGTAATATTTTCTGCGTTAGGAAAATATATTTAAAGGCCTTACGAGAATATTAAAAGCGTAAGTGTTCCGTAGTCTTTAAATGCGCGCCTCCAATGTGGGATTCAAAATGGCGGGTTGTTCTGCTTGTACTGTACAGTGCTCTAGCGACAACTTCTCTCTACAAGATGGCCGCTACAACCGATCAGCTCTTTCTAAAGTTTGCCATGCGTAAACCGTAGAATAATGATAGCTGTAGAGTAAGGCAATAAAGTTTTATTAACTTTAGGAAATAAGGCGTAAAAAGAATGCTGTGCATTACATTTACAAAGCGAGGAATGTTCGTGTACTATTTCATTCGGAACTTCAAATGCGAAAACAGACTATGAATATCACCGGCCAAATTCTTCGAAAGTACAACGACGAGAACAGCTACTTTCGACTACGTTCTAAATGAGTTTTGTGATTACAAACCATCAACAACTAAATAGGTTCGAAATATGACTTATTCGAAGGCGATAGTAACTTAGTTAGCCCGTAACGTTCCGTTATCTGTTAGTGCAGTGTATGGGTAGCGACCTGGGCTGCTAGCTCCTCGTGTAATTTTGCGGTCGCGGGTTCGCTTCTCGTTCCATCTTATATTTTAATTACTGAAATTACAACCCTTTCACCTTTTATTTGTTCAAGGTTTTATGTATTATCTTTAGAAACCACCACAAATTATTTTTTTAATTTTTTTACCCCTAGTTCATCTTTATTGCAAACACGTGTACCATACTGTATACCTACCAAACACATTAAATTGCTACTGAAACATTATATCCTGACATTTTACTCAGAAACGTAATTTACACGCATCTCCTTTGACATCCCTTAGTTATCTCTCTCTCTCAGGAGTACTGTAACTTTCTTGTTACCGGTACTGCAAATGCACAAAGCACACAAATGGGAGCAATTCTTTAAATCACGTTCATCGTGGTGTAAATGAAACTATCACTCAGAATAAAAATACAGAAGACTGATATATTAGAAACAATTTAAAAATTTAACTTTAGTCGTTTATAAAAGGGAAAAGAAAATTTACGATATAGTTACCAAAGCAAAATACTTCGTTATATGTGCAAGGTGAATTTTATTGTCTGTTATTTCACGAACAGTTCACGTTTCATAAACTCCAGGGATTATTGGCTCGCAGAAATCTTGCGACAACCTTCATAACCTCGTAAAAGCAGTCGACTCTCAACGAAACTGGGCACTTTGTAGCGCGTGCGACAGCGACAACATTCAAACAGGTTTGAATCTCAAACGTCGCTGGATGTAGCGCGCGACCCGCAGCGACAGTACAGGCAGCGCACCAGGCGGCGCTCACGCAGGACGCTGCCGTAGCACTGCGATACGTGTGCTCGTCTCTTGTCGCCTGAAGCTGTCGCTAGAATTAGAGCCCTGTATTGGGAGAGTAGCGCCAACCTCTGATGTGGGTCTTGCCGACAACCGCCGGCTGCTATTGGTCAGTTGAGCGCGGGTGGGGCACGTCCGCCATTTTGGGCCTAAGCAGTCCATCAGCGTAAATGGCATATTTCACTTAACTAGCTGTTATTTTAGCATTTAGGGGTGTTGGAAATGTGTACACTCATTATGTATTAAATGAAGAGCTTAACATAGCATATTCCATTCTTATATCTACATCTACATCTACATACATACTCCGCAATTCACCGTAAGGTGCGCGGCGGAGGGTACACTGTACCACTACTAGGCATTTCCTTTCCTATTCCACTCCCAAATTGAACGAGGAAAAAAAGAATGCCTATATGCCTCCGTACGAGCCCTAATTTCTCTTATCTTGTCTTTGTGATCTTTACGCGAAATGTAAGTAGGCGGCAGCAAGATCGTACTACACTCAGCTTCAAATTCCGGCCCTCTAAATTTACTTAACAGAAATTCACGAAAAGAACGTCGTCTTTCTTCCAGCGATCCCCAATTGAGTTGCCGGAGCATTTCCGTGACACTCGCACATTGGTCGAACCTACCGGTAACAAATCTAGCTGCTCGCCTCTGAACCGCCTCTATGTCTTCCTTCAAACCGATCTGCTGCGGGTCCCAAATACTTGAGCAATACTCAAGACGTGGTCGTACAAGCGTTTTATACGCGGTCTCCTTTACAGGTGAAGTACATCTTCGCAAAATTCTCCCAATAAACCGAAGTCGGCTGTCTGCCTTACTCACAACTGTCCTTACATGCTCGTTCCATTTCATATCGCTCTGCAATGTTACGCCTAGATATTTGAACGACGCGACCGCATCAAGAAGCTCACTACTGATGCTGTATTCGAACATTATAGGATTGTTTTTTCTACTCATGCGCATCACCTTACATTTTTCTACATTGAGAGCTAGCTGCCATTCTTCGCACCAACTAGAAATTTTGTCTAAGTCAACCTGTATGCTATTACAGTCAGTTACAGACGACACCCTCCCATACACCACAGCATCATCAGCAAACAGCCGCAAATTACAACTTACTCTGTCCATCAGATCGTTTATGTCCTATCACACTCCCCTGGGGCACGCCTGACGATACACTCGTCTCTGATGAACACTCGCCCTCGAGAACAACGTACTGCGTTCTATTACTTAGGAAGTCTTCCAGCCAGTCACAAATCTGTGAACCTATTCCATAAGCTCGTATCTTCGTTAGCAGTCTGCAGTGTGGCACCGTGTCGAACGCCTTTTTGAAGTCGAGAAAAACACAATCCGCCTGTTGCCCTTCGTCCATGGCTCGCAAGAAAAGGGCAAGCTGAGTTTCACATGAACGATGTTTCCTAAACCCGTGCTGATTCATGGAAAGAAGCTTTTCCGTTTCAAGGAAATTTACTATATTCGAACTGAGAATATGCTCCAAAATTCTACATGAAACCGATGTCAACGATATTGGCCTGTAATTGTATGGGTCAGTTCTCTTTCCTTTCTTATACACGGGAGTCACCTGCGCTTTTTTCCAATCACTAGGAACTTTGCGCTGAATTAGAGATTCGCTGTAAATGCAAGCTAAGTAGGGGGCCAATGCCGCAGAATAGTCTTTGTAAAACCGAACTGGTATTCCATCCGGACCAGCAGACTTTTTCGTATTTAGCTCTCTCAGCTGCTTCTCTACACCGGAAATACCTATTGCTATGTCCCCCATTTCGGAATTAGTACGTTGATCAAATGATGGTATATTTGTGCGGTCCTCCTGCGTGAAAGATTTCTTAAAGGTTAAATTTAGAACTTCAGCTTTCCGTTTGCTTTCTTCTATTACTGCCCCGGAATGATCAACTAGTGACTGGACAGTGGGCTTTGACCCGCTTATCGATTTTACGTAGGACCAGAATTTTTTCGGGTTCTCGGAAAGATCTTTTGCTAAGGTATGGCTGTGATAATTATTGTATGCTTCACGCATCGATCTTTTTATAGACGCACGAATCTCTACTAACTTTTGCCTGTCATCATTTGCGTGTTCTTTTTTGAATCGAGAGTGCAACAGCCTTTGCTTTCTCAGCAGCTTTCTAACATTATTATTATACCACGGTGGATCTTTTCCATCCTTAATCGTCTTTACTGGCACATATTTCTCTAACCCTTCATTAACAATGCATTTAAATTTAGTCCACAATTCCTCTACATCCATAGTCGCAGAATTAAACGATGCCCATTCAGTTTCTAAGTGCGATCGTAACCTTTGCTTGTCGGTTTTCCCAAGAAAAACACGCTCCTAGCCTTCTTGACTGGTTTATGAACTTTGGTGACCATCGACGCTATGACGATATCATGATCACTAATTCCTGTCTCTACACAGACATCGTTAATAAGGTCAGGCCTGTTTGTGGCTATAAGGTCTAGAATATTTCCATTGCGCGTGGGTTGCCGGTTTAACTGCTCAAGACAGTTTTCGGAGAATGTGTTCAAAAGTAGCTCGCAAGACTGCTTGTCTGTACCGCCTGAAATGTAACTAGCGAGGTCCCAATCTATACTCTTAAGGTTGAAGTCACCTCCGACTAATATTGCATGGCCCGGATACCTATGCACTACCTGGTGTAGACTTTCCTTGAATGATTCTAAAACTGCTACAGCAGCACTGGGGGGCCGGTAAAAACACCCAACTATTAACTTTACTTCTTTTAGACCTGTTATGCGTGCCCAGATAACTTCACAGTTACTTTCAACCTCGATCTCAGTAGAAACAATATCTTTGTCCACAGCGATGAACACTCCTCCTCCAGTTGTATCAGATCTATCTTTCCGATATACATTCCACGCTTCGCTAAATATTTCTGAACTTGCCACATCATCATTTAGCCAGCTTTCGGTGCCTAAAACTATCTGAGCGCAATAACTTCCATGCAGCGCTGCAAATTCGGGAACTTTGTTTCTAATACTTTGTAAGTTCGCGGCTAATATTTTTATGTTCGAATTTTTGTTCCGAACGTGGCCTGAATTCGCTGTTTGAATGCTGACAGGCGAGTGCTCATCAGAGTTAGCGCCTAGCCTAAAAAACCCCCGTGTGCACTCCACAAGTACTCTGCTACCCGAGTAGCCGCTTCCTTAGTGTAGTGCACCCCTGATCTATCTAGGGGCACCCTACAATTCCCCACCCGATAACGCAGATCCAGAAATCTGCAGCCATGACTGTCACAGAGTCGGCGAAGCCTCTGGTTCAGACCCTCCACTCGGCTCCAAACCAAAGGACCCAGATCAACCCTGGGAACAATGCTGCAAATCGACAGCTCTGCTTGCACCCCGCGTGCGAAGGCAGCAGCCTTCACCAATTCCGCCAGCCGCTCGTAGGACCTGAGGATGTCCTCAGAACCCAAGCGACAAGCGTCATTGGTGCCGACGTGAGCTACGACTTGCAGTCGACTGCACCCCGCACCCTCGATACCCGCCGGCAAGGCCGCCTCCACATCTCGGATGAGGCCCCCCGGCAGACACACCGAGTGCACGTTGGAATTCCTTCCAGATCTGGACGCTATCTGCCTAAGGGGCTCCATCACGCGCCTGACATTGGAGCTCCCAATAACTAATAATCCCCTCCCCCCCGTACACCTGCTCGGACCCTGCTGAAGGAGTGGCCACACTTTCACTCACAGGACGAACGGGCGCGGACGGACGTCCAGCCTCCACATTGGCCTTCCGCCTCGAGTGACGCGAACGCCGTACAACCCGCCACTCCCCTTGCGGAGAAGGCGGCTCGACGACGTCCGGTACGCCTGAAGGTGCCTCGGTAGCAGGGACAGAGAGCGTAGCGTGAGACACCTGAGGTGTCCCACTCGACGCACCAGACTCCCCACCATCGCTGCACCCCGAGACAGCAGCCTGAAGACGGCTGACCGTAGCCAACAGCACGCTCAGCTGTTCGCGAACCGCGGCCAACTCCTCCTGCGTCCGCACACAGCAGGCACACATCCTATCCATCCTATCGATACAATTAACAGCAATTAACAACTTTAAAGAAGCCTAGTACTGTAATGAAGGCGGCTGGCTGCTGACTTAACTGTGGTCAGTGGTAACTACACTGTCGAATCAACAAAACTGAGTCCGGCAGCTTTAGCGCTGTTAACGCTGCGGCACTCGTGGCAGCTGGCACTGGACTGACTGATAACGAGCTTAGTAACGGTCTCTGACTTGTTTTGAAATACACCGGTCAAAGGCGAAGACTAAACACAACGGTATTTATCAAATACAATAGAATAAACAATTAAAACAGTAGTACAAACGAAATCTGCAAGTACGCGGGAATAAACCTCTTAAGACAGTACTACCGAAAATGAATTAGACTGGCAAATTAAATTTGACACAAATTAAATTCAGATACTTAGCGTTGTAACGATGTGGCACTGGTGACAGCTGGCACTGGACTGACTGATAACGAGCTTAGTAACGGTCTCTGACTTGTTTTGAAATACACCGGTCAAAGACGAAGACTAAACACAACGGTATTTATCAAATACGATAGAATAAACAATTAAAACAGTAGTACAAACGAAATCTGCAAGTACGCGGGAATAAACCTCTTAAAACAGTACTACCGAAAATGAATTAGACTGGCAAATTAAATTCAGATACTTAGCGCTGTTTACGATGTGGCACTGGTGACAGCTGGCACTGGCATATGGTGAAAAGTGCCGCATTGTTGGCAGTGAATTGTTATACTAAAACAGTCCGAGGTACTGTAGCAAGTTTTACGCATTCCACAGGGCGAAAGACATGCGAAAAGACGCGAATTGTGGGTACACCGCATTGGAAGAAAAAAATGCATTTCCATACGAGAATGCAAAATTTTGCGAAGTAAATTTGTATTGAAATATCGAGTAAACTAATAGGTTTATCTGTTCATACAAGTTTCTTGCGAGCAATGTTGGACGGACAAACATGTAAGAGAAAAGATTTTTAAAAGATATAAATACATGAAAATCTAACATAATGTGCCGTATTTGACGAATTTGGTATTTATACTTAGCCTGCATATTACGAAAGTTTGTGCGGTAAATGAAACTGCCCATTAAATAGATCTCCAAAACTCGAATTTTAAGATAAAGTTTCTTTTCTGAAGTACCCAGCAGTGCGATAACAATGTGTAAAAAACTTAAACCTTCCCAAAATGTTAGCTCAGTTAATGCTATGTGATAATATCACATGTAGGTTAGCACACAACACCTATCAACATTAGGCACTAGATTAATGGAAAGCAACATGTATTAATAACATCTACTTTGATAAAAACCAATATATTAGAGATAAAAACGTCAGTCCTCAGCTAATTTGAAAGCAGGAACGTCACTTACTGCGAAAGCAGTGCATTTGGTACAGGGTTTAAATTTTAGCACGAAACAATTTTACAACTAGTTTGCTCAAACATAAAGGTGTTGATCTCAGATTACCAATTTTTCCTTAATATTCGCTGTAGATGTGATGAAACGATTAAAAACTTAAGTTCATTGTTTACTTAACGTACTGTCATACCACGTCGATGTAGAGATCGGTTCCCTTGACCATAACTGCTAATTTAACAGCGCCGTGCATAGCGCTGCTATTGCAAGATATAACAGGCCTACAATGGCGGCGCTCGCCCGCTTGGCGGTACTCTCCCAATACACGGCTCTAGCTAGAATGTGTGGCCCACGCAGGCCGCGGCCTTACTGACGCGCCGCAGTCCCCTCGGCCACCGCGGCCGGCGTACGAGCCCTAATTTGTCTTATTTTTTTCTGATCTTCACGCCATACACAAGTTCACGGCAGTAGAGTCGCTACGCCGTCAGCTCCAAACTCCGGCCTCTCAATTTGACATGCGTCTAGCCCCCAGATTATACCGCCGGAAACGCCCAGAGATAAAAATGAGAATTTCCTGGCGATGCCGATAGATGTCACTCCGGATCTGTCACGTGATCTGCAGGTGACAGCTGTTAAGTGTTAAATGAAAACAAAGTTAACAAACGGAGGATCGGCGGAATTGCATAGCTCGCCTGTAAAATCTTATTTTCTTCAGTGTCACAATAGTTGTTATTCTGCTTACAACAATGTAATCGCAGGTTGTGTACGCATTAGGCGAACGTGGAATAAAGTTTTACAATGTATTTTACGCGTTTGTCTCAGTTCGAACACATTATTTGAGGAGCCGGTGCAGCCGAACACGGGATGTTAGGTGTCATTTTTCTTTTTTCCTCCATCTGATTTGCGTCAAAGAAATTATTCATGTTTCTTTTTAGCCCAAACAAGAAGTTAGAGAAATGCAGGTAAACTCTAAGACATATATTACGGCAAATGAAAAAACGTGGAAATTGAATTTCTAAAAATCAAACCATCGTCAAGTCACGTGAAATTAGTACGCTTACACTTTATACCTTATGACTGCAAACAAAACAATTCTCTTACACGAGATAATGTACTCACAAAGTAAAGTGAAATGTTATGAGTGTGCCATTTCCTAAACGTGAATACGTTGAGTATTTTACTATAATTCTTGATTTGTCATTTGTGTGTTTGGCAACATTTGAGATGTGTTGGAAAATCTCCAGTTTACCAGTGTTTTCAGAAACGAGGAGAGAAACTTTCAAGTTGTAACATAGCAGTATCTAGGATCCACATTTGTAATAGTGTTATGTCACACTGTTCTCACATTGTGGAATACAACACAAAATGTCAACCTCACACTGAAGTGGTACAGCCTCTTTCTCACCGATGAGACTGGGGCTCCAACACTGCATGTTGTTAGTAGATATCATCAATCTGCCAACAACCTTTGTAACAATAGGAGCAAAAAGATGTGAAAATGAGTGTGCAAGATAAGTCGGAAAAGGGCAATGGTATGGTGATTCATGAGGTAACAGAAAGCACTATATTAAAACCTTCATCGTGTTTATAGCACATGTAATATTCCATTTCACTTTTTATTAGCAAATCTATCTTTGCAAAAAGACTTGGCATCCAACAGATAAAGCTAACATTCTAAGGATCAGAATGTTAAGAGTTTGAATGTAACAGTCAAACTAGAAAATCTTAAGAGGAAGTGGTCAGATTGAAGTTTGATACTACAGGGCTGAGTGAAGTAAAATGGTGAGATAAGGCAGATTTTTAAGAGGGGAGTAATTTTGTATGTGTAGGCAAACAGGAAAATTGGGTTTATGGGAAATAAATGAAAGAAGACAGCCAGAAACTACAAACACTAGAGTAAATTAGAAAGATATATATATTGCACAGAATGTAACAATACTTAACTTTTACATAGTACTGCAGAATGTTGATACATAGTTGTTAGAGGCCTGCCTAGTGCCTGTACAATAGCAAAGTCTTCTCTGGTGCCTATCTGATTCCGAACTCTTTACTCGTTGCTATCTCAGTCCGAAGTGGCCGATGTCCTTCAGTGGTGGCCACGAGCGGGGTTGCCGCAGAGGGCGCTCGTGGCTGTCGTCCTGAGAACGCCGCGCCGTGCGTGCATGGTGGCGCGCGGCGAAAGTAGGTGGCGCGCACTTTGTACTTGTGCGACACCACACCCCTCCCCCCCAAACCGCCGCACCGTCGTGGCGTAGGGCTGAGGGCCACGGCGACGGCACTGGGAGGAGGGCCTGGGCGGGGGCGTTACTGGTGGGACGGGCGTCGTAGCTGAGGCCGGGATCGAGACGCCGTCCGCGCCCCGGCATCCGCCTTGAGATCCTCCAGGGAACCCGCCGAAACCTGGGGAAGGGCGCCCGCCCCCGCCCAGAGGGAGCAAGTCATCCTCTTCTGAGGTGCGTGGCCCAGGCGGCGGCGGCACGCACGGTCCCGGAGTCCCTCTCGGTGACGCTGTCATCTGCGGCGGCGACAGCGGCGGCGTCGCGTCGATCTCCATCGGGACGATCTCGTAGTCCGGGGACGAACGACGTGGTTGTGCTCCCTGGCGGTGAACTGGGTCTGGAATCAAGAAACCGGAGACAGGATCGCGCGGCCTGTGCAGGCGCAATTGGTTTGCGTGGCGCCGCAGCTCCGACCCTGTGGAAGAACGTACAACATACATATTGCTACCGAGCACGCGCTGAATGGTGCCCGGCAGCCATGTCTTCTTGTTTCCAGCAAACGCCCTGTACAGCACCGGCGTAGAAACCTGAAAACGCGTAGCGCCATACGAACCGACTCGGTGCGTGGGAGGCTGCAGCAGGTGAAGGAGAGTGCGGTGACGGCGGCCGTGTAGCAGCTCGGCAGGAGACGGGCCGTCACGTGGCATGCACCGATACGTAGACAGGAAAATTTGAAGAGCTTGCTGCCTGGGGTGCTGACCTTTCATCTTCTCCATGTGAGACTTGAATGTTCGAACGAAACGTTCTGCTTCACCATTGGACTGAGGGTGAAAAGGTGCAGTGGTAATATGCTGAATGCCATTCACACGACAAAACTGTTGAAATTCCGCACTAACAAACTGAGGTCCATTGTCACTGACGATAGTTTCAGGCAAGCCTTCGATGCAAAACACTGACGTTAAGGCACTGATTGTACTAGACGCCGTCGTTGAGTTCATGGCAATCACAAAAGGAAACTTGCTGAAAGCGTCTACAACAATTAACCAGCGCGTATTCCAGAAAGGTCCGGCAAAGTCAATATGTAAACGTTGCCATGGTCCCTTGGGGCGTGGCCAGTCTGAGAAACGCTGTGGAGGAGCCGCCTGATGCTCCGCACAAACTGTACACTGTAATGTCATGCTCTCTATCTGAGCGTCCATACCAACCCAGGTACAATGACGTCTGGCCAGTTGCTTTGTCCTAACAATGCCCCAATGTCCTTGATGCAGGAGGCGTAACACTTCTCGTTGCAGGGAACGAGGAACAATCACTCTTGCTTGGTCGTTGTCGGTATGCAACAACAGTACACCCTGACTTAAAGATAATGCATGACGTTGTGCAAAATAACGTCGAACCAGAGGCCTATCAATGTCTTTGGCTCTGGCAGGCCACCCTGAGCGAACAAAACGTGCTACCACACTTAGGTCTGCATCCGCAGCTGTTTCCTGTGCGACCCGACGAGACTTCAAAGGGAAATCTGCGACAGCGGTAGCGTCTCTGGAGTCTATCTGACAACATGCCATTTCCGAAGAATCAAACGACACATCCTGGCCAACCGGAAGTCGGGAAAGTGTGTCCGCGTTGGCGTGTTTAGTGGTAGGTCGGTACAAAATCTCATACTGATAATTAGACAATATCAAGGACCATCTCTGAAGCTTTTGTGCCGTACGTGGCGGAATTGGCTTTGTGGGTGAGAACAACGACGTGAGAGGCTTGTGGTCCGTCAACAAATAGAATTTTCTGCCATAGAGATAATGATGAAACTTTGTGACGCCGTAAATAATTGCTAAGGCCTCCTTTTCTATCTGACTGTAATTCTGTTGCGTCGGCGTCAGTAGCTTGGATGCAAAGGCAATAGGACGATCGTGAGAACCAATACGATGTGAGATTACTGCGCCCAGACCGTACGATGAGGCGTCAACTGCTAACACTACAGGCTTCTGGGGGTCAAAGGGAATCAGACATGCATCACTGAGTAGTGCAGACTTAAGTTGTCAAAGGCAACCTGGCAATCTTTGGACCAAACAAAAGGAACATTCTTCCTACGTAAGTGATACAGTGGAGCTGCAATCTGAGAGGCATTGGGAATAAATCTGAAATAATAGTTAAGCTTTCCCATTACTGCTTGCAATTCATGCACATTCTTAGGAGGAGGCAAGTCTTTGATTGCTCGAAGATGTGACTGTAAGGGATGAATTCCTTGGGCATTAATCACATGGCCTAGGTATTCTATTTCAGTTTGAAAAAACGAACACTTTCCTTTATTGCAGCGTAGGCCTGCTGCAGTCAAAACTTTGAAAAGGCACTCCAGGTTTGCTAAATGTTCAACTGTACGTCCGGATACCACAATATCATCTAAATAGTTCGAACAACACGGTACAGAAACTGTCAGCTGTTCCAAAAAACGCTGAAAAATTGCGGGGGCGGAAGAACTGCCAAAGGGTAGGCGTTGAAATTGACAAAGGCCCATGTGAGTATTAATGACCAAAAAAGCTTTTGACTCGTCATAAAATGGAATCTGTAAGTATGCCTCTGCTAAATCAATCTTAGAAAAGAAACGAGACTGTCCTAATTTGTCCATCAGTTCATCAGGTCTGGGCAGGGGATAAGTGTCTACAATTGTTTGACTGTTCACTGTTGATTTGAAGTCCGCACAGAGACGAAGTTTTCCTGACGGCTTGGGTATAATTACTATAGGCGAGGCCCACTGACTCGCAGAAACAGGAGAAATCACCCCACTATCTTGCCAACGTTTAAGTTCTTCGGCAACTGTATCACGCAAGGCGATAGGCACTGGTCTAGCTTTACGAAATTTTGGAACTGCAGATTCTTTTAAAGTTACATGTGCCACGAAGTCTTTTGCGCAACCTAGTTCCGGCGAAAACAAGTCACTATATTTGTCACACAATGCATTGATTTTATCCTGAGGCACTATTGACGAAATTTGAAGCACATCTCTGTGAATTGATAAACCAAACAAGTCAAAAGCATCTAGTCCAAAAATGTTCTGTGTCGATTTGGCCTGAAGAACTACAAAAGCAACTGTTTTTGTTACACCTTGAAAAGAGGCGGGCAGGCTACACGTTCCTAGCACGGGAATATTTTGACCGGTATAAGCTGTTAGCACTTGTTGACACAGCGATAATTTTGGAGAACCCAGAAATTCATAAGTATCTTTATTAATTAAGGTAACAGCGGAACCAGTGTCGAGCTGAAATTGCACAGTCTTATTGTCAATGGAAAGATTCACAAAAAGTTTTTGCTTGCGGCGCTCGACAGGTGCGCGAATGAGGGCAACGTCTGCTACGGTTTGTTTACTGCGCTTGCGCGGGCCGCGTAGTGAAGGAAGCGGCGCAGACTCGGCACGCAGCGGATTAACAACACTGTCACTAGATGACACTACCGCCGGATCGGCGTCCGCGCAATGCGAGGCTACTACAGAGTCACTAACTACTGCACTACACTTTTGAGTAGCTACTTGATGTCTACTGTCACTAGCTACGCAGTACTGGGCACTATTACAAGGAGCAGTTGCAGAAGGCACTATTTTCACTACAGGAATGCACTGTTCATAGTCATTTTGCTTGTCCCGAACCCGTTTCCGTTGCACTGTTTTACGCGCTCGTTGGCGCTTGCTACGTGGTGCACTATATAGTTTTGCCATAGGCGCAGAACTACCATCGAATCCCCCCGACTGTAGCTATTGCCGGGCTGATCTCGGCTACTTCAGTTGGTTCCCTGTTCCCGCTACTTCCTTCCGTTCCTGCTTTGCGCCGCCGCCGCCGCCGCCCAGGCCCCGCACCTGGTCCGCCGCCGCCGCCGCTGCCGCCGCCGCCGCCGCCCAGGCCCCGCACCTGGTCCGCCGCCGCCGCCGCCGCCGCCGCCGCCGCCGCCGCCGCCCGGGCCCCGCACCTGGTTCGCCGCCGCCGCCGCCGCCGCCGCCGCCGCCGCCGCCGCCCGGGCCCCGCACTTGGTCCGCCGCCGCCGCTGCCGCCCAGGCCCAGCCCCTGGCCCGCCGCCGCCGCCGCCGCCGCCGTCGCCGCCGTCGTCGTCGTCGTCGTCGTCGTCGTAGCAGCACCAACGTCCACGCTGCCGCCGCCGCCGCCGTCGCCGTCATCGCTGCCGCCCTGCCGGTCTCCGCTCGTCGCCCTGGACTGCGCCCCTGTCGTAAGAGCTGCCCATGGCGACCTCATCGTCCACCCCGTCGACTTCCTCCTCCCTCTCTGCAGTTCCCACAATAACCCTGCCCCCTGTCCATACTGCACCCATCATTCTTACTACCACCCCCTCCCTCGCCTCCACAACAATCACCTGGAGCCCCTCCAGCCTTCCCCAGACTACTCTCCCGCTCCATGTCATCCTCTCCGCTTCACCATCCCATGAGGTCCCCCCTCCCCCTCCGGTCTACCTCCCCCTCACCACCCCCTGCACTGCACCGGTCAACCCCGCCCATGTGACGCACCGCCGAGCCACGGTGGCAGATACGCCGCTGTCGCCCCCGCCCCCTTCTCACCTTCTACCCCACCCTCCGCCTCCCATCGAAATCCCACTTGATCGTGTTTCCCTCCCAGCCCCTCCTACCTATGCCTCCGTCACCGCCTCTGCTCCAGCATCTCTACCTGCCTCTACTGGCGCCATCCCCAAACGCACCCAGAAACGGGTAAGTGCGGACCCTTCCCCCGCCTCCACCAAATCGAAGAAAGCTCCCCCCCCTCCCCCGCCCCCTCCTCCTCCCCCTCTTACCGACCCTATGGACACCGCCCCCATTCTCCCACGCCCCCAACCCGACCTGTTCACATATGTACTGTCCCATCCTGAACCCTGATTCCTTGAACATAAAAACCTCTCCCTCCAAATTCGGAAGTATTTCCCCTCCGCCCCCATCTCCCAAATTATTCCCCGCCGAGACTCTGTCCTCCTGAAGTCCCCCAGCCCCACCCTCCACACAGACATCCTCGCTCGCATCCCCAAGGTCCTTTTCGGCCCTCATGCCACCCTCACCCCCTACTATACCGCCTCCTCTGCCCGCCAACCACCTCCCCCCCGCCGCCCTCCGACCCTCACCGCCGTGATCACAAGGCTTAGTCCTTTGATTACGGAGGAAGAGGTGTTGGAGCAACTCAACTCTCACCCCGACATCTCCATCCGTTCCGCCAAGCGGATCAACAATGACTCTGGCCCCACCCGTTTGATGCGGATATTTACTGAATCCGCATCTTCCCTTGACCACCTCTTCCTCGAGGGTGCGCTGATCTACGATCGCCGCCACACAGTAGAACCCTCCCGATCCCCCCCGCAAGCCTACCGCTGCGCCAGGTGCCTCGTTTATAATGATCACCTGACGCAGAACTGCAAAAACCCTCCCACCTGTCCCCACTGCAAAGACTCCCACCTCCATAAACACTGTCCCAACCTCACCTCTCCTCCCACCTGCAACACCTGTGGTGGCCCTCACCCTACCTACTCCTACAAGTGCAAATCCGTCCCTCCACCAGCTCCCTCCAAACCCGAACTCACCGTCCCCATCCGCTCCATAGATCCTCCCATGCACCCCAATCAATCCTTGGTCCCTCCCCCCACCGCCGAAGACGTTATCCGGTTCGTCACCACCGTCCTCGCCAACATCCACCCCTTCCAACGTCCCCACACCCTCCAACAGATTGCACTGGCCGCCAGGTCCGTGTTCAATCTGGACACCTTTGCAACTTTCTCCCGTGCCCACTCCCACTTCGCCTTTTCCCGCCTCGAGACCCAAGTTTAAGTCCCTCCGGTCCCCTTCCTTTCCCCACCCCTCCTCTACCCTCCCCAACCCTCCCTCTACCCCATCATGGCAGGCCCATCCTATACCCTCCTCTACCACAACATCCGCTCCCTCCCAGCCAATAAGAACCTCTTCCTCCACACTCTCTCCCAACACCGCGTGGATGCCTTCCTACTCAACGAGACCTTCCTGCAACCCCGCCGACCAGTCAACACCAATCCTTACCTTCTCCACCGCACCGACGGATCCCCACCCCTGGCCCGAGGCGGAGTGGCGATTGGCCATCTCCGTCACCACCCCGTCCGGCTACACCCTCTCCTCAATGACCCCACTGAACACTTGATCCTCAGCCTCTTTCTTCCCTCCCTCACTGTCACTCTCGCCACCATTTACATTCGCTCCACCTCTCCTCTCCCATACGATTTCCTCTCCCATATCGACCGCACCTTCCCGACCTATGTCATTGCCGCTGACCTCAACCTTCATTCCCGTCACCCCGCTGAACTCCGGCGGTGGCGTCAGTTCGTCACCACCTCGCTCCGGGGCGACATCCTTCCCCTTCCCCGCCCAACCCGCCCCGAAAGCAACACCACACCCGATGCAGTACTGGTGTCTCCCAACCTCCTGGGGCGCATCACGGCGAACGTCCTAGACCTAATAGGCAGTGACCACGCCCCTGTCCTACTTACCTTTGACCACCGCCCCCGCCCTGCCCGCGCTCCTCATCCCATGCCCCCTCCCAAACTCGTCCATGATTATTCCCGTGCCGACTGGGATGCCTACCGTCGCTCCATCGACACCTCGGTCGAAAGCCACCCACTACCCCTCCATACTCCCGCCGATATTGACCATGCCTCCTCCTTTCTCCAGCAGACCGTTGCTGACGCGGTCCATGCCCACATCCCTACCCGGGCGATCTATCCTCACCGCCCTACCCTTCCTCCACAGGCCGTCCTTCTCCTCCGCGAATCCCGCCGTCTGTACCGCTCCTTTCTCCGGACCCGTGACCGGGATACTCTCCAACGCCACCGGCAACTCCAACGACACATAAGAAACCTTTTGACCGCGAAGAAACGCCGGGACTGGCGTCAGACATGCACCCGCCTTAACTCGCTCCTCCCGGTCTACTCCGCCAAGTACTGGCGTGCCTTCCGCCGCCTTACTGGCAGTCACTCCTCCCCCCACTACCCCCTTCTCCATGATGATCGTCCTTTCCCTGACAACGCCAGTAAGGCAGAACATTTTGCCTCCTACCTTTCTGATGTATTTTCCATTCCTGATGATCCCCTTTTTGACTACTCTCTCTTCCCGGATGTCCATGAGCGCACCGACACCTCCTCTCCTCCGCTCGCCCCTGGCTTCCAGTACTTGGACCGCATTCCTCCCTCAGAATTGAACACTCCCATTACTGCCCATGACATAATAGACACTCTTCGCACGAAACGAAACACCGCCCCCGGTCACGACCGGCTAACCTACCGCCACCTTCGCGCATGCCCCCTCTCATTTCATGAAGTCCTTGCCAAACTCTACAACATCATCCTTTACACTGGCTTCTACCCCGACCTGTGGAAAACCTCCCGTATTCTCATGTTCCTCAAGCCCGACAAGCCCCCGTCCCAGACCTCATCCTACCGTCCCATCAGTCTTACCTCCGTGTTCAGCAAGGTCCTGGAAACCATCCTTTCTCGTCGAATCCACCAGCACCTCCACCGCCACCAGTTTCTCCCCTCCTCCCAATGTGGCTTCCGACCATCCTTCTCCGCCGATGACCAGCTCCTTCGCCTGACTCATCTCCTCTCCGTCCAACTCAACTCCCGTCGCTCCGCAATTTTTGTCTCCCTCGACATCCAAAAAGCCTACGACCGAGTATGGCATTCCGGTCTCCTCTTCAAGATCCAGCTCTACCCCCTTCCCATTAATTACGTCCGCCTCATCGCTTCCTTCCTTACCCGCCGCCCCTCCTACGTCACTGTCTGCAATTCCAACTCCCGTATTTTCTACCCCTCCGCCGGGGTGCCCCAAGGCTCAGTCCTCTCTCCCCTCCTCTATCTCCTCTACTCTGCCGACATGCCTCAACCCAAACCTCCCGTCTATCTCCTCCAATATGCTGACGACACCGCCTTCCTGGCCCTCGCCCCCTCCCTTGCCCGTTCCCAGGTTTTGCTCCAGTCCCACCTCACCGAATTCGCCTCCTGGTGTAACCGGTGGCTCCTCTCCGTCAATCCCGACAAATCCCAGGCAATAGTCATAGGTCGTACTACCCGCACCTTCCGCCTCCACGATTTCTATCTTACCCTTCACAACCGACCCATCCGTCACACCCCCACCCTCAAGTACCTTGGCCTTACCCTTGACCGCCAACTGTCCTGGACTCCATACCTCAAATCCCTCCGTGAGAAAGCTCTGTCCCGCCTAAACCTCCTAAAACTCCTTACTGGCCGGACATGGGGCCTCCACCCTTCCACTGTCCTTCACACCTACAAATCAATCATGCGCCCCGTCCTTTGTTCCTTCCACCCCGCCTGGATATCAGCCCCTCCTACTTTCTACAAGTCCCTCCAGATTCTAGAACGCCACGCCCTCCGCCTCGCATACCGTATCAGACTCCCTTCCCCCACACGGATCCTCTATGACCTCATCCCCTTCCCTCCTCTCCTACAACACCTTGAACATCTCCGGCTCCTTTACACATCACGCAAAATAGAGTCCCAAAACCCTCTGGTCTACCCTATTCTTACAAATCCCGGGCCTCTGCCACGTCTCCGCCAAACCGTCCCTCCCGGCCTTCACCTCCATACGCTCCGTATCCTCTCCCAAGGCAATTTCCGCACCCTTCCTCTACCGGATACCGAACTTCGGCCCGATATCTACCCCTCCTACCAACTCTGATCCCTTCCCCGTAGCATCAGCGCCCCGCCCCTCTCTCCCGTCCCTTTTCCTTCCCGCCCGCTTGGCTACCCCTCTCCCATGCCCAGAGTCTCGTCACTCCTTCCCTCCTTACGCTCTCTTCCCTCCCCTTCTCCCCCTCCCCCGCACTTCCCCAGTCCCTGCCCCACCTCCCCCCTCCATCCCCTTCCCACTCCCTGCGGGGGCGTCTCGACTTTTTATCTCCGTGTTCAGTGCAAGTGTCTCCAGTGTCGTGTGTTTTAGTCAGTGCCTCCACAATCGCCGTCCCCATGTTTTATTCTATGCGCCGTCAGCTGTCTCCGTGTGTGAACTTCGTGTCTCTGCAATGTACTTTTAAACTTGTCACCGTGGCCGGTTGTTTTTACTGACTGTGTGTGTGTTTTATCGCTACTCGTCTCTTTTTTTGTTTCTCTGCCATATGTTTTGTCCCATTTATACATGTCCGTTTTAGTCTGTCGAAACCTCTGTCTGTCAATGTTTTTAATCTCCGCAATTTTGTTCATCTTTTTTATATTTTATCTCTTCTTTGTGAAATGTTTGTATATCACATGGCTGAAGAGCAGCCACCGCAGCTGCTGCCAGCCTGCCAGCTGTTTCTACGGCTGGCTTTAAAACAACAATAAAGGAAAAAAAAAAAAAAAAAAAAAAAGCAGAACTACTTTCTTGAAATTGAGATCCAAGGAAAGCACTGTTCAATTCCACAGCCCGTATAACATTTATAGAATGAACTATTCTCGCACTCTGCAAAGCACTGTTTCTAACGGTACCGTTCTTTGAGTTTTTAATTTGCATACACACAGACTGTACATGTCCTGATTTGCCACATTGATAACAGGTTGCGTTGCGACTAGGGCAATGAGCACGCTTGTGGCGAGACACACACTGGGGGGCAAGATTTACGTACATTTTTCTGAAATGAGCGTTGGCGCCCGTTATGCAAATTACTGTGTCTAACACTATGGGGCGACCTTTGCGTCGCACTTTTACACTGGCTACTGTTCACTGTCTGTTCAGCACGGCCTGTACTATTGTAAGAATCACTAGTGCTACACTGAGAACTACGGCTAGGAAAGCGTCCGTTACGGCGCACTGAATTTACACTGTGGCTTTGCATTTCTACATCTGCTAAGTCAAAAGTATCATGCGCTTCTATAAACTGCAGTACACTGTCTAATGAGGGGTCAGACTGTTTCAGAATTGCTGCTCTAATTCTGGGGTCCTGAATATTCTGCGTAATCGCATCCCTCAACATCACGTCACTATATGAAAGTCCACAAGAACAAGTAAATTTACATTTGCGGGTTAAGCCCTTCAATTCCGTAATCCACTCTTGGTGTGACTGCTGTGGTAATTTTTTTAAGTCTAAAAAATCGGTACCGTGCAGCGGCTACGAGAACTTTTCTCTCATAATGAGCATTCAGTGCATCTACAATTTGTTCAAAGTCTACATCACGAGGAGATGCGTGCGGGAATAGTTTTTGCAGTAACACGAAAGTTTTGGGGCCCACCACAGACAATAAAAGATGCTTAACAGTCTGACCTGTAAGTTGATGAGCCGCGACGAGTTCTTGAAACTGTGCGAAATAGTCGCTCCATTCTTCCTCACGTTCGTTGTATTGGCGAAACGTAGGAAGTGTTGCGGCGGCAGGTGTGGGCTGCTGAAGCGACGGCTGTTGTTGGTGAGCTGCCTGCGCTGTGAGCTGGGACACAGCCTGGAGAAGTTGTGTTATTTGCGCCGTCTGTAACTGAATAATTTCCATTAAGTTTGGGTTCGGGGTAGTGGCCATGATGACCGATTAGGCGCCGCGCATACAAGTAAATTATAACAAAACACAAATGCAATATGAAAGAAGACGCTCTGCAACAAAAAAGTCCACAAACACGTAACTGAAAATGTTCCCCCAAAAATCTTATAATAAGGGTGGGTGGGCGGGAGCAATTTTTGCGTGCTCCGACTGCTGCTGTCTGGCTGCTGCAAGCGGGCTGGTCCAAGGTTCTATCACTCCTCGTCGCCACTTTTGTGTCCCAACTTCGTCGCCGCTTTTGTGTCCCAGCCTCGTCGTCGGTGTCGGTGGCCGAGTGGAATGAGACCGACACGCTGGTGCAGGTACGGAGGGGAGCAGCCAGAAACTACAAACACTAGAGTAAATTAGAAAGATATATATATTGCACAGAATGTAACAATACTTAACTTTTACATAGTACTGCAGAATGTTGATACATAGTTGTTAGAGGCCTGCCTAGTGCCTGTACAATAGCAAAGTCTTCTCTGGTGCCTATCTGATTCCGAACTCTTTACTCGTTGCTATCTCAGTCCGAAGTGGCCGATGTCCTTCAGTGGTGGCCACGAGCGGGGTTGCCGCAGAGGGCGCTCGTGGCTGTCGTCCTGAGAACGCCGCGCCGTGCGTGCATGGTGGCGCGCGGCGAAAGTAGGTGGCGCGCACTTTGTACTTGTGCGACACCACACTTTTTATTCTCTGCATTAAGTTTCAGCAAGCACTGTTTCATGAACCAAATGGAAAGCATTTATTATTGGAAAAGATAAGGAAACAATTGTAGATACCAGATGTACATCATGTTTGTAAGTCCTAGATATAAAAACTGTAAAGTTTTTAAGGGTCTGATATTAATTTAAGAATAAAGGGAGACCAGATTACGGGGATGTGCCTCTCTTGAGTTTGCAGCCGGATAACTATGTCCAATGGGCACAATGTTTCAGCAATTGAACCTGTTGCTATCGTCACCGTCTCCTGTTGACAGTGCTGGCTTTTTGTCTGCATTACTCCCCAACTGGCTTCCAGCACTTGGAGTGGGAAGTATGCTCGTGATCCATCATGGGTTCAATGCTGGGGATATGTCCAAGCCATGGCTCAACCATTGGTGCTCCATCTGCCGCACTGGGTAGTTTGTTGTGTTTGCACTGCTATCCTCTGTTTCCTGATTTTAGAAGTAGCAGGCTCCTATGCCTTGCTAAGACTGGAATCAAGTTGTTGTTCACACTTATCTCAATAGATTCATTAATGACATACTGGTAATCCCATTAATTTGGTGTTTGTGCCAAACTCTTGATATGGTTATTCTTCATGTTTCTCTTTTAAAGAAGAATCTTAATACACCGTAAACCATTTTACAATGATATTGGCTTCATCATTTTTACAATAGATATACACTGTATAAGGCACAATGAATAGTATTGAACATAAGATTAATAGGGTTTATACAGTATACAATAATAGGCTCACCTGTAGACGGGGATACCACCCGTCAGCTTTGACCCATGACATCATCGCTGCGCGGTAGTTTTGACGTGCATGCATGTTTGTAAAAGGCATCAGTGATTATGTGGTGGTTTTGTTAAAGACGATTGTTTGTTTACAAAGAAAACATTAATATTTTGTGATTAAAAGTGATCTGTAGCATCTCTTTGATTAGGTGTAAGTTAACCGAGAGATTTTTTTTTTCATATGTGAGCGCCGAAGGTGCGAATTTTTGAGCCAAGACCTGTGATCGATGGCACATTCTGTTATCTATAATAACTAGAGATTATTTGTATCTACAATACAGAAGTATTAATATATCCCATATACTCGTTTTCTGACATCTTGATGGCGTCATGGGTCAAGGCAGACGGGTCGTATCCCTGTCTACAGTTATGCCATTGTTCTTATGACTTAAAGAAGGGGGGTGCAGCCGAATCGTAAAATGACTTTTTATCTGTCGTTTTGGGTGAGGTGGGTGTTTGGTATCCTGAATTTTCAGGTACAATACGAGTTTTGTGTTATTTTGAGGCTGTGGTGACCGTTTCATATTCCAAATTTGATTTGAGGTGTGATGTAGGATATGTCCGATATCAGTTCCTCGGTTTTTAGTTTTGGGGTGATTTGGTATCCCAAACTATATTTAAGGTGTAATCAATGACAACTGAAGTGTCCGATACCACTTTTCTATATTTTGCTGATGTGAGGATCGTTTGGTGTCCTGAGTTTGATATGGTCAATTGATGTGTTCTATACCAGTTTTCTTGGTTTTGCATTTTGGGCTTCGGTTGGTATCCCGAGTTTCATTTGAGGTGTAATATAGGTCAATTGAGGTTTCCGATACCTTTTTCATTTTTTCGGTGTTTTTGTTATGGGTTCTTTTATGGAACGCTTTTTTTTTTTTGTCTGGTATGTTGTCGTTTTTCCGCTTAGAATGTCCCCGCCCAAAACACCCACATTACCGCATTTGTCCCGTTAGGATCACTTTATTGATTTTTAGGTAATTTTCGCATTTTTATATGGGCATTTTTTCGGTCGTTGCAAGTTTGTTTTGGTCACAATATTGGGTACGAGTATATATGTCATTGCTGCCATGTTGATGACATCATTGGTCAAAGCTGACGGGTGGTATCCCAGTCTTCAGTTATGCCCAATAATACAATTGAAAGCAACATTTTTCTACAAACTAATATAATCATCTGGCAAACTGAAGTATTCTTTGATATTATAAAAAGGATTATTCATTAACCAGTTGTATACGTTGTTTTCAAAAGTATTTATACCCATGGTCCAAGCAGAGGTTCTGTAACTTATTAAAGATTCTGATAGCATTCACTTCGTGAGAGCTCTCAGTCATTGTTAATCTATGCCTAGGTATATCTTAACCCTGGTTTTGTGGTCATGAACTCCCTTGTAACAAGTTCTGACATATTGCTTCTAATATAATTCAAACTAGTGAGTATTTTGAGGCTGGTGAAGAGTGGGGTGACAGTGCTCCAATCAATCTTTCTTACACATTAAACGCAAAACTTTCTTTTGTATTTTTAATATTTCAACTACTGCTGATTTGTGGGATTGTTGTAGCTGTGTGTGGCATTAGTGTTCAATACAAGCCTGTTTGTTGCTGTGGTCTTCAGTCCACGAACTGGTTTGATGCAGCTCTCCACACTACCCTGTCCTGTGCAAGTGTCTTCATCTGAGAATAAGTTCGTCAACCTACATCCTTTTGAATCTGCTTACTGTATTCTTCCCTTCGTCTCCCTCTACCTCAGACACTTCTCTAAAGCTAAGTTGACATGTCCAACCAATCTATCCCTTCTCTTAGTCAGGGTATGGCAGAAACTCCATTTATCCCCAGTTCTGTTAAGCACCTCCTCATTAGTTACATGATCTACCCATCTAATTTTCATCATTCGTCTGTAGCACCACATTTCAAAAGATTCTATCATTATTTTACATGTTTCATTCCCATACAATGCTACACTCCAGACAAATGCTTTCAGAAAGGACTTCCTAACACTTAAGCTAATATTGGATGACATCAAATTTCACTTCTTCAGAAACGCTTTCTTCCAACAGCCATTCTGCTTTTTATATCTTCTTACTTTGGCCATCCAAAGTAATCTTGCTACCCAAATAACAAAATTAATCTACTACTTTTATTGTCTCATTACCTGATCTAATTCCTTCAGAATAGTCTGATTTTCTGACATTACATTCCATTACCTTCATTTTACTCTTGTTAATGTTCATCTTATATCTTCCTTTCGAGACACTGTCCATCCCATTCAATTGCTCTTCCAGATCTTTTGCGGTTTCTGACAGAATTACTATGTCATCGGCAAACCACAATGTTTTTTTTTCTCCTCCCTGCACTTTAATTCCCTCTCCAAATTTCTCCTTAGATTCCTTCATTGCCAGCTCAATATACAGATTGAACAACGTTGGGGAAAGGCTACAATCCTGTTTATTCCCTTCTCAACCTCTGCTTCCCTTTCTTGCCCTTCGACTCTATAACCGCTGTCTGGTTTTTATATAGATTGAATATAACTCTTCGCTCCCTATATTTTTACCCCTGCTAGCTTCAGAATTTGGAAGAGTGTATTCCAGTCAACATTGTCAAAAGCTTTCTCCAAATCGACAAATGCTAAAAACATAGGTTTCCCTTTCCTTAGCCTATCTTTTAAGATAAGTCGTAATGTGAGTATTGCCTCCCGTGTTCCTACATTTCTCCTAAATCCAAACTGATCTTCCCCAAGGTCGGATTTCATGTTTTTCCATTCGTCTGTAAATAATTCGTGCTAGTATTTTGCAACCATGACAATTAAGTCCAGTATATCCTGTTATCCAGGGATTTCTAGTAGATATCTTGTCCTACCTATATGATCCTCTGCTGCTTTCACTACCCTATCCCCCAGAGCTACCCATTCTTCTACTGTATGACTTACCCCCCATTTCAGCCAAACCTTGCCTAATGCTCCATCTCAACCACCTCTTGTTCCTTCAATTTGTGCAGGTTCCATCTCCTAACTTTTCTACCTTTCAGCAGTCTTAAGTTTTAATCTGCAGTTCATAACCAATAAGTTATGGTCAGAGTCTATATCTGCCCCTGGTTGTGCCTTAGTTTAAAACCAGGTTCCTCAATCTATTCCTTACCATTATAAAGTCTACCTGGTGTCGTGTAGTGTCTCCTGGTCTCTTCCACTTCTTTCATGATGTTTAAACCAAGTGCTGGTGATCATTAAATTGCGCTCTGCAGAAAATTCTACCAAGCAATCTCCTCTTTCAGTCTTTTCCCCAGTCCCTATTCACCTACATTTCCTTCTCTTCCTTTTCCTACTGCCAAGTTCCAATCTTCCACCACAATCAAGTTTTCGTCTCCCTTAATTTTCTGAATATTTCTTTTATCTCCTCATACATTTCTTCGATGTCCTCGTCATTGGTAGAGCTAGTTGACATATAAACTTTTACTACTGTGGTTGCTGATGGTTTTGTGTCTGTCTTTCCTATAATACATTCACTATGCTGTTCATAGTAACTTACCCGCATTCCTATTTTCTTATTTATTATCAGACCTACTCCTGCGTTACCACTAACTGATTTCTTGTTTGGAAGCCACAGAAGTAAGGGACCAATAAAGATGACAAGCTCAGACCAACAAATCCTTGTGTGCGTTAGTGTAACTAGCTAACCAGCACTTGTCAGAGTATATCTTTAATAATATTTATGTTGTCACTGGCTTATGTGGCAAGGATGGCGCATTTTCATATACTATGAATTGACCCAGTTCTTGAGGCTCATTTATGCACTTGTCTATTTACTTAGGCAACATGTAGTGGCCGAGTTAATTTTGCATACTTTGTCCTTGTTGGCTGGTGGGGTTAACATAAGAGACAATGAATGCAGAGCAAGTAAATGTCATTGCACAAAGGTAATTGCTCACACCAACATGGTGTCCTATATCTCACTACGTAAACCATCTTTCACTGAAAGAACCCAGCCAAGCCAAGGGAGGTCATTCACTTCTTCACTTGCAATAATTACCTGTTGCCTAATATATTTGTTTCTTTATCCAATTAATTTGTGGAAAAATCTAACAAGAGATACATGAATATTGTATATTTAATAACAGATCGTGTCCAACACTTACCTCAGCTCAGTATTGCCGACAGTGATAAAAAAAAGGTGGGGGGGGGTGAAAGCACACCATTTGTCACACATTTCATGCTCTCCCTTCACACCACTCATCTTACTTCAACCGATTTCACTTTTGTGGTGGCTACACTATTATTACAACTATGTTTTTATATTTCTTGCTACAGAGACAATACTCAAAATAATTTTGCATGTTAATAGGAGGTTGTAGTGGCTTATTAGGCCTAACAAAATTATGTGACTTGCTCAATTAGGTGTGTACATTTACTGTATATATTACCAAATTTTGTTGAGTTTTCTTCAAAGGGCTTGGAATTTTTACATTCACTGATTAGTACATCAAATCAAATACTTGTGAAATGTAACTGCAAGTACCAATTTCATCAATGAAAGCTGTAAAGGAGGCAAATACATTTAATTGTGACATTAAAATTTGTGTCAGACTGGGACTCAAACCTAGACTTACTACTTATCTCAAGTGGAAGCCGTACCTTTCAGCTACCAGAGAACACTTCCCAGATCAGTCCAAACTTCCACAGACCACACACTGTCTAATGATCTCTTTCTTGCTTGTACACGACTTTAATGTGATTCCTACATAGTGGAGAAAAGTTATTTTAACCAATCTAGGTATGAAAAACCAATTTGTTTGTCTGAAGAAAGTATATCATTGGTGACAAAAAATATTTGTGGCCTAGAATGAACATCCATCACAGTTACACTGTAACTTTCACAGCCACAATACAACACTTCAAATGTACACATTGTCTTTTATTATGGTGTAGAGAGTAGCGTAAGATCTCTACCAACCAGCAGTCAAGCAGAGAATGTTCAACACAGGAAATTTTAGTTTTCCCACCAAGAAGTGATATGTAAACCGAATAGTATGTTTTATTCGATTAATGATGAAAATTCTCCTCAGAGATGATAAATATTGTTACAAACTAGATAGAATGGTTGGCCAGTACTTACAATTGTGCTGTACCGCTGATAGTAACACAAAAGTAGAATCAGAAAAAAGGGGACAAAAAGGACAACCTTTCGGAACACAGTTCCTTCGTCAGGTGGGAGAGAAGGCAAGAAGAAAGGATTGGAACAGAAGGGAAAGGTAGTTCACGACCTTGGTCATGACACCACCTTCATGACCTAGGTCGTGAACTACCTTTCCCTTCTGTTCCCATCCTTTCTTCTTCCCTTCTCTCCCACCTGACAAAGGAATAGTATGTTTTCATAGATCTTCTGACTATGCTCTCTAGCCAATCAATAGGGAATGGATAGAATCATGGACTTCGTTAAGCCATATTAGGACAATATTTTAGTGGTTGTTGGGGTCAGCAATATCTTTGAAATAGTTGCTTATTTTTACTTCACAATGTTTGTAACAGTAACAGACATTTAAAGTGCAACTTACTGGTCACAGTATGTAAGACATTCCATAGTGCCACATCTGAAGTACAGCGTGCAGCCAGTCATACCCACATTAACTATATCGACAGGTGTACAGTTATATTCCTATTTTCTGTAAAAATGCAGTTATTGAGAATTAAACCTCAAAGGCATATACAGACATTACACGAAGAATCAACTAATGATGCACAAGCATAAGCTATTTGAAGCCTTTGAATAAGCATAATAAGCTAACTCATTGACAAAATTACATCTAATAGTCTAAGAGACCATTCAAATATTGTCCTTTCAGAAATAGTGGTACACTGAAATGTTTTTTGTGCATATAAATTCTTCCACTACACACAAATCATCCATAGCCTTGATTCTTAGAATGCACAAGACCTACTTGCTTTTAAGGGTTGTCGACACACACACACACACACACACACACACACACACACACACACAAATGTATAAAAAGCGTCCAAACGCGAAAGTCTCGATCAGCGGCATGGGCAGCATCGCGGTGTGTCCGTAGCAGTGTAGATTAAATTGTTGCAAGCGTTTTACCAAATATGAACATTGAAAAAATTATTGTTCTTATCATTTGAGATAGAAACACACATATTTCTATTTACATAACAATAAAGTGTTACATCTGAACAGAACGACAGTGCCTGTGGAGAAGCATAGTTTTGAAGGGTGTGATCTACATTTGAAGGCTGTGATTCATTTCAAAAATAAAATCAGTCAAGCGGGATGTTAACACAGTCATTTTCACACCTTGTAAACATTGTATGCCACCATTCGTCCCAGCATCATCAGCAACTGTTGCCAACACTGCCGCTCCAAGTCACATAAATACATTAGCCCATGCTGCTAATCGAGACTTACTGTGTCCAAAACAGGTTGGTGGTTATGTAAGCGTCCAAATAATGAATACAAAAGATTTTTTTTTCATTTTTTTTATTTATGGTCGGTGAAATGTTGGTATAAAGCCTCCTAAGGACGTCCTCTTTCAACATCTAGGAGGGCACTTTTTTTTCTGGGGGAAGAGGCTACCACAGGCTTAGACCACATATACCTGTGGCACGGAGAAACCCCCAACATTTATTTCATTTGCCTAAGGCATTAAACATCATTTAACAAGGCATAAAGCTGCAACTTTATACACTGACTTATCCTACAACCTTTTGCTTTCTGCTTCAAGGGAAGACATTTTGAAGCTGTCAACACTGTAGCAAACTGGACCTGTAATAAAATAAAAGTTTTTATGATAAAAACTTATGAAACTCAAACAGACGCGGCCCTAGAATGAGATACTTTGCTGAATTGACGGTAAACTTTTACGACGCTTCTTGCCGGGCTCCAGTGCTTATGTTGGCAACAGATGAACAATGAATTGTAGAATTGGGTTAATATTTTTCTCGAGGTACTGAGTAAATGTTATTGCTACTCGTTTCATTCGCAGCAAAATTAGTGCTGTAGGCCTACCTGTTCTATTGTTGACAGGTTCTTGTATGTTGTCACGAAAAAGAAAAAAAAAACATTTATTGGTGATCTGAGCTGTCATTACCATTGGTGCCAACATAGCCACTGCAGCCCGGTGAGAAGCATCCTACAATTTAACCGAATTGACAAACCTTTTGTCTTGTGCTTCTGTTCAAAGTAGATCTAGCCCCTCGTGGTATGTAACCACTTCCTCCAGCAGGGGACACAAGTGACAGCTAAACTGCAAAGTCTGTTGCCCAAGCTATGCAAATGTTGGCAACACCACAGCAGTCTACCTTAGAGCAGGTATCAGTTTTATTTATTTTTTATCTGTACTAAACAGTGATCATTTTAAGTGAAAGTTAGATTAGGTATAGGTTAAACAAGAAGTTTCTTTTCAGTATGCGAGGGTGCGTAGCGCCCGATTCTCCAGCCCAGAAACGATCTATTTACAGTTGCCAACATACGTACCATACTAAAAACACAGTCAACAGATTCTGCAGTTTTACCCAAGTGACACTATAAACAAGTAATACAGTCATGAGACAAACTGACACCTCTTTGTTAAAAAGAGGCAAAAATTGTTTTACACTGTTTTAACAAACCTTTTGTATTGCAGTTTTCTTTCAAAACAGATGTTAACTCCTGATGTGAAATAATCACTTCCACCAGCAATAGGACAGACAACTGGTATAGTTATGAGAGAAACTGACATATGCAGACACTGTTCAAGAATGGTTACTGTCCTAGAATGAGGCATCAATTCTACCATACTGTTTTTACAAAAAATTTACTTCGTTGTTCCGTTTCAAAAAAGTTTGATCTCTTATTTGAATTATACCACCATCCCCATCAACTGTGCACACAGTAGACCCTACAACCAAAACAGTAAAGACTGAGTTACTATGATGAACCTTTACACATTGATACATCCATAATATATTAATAATGCACAATATCTTCTCCAATTTGATTATGCTGAATTCCCAGACAGAATTAAAACAATAATAGAATCTTTATAGCATTGATACAGTTCACACAAGATAATCCAACAAGGAGCCTACAACAATATAGGTCATCCTACCTTTATGAAATTCATATATAATTGGCCATATATTATATGAAGACAAAATGGATGTTTCATGTTTGTGTGTTCCTTTTTCTTTGTTAGTGAGAAATCATCAAATGCAAATTTTGCTCCGTAAAAAGAGAAATCCATCCAAGTTTCTACTTGACAAAAATACAGCTTTTATGAGATACTTAAAAGAGTGCTATAATAACCAACATGGCACCAACAATAAAGCAATTTAACGGCGACTGGTAGAAGTTTTATTTATTCTTTTGCCAATAGTCATTTCCTTGAACGATCCCAAAGATTGCAGTGATCTGTAAATACTGTGATGGTTTGGAAACATTTTACCTGAAGAAGCAACATAGCTGTGATCTCCCTCAGTAACACTTGAACCTGGAAATAAAATTTCCTTTGGTTTTACACCAGTGTATTGATACATACTATGCTACATTTACAGAACTTGCAGTCCATGTAACGAAAAGAAAAAGAATTTGTTAATACTAATTCGAGATGAATTCTTTTACACACCTTTTGCTACATTTATTGACATTCTTAATGCCATATCTTCTGCCACAGACACAGCTTCTTCATTTGTTTTATCAGATGCAGATTTAAACTGCACACTAACTTTTTTCGTTATTGAGAAGAATCTTCTCTGAGGGACACTTCTTCGCATAGCACACACTTCAGTTTTGCTCCCAATAAAACATCATGAACATTTCGCCGCCGATATAGAGCAGACGAACTAGAAAAATTCTCGTCGCAAACGAAGCACTGAAAACATTTCGAATCACTCATTTCTTGAAGAAAAGCGAAACGCTAAAATGTACGATACACGGGAAAACAAAAACAACACCCTTATTCACAGTACCGCGCCAAAACAATATCCTGCTCCAAAGATTTTAAGCTGCAGAGACTTCTCTGCTTTCGGTTCCGGCCAGTGATCTGTATACTAACTGGATGAATAACTTTGGTGTCTGAGCATAGAATTTAGCGTGCCTGCACATTCATATGTTTAGCACACGATTTCGCACTGTCCGCCATGTTTAAATTTGGCAAACGAGTTTCCATTAGTTATTACGTGATAAAGAATTGCTTGCTTACCTCTTGATTTAGAATTTAATTCAATATTCGGTTTTGTAGGCTGATATCGAAGCGGAATCGAAACATATTTTCTTCTCTTATTCTTCAAATGCTACTTAGCAGCCATGATTGAATTTGGCAAGAAACTAAATATCAATATCTATGGCTGGCACGCTAAGACAGCTGCAGTTAAACATCCAGAGTGTATAGAGATCAATGGTTCCGGCCAAACAGGTTAGAACCTCCTTGCTTCCGGCAGTATAATCAGTACCTGCGTCTCGCGATCCGCTGGTCGAGATGCTGATTGGTCAATGTTGTTTCATGACGTCATACACGTTAACCAATGAGGAGCACAAATCGACGGCATGCATATCTTCTGCTATCCTGTTCACTCATTTGAACACGTGCGCTGAAGACCTATTGAGGTATTTTGTTATTTTTGCAAAATGGCAGCTGATATTGTGTGTTACGTTTGCGACAAAACATTTTCAGCGAAAAAGCATTAATAAATAAAATTGAAAATGTGTTGTAAAAGTTGTTTCATTTGATGATACCCTTTTTTCCTATTTGTGTGGTGTTAAAATGTTTAATTGAAATACTGTTTAACTACTTTGCAAATTCTCTCCACAAGTTACACATCTGTCAGTGCATTTGGTATCCATGTAACCAAGACTATAAAGTTTATCGTCTTGCAAGGTATTGTTAAATGCAAAATATAAGTGATAACAAATTTCTTTCCAATTCTGAAAAAGTCCTAAAATATCAACTGAAAAACATTTACAGTAATTATTGACTAACATATGGGCCAAAGACTTAAAACACTTTATTCTGCTTGAATAAATTAGTGTTTTGTATCAAATGTGACCATAGTAGTGAAATTATCACAGTTTCCAGAACATTAATAATTACCCTTTCAGTATCATTTCATGCTGCTTTTAAATTACTTTTAGAATTTCATTGTGTTATGTCCAGCAATGACACATTTAATCAAATTTTGTGTATGCCTTACCTTGTCCTCAACATGTAAGTGTGATTGATGTAAATGGATACCCTGTGTATGCAAAACATGGATTACAGAATATCTCAATTAGTCCAGAGGCCAAAATTATTCTTTTTGGGGTATTTCATTCATTGTTTGGTACAGAGTGTGCTTCATTACTTGTAAGCAATATAATTGATGAAGTTTGCCCTTTAAACAAGTTTACATGGATATGTGATTATTGTTAAATAAAGGCACTTTTAGTTCACTGGATGACAAACGTGCACTTTCTCCGGATATTTTTTACTACAAGTTGTGATCTGTTTAGTGAGCTACAGCAACTTCATTACTTTGTTCCACCTTTTGTCACTTAACTGTGTACACCACATTACTGTTTTAGAGAATTACTCATAGTGGAAATGGAATTCGAAAGTGTGCTACACCTATTTTTGTTCATTTAGTTTCATTACACATTCTCAACATAACTTGTTAAAATGTAAGAATTTTGCAGCAAAATTTATAGTATGCTTTTAGCAGATGAGTCATTTGAACTTGGACCAGAAGAAAATGTAACGAACAATTTTGTGAAGTTTTGCATAGTAGTAGACAGGCCGAAGGGAGATAGTTGCTGTTTATGTAAGTGAAGAGGTAAGATTATTTGAAATAGAGCTGAGCATTGGTCTTAGATTATACAGAAGAGATTAATGTTGAGACTAAAGATTTGAAAGCAGCTGGTTAAGATATTTTCTCAATGAAAAGGACATACTACTTGAAAAGACTACAAATTATAAATGTAAAAAAGAAAACCCCACCCTAAGGCTTCACAATCAAAAGGCTTGTGTGACCTAATGAGGACACAAAGTTCATAAGTAAATCAAGCTGTAGGATACTGTGGCATCACACCAACCCTTATAGATATCACAAATGTTCATTAGTCTAGTTTTGTAGTAAACATTGACTTTTGGCAATTGTTCTGTTGGCAGAAATACAATGAAAAACCTAATAAAGTTTGCAGAGGTAGGACAAATTTAAGAATAAATTGTCCCATAAAATGTAATATGTACAAAGTGAAGTCTGCAGGTAGATGTTTGGAAACTTCATATTCAACTAAGTATTGGCTAAACAGGGCCTGCTCTAAGAAAAGCAAAACAATTTTTTATTGCAGTGCAGCTTTTTCAGCTCTAAATCTGGCTGCTTCTTAATATTTAAGCTGGGATTTGCAAGTATGGCTTTTCTCCTTAACCATAGGAAAAGATTAAAATGCATGTTGAGGGAAATGTCAGTCCTTACTGGAATTTCCATTGTTTGAACCAATATTTAAAACACACTAATATCACAGTCAAATATGTTAAGAGTTAAATGGCAAAGCAAAGCAAATGAAACTGAACTGGCGTGTGTTCCAAGATGTCAATGAAATATCAATTTCACAACAGTATAGAAAGCTGGGGGTCAGTCCTAGTATCCAATACCACCTGTCAGCTTTGAACAAAGATGTCACGTGTTACATTGTACCTATTGATGATTATATTTGTGGTTATTGCAAGTCACAGAAAAATATTGTTACAGTAGTCCCGAAAACTCGGTAACCCAGCAGTCTGGATAACTCAGTCACACCCCCTGAAATTATTCCGTGCTTGCAGGATAGAAATGAAATTGTAGCAGTTACAGGCTATGATGTGTATGGGTCCAGACATCTTTTTTGTGCCACCTACACTCCATTTAAGAATCCTTTGTCTCATTAATGCAGTATGTAGATGTGTCTTCATACTAAAAACAGTTATGATCAAAACTATGGGAGTTTAACTTTTCAGTGTCGTTTACAGTCAGCTTAGGCGTGATGGTCAAATAATGAACTTAGTTACAACAGACAATAATGACAGACATGTAGCACGACCATGTGCACTCTGCCGCTCACCTGCCTACAGACTTTGTCTTTTCTTAACCGTGTTTTGTAAAGTACATGTGAATGTAAGAAACGAATATCACTGGCAAGATATTGTCTTACATTTATGTAGTGTTACTGTATTCCACCATTTGTATTGTTTTCTAAAGTAACAATAGAAAGTACTTTATAATGAAACAATCTCAGCTATTCATTTTCTAGCACCATTCCTGATAACCCGGCATTTTCACAAACTCGACCAATCTTCGTTCCACTTTACGCAGAGTTTTCAGGACTCTTCTGTATCAATATATTTCTTTGGATTTCATAGTTATGATCACACAATGTAACTGCATTTTGACATAAACTTGAGCTGTGCTTTCACTTTTCTACCTAACCACATTCTCATAAATAGTGATAAGCTGGCTAACTTAGGATATAATAATGAATTACTGTTGGGGAAGGACTTTAATTATGCAGCAGTTGCATAGTGTGCCGATGTTGGAACGAAACGTTTACTTCCCAAAGATAAGTAATTCTATTGAGCACAAAAGGGTACATATAGGAACCTGTCAACCACAAAGTAGAAACATTATTTATTACAAGGTCAACACAAAAGATTATTCCTCTCCTTTTATGTGACAAGGTTTTCAAATAGCATTTAAAGATAGTTGCCAGTATCAGTACACTATGCCGCCACTGTAGCAGATGTGATCTGTGTAGCTCAAGATTGTATAGTTACAGATACGAGCACTTAGTATTTTCTACAGGAATGTTTCTAATCGGTAAATAGAATACACCCATATAACTCTAGTTGTAATTACCGAAATCAGCGTTTCATACTTTCTGCAGGAATGTTAGATCTTGGTAACTAAAATTTACGTATATAGCTAAATTCTAGTTACCGATATTAGTTCCTCATATTTTTTTCAGGAATGGTTGGTACTGGTAACTAGGATTGACCTAGAGGTTTATACGTCAACTCTATTTACTGATGGCAACACTTCATCTTTAATAATAGTAATAACAATATTATGCTGGTATCATTGGAATTGGTAATTCTAGGTTTTGATTCCAAGACTTCCTATGTTTTTTAAAAAATATTTTCGTACTAGCTTTAGCAAATTCCAATTTTTACCTTTGTTAAATGTTTCAATTTAGTTTGGCGCCACCCACAATCTCTGTAAATTTCTCATATTCATTATTTTCTAATACTTTGATTTTTATGTACCATCATCTACTTATCTTCAACTTTCTCTCTCTTCCATTCCTAAATTCAATTCATTTCATTTGAAAATATTTAAAAATTCATACATTTCATTCTATAAAAGTTTCACATACCACATTAGACTGTTTAACATTCAGAATTGCATTTAGCAAATACATAATATAGTAATATCTGCAGACCAGGTATGATGTCTGCAGAAAAATAAGCATACCTAATCTGCAATTGTTACTGATGAAACTTCCTGGCAGATTAATCTGGTTTTACTATGTGAGGAAGTTTTATTGCAGCACATACTCCACCACAGAGTGAAAATCCCTTTGGATGTATTTTATGCCATTTAACACAAATGTTTCATGATGCCACATTTGAAAATAAGATAGTGTTATTTATATTATAAAACTACAATGCAGTATTTATTTACAATGATTTACACTTTATGAAAGTACAGCATTAAAGGAATTGTAAAATATATGGCAGCAAAGGAGGTGTGAACAAGAGAAACTTTGAAAACTGCATGTTCAGCTAACTTGCATGAAATGTTTTTCATCTAACAGTGCTCGGAATCATCTGATTTTTAGAACAATTTCTTTAAGTTGTTGCTCTTACAAATTCCATCAGACTACTTTAGGATACTCCTGTGCCTGGGCAACAAGTGTAACAATAATCCAAATAATACAGCTTCTTCTTATGGCTTTTGGCTTGTGTGTGTGTGTGTGTGTGTGTGTGTGTGTGTGTGTGTGTGTGAAGTTTAAGGCTTTTTAATGTTGATTCTGAACCAAAGTGCAACTTTGAACTTGCAGCCTTTTTCACATCAACAAGAATTTCACTGGGGCACGCAGCAGGATATTAAAATTACACACACAAACTGCTGGGACTCTTAACCAGGTACATTAGCTAAGTCTCTCACTGATACTGATTACAACAGACACTTAACATGTTGACTGCCATGTGACCTCATGCTGCGTGCCCGCCGGCAGTCACAGCAATGCCGTGCGCGCGATGCAGTGTGGCCGCCACCGGCCACATGCCCCATTCTGTTCAGTGGGGTATAGCACTGGTTTGCACAAAAGATGAAAAATGAAAATTGAAACAACCAAGAAATTACATGGTATAGAATCATTCAATTGACCAATGAAAGGAATGACCGTATGGCATTTTAGGCTCGGAGATCCTGTTTGTGGTTGTTAAGCAGTCTGGTGCAAGACTTTTTGCTTGACATTGCTTCGGAGACTTACGTGTTGATGATGATAAAAATGATAACAGAACACCCAGTCCCCCTGAGTGGTGGTCAGTGACACTGTCAACTGAGCTATGGGAGCTGACAATTGACCTATAAGACACCTCAAATGAAGACAGTGATACCAATTCAACATCCCCCCCTCCCAAAAAAAAGCAACTAATAACAAAGAAATAGTATCTAATACTTACGCCAAATCAAATGTTCCATTCTAACATATGTTCACTACAACCCCTCTTGTATTTTCAAATTTGTTGCCTTTGCCTACTCTCAACCAAACTTGCCTCCTAACCTAACCTAGACCTCGGGATATGCTACAGATCACTGTCATTACATTCGCTTGCTCTTCACATTCTTTGGCTTTGACAACTCACAACTACAATGTCGTGTCCAAGCCTAACATAAACCTTGGGCTACACTACAGATTAGCCTGTCAGATAAACAAGATTTTCGTGTCTCACATTCGTTGCCCTCACCAACTCACAACCAAACTGTTGGCTCCCTACCTAAATAAACCTAGGCTGCTCTACAGATGAGCCTGTCACCGAAACTAGATTTTCGTCTTTCATATTCATAGGCTTTGCCGATAGTGGTAATGATACATTTTGGTTAGCCTTATAGATAGTGGTGTAATAATGAACAGCATGTGAAATGCAGGTAGTAATATAACCTAATTATTGAAAGATGTTTTATTTATCACATTTTTCCACCAAGGTTCACATTTAGTTGTCAGATTTTGGGCTTTGATAATACATTTTCAAACCTCTGGCCTGTGCTTAAGCATCATATTCTAATTTTTGCTAGCGTGAATGCAAGTACTGGACGCATGCACACATCAGCCTACATTTTAAGATTAAAATATCAGTTGGCATATTAGTATATGTTGGTTAATGCATGAGTCAGATGTTTGAAACCAGACTTATTGTAGACTGAAATAAGTAAAACATGTGACAACTAAATGTAAAGCTATGACTGAAAAGTAGAAGAAAACAGACGCCACAACAGCCAGACGGCAGTCATGTCTGTGTGAGTGTGTCTTTCTAACCCACGGAGGCCTTTACAGCCAAAAGTTATCAAGTTGTATTCTTTTATTTATGACTTTCTGTAGCTCATTGGACATCTGTGGTAAGCAACCTATCTCTCACAAAGATACTGGTTAATCCTTCCTGTAATTTCCATTGTTTGATATTGTGAAGCATGTATGTGGTTTTTGGTATAGAAATCTGATAAACGCGATTGTGACAGACAATATTTGTCCAGGTTACATGATTCAGTTCTGCAATGGGGTGTTGAGCAACTTGACTCTTCTGTATTCCAAATAACACTGGCAGGAGCATAAAAGCATCACATACCACTGTGAATGTAGCTTTCTTCTAGTGTTATTTGGAAGATTCACATTGCTCCATTTCTAAATGCATCATTTATCTGGTGCACCTATTGTTGGTTTCATTAAGTGTTTAACAGATTCTATACCAAGACCCACATACAGCTAAATGGAATAAGTAAATACAGGCTAATCTGTAGTGTAGCCCTTGGTTTTGGATAGGCTTGGACGATACTATGTAGTTGTGAATTTGCAAAGCCAAAGACTGTGAAGAGCAAAGAACTGTTTGTAATGACAGTGATCTGTAGTGTATCCCGAGGTCCATGTTAGGTTGTGAGGCTAATTTGGTTGAGAGTAGGCAAAGCCAACAAATGTGAAAATACAAGAGTTGTGTGGTAAAGATACGTTAGAAGGGAACATTTGATATGACTTGAGTATTTGATACTATTTCTTTGTTATTTGTTGCTTGTTTTGGGGAGGATGTTGAATTGGTATCGCTGTCTTTATTTGCGGTGTATTATAGGTCCATTATCTGCCCCCATAGCTCAGTTGACAGTGTCGCTGACTACCACTCAGAGAGACCGGGTTTGATTCCTGGCAGGGGACTGGGTGTTGTGTTGTCGTCGTCATTTTCATAACCATCGACACGCAAGTCGCCGAAGTACCGTCAAGTAAAATGACTTGCACTAGACGGCCGAACAATCGCAGATGGTATCTCCCAGCCAAAAATGCCTTACGGTTAATTGAATGATTCACTACCATGTAATTGCTTGGTTGTTTCTGTTTTTATTTTTCATTTTTTGTGTGTTTATCGGTTTGGTTTCTTGTTGTTTTTCCCCAGTTTAGAATGTCCTCGCCCAAAACCCCAACATTCCGGCTCAAGTGAAGCACACTAAGCCACCTGTCACCTTTGACCCCTGATGTCAGTGTGATGTGTTGTACTACTCGAAATACTGATCATTTGCAATAGGGATATTCTTTTGTTGCGAATGTGTCCTTACTGTCTACAATACAAACAGATCAATTTACCTTCACCATCCAGCACGAGTTTGTTTCTTTACATTTAGTATGTCTCTGCCCATTACGTCATTGTAGAAGGGTTGTATGAGTACTGTTGCTGTTGGCAATATGGAAATTCTACACAAAAGGGTGCAAAGCTCATTCAGTTAGCAATTAAAAAAAAAACACAGAAAAGTTTATCACTATGAAAAAATTTTATTCAGTTGTAAAATTTAACCTTTTGATCGATGTTAATTCATTCATTCCTTTTGGGTCCAAATGTTACAGCCTCCACATAGGAGAAGAAACTAGGTGCTTCCATTTATAAGTACTACAATTTCATTCCTGTCCAGAACTCTACTCCAATGCGTTTTAAGTTATTGTTACTGTTATGAATTTTGTCAGAACTATTTCCAGAGATGACTTTTTCAGCAAGCAAATGCAAAGAACCAATCCCTTAAGAAGTTCACATGTTTATTTTAATCTCCTCTTTGTAAGTCGTTTAGTGTTATAAAAAGGAATTGTAACCTGGAAACAGAATGATTGTGAAAAAAGGCTAAATAGGTTTTAATTTGATTAAATGGCTCACAGGAAATGGGACTACTGCCCATTGGCTTTGACTTGCGGCATCGGTGTTTTGTCGTGTGTGTGTTTGTAGGTGGCGTGAATAATTTATGTGATGGCTGAGTTAAAGATGACAGTTTGTTTACCAGCAGAACATAGATTAAGATTTTGTATTTAAAAAATGATCTGCATCTCCACTATGATAGGGAGGTATAGGTTAACAGCGCACAAGTGAGTGCCGAAGGTGGGGTGATATCAGTGATTGATGGTACATTCTGTTGTTGGAATCTGTAATTTATGAGGATAATCCCATATTATTTATTATCTACAATACACGAGTATTAAGATAGTATCCCATCTATGGGTTGCCCAACATGTTGATGACATCATGGGTCAAAGCTAATGGGTAGTATCCCAGTCTTTAGTTATGCCAATTAAAATGAACAGTAAAAAATAATGAGGAAGGAAAGAAGGAAATGGAATCTTATTAAAAAATAAAGAGAGGAACTGAAATATCATACGATAAGTAGCAAATCAAATCATTAATAACTACTACCGGAAAAGAGAGATTACTAAAAGAAATGAAGTCCTTGTACTTCAAAAAAGCAGTTGAAAGTTCACATATATGGCAGAGACAGTCTGCATATTCATTAGCACTCTCAGGAAAGCAGTCAAAAACAATGAAGAGCAGGGTAGAGAATTGTTGGACACACATGGTAGCTCTTACATTTGCTGTATGAACACTACATAACTATATAAACAAAATCCCACAAACTGGTACACAATAACAAATAACGCAATTTTTTATTCCTATTTCCTCAAAAATAATATGCAAATAGCAAACAAAAGGTCTTCATGACATATCTATAAGTTCAGTTACTTATTGTTCAGTTTCCCATAGTTACTGGTATTCATATTTCTAGTAGGTCTATGGAAGAATCTCTGAACAGATTAACGCTATCCCTAAACACAAATGAGGCAATACACTAGATGTACTGGCCCAATTGAATTCTTTTTCTAGCAAGTTGTTGTTGGTTTTTTAGGGGACTAAACAGCTAGATCATCAGTCCCTTTCTAGCAAGTGTTATAATGTATGCTGATGGTACTATTAACATATAATATTCAAACCATTATGTCAGTAACGACAGAATGACCGTTAGTTGTACACAAAAAATGACACATTCAAAATAGCGTATTAGCTAGTCCTGTAACGTAAAACCCTGCTTTCCTTGGTTGTATTAGGCTACCATGTCTGATATGTAGAGTGGTCTATTCAACGGCAAATAAACATTCATGCTTTATTCACCATAAGTAGTGCATTTAGATGCAACCCCATATGGCAAATTATACGAAACAACATCGTTCCATCTGTTGCACAATTTGTACCAGTAGATATTCGGAATACGGTATCATATGTAAAGTGGTATGAGGCCTTTCGTATTAAGCAACAACATATACAAAATTTCGAAACTACATGTAAGTGCACCTAAGTAAATAACACTGAAATAGTTATCCCCTTTCTTAAGAGACACACTCAATCAGAAATTGTAATACTGCCAGAAACCTTATTACTGCGTTTCTGAAATCCGGTAGTAAGTATTAAAAGGCGCTGAAGATGACAGTAACAGAATCTGAAATGGGCTACTTGCATTCATTTTTCATAAATCTTATTACGCCTATATACTGAAATCACACTTGCTGTCACTATAGCACAACAATCTGCACTTCAAACAACTGATTTGCGCCAGATCTGTAATGCGGTTGGTCATTGGAAAGCCATATTTCTCATAATACGTAGTCATAAATACGAAATACGTCTACAGCAACAGCATTGAAACCAAGATGCAGGTTGTTTGTTTACAATCGTGAGGCGACTCGGGACCCGCCGGTCGCGTAGGTCGAGTCGAGCTCCTGATTGGCTAACGTATATGACGTCATGAACTAACATTTATCCAATCAGCATCTCGACCAGCAGATCCCGAGACGCAGGTTAATCAGTTGCCATTCAAGGCGGATGGGCTGCATTCGCTGATTGGCTGGATTTATGACGTCATATAGCTGGGAATGACGTCATTAGTGAGTGTTGCCAATGCCCTCTGGTGACCAACAGCCGAAACGTACCTTATATAACGCAAGTGACGTCAACCTCCATCTTGTTCTACTTGTGGCAGACTATTTATTTTGTTGTTATTTGATTGATTTATTTGAAGGTTATAAACTGGTAATTATCTAACAGTAACTACTTTCTACCGGCTGAAATAAATATATTTAACAAATTATTAATGATCAATAAGTATTTTCCATTATCTCTCCAAGTATGCTTTAAGGTTATGTCATACGTTATGAAATATAAACATACGCTTTTGTACTGTAAATTGTTTGTTCTAACAGCAGTATTGATCGCCTTTTCCAGATACTAACAAATTCGGAGTGCTGTAGGTGGTCATAAAAGTCTGATTGACATGGAATTCTGCACATTTTCTTTGCGCAGCAATGAAGAACTGAAGGTAGAATTGCTGAGAAAAATTCGCATTGACTTCTCAAAGTTGAAGAAGCTTATAATATGTTTGAAGCAGTTTACTCAAGAATGCCTGCACACACAGAAAAGTTTGTAGTTGATGGAGTAGTAGACGCAAATTATCCACAGTGGGAACCAAAGCATTGCTATAGACTTTGTGTAATTTGTTGCTGCGGTCACTAACAGCCAGGTACTCAAGCAGAAAGTGATACTTTCTGAAGAAAAAACAGCGATGTGAAACAGGGAAGATGGTATGAAGATCAGAATGCCATTGGTGTTTGTTACTGCTGGTGTATTTCTAAATTTATTATGTAAGCAACTCTTATTAGCGAGCTGAGCGCTTGCTTTTCCTTCAGAAAGTAAAAAAATCCTCAAACTTCTAAGATCGCAACGAATATGTTAGTGCTCAGTAACATGCAAACGTGTTTGTTGGTGGAAATAAAATGTTGGTTTATTGGTGTATGTTTGTGTGTGTGTGGTTTTTGTTTTGTTAAAGGCGGAGTAAATTATTTAATGAAAATTTCAGTAAATAAATATGTAAATGATATATTTGTTTGTCATTATTTCCCACTATTTTATGGAGAAGTGTTTCGGTTTTACTTTTGTGTTAAGAAGTGATACAGGATTTGGGACATTTTACCATATAGCCTACTCTTATTTAGTTTGGTATGTGTGTGTTTGGGGGCAAGGGTATATTTTAATCATACTGAATTTGAAGACTACAGCACTTTATTTTAAATTTATGTGATGAAATAATGAAAAATGTGTGTTAGAGATTGACAAAATTTCGAAGTTCAAACATTACTGAAAAAAATGCGTCTTTTTCCAGTTACTTAACAACTGAAGCAGTAAATAAAACTAGTGTACTTCAAATGTAAATAATAATCCACAAATAGCCCTACTTAACGTAGTGCAACATGAATGGTAAGTACAAGAAATATCACATATCTCAAGTGGACCGTGTTGTGCATCACAAGACCAAGCGCCGTTACTTTATATTTCCGTTGTGAGCGCAATTATTGCTGTTTAGTAGTTATTTACAGTGAGATTTCACTATTAAGTGAAAGAACACTAACCCTTCTTTGGTAGAAAATGTTAAACATTCATAAATAAATATATTTTAAGAACATGTAAACTTTAGGTTCCATTATGTCAGTTATGACATATGGTGCTTGGACTAGTGATGCATAACACTGTCCAAGTAATGGACCAGTTGCAGGCATTGTTCAACCATAGAATTACTGGGCTGGTGTCATCAGATTGCAGGCAATGTCTTCAGTAGACCAAGATTTCATAAGTGGTGATGAGTCCTATCAATCCTGTATGATATTTCAGCTGTGTGTAATGGAAACATGTTAACAAGTCTACAATAAATTACGGGTGTACACAACATGTTTGAGGTTCTACTTCAGCTGTCTGTGGGCATATAGCCTATCTGGTGTATGGTTCTTCTGTGGTTAATGTCAGCCACACATCAGTCAAAATGACAAAAAAGACTAGGTTATTGTGCTGCACCTCGTGGTGAAACACAGATTGCATTGGGGAGAGATAGACTGTGAGAGTAATTATAAATTTTTACTATGTTTGTTGACATTCTGCAGCATCTTGTGAAAATTAACTATTAATGGTTTTTCTGTCTTAATGTGCCTGCAATCCAAGACGTGTTTTGCTTTGTATTTGTAAAGCATTATTTTGTGCTTCGTGTGTCCTGTTTACATGTTCTGGATCAGACTATTCTTTACCTTGTTTGCTGAGGATGGTGTCAGTTGTAATTAGTAGTCGAATAACAGGCTGATTTGTAGCATTTACCAGGTCTTGATTATCAGATTGTGAAAATTATCAGGATATAGTTTAGGTACAGATGTAGTCTGCTCTTTGTGGCTATCCTGTGTTAGGTTCCATTCAATCATCTCGGTCAACTGACAGCATGGCAAGGATGTGACGGCTCATCCAAATCCCCAATAGTTACCATACTGCACTTAAATTTTGTGTGTAGTAATACCATCTAAATTGGCATATTGTGTAGCATATTTAACTAAAGGTTCCACTACAGAAAGACAAAATCATACAATGAAGGAATTTTAAAACAATTAGAGAAAACATATGACATGCAAGTTATAACAAATACAGAATACATTATAAACCATGGTATAAGTGCTCTGTTTACGAGCAGCACTGTGTAAGATATTGTTGATGGATGTATGTTGCAAATAAAAATATCCTGAAATAATTTAGAAGCAACTCTGATGATTGGCCACAATAAATCCTGGCAGAGGGTTCATTGAATCATTTCAGGTTATTTGCTACTGTTACTGTCCCAAATAGCCCACAAAAGAAATGAACATCTATATCTTTATTTTTTTATCTAACTTCTATTGTTTTATGATGATGAGCATGCCTCCCTGTGTAGGTGGTTGCATGTTGCTTGAATAATTTCTGCATTATACTAATGCATTTTACTTATTGTAATGCTTGTCTTCAATAATCTTTTATTGCAAAATTTCGTGAGGCCGAGTGGAAGTGAGGGTTTACATTTAAATAGAACAGTTGTTGAAGCATTTGTAAAATAACATGAAGTACATTAATAGTAGTGATGAGCCAATAATTACAGAAAGTAAAGGAAATATTAATTGATGCAATTTTTTAATTGGAACAAACATAAACTACAGATTTTCAAATGTTTTCTACAGTGCAAATACAGTGTTTCATAAAGCTCGCCACGCTAATCTATTTTCCGAGACACAAATTCTCATATTTATAATTTATCCCTTTCCAGCCCAAATTTTATTAATTTGTTAACAAAGGTATATTTTGCATGTTTCTGTTCATAATGATTAGAATAATGTATATATTTGAGATTTTATAGTTTTTGGAGGGAAAATTGGGATGACTTGATATGGCATCATATGTTTACTGTACCTGACACCATATAAAGCTGTTTATAATAGCCAGCCGCGGTGGCCGAGGAGACTGAGGCGCTCCAGTCACGGTCTGCATGGCCACTACGGTTGGGGGTTCGAATCCCCCCCTCGGGCATGGATATTTGTGCTGTCCTTAGTATTAGCTAGTTCATAAGTAGTTTGTAAGTTTAGGGACTAATGACCCCGTAGTTAAGTCCCATAAGCTATACAAACATTTGAACATTTTTGCTGTTTATAATAATTTAGAGAATTTACAATACTTTGTTAGTGAAAATTTCAAATTATTTTGCTTCCTTTACCTTCATATAATACAGTAGAACCTCTCAAACTCGATTCCCGAAAACTCGACATTCCGTAAAACTCGACAGGGCTAGTGAATTAATAATTCTGTTTACACCGTCCATAACGTAAAGCTTTCCATCAGTACATAGGCCGCCTGAGACCGCTTGAGACTCAGACTAGGTTACTGGGTTTTCCAAGGTCGTCAACGCACCCTTTACCTGCCCAGCTGGGGCGGGCTATTGTTTGCACACGTTCGGGGATTTCTGGGGCCACTTTCATTATCGTGAGGCCGCGCGTCGACCTGGGATTCCCGAGCAGGTCATAAACTACCCTCGCTACATTGTCCTCACTGGGCGTCACATTGCAGTTCTTAGAGCAGCAAAATGCGACTGGAATGGAGATTCTGTTCCTCAGGCGACTCCGTGATCAAGCTGCAAGACGCCGCGTGAAGACAGAAAAGCAGTCTTCAATCACAGGGTTTTTCAAACGACTTCAGTAAGTTGTCTTTTACACTTTTCTTCTAGTGTTCAGAAAACTTGCCATAACTAACTGTGCTGGACTTTTTATAAGCAGCATAAACAACTTCAGTAATAATTGTAATGAACACTGTATTTTCAGATTCTACTAGGCCTTTTGTCTCAATTTTTTTGTCTAAATTTTTTTAAGTTATAAATGTTGATATAAATATATAATTGTATACAATAAATCAATAAATGTACAATTTTAATTCTCTCAATAAGCGTTTTTATTCAACTCGTAGTTATTTTTATTTAAGTTCCCTAAAACTCGACAACCTTTAAGTCCACATTGTGTCGAGTTTGAGAGGTTCTACTGTATTTTGAAAGTCTTGCTGTTTGTACTCTTAGACATCAAGTAATTATACCTATTTTGCCAATTCATTGTAGCCTAATGCTCCTGTGTTTCCTAGCAAAGCTGAATTTTGGAAAGTCCTGTCGTTTAGTCTTTGGTCAAATTATTGTTTCATTATTAACAGATAAAGATGTTTATGCCATATGGCATCACTGTGCTGGAAAGGGTTAAAATATTTATTTAAACCAAGGTTGGTCTCGGATGTTCTTACAAATCTATTTTCTTTCCAGTTAGAGCCTCATTCTGCCTGTTACATTTTCACAGTAGTGTTGTGTCCTTGTCTGTGATGAAAACTTACTGTATCCCTTTTATGTATTTTTTATGTTTTTGACATGAACTATATGAGTGCTAAGAAGTACTTCACACAGCAGCATGCTAAAATTTAAGGTAATGCAGGCTATAAGCAATCATAAAGCATGGCCCAGCTTTACATAAGAAACTATAAGCTACTACACGCTGAATCCATTACAACTTTCTCATTGCAATCAAACTTTGATGAGCCTTGCAGTTTTCATTCAGCCCTACATTTTGGCATAACTGTAGACTGGGATACCACCCTTCTGCTTGACCCATGACATCATCAAGATGTCGGAAAACCAGTATACAGGATATCTTAATACTTATGTATTCTAAATACGAATAATCTGTAGTTATATATATATATATATATATATATATATATATATATATATATATATATATATATATATATGGGAGGAAAAATTCCTAACAGAAAAAATATACGTAAAAAATAGATGAAGTACACTTACCAGGCGAAGGGGCACAAGCAGTAATAGCAACAAATAATAGTAATAGTAATAGCAACAAATAAATTATTTGTTGCTATTACTGCCTGATTATTTATATATGGTCTAGGTGTGTTTGCGTTTCGATATGTCTGAGTGTGTGTGTATTTGTTTACCTTCCTTTTTTCCCCCTAAGGTAAGTCCTTCCACTCCTGGGATTGGAATGACTCCTTTTCCACTTCCTTAAAACCCATATCCTTCCCTTTTCCTCCCCTTTTTTCCTCTTTTTCCTGAAGAAGCTGCCAGTGGTGGCGAAAGCTTGTATGTGTGTTTGTGTGTGATTTTATTTGTTTCTCTCGACTAGCCGGTCCTTTTGGTAAGCCATCTCTTTTCTATTTTTATTTTTGTTAATCTGTAGTTATTATAGATAACAGAATGTACCATCGATCACAGGTCATAGCCCAAAATTTCCTGCCTTCGGCGCTCTCATACACAAAAAAATCTCAGTTAACCTACACCTAACCATCATATTTAGACGAAGATTACTCACCAGGCGAAGGAGCACAGGTGTAACAGCATCACAAATAAATAAATGAATGAACACACACACACACACACACACACACACACACACACACAAACGCAAGCTTTCGCAACCCAGTGGCTTCTACAGGCAGAAGGGAAGGAGAGGGAAGAGGAACTGATGAGGGTTTTAAGGAAGGGGGTAAGAAGCCATTCCAATCCCGGGAGAGGAAAGACTTACCTTGGGGGGAAAAAATGGAGGGTAAACAAATGCACACACACCCACACATGTACACCCAGGCAGACATATATATATATATATATATATATATATATATATATATATATATATATATATATATATATATATAAGCTAGCGTGTGTGTGTGTGTGTGTGTGTGTGTGTGTGTGTGTTTATTTGTTACTATTACTGCCTGTGCTCCTTCACTTGGTAAGTATACTTCATCTATTTTATTATATATATATATTAAACAAACTATCGTCTTTAACTTAACCACCACATAATCACTCGCGCCTTCTACAAACATGCACGCACCTCAAAACTAACGCACTGCGATGACGTCACAGGTCAAAGCTGACAGGCGGTATCCCCGTCTACAGGTGACCCTACATTTCTCCCCAATTCCAAACTGATAATTCCCCTATAAGTTGCTCCTGTACTCAATTAGTGCTCTTTAACTTCTGCTCTCATGTAATAATATGCTTCAGAAGTTCTTTTATTTATTTTTATTAATTTTGCACTCTGTACCACAAATAAAAGAAATAACACACTGATTGAATATTTATCACACTTCCCAATGCTCTACTTCAAAATAAGACAAGAAAAGGTATTACCAAATATAATATATCTGTTAATACCATCGGATTGGGGGGTATTAAAAAATTGTCATGATTTAGGTTCGAACCTGGCTCCACAGTTTGGCAGTCCAGGCCCTCGTCCAGTGATGGTGCTTGGAAAGTCACTCATGTTTATGAATCACCAGGGCACAGTTGGTTTGAAGATCATTTTGAACATTTACGCTAAATAACTAAAAGGGCAGTATTTGCACAAAATCTTGCACCAGTTACACCTTCGGAATAATTGAATTGGTGATTTTGAAAAGGGCACGAATCCACAAGAAGCAATTTACGGGAAATCGTTTAAACCATTTCTTTTTTACAGTTTTTTATTTATATTTTTGTAAGAATTTTTCGTTAATGTAATATATTTGACCTCTATTTTGCAACTCAATTGCAGGTGATTATCTTTTTTTGTTTGCTCAAAAGGACAAACACCATCCTCATGACCTATGTCGTGAATTACCTTGCCCTTCCGTTCCCATCCTTTTTTCTTCCCTTCTCTCCGACCTGAAGAAGGAACTGTGTTCCGAAAGCTTGTCCTTTTCATCCCTTTTTTTCTTTTTCTTCATTTGTGTTACTATCGGTGATACATCTATTAGAAATACCTAATCTCCTAACCTACTTCACGGATTTGCATGGATCAGCGTAGTTGTGTTGAAAGGGGCAATAGTCCAGGACTAATGCCCTTTTCAAAATTTTCAACAAAGTCATTGCCTTCCCCTGCCTATGCTTTGCATTGGACTGATGCCATTTTCATACAAAATGATTATCTATCTCTATACATACTAAATCAAAGCATAACTCAATATTGCAAAAAAAATGTGACTCGTGCTCTTTTCAAAATATTTGATTCAATTATAGGCTGACTAGCGGATAACCCGGTTATTTATTTATTCAAGCCCTGAGTTAGTACTTCTCCTATCCCTTCCCTCGCTGTCCATCTCCTTTTTCTAAAAACAAGTTATATTTAGCAGGGAATATATAAGAAATAATGCTTCAAGTATAGTATCCAAAGAAACAAAGATAGAAATTAAAATATAAATGATATGTAACATTCATAGATTCATGTAATTCACAAATTTACTATAAACAACACCAAGCGAGGTGACACTGTGGCAATACACTGGACTCCATTCGGAGGGACGGCGGTTCAGACCGGCCTTCAGCTGTCCAGATTCATGTTTTCCGTAAATCGCTACAGGCAAATGCCGGGCTGGTACCTTTCAAAGGGCATAGCCAATTTCGTTCCCTGTCCTTACCCAAACAATCGGAGCATAAACTCCACCTCTAATGACCACGCCGTTGACGGGGGGTTAAATACTTCCTTCCTGACTATAAACAGTATTTCTTGTGACTTGTCTAGGATCTAATATGAATATTTTCTGTGGTGATCCCATCTCTGAGGAAGTGACATAAAGCAGTTCATGTGAGAAACATGAAGATTTCAGATACACTCCACAGTATTGAGTAGATTGCCCTGTGATTTATTAATCATAATAGAAAATGCAATGTACCCCTTCAGGAAACTGTCAACATTATCCACAGTAATCTAATCCTTAAAGGAAATTTAATTCCAGACGAAGTGAATGAAATTACAAATTTGCTACAATTACTTGCAGCCCATAATTGTTTCTCTTTTGAGAATAATATATATATATATATATATATATATATATATATATATATATATATATATATATATATATATATATATATATAGAAAAGAGATGACTTACCAAAAGGACCGGCTCGTCGAGAGAAACAAATAAAAAACAAATAAAATCACACACAAACACACATACATACATACATATATATATATATATGGCAATATATGGCAATATATGGCAATCGGGAGTTGTTTATTGAGCTTTGTTGCAGACATTTTCATCAACCACATTGAGTGCAGATACTTCACAAAAACATCTATATTGTGCAACAAGTTTCTGTTCTATAGGATATATGTTGACAATATTTTAATTATTTTTGAAAGCAGTGAAGCTGATGTAACTTCCCTGATTAATGAATTTAACAGCCTTCATCCAAAGCTATCCTACACATATGAATCTGACATGTCTCTGCAGTTGGTGGAAAATAAAACACAGTTCAACATATTTAGGGAACCAACAACGAGTGCTTAAATAATTCACTCGACATATTATCCTAGAATCAAGAAGCTAAGTGTTTTTCAGATCTGCTATAATATGTATTTCAGAACTCCCCCTTTCCGATGAATCAATAAATAATGAGCTTAATACCTTTCTGCTATATCGCCCAGAAAAATGGTTACAGCCCATCTGTGGTCCACCAGCTATATAGGAAGCATGTCAGGCTTATAGAAGAGCAGAGGTATACCGGGCCACGAAGTTAGTTGATGAAAGAATATGAACTGCACTCCCCTTCTTAGGACCATTTACATATATAGCCAAACTGTTCTGTAATACAAAGGTACAAGTTGTCTTTTCTCATGGAACAATTTCTACCACACAACGAGCAACCTGTCAGACACACACACAGCTTCGGGTGTTTATAAGCTTAAATGAGGAGACTGTCCAGCTGAGTATGTGAGGCAGACAGGGACAGCATTCTAAACAATTCAATGAACATATATTAACAAAAAAGGGGCAAATAATGAAATACTCTCCTTTTCCCAAGCACTTAAAGGCTTCTGGGCATTAAGCTCGCACCCTAGACTATTTAGAAATTTTGCATTATGCCCAAAAAGGACTGAAGTTAAGCATCCTGGTATAATTTGAGCTATCTAATCAGGTTTATTTTAAACACCCAAGATTTCAAAATGATCAGTTGACCTCAAAAGACCAAACATTTTACTGTACTTTTATGGAAATTTTTAAGTAATGTCTCTGTTAAATACCTTGGCATTGTTTCAAATTTTATCCATGTGTTATTGGGTATTTTTTATGCAAATGTTGTCCATATTTGAAATTAACAACTTATCTGACCGACCCAACATCTACAGTGTTGTTGAGCACTATGCTTTATTGGCAGTTACTTGCAGTACATATTTGAATGCTGCCCCAGGTAGTACCAGTATCTGTACTGACAAGTCGTATTAATGAGTTGACGACCTACACTCTGGTACAGGGCCATCATACAAGGTAAATATCTGAATATAAATTATTTCAATATCCGTTCAGCTAAACAATGTATCAATTTGTTTCAATGGTCAGTGTTACCGCAGATCGAGAGATTACATATTGTTGTCTCTGCAAGATAACTTATGAATGCATTTTAATCTAAAACACCCTCTACCACAGTAGATAAAACATTAGTACCGTACATCTTCATGTTTTCGCGGCGCAATGACTGTTCAAAGAAGTTTCGGGCGTGCAGCCGCATAAATATTAGAAGAAGTAAACTTTATGCGGCTGCATGCCCGAAACTTCTTTGAACATTAGTACCGTACATTATCACAATTTCTTATTACCAGTTTCAGATTGTTCTGTAGCTAATTTTTTTTAATCGTTTTTGAAATATTGTAAGTTCTGTTTCATTTTTCCTTGTCAGATATCTGAACATGCTCTAACCGGGTGAAACACGTCATTACATAAAAAATTTGCAATCAAGACAGTCTTTTTTAATTCAAGAATTCTACTGCTGGTACAACCACATGATGTATCTGTGCTAAGGAAGTTTTTTGTAGATGTAATTATCAGTCAAAACACTATTTCAACACGTGTTTTTGTGTATAACTTTTAATTGGATTATAATCCCACACAAAAACTGTACGCAATATGGAGGGGAGCAAAATTAAACTATTTCATTTTGTAAAAGTGTGCATTTAGTCAAATGAGCACATTTTGTAAAAATGTTTGTTTCAAGCCAAGCTAGTTATTTACATTCACTCAGGTTCAATATGGAATTGAGTGCAATGCTTGACTGGATATAAATCAAAGTAATCCCTGCCATGTGCTTTCCCTTCTGAGCAATACACCCATCACCAAAACCTAGCTAGTTTGGTGGAGGGGGTCTCCCCCCCCCCTCTCTCTCTCTCTCTCTCCTGCCATGGCACAGGGCAGACTAACTTAAAGGACCACATGAAACCTTTACTTGGATTCCACAATGGAAGGTCCAGTTTAGAATGTCAATAATGTGAGGAAAGGTAGCAAATCATACAAAATTGCTGAGCCACCAACAGACGCATGAAAGAACCGCATTTATACTACCAAGATATTCGGCAAAAAACTTCATCAGAATGTTTTCTTGCTTTTTATTTTTGTCTATGCACTTTACGACTCAAACCTAAACTATTTAAATCACAAACCACTCTTTACAACAATGTCTTTCAAAATTATATTTCACTCCAAGAATAATGCAACCATATCTGTTACAACACATTTAACCTATGGCTCAATTTTTTGAACCAGATTGAACATTCCTGGTATATGAAGATGTATTGACCAAACATTGCATCTTTCATGCAAGTCTCCTTTATAATAAAATATAACTGTATTGAGAAATACATAAAATAAGAGGAAGGTGATCACTTACCAATAGCAGATCAAAGTAAGCAATAGAAAGGTTAAAGTGCAGTTCTACATCTACATACATACTCCGCAATTCACCGTAAGGTGCGTGGCGGAGGGTACACTGTACCACTACTAGGCATTTCCTTTCCTATTCCACTCCCAAATTGAACGAGGAAAATAAGAATGCCTCCGTACGAGCCCTAATTTCTCTTATCTTGTCTTTGGGATCTTTACGCAAAATGTAAGTAGGCGGCAGCAAGATCGTACTACACTCAGCTTCAAATTCCGGCCCTCTAAATTTCCTCAACAGAATTTCACAGAATCCCCAATTGAGTTGCCGGAACATGTCCGTGACACTCGCGCATTGGTTACCTACCGGTATCAAATCTAGCTGCTCACCTCTGAACTGCCTCTATGTCTTCCTTCAAACCGATCTACTGCGGGTCCCAAATACTTGAGCAATACTCAAGACGTGGTCGTACAAGCGTTTTATACGTGGTCTCCTTTACAGGTGAAGTACACCTTCCCAAAATTCTCCCAATAAACCGAAGTCGGCTGTCTGCCTTACTCACAACTGTCCTTACATGCTCGTTCCATTTCAGTTTATGCGGCAGCGGCTAGCTTTCGTGATCGCTAGGTTGGGAACGGCAGAGCAGCCAATCAGAAGTCGCGATGCCGCGGCCAATGATATTTCATGTTTCAGGACGAGTAAATTTGGCGTCAATTTTGAAGTTTATTCGAGGATATCGGTACGGCGTTTCTGTGATTGTAATTGATTTTCCATGTATAAGAGATTTTTAGATAATTGTCATATTACGGACATAAGTGACCTATTATTAATGCACCACAGCAGTCAAACATGTTTTATGACCAGTACGAAGCATTGATCATTTTAAGTGAAAGTTAAGTTAGGTATAGGTTAAACGAGAAGTTTTTTTCTTTAGTATGTGAGGGCGCGTAGCGCCCAAATCTCCGGTTCAAAAATACTCAATTTACAGTTGTACGCTCGATATATATATATATATATATATATATATATATATATATATATATATATATCATTTCAGTCCGAGCTACCTTGATTGCAAGCATTCTTGGAAATTATCGCAATTACTTTTACTCACCAGACAAGGGTACATACAAGAACCTGTCAACCATAGAGCAGGTATAGCACGTTTTATTTATTTTATGATATATTCGAAACAGTGAGCAAGTGACATCCATACTGATAGCAACTAACTTTTAGATCGTCAAAAACTTTTGCATACACCGCTTCGATTTGTTTACATAGCAGAATTGTAACGCTCTTTCTTATTGGCCGCGGCATCGTGACTCCTGATTGGCTGCTCTGCCGTTCCCAACCTAGCGAGCGCGACTACTAGCCGCTGCCGCATAAACTGCACTTTTACCCAATACAAAAACACTAAGATTTTCATGCAAAATTTAAAAAAAAATGTTCAAATGTTTGTATAGTCTATTGGACTTAACTACAGGGTCATCAGTCCATAAACTTATAAACTACTTATGAACTAACTAAGACGACGGACGGCACAAATATCCATGCCCGAGGGGGGATTCGAACCCCCGACCGTAGTGACTGTGCAGACCGTGACTGTAGCGCCTCTGTCTCCTCGACCACCGCGGCCGGCATGCAAAATTCATTTTACATAATGTGGGTATGTAGGTTCAATTGCAATATCAGCACATTCAACAAAATATTGTGATCTTGTTTTAATTTAATCCATACTGAAGTAAAACTAGTACTCTGATACTTTCAATGTGCTTAATGCATGTATGTTGTATCTGGAGTCCCTACAAACAAATGTCTCAAATACTTGACAGGAAAAATCAGCAAAGTAAAAATCTCAAGGTAACAGCTATGTTTCAATATTCTAGTTAAGATTATTTTTCAAAGGAGAGATTGCTATTCACTTGTCAAGATGTCATCGTGAGTAACAACCTATCCTCTCAAAAATATTGTTGAATCCTTCCTGGAATTTCTACCGATCAACATTTTGTTTCTTTCACCACATCTGAGAAATTATAGTGTCTCTAGACCCACAGATGACTAGCAACATTGCACTACATTATTTGATGCTGATACTTATGGGAAGTTAGTTATCAAATGCACACAGTGTAAAACTGACTAATTGATCATTTCAGTAAAATCATGATACTATATGTAACAGGATAAAGGTATGAACAAAAACAGAGACATATTATTTATTTTCTTTATTAAAACCACTTGGATTTCCACATCACCATAGAGGTACCAAGTCTGATGCGTTAACTCTATATTTTACATGGCGAGTTTCCCCAGGAGGCCTATAAGCCATGATGTGCACATACATGCAAAAACTTCAACATCTGTTTACTTCTTTGCATATGTATGCTCAAGGTGCGCCAACACTTCACCGTCTTGTGTTACTGGTCCTGCAACATCAGACATCTTGGCAATGTTTTCTTTTCCAGAACCACACTTTTTTTTCTTTTCACTTACTTGCTGCACTTTACATTTTTCACTTTTTGTACAGTGTCTAACATCACCGTAGTATTCGTCGTTGGAAAGTGAGAGCCAATGATCTGTCATCTTGTTCAGCCCAGCCATTGTTTCTTACTCAGCTTTGATGACATCACACGGGTTGCCAATGCATGTAATTTAGCATGTAGCTCTCTCTGTTCAATAGTAGGACCCTGTTCAACATCAGCATTGACATGTGATAGAATGGCAGAAGTTTCCCCTTTCACATCTGTTTCCGTTTTGGCTCTTGCATCTGTTAAAAAGTTTTTTGTGACTCCATGCATATGTTTACAAATATTTAATTTTAATAAACTGTCAGGGCAAGTGCAACTCAAAGTGTGTACACATATATTGCATACAGCACAGCTCATTCTGCACTTGACATTACATTCAAGATCATTTAAAACAACTGTGTGTACAGTGCCAACATTCTTTGAAGAACGTACCTCGAATACGGTCCCACTATCATCAACACTAATGTGTGACTTTTCTACACTCTTAGACTTCACATGGCGGTCTTTGATTAACTGAATTCTGTGTGAATTACCACCCTTGAATAGTTTGATCAGCCTTTCACACATCTTGTCTCTAACAAATTTGAACAGTACTACCAGCAACCTATCCAACCTGTTGTTGTTCTTGCCATCCAAGTAACAGTATTTTAAAACACGATGTATTGCTTCCAAGTACATGTTTGTATTAATGCCTAACTTTTGGCGGTAACAATATGCCCAATGCCGTGGCCTATAGCCATAATTATCAGTAAAATAAACACCAAAATCGTGTGTGTCTGTGTCCTCCCTCAGCTCTCTTTCAAAGGACTCTAACATTACACTAAATTTATTTATGTCCATTTCTTGAAGCAAACTGCACAGAACATCATACACTGCCTTTTGCTTACTTTTGTCTGAAATTTTTTTCAGGTTATTGTGCCAACTGCGTTTCACATGCCATGCACAGAGTAGATTATTTTCTGCAAACCCCATGACAGTTGCCCATGCACTCCTGAAAACATTTGTGTCGTCGGACATAAAAAATTTAGTTTTTATTACTCCTGCCCGCTCTCTCACTGCAGCAAAGAAATGTTTCATCACTGCAGTGTTTTCATGATTCGAAATACAAAAAGCTACTGGCACTCCGGACCCAAATTCATCAATAACTAACAATGTAGTTATTAAGAACCTTATATATTAGTGCTATATGTTGTGCTATATTAGTGCTATATGTGCTATATGTTGAGTCCACACAAACTATATGTGGTCCAAATTTCTTTAGCAACTCACATTGTAAGCTGGACATTAATACAAGCACCCTGTCAGTAATATTCAAGAAGTCCAGCTTCTCACCAATTTTTTTATTTAGCAAAACACAATCCTTCATTTTGTCCAGCCAGAGATTAACACTCACATCATCACTGATGTGTTTTTGGGTGTCATTTACACCAAAATCCCTCTTTATGTTATGAAGATCTTGTTTAGTTAGCAGATGCAGCCTCTCTAATTGACTGCTCATGGAATCCCTTGTATCATCTAAAATTCTCTGCATGGAGACACCTTCAGCAAGTTTATCTGCAACATACAAAGTGTAAGCACAAATATAAACATGCCACAGAATAAATATTACTAGCTCAACTGTGTTTTACTGTTTTTATAACTGTCAGATCAAACGCCAAGCTACAGCAAATGACATGAACAATTAATTGTGTATAGTGTTGTGAGGTAGGCCTATAAAGTTTACTGAAGTTCAGCGAAGACCACAGTCATTTTAACCCTCTGTCTACAAGTTGGGTCGACAAACCACCCACCCTAATTCATTGAAATTTTGCTTTTTTATACTCTCTTTCAAATAATATCAACAAATATTGAATTAAAGTGTGTACATATTGCGACCTTGTGGACAGTGGGTTAATTTCAGTACACAGCGACAACACTGATTAAGAACAAATGGAATGCTGTATACATGCACTTCTATCAATAAAATGATCTCATGTATGTATTCATGCAAATATCATTATTACAAAATATGGCATAATTGAAGACCACAATACAACCCGTCTGCTTTGACCAATGACGGCATATCAGTCTCTCAAAATACGCTACATAGCCTAGACATACTTGTAAATCACTATCAACGAATATAAACATACAGGATAATATCATAATACTTATGTATTGTAGATAATCTGTGATTATCCTCTTAAAGGTTACAACAACAGAATTTACTATCAAGCACAGGTCTCAATCCAAAAAAGCATGCCTCAGAGCTCACTTGCAAAAAAAGAAAAATCCTTGCTGTTAATGTATACCTCACTATCAGCAGAGCAAAGCTACATATCACTTTTTAAACATACAACCTCAAGCTACAATCTATGCCAATGCATCATATTCCAGACTTCAATTGACCTCAACATACTCCCATTTCCCTGTGCTACACTGTACATATTCCGTAACGGAAAACTCACACATGGTAACAAATCCTCACATTACAACTCCAAATTACATTGTACATATGATTGTTTAATTCCACACTAAACAATAAGCATTTATGCACTGTAAAACTAAAGTAGAAAACGTTTAATCAAAATCTACTGTCCACACAATAAATATGGGCTACATTAGCCATGAGTCTCTAACATAATACTGCTATTGTGTTAAGGCAATGCACCACTCACCACAATGAGAAGCTATCTCAGTTATATAGGTCTGCAGTAACATTTTGCTATATATTTAGCAATGAAACATGGGCTGAAGTTTTTACTAGCTTCTGACAGTCTTCTCACTTTATATAGGCCTAAATTAAAAAACTTTGCTGCTGGCACAAAAATCTCAATTGCAAAGAAATATTTCTGCACTAAAAAGAAATATTTCTGCATTAAAAAGAAAATTATCAAAAATGTAAAATGTCTTGGAGCAGGAAGATATATCAGTATTACTGACCATGGAAAATAGTGTAATGAATACATAATTCAAATATCACAAGACAGGCCACAAGGATTAACAGGCCAATTGAAGTCAGTAGGAAAAGGGATTAGGCTGAAATTGGAAAACATAACTTGGAATTTGGCTATACAGCAGATCGCTTGCAAACAATAGATATCTAAGGTGCAACTTGGTGGAGTGATATATGAAACAATCTATTGTTTTGCAATAAACCTGTAATAATGAGGAGAATTTACTGTACCGACAATGGTACATTAAGAACCTGTGAACCAGAGAGCAGGAACGGCAATCATTATTTCATGGTAAACATAAAAGACAATTCCCCTCATTCTGTGTGAATGTGTGTTCAAATAGCATGGGCCTTCTGTGCTTAGCATGAAATAACTACTGTTCCTGCTCTATGGTTGACAGGTTCTCTGCATACCCTTGTCCAGCCAATAAATTATCCTCATATAGCAAACATTTTGCATATCAAAAAATGCTCTTCTGAAAGTCGTAAATATCACCAATCTGACTTTGATACTTTATTGATATATCGCTCCTCAGTCTCAATATACATAGTTTGTAAGCATTCCAACAAATTACTGGAAATTTTAATGTAGAACCTCTAAGGCATATTACCAATCACTTCTTTCTCACAGGTACATTTCCATGGCAAACAGTTTCAAACGAAAAAGACAATGTTCATTTCAAAATTGTAGCTTAGCTCAATTGCACAGATATTTGAAAAGTTCTTATCAAAGGTTGCTGGAATAATTGTTAAACACATACCTGTCAAATCTGTGCACTTTCAGACAATATAAATACAATAAATAGTATATGCATATATTATACTAGAAGATTAGAACCTATCAAATGTATTTGCTCAAAGATAGATTAATACACAAGTTAGAAAGAAAGGGAATTACAGATACGTAAAATGAATGGATTAACTCTCTATAGCTGAGTAATATCTTTTTTAATTTTAATTGAAATAAAACCACTGGAAACTTTAACACACATCACATTACATATGTAATCAAATAGGGCATAACAGTCTATTAGGTCAAACCCTATGTATCCATATCAATGACTTAAGGTAAAAACTATTTGATTGCAGAGTTAAAAGTGACCTTCATATCACCAAAACTATTTTAGCACATTACACTGCAGAAACAGCCTTTTTCTCCTATGCCAAAACATTGTCCTATCAGAAAAACGTCTGTAGTGGAAGAATTATGAAAATAATGTGCCTAACGAACTTTATGAAGGAAGATAGCTTGCTGTAAACTGAAGTTATAGCCAGTGGTCCAAAATGCAAATTACGTGAACTCCTCACATAATGAAACTTTATAGCATAAAATTACAATCATAGTATTAACACGAAAGTTGTACATATGGTCAAATTTCTCCGAAGGTGGGCCTAATATTAATTTTTAACTATGAACTCAAGTTATCAGAAGTGCACATCACAATAGCATAGTTAACTTACAGCCTGATATTTTCTAAGCCTACATACTTAATAGGTGCTACAGTTACGCAGACAAGTCAGGTACATGTAACAACCTTAATCCTCGCAATGCATGCTTTCTACAGACTAATAAGGCCAAAATATATTATATATAAAGGTACACGATAACTCACTTGCAAGGACTTCCCGATCACATCTACTAATGCATAAAAAACCAATATGTTGTTCATGACCGAAGTGCGTTTTGAAATACAGAGCAGTACAACTTGCACCTTCCAGACTGAGTTCAATAGTAGCAGTGCAATGTCCTCCCAACTTGTTACTGCCTTGGGATTTTAACAGCCTTTTGCCTTCAGACTTTGATCTGAAATTTCCAGATCTGTGGCATCTAAATATGATTTTTTCGGAGCCATTCTCTGCATGCCAAGAGCCTCCTTGCTTCACAAAGCTGCTGCAAGTTTCAGTTTCCTCTTTGGCCTTCCACTGCAGGAAGTCTGAAAGATCGCATTGAAACACTATGTTATTGCTGTTCTCAGCCATCTGAAACATTTTCAAGGTTGTATTATTTAACTATTTTAACTATACGAAATGCTTACCGTCCCATGACTTGAATACGATAGTTTCTTTGTCGATTTCCACTTTATGCTCTTTTTGTACATGTAACCTTAACTGAGCCAATAAATTGCAGGAAAAGCTGCAGTCGTCCGTTGGGCATTTAACAGTCTTACTGTCCTTAACAGGCTCCGTTTTATGCACTTTTCTTAAGTGGGCATTTAAATTCTTCTTGAGCGTGAAAACTTTATCACATATAAAGCACACATTCGACTCTGAATCCGCCGTACTTACACACGAACACGAAAAGCTTCTGGCAACGGTCACGAGCAGAATGAACGAAATTTTTACAATTCACGAGGAGGAGATTTTTCCTTGGAATTTCCAAAATCACGAGCAGTGATTGGAATATGTCTAGTGCGTCAAAGGAAGCGCACAGACAGCGCTGGCAACACTACAACTACGGACAGTTGTCAAAAGATGGCACTGGCAGCACTCAGTAATGACGTCATGTCCAGATGTATGACGTCATAAATCCAGCCAATCAGCGAACGCAGCCCATCCGCCTTGAACGGCAACTCTGCTTAGGCGGGTATTACACTGTAAAAGATCTTTGACAAAGATGTTTTATCAAAGCTCTTTGGTCATATCTTTGACAGTGTAATGGGTCATCTTTTATAAAAGATATTTGTTAAAAGTTTGCGAGAGAGCCTAGCTTTTATAAAAGTTCGCCATTGTATACATACGTCTTTCGTTGCTTTGACGCCTTTTAACCTGCAAATTAACGTAAAAGTGTATTTGTTGTGTCGCTACTGCCACAGTGAACGTTTCAAAGTGAGAAGTGTGCGGAATATTTATTAATACAAAGCACATTTCCAAAAATGAAGGGTTAGAATCGTATAAAGAAAAAGCTACTGCTGTCAGTTATATTCAAAGTGGCTCACTGAGGTTGATGATAGGGAAGAAATTATATGGATCAAAGGATATATGGAGATGCACAAGTGAAATAAATGTTTTTATTTGTATTACTCTAACCTAACCTCGTAATTCCTCATAAAGTGATTTACATCTTTGTACACTTATGTCTGGAATAATGCGTGAAATCTTAGGCCTACACTGTAGGATTCGTGTATTTTACTGCCTGCTGGAATAGATTTTGTATGTGGAGATAAATGGGAGGATCTTCAGTGGAAAGGGATTCATGATTTGCGTAATGAGGTACTGCACTAGTTAGCTCCATATTTTTTCTTGCTTTGTACGATGCTTTTCGACATTTAACCACAAGTCCAGGTATTTATACGGATATTTTATGTTTCGGAAAATCAGGCAAAACAAATGTTAGACTGCAGCAAACATAAAAATGTCTTTCACGGCGCATATTCCTCAATGAAGCCTAACATGAAAGAACTGCGAAAATATTCTCTCTTCTTAATTATCATAAAGTGTCTAACAAAGTTATGTTTAGCATGACACGTTAAATTATTTCAGTTTTTCATTATTTACCCATTGACACAGCTTTAGGGCTTCCTGAAACATCGATTATAATGAAGTATTTATAAATATATGGGTGAATTAAAATATTTGCTTACACGTTCTTAAACAATTTAGGTTATTATTTCCCAGCAGTGTAGCTCGTGGAGTACATTTGTGCAAGCAGTTTTCGTATTTTCCTCTTGCTATTCACGGTTTTATCTAAAATTGTTTCCATTTTTCGTTCTTTCCAATGAATGCATTCCCGAGCAACATTATATTACGTACTATAATACAGACGCTTTACTATTTTGGAGTCTTATTCCGAGCAATTATGACGAAATATTTTACGATAGTGTAATGTGTAGGGATGGGTCGAAAATCGCGTATCTGTTAAAAGTCACAGTGATTTGGAAGTAGCAGTATTCACAGTCGCAACTTTACGGATTCTGACTGCGATTTCAGTCGCAGTTTAGAAGCGTAGTAGCACTAAAAGTAGCAAGTCGCAACTAAGAGTAGCAAGAAGCAGTTTGCACTCTGCCATCTGTTGGTCGATCGAATTAAGGATAGAGCCACGGGTCGTAACAAATCTGAAATGTAACGGCCACTGTTCAAAGTGCTGTCGATGCGAACAAGAGGTGACGGAGACGTGTAACCAATGGCACCCCATACCATCACGCCGGGTGATACGCCAGTATGGCGATGACGAATACACGCTTCCAATGTGCGTTCACCGCCATGTCGCCAAACACGGATGCGGTCATCATGATGCTGTAAACAGAACCTGGATTCAACCGAAAAAGTAACCTTTTGCCATTCGTGAACCCAGCTTCTTCGTTCCATACACCATCGCAGGCGCTCCTGTCCGTGATGCAGCGTCAAGGGTAACCGCAACCGTAGTCTCCGAGCCGATAGTCCATGCTGCTGCGAACGTCGTCGAACTGTTCGTACAGATGGTTGTTGTCTTGCAAACGTCCCCATCTGTTGACTCAGGGATCGAGACGTGGCTGCACGATCCGTTACAGCCATGCGGATAAGATGCCTGTCATCTCGACTGCTAGTGATACGAGGCCGTTGGGATCCAGCACGGCGTTCCGTATTGCCCTCCCGAACCCTCCGATTCCATATTCTGCTAACAGTCATTGGATCGCGACCAACGCGAGCAGCAATGTCGCGATACGATAAACCGCAATCGCGATAGGCTACAATCCGATCTTTATCAATTTCGGAAGCGTGACGGTACGCATTTCTCCTCCTTACACGAGGCATCACAGCAACGTTTCACCAGGCAACGCCGGTCAACTGCTGTTTGTGTATGAGAAATCGGTTGGAAACTTTCCTCATGTCAGCACGTCGTAGGTGTCGCCACCGGCGCCAACCTCGTGTGAATGCTCTGAAAAGCTAACCATTTGCATATCACAGCATGTTCTTCCTGTCGGTTAAATATCGAGTCTGTAGCACGTTTTCTTCGTGGTGTAGCAATTTTAATGGCCATAATTGAAAATGAAGAATGTAAAGGCCAAAACAAACTGTACTTCTCCGCCTAACACTCATCACAGTACAGGCATACAATCAGAGCCTCGATGTTACACCTGCCGATCATACGTCGCAATAAAAAATTACACGTCAGCTCATTCCTTATCGATTCACGACATAAGCTCATAAATTTTGCTTAAAAAAAGAAGTAGAGTTGGCGGTCATAGATTCAAGTTTTCGCCATTAAAAATTTTTTTTCCCTTTCCATTTCTTGCGGAAGGTGACCCAAAGTGTGTAGGGGGAGTAACGGATGACGCACTTTCTCAGCGGCGGACTTTCTCGTGGCCCCTGGTGGGACAGCGCACAGTGATCGCAGACTCAACAACAGTGGCGGTGATTCTTTTCGTGACCGTCGCGAGTGTGTGGCGAACACTTGGTGCGTGACCTGCACCGTCGACAACTGCCGGCCTTCGAATGTCAAGTATAATCTCTTCGGGCAAGTCAGAGACAAAATACACAGTGTATTGGGAAACAGCAAGGGGGTTAAAATAGGGGGACACGGCGCTACTATTCAAAGCTTAGCTGTCGATTGAAGCCAGTCCGCCATCTTGTGGAGCCAAGGAAATACGTTTTCAGATTAAAGCACTCTGTGATTATTGCCCTGTAAACGTTCAGACATCGAAATGACTGTCGAGTACATATTTGATGTAATATACTTTTGTGGATAAATACGGACCAGACGGTTGAATACACACTAGTCACCACAAATGTTATTGCGGTAGCGTTCTGCTCACGCCACTTGGAATAGACGTGACGTTATTTTTACGTCACACACTATATCGAAGACCGCGCAAACAGCTATCGACTATTGCCTGTTAGTCGAAACTTCAATGTGACAGAAGCCATCTCGATTTACCGTATTTCTAGGAGTTTTGGTATTGCGACGCAGTAAGTCGTTTCATGGAAACAACACATTACAGATGAATCACCAAAAACCGTTCTCGGCTCAATTTCTTACCACTATATGCAAAAATAATTATACACCAACAGCAAAAAAAAATTCCTTAAACTGTACTAGATACAGTAAGTACACTCGAACGGTTCGCTTCTGCAAGTCGTCGTAGCGTACTGGTTAGGATTAGAGGTTCACAATACAAAGGTTTCTGGTTCGAAACTCCTATGGAACTACTTTTTTAAATCTCACAGTTTGTAAAATAATGTAGATGTTGCTTAATCGTAACACATTGTCGGCCTTTCTTATTCATATAACGGCAGTATCGTATGCAATACATGATGTTTCCTGTAACAGAGCGCTGTCTCAAGAATCACTATACCAGAATAAAGTTGCGAAACTTCGGACGATAACAGTGTTTGTTTATACCAGTGTTTTTATGCTACCATTAAATAAGGCAATACCCAAGCATGTCGCTTTTGCAGCAGACTGTAATCCAACCAACAACGACGTTTATTATGATACGATAGCTACTGCAATAAACCAATTCGCATTACACTAGCATATCGCGTTTGCACCAAGTGATTGACCGTAAGTCGATAGCAGTTCGTGCGATCTTCGATACAGCGTGTGACGTAAAAATGACGTCACGTTTGTTCCAAGTGGTGTGAGAAGAACGCTACCCATGTTATTGGCACCTTAGTATGGCGGCAATGGCTTCACTTCTGTGGCTTCAAGGGCATCTCCCCCTATTCTCACCTCCTTGGGAAACAGACTGAAAAGCTTGCGGTACACCAGACTGCCAACGTAGCTACGAGCTTTTGGGATAGGTTCACATATATGTCACTTCGTAAGAGGACCTGGGTGTGAAAATGACTGAAAAATCGAGAAACGAGTTTTGCCTTAATCTGAAAGCCTTAATCTCCCGTTTCAAAAAGAAAAGAAAAATCTACGGTTTATTTACTTTTAAATAGTTATTATACTGTTAAAAGCTCTATGAACAAATGTCTGCACATTGGCCACGCTGATGCTTCAGGCGAGGAATATCACCATAAATATTCCATGCTTGCCGAGTCAATAAAGACAATATACAGGGATCTTGCAGATAAAAAATTACTTAGCAAATGTCTGCATAGTCGTACATTAGAGAGCTTCAACAGCTGCGTGTGCCATCGAGTACAGCAAACAGTGTTTGTTGAATGGACACTTACTCAAAATAGGTGTGACGGATGCTGTTATCTGTTTCAAGGGCGGTGTAATTACAAGGACAAAAGTAATGGACAAATTAGGCATCCCACCAGGAAATAATATGATGGCTGCTCTGACTGCCATAGATCGCCAGTTGAAGCTGAAAGGGCTGCGGAAGTCGCCACTGAAGAGTCCAGAATAAGGAAAAGACTCCTGAAAAAGTCTGCACAGGACGAAGAAGCAGCTGGCCAGCAAGACTAGGCCACTGGAATGTGCTGATAGGGGCATACGGTGACAGAAAAACACTTGTCTCATTTCCTGGAAACAACATTTTCACAACATAATGGTTTTAGCTATGTTCACCAAATTTATCCCGATTGAAGAATAAGACAGTGTCTTTGTATTATGCCTAACATATTGCAGAAATGATCTATGTTTGTCATTCTGAATGTAATTTTAACAGTAACTATTAGACAAAATAGTAATGAAGTGTAATTAGGGTTTTTCTATTTCATCAGATATTCATCAAAACAAGAGGCATAAGGTATTCTTACGAATGTTGACAGCAGCCTGCCACAGTATAAATGGTATTAGACTGACGATGCAGCAGAAAATGGTCCCAGAATTCGAACGTGTATTATAAAATACACCTGTTAGGCAAAATGTTGAATTCTTACACTGTAAGAGATATTTCAATAAATTTCGTATTGCAGCTTGAGTTAATGTCATTCAGTGTTGGTACAACATCGCAGCTTCCTCCGCATAGTAGATGAAGAATTATGTGCACCGAAAGCGAGGTATGAAAATGCAGCCCGTTTAAGTCCAGGTCTCGTCAAGTAACAGAATCCAGTAGTTCCTCTTCGACAGTGAGTGTTGACCAGAGACAAGGATATCGTCGGCAGGACCGCTATTGTCTCTGTATATAAAAGGCAATACCCCGACTGACTGACTCATCATCGCCCATCCCACACTACTGAAGATACAAACTAATAACAGGCTACTTTCAACACACGATCACACACACATACACGCGATATTCTTCTCTATCTATATATGAAAGGCAATTTCCCGACTGACTGACTAACTGATTGACTCATCGCCAAGCCACAAACCACTTGAAATTTGTAGAGGGTGTTAATCTTACTCTGTAGGCGTCATTTAAGAAGCGATTTTTCGATATTCCGTCCGTAAGAGGGAGAAATAGCGATGAAACGTTTTTTGAAAATACGTTGCTATTTAGCCAATTTTGATGCGAGAACTACAAAATTTCGGATTTTAATTCTGGGTACAAATTTAAAAGACACGTGTTTCGGCATTTTTTTTGAAATTAAAGAAATAAGGAGGTAAAATAGGGGACGCAAAAAATTGATTTTCAGACATTTGTTGCGGTTAACTCAAATTTTAAGTTATAACTACGAAACTTCGAATATGGAATCTTGGTCAGGATTAAAAAAACAAGAGTTTTAGTATTTTTGGAAATTCAACAAGTAAGGTAAAAAGGTAAAGCAGTGAACAATCCTAAATTTGGTTTGAACAGCACAGTGCTTTACTAGGCACGGTCCTGTTTGGAGGTGGTATGCCGTTGCCTTCCTCCGACTTTCGGACTGACTTACGCAGCCAGTTATAGGGGGACCTACAGTTTAACGTGCTATTCGGTATTTTTCGCATGAGTAATACTGTCAGAGGTGAAAGAAGTGGAAAGTGACAGATAAAAATAGAAGGACCTGGCAGGGATTGAACCGGTGCCCTTTGGATTTATAGTCTGGCATTCTACCACTGTGCAACCCTTTTTTTTTTCGGGTCTCCTTCCTCCCCTTCAACCCGTCCTTCCGCTCGCCAATGGTGCCTTCTCGGCCCGGCTTCTATGCCTTTAAACAAAATATTTCTTTAAAGATAAAACGAGGTTGTATTTACTGCGTAGCAATACACTACTGTTAATGTCCATTTCTGCATTATTATCGTTTCTTCGAACGCCAAAGAAAAATCAGTTCGAATTGAACGAATAAGTGAGAAGTAAATGTAACTTCGTGGTTTTTTTTCCACTTGATAAAGATAAAAAATCATAATAAAATAAAAATTTCCAGGCACGGAAATTAGCTCTAATTAACTGAATATGCGTTCTTAGCTTGTGACGCGAAACAGAGATCTTCAGACACATATACAATCCACACCATTCTGGGACGTATTAGCTACATAAAAAAAAAACCATAAATGCCTTCTTCAGCGATCAAATAAATCCGGTAAAATTTCCTCTGAAATGGCAAAAGACATAATGATAATAACTGAAATACTTCTGTGTAAATTAATGTTGATTAAATTTCTCTTTGTTAAAGTTCTGTTTGTAATTACATTATCGTTTTAATCAGGAAATTAGCGTAATGTTCCTTGTACTTTTTCTTTCGTTGGATCATGTCATGTTGCATTAATGTATGAAATCTTTCTTTCGCTTCGATTCTGTACTGAAGATAAAGTACACCGTATGTCCCATTATCCAGTTGACCGCGTTCCTCTTTGTACGTGGGAATGGGATGCTATCGGGATGGAGGGCATCCGCTGGCGATATTGTGTGTGGCGAGGTTCTCGTGATGAGGGCCAGTTATTGCCTCGCATACTGCCATATTCCTGCATTTATACTGCAGACGAATCTGTGTTCATCACTGTCGACTAATTGACATGTCGGGCACAAGGGAGAGTCTTGTAGGTGTATCTTATGGAGGCGGGACATCGTCGGGGTTTTTCTGTTGACCGTCGTATACCACGCGGCCCGCACTTGGGAAGGTAAATCAGGGCTGTGGATGTTTTCCCACGTTGTTTTCCAGTCATGGTTCGGGAGTTTCCTTTCTATCACATTTCGTAGTTTATTTTTCATCAACGCCTGGTATACTTCCTTCACTTTTGTCATTTTCCGTTCTGGGACTTTTGTTCGTAGGTAACTATATTCGAGTAGGAAATACTGTAAGTGCTGCAAGGCGTGCGACAGATGACTTACATCGATGGGCGGTCGTAGGTCTGCTGGCACAGTTTCTCCCAAGAGGTGGGAAGTCAGACCGTTGGTGGACAGTTCCCATTGCTTGTATGTCTGGCTTACATATAGTGCTTGCGCCTTCTTGTACACATCGACGAGATTCAGGCCGCCTAGTAGCGTCGGAAGAGTCAAGGTGTCGTATTTAATTTTGAAAATATGTCATGATGATCTGCAGGGCGGTGTGGACGTCATTTGCGTTGGTGATCAGGAAGCCAACGTCATCAGCATAAGCCCGACACGCTAACTTCTGTCCATGTATCCGTAATCCGTTTAACTGCGCCGTCAATGTCGTTAGTAGAGGTTCTATGGCGATTGCAAAGAGTGATGCTGACATCGGGCAACCTTGTCTTACGGAGCTTCTTACGGGGATCATGCCACCTGGCCGTCCATTGACAACCACTCGTGATGTGCTATTCCGTAACAGGTTTTGTATTACAGCGAGGAAATGCACGGGAAAACCCATGCGACCGCATAACTTTAAACAAATATCGGTGGTTGACTGTGTCGAAGACTTTATCAAAGTCCAAGCTGACCATTGCACATTCAATCCTGCATGCCTCCGCCACTGATATTAGGTCGCGGTAGTCTACTAGCGTTTGGTAAATGGACTTATCTCTGCCGACACTGGTTTGATAAGGACCGGTGACTTTATTCATTACGTTCGTCATCCTTTTTGCAAGAATACGTGCAAAAAGTTTATAATCAGTATTTAAAAGAGTAATCGGTCTCAGATTGGCGATAGTTTTACTATTTGCAAGTTTTGGAACTAATACCACCAGGCCCTCACTGAACTCTTGCGGGATATTAAGATCAGGTGTCATCAATTCATTGCATATCTCTGTCAGTTTCGTCTTCATGTGTGTCCAAAAGGTTTGGTAAAACTCTACAGGGAGTCCGTCACATCCGGGCGATTTGTTCTTCGGACTGTGAAACAGCGCATCTTCCAGCTCGTCTTCAGTCACTTGTGTTATTAGTTCGTCTGATTCCTGAGGGGTAAGTCTGTTAGGTAAATTATTTGCTAATTCTTGAAATGCGTTGTCATCGATCATTTTCTCAGACAGCAACTCTGTGTAAGCTGTTTGGATCGCATTTCGAATGTCATTTTGGTGAGTTAAACGCGTGCCGTCTCCAGTTTGCAATTCCGTCAGTATCTTAGTTTTACTTCGTTTACTCTCACGTGTCAGGTGATAGATTGACGTCGCTTCAAGTCGTAGTGAGTCCTGGATTCGGGATCTGACTTTTAATCCTTCCAACTGTTTCTTTTTAAGGAGTAGTAGTTTGGCTTTCACTTTTTTAATTTGGGTGTAGTTTTCAATGACTGTCTCGTCCAGTTTGTACAGTTCTCGTAAACTTGAATAATGGAATTCAATGGTTCGTTTAAGCCACCAGTTCTTGTCTCGTGAGTACTGTAACATGGCTTTCCGTAATTTCGGTTTGGCACATTGTAGCCACCATTTTATAACCGAATCATATGACCGAAACTTGATTAGACTTTCATTCCACGCATGTGTGAAGGCCTCATGACAACCTTGATCGTCTAAGTGTGACACATTAAGTTTCCAGGGTCCCTTACTGCGGTACTTACCCTGTTTCTGCAAGTTCACGGTACAGATATAAGCCGCATGGTCTGTGAAGATAGTTGGCCAGACCTCACATTGCAGAATTCGTTGTTTTAGATTATCTGATACATATATTCTGTCTAGCCTACTTGCAGAATGATTTGTTACGTACGTGAATCCAGGCGTTGCTCCATACTTGTGCTCCCAAGTGTCGATTAAAAACAAATCCTTGACTATCCGTTCTAATTCCACAGATTTGTTAAAATTTGGTGTCTGATCTTTGGGGTGCAAAACGCAGTTAAAATCTCCCGCCAAGATAAGCTGGTCATACGTTGTTGTAAATAAAGAAAGAATCTCTTCCGTATAAAATTCCGTCCTGCGACGCCTGTTACTGGATCCGGAGGGAGCATATACATTAATTATTCTAACATTGTTAACTGTTGCTGCAATCCCTCTGTGATTGACTAGCATTTCGATGTTATATGCCACAATTCCTTCTCTTAATAGGATGGCGGTACCCAAATCCGCACCAGTACCCGGGTTGGCGAAGACATTGTATCCAAATATTTTTTTCTAAATTAATGTCTGCAACCTCCTGAAGTAATAGAATATCTATATCTGCGGAATACAAAAAATCTTGAATGTGTTGTAACCGGATGGAGCTACGAGACTTACTAATATTTAATGTGGCGATTTTGTAGGCCTGGCGATCACACATGTATGGATGTGAGATGTGAAAGATCTACAGATTAATAGAAATCAGAGTCAGCGTCTTTCTCCGCGTCCGTGGTTTCCATGGCCGAGGTATCTGTAACAGCAGGATCCGTGGTCACTGCGTGTCCTACGTTACCAGCATCCCCGGAAGCATCTTCGAGAACGGCGTCCTTGTCTACATCCTCTAGCTCGTCTGACCAGTCCACACCGGTGGCAAACTGAGCAGACACTGTCTTACGTGGGTCCTGCTCACGTGACTTCTGCGCCGGTTCATCATTGTGTTTGGGAGACCCTTGTTAAGTATTACCTTGTCAGTGTCTGCTTTTAACGGCAAGGTCTACTTGTTTATGTGACGCAGGCTGATTCTGTGTAACTGCAACAGTGGGTGGCTTTTCGGTAATTTAACCTTAACTTGTATCGCTATTTCACGCAGTGGAGCTGACTTCTCCGCAGCTCCTTCTTGCGCCAATCTACGTTTCTTACGTCTGCGAGGTGACTTAGCAGATTCGTTGTCCTGCCTAATCTCCGAAACCGCGGGCTGACTTTCTGGTGGTTGTCTGTCAGCTGTTTCCTCCGCCCCCATATTCTCTGTACGTACTGCGGTGTCTTCCGTTGTCTGTGTGGGCGACTGCTGCACTACATCAGGTTCTGGTGCCTTTCCTGTCGTACTTTCCGAAATTTCCATTGGAGTTCCTATGTCGTTCGCGACGACATCGCTGGGCAAGTCATCTAAACAAATGTCACTAACCGGTGGCGCAGTCAGTTGACCACGCGCCACTGCTACATACGTTTTTGGCAAAATCGTCATTTCTGAAGTCTTAGCAGTTTCACCGGTTGGTAGCTGTGCAATGCGTCGTTGAATACACTCAGCACGCACGTGACCTGGCTTATTACAAAGTGCACAGGTCTTTGGTTGACCGTCATACATAACGATACCTCGAAACCCGCAGACGTTTATATAAGACGGAATGTGGCGACATAGCTCTACTTTTAACTGCCTTACACCATTCAGCACGGGAAGTTTATGTGCGGAAGACCATCTCTCGGCAACATTACTGAGAACTCTGCCATAGGGAGCAATGACGGCGTCTATTTCACTGGCAGGTACCTCAAATGGCAACTCAAAAATTCTAACGGTTCTCACTCCAAAACCGACATGGTCGACAGTGACGTTACCGACATTACCATCTCTGTGGTTAAATTTCAAGGAGCCACCTGTGTCTAGAACGACCTTCTCGCATAGTTCGGAAGATGTCAGCTTAACGAAAATCACACTATTTACAATCGACATGTGGTATCCAATAATGTCCTCTAATCGAATCTTTGCAACAGCAATCAACCAATCTTCAAACTCAAAAGACGTTGGTCGGGAAAATTTTCGTTCGAAAGTGAACTTCAGAGTGTCTCTTCTACTAATTTGATCCATTATAAGCTTTCCATGTCACCGCAACTTCACAAGAAAGCAAGCGCTGGCGTGAGCGAGCAGCCTTACCCCTGCAGGAAGTAAACAAACCGCTGCCGCAGCGAAGCACCGCCGAGCTGCGTACACCGCCGCTGCCGCAAGCAGACTGGAACCGAGGCACACACAAAAACTTATAAAGCTACACATCTAAAGTGGGCCGTGAAACACGTGCAAGAGGGTAATATCGGGGATTAAAATTATTTTTGAAAACACGTTGCTATTCACACAATTCTTTGAAGCTAGAGCTGCGAAAATTGATATTTGTATTGTTACCGTGTTTCGGTATTTCTGGAAATTCGACCATAAACGGGGTTTCATTGCTACTAAGCCAATTTTGAACCCAGAATTACAAAAAAAACGATATTTGCACACTCGGTTGGAATCGAAAAGCCACATGTTGGGGTATTTTTCGAAATTAAGGGGTGCCATAGGGGGTTTACAAGTAGTAAAATCAAATGTTTGCAAATATTAAGAGACTTAACTACAGGGTCATCATTCTGTAAGGCTTACAGACCATTAACTTATACTAACGGCAACACAAACAGCCATGCGCAAGGGGCGAATAGAACCCCCGACGGCGAACAGCAGCGCGCACCGCAGCATGGCGCCTCAATACGCACGGCCGTTCTGCCGCGGCCGCAAGTAGTATGTCAACATTTCCTTATGATAGCACTTAAGCTGTTGTTTGTTGTTGTTGTGGTCTTCTGTCCGGAGACTGGTTTGATGCAGCTCTCCACAATACCCTATCCTGAGCAAGCCTCTTCATCTCCACATAAGAGCGACAACCTACATCTGTCTGAATCTGCTTACTGTATCCATCTCTTGGTCTTCCCCTGCGATTTTTTCCCCACACACTTCCCTCCAACGCTAAATTCACAATTCCTTGATGTCTAAGAATGTGTTCTACCAATCTATCCTTTCTTTTAGTCAAGGTATGCCAGAAATTTCTTTTCTCCCCAATTCTGTTCAGTACCTCCTCATTAGTTACGCGATCCACCCACCTAATCTTCAGCATTCTTCTGTAGCACCACATTTCAAAAGCCTCAATCCTCTTCCTGTCCGCACTGTTTATCGTCCATGTCTCACTCCCATACAAGGCAACACTCCATACAAATGCCTTCAGAAAGGACTTCCTTAGGCTTAAATCAATATTCGATGTTAACAAATTTCTCTTTTTCAAGAACGCTTTTCTACCCATTGCCATTCTGCATTTTATATCCTCTGTACTGCGACCATCATTTGTCATTTTACTGCCCAAGCACTTGAGCTATATCTATGAAAATTTATATTAAGAGGGATCAGAGATTTTGCAGACAAAAGTGAGTCGTCGCAGCTGTCGTTTCTTCCACTGGCCCTGTCCTCGATGTAATTACTCGCGCAAGCGCTATCGATCTCTCTGAGCGTGCGCCGCTCGTGGCGCTGTTCGATCTATCGCGCGTCGATTGTCTGCTGAGTGGTGTTTTCCTTGCCGCGGGTGGCGCTAAGTCACAGAATAGGGAGCATACAGAAGGGAAAGCTAGGGGCGGCGCCTTTGATGTGTATGTTACCAAGCGTTGCGCGTCGACGCCATATTGAAAAGCAGTAAACGCGGAACTGTAGCCACTTAGTACTTTGGCTGGAAATGGACTTTTTACGAACCGCAGCTTATCTCACCCACTTTCAGGAAAGGAAATGGCTTTTCATTATGCGCTCATCTATTTTGCGCCCTGTTCCTGCACCTAATTGTAATCCAACGAAAAAAAAGTAGCCCAAATTTTAATACGTACAACTACAAAAATGTACGATGGAATCAATGATAGTTCCATTTGGTGCTTATCTCTAGAAAAATCGCAAATGACGCGAAGTTATGTTTCGGAAATTAGTTATGAACAAGGAAGTGACTTTGCAACTGCTTTACTTATGACAGTGAAGTAGTTGTGTTTTAATGTTGGAAAAGTTGTATTTCCTTTAGGAGGATAATTAATTTACTGATCGGAGAAGGGCATATAGAAGAATCTGTCAACCACACAGCAGGAACAGCATAAAATAATTTTTCCCCTTAATCTATTTTTTTTTTTTTTTTTTTTTTTTTTTTTTTTTTTTTTTAGCTTTCGTTACCAACATTAGCTGACTACGCATCCAATGCCGTAAGTAAAATTTTACCTGCCTGCTTACGCACTATTCTTTGTTTTTCATTTTATATTATTCCCTGAAACATTAAAGTTTTATAATTATAAAATATAAATGTACTTCAATATTTCGATACTGTTGAACTGCTGCAGCAACAGCAAGAGTTATCGTCAAGAGAAGAAGCAAGGCAACTTTGAATAATTGTGCACACGTTGCTCTCATTCGTAACTGATAACACTTAACTTTTACTACTGATAGCGACCTTCACTTACAGCTCAGCATCTTTTGGGAAGGTGATGAAACTTATATCTTTATTGTTATTCGAATTATTGCGGCAATTAGGTACTGAACACGATTGACCTGCACTGTACCAAATACTCTTTTACTTTTATGCGATTCAGGCAGTAAAAATATGCAATTAACAAACAAAGACGGCGCATTACCACGCCACAGAGTAGGGAGGAATCACGCGTTTACTGCTTTTCAAGATGGCCGATTCCGCGCATGCGCACTAAATTTCGGACGACAGACTGCAGCGGGAGTTTCTTTCTGTATACTCCTCATTCTGTGGCTATGTGGCAGTCGGAGAGCTGCCAGGGCGTCAGGCAGTGAGTCCGGTACAGTGCGAGGCGTCTCCAGGGTCGAGTTGTTTCGATCGAGTGGCCGTTTGTGGCCGGGCCCTGCGTGTGCATCCGAGTAGTTCTGTGTGGGACTCTGTGTGTTCGCGGGGAGCCGCGCGCGCCACGGGCTGCAGAGGTCGGTCGAGAGCCAGCAGCAGCAGCAGCAGCAGCTCGTGGCGGGCTGTTCAGCTCTCAGCTCGCCTCCCTCGCGCTGCTAGAACTAGAGCAGCAGCTCGTGGCGGACTGTGCAGCTCTCAGCTGGCCTCCCTCACGCTGCTAGAACTAGAGCAGCAGCTCGTGGCGGGCTGTGCAGCTCTCAGCTGGCCTCCCTCGCGCTGCTAGATCTAGAGCAGCAGCTCGTGGCGGGCTGTGCAGCTCTCAGCTGGCCTCCCTCGCGCTGCTAGATCTAGAGCAGCAGCTCGTGGCGGGCTGTGCAGCTCTCAGCTGGCCTCCCTCGCGCTGCTAGATCTAGAGCAGCAGCTCGTGGCGGGCTGTGCAGCTCTCAGCTGGCCTCCCTCGCGCTGCTAGATCTAGAGCAGCAGCTCGTGGCGGGCTGTGCAGCTCTCAGCTGGCCTCCCTCGCGCTGCTAGATCTAGAGCAGCAGCTCGTGGCGGGCTGTGCAGCTCTCAGCTGGCCTCCCTCGCGCTGCTAGATCTAGAGCAACAGCTCGTGGCGGGCTGTGCAGCTCTCAGCTGGCCTCCCTCGCGCTGCTAGATCTAGAGCAGCAGCTCGTGGCGGGCTGTGCAGCTCTCAGCTGGCCTCCCTCGCACTGCTAGATCTAGAGCAGCAGCTCGTGGCGGGCTGTGCAGCTCTCAGCTGGCCTCCCTCGCGCTGCTAGATCTATAGCAGCAGCTCGTGGCGGGCTGTGCAGCTCTCAGCTGGCCTCCCTCGCACTGCTAGATCTAGAGCAGCAGCTCGTGGCGGGCTGTGCAGCTCTCAGCTGGCCTCCCTCGCGCTGCTAGATCTAGAGCAGCAGCTCGTGGCGGGCTTTGCAGCTCTCTGATGGCCTCCCTCGCGCTGCTAGATCTAGAGCAGCAGCTCGTGGCGGGCTGTGCAGCTCTCAGCTGGCCTCCCTCGCGCTGCTAGATCTAGAGCAGCAGCTCGTGGCGGGCTGTGCAGCTCTCAGCTGGCCTCCCTCGCGCTGCTAGATCTAGAGCAGCAGCTCGTGGCGGGCTGTGCAGCTCTCAGCTGGCCTCCCTCGCGCTGCTAGATCTAGAGCAGCAGCTCGTGGCGGGCTGTGCAGCTCTCAGCTGGCCTCCCTCGCGCTGCTAGATCTAGAGCAGCAGCTCGTGGCGGGCTTTGCAGCTCTCAGCTGGCCTCCCTCGCGCTGCTAGATCTAGAGCAGCAGCTCGTGGCGGGCTGTGCAGCTCTCAGCTGGCCTCCCTCGCGCTGCTAGATCTAGAGCGGCAGCTCGTGGCGGGCTGTGCAGCTCTCAGCTGGCCTCCCTCGCGCTGCTAGATCTAGAGCAGCAGCTCGTGGCGGGCTGTGCAGCTCTCAGCTGGCCTCCCTCGCGCTGCTAGATCTAGAGCAGCAGCTCGTGGCGGGCTTTGCAGCTCTCAGCTGGCCTCCCTCGCGCTGCTAGATCTAGAGCAGCAGCTCGTGGCGGGCTGTGCAGCTCTCAGCTGGCCTCCCTCGCGCTGCTAGATCTAGAGCAGCAGCTCGTGGCGGGCTGTGCAGCTCTCAGCTGGCCTCCCTCGCGCTGCTAGATCTAGAGCAGCAGCTCGTGGCGGGCTGTGCAGCTCTCAGCTGGCCTCCCTCGCGCTGCTAGATCTAGAGCAGCAGCTCGTGGCGGGCTGTGCAGCTCTCAGCTGGCCTCCCTCGCGCTGCTAGATCTAGAGCAGCAGCTCGTGGCGGGCTTTGCAGCTCTCAGCTGGCCTCCCTCGCGCTGCTAGATCTAGAGCAGCAGCTCGTGGCGGCTGTGCAGCTCTCAGCTGGCCTCCCTCACGCTGCTAGATCTAGAGCAGCAGCTCGTGGCGGGCTGTGCAGCTCTCAGCTGGCCTCCCTCGCGCTGCTAGATCTAGAGCAGCAGCTCGTGGCGGGCTGTGCAGCTCTCAGCTGGCCTCCCTCGCGCTGCTAGATCTAGAGCAGCAGCTCGTGGCGGGCTGTGCAGCTCTCAGCTGGCCTCCCTCGCGCTGCTAGATCTAGAGCAGCAGCTCGTGGCGGGCTGTGCAGCTCTCAGCTGGCCTCCCTCGCGCTGCTAGATCTAGAGCAGCAGCTCGTGGCGGGCTGTGCAGCTCTCAGCTGGCCTCCCTCGCGCTGCTAGATCTAGAGCAGCAGCTCGTGGCGGGCTTTGCAGCTCTCAGCTGGCCTCCCTCGCGCTGCTAGATCTAGAGCAGCAGCTCGTGGCGGGCTGTGCAGCTCTCAGCTGGCATCCCTCGCGCTGCTAGATCTAGAGCAGCAGCTCGTGGCGGGCTGTGCAGCTCTCAGCTGGCCTCCCTCGCGCTGCTAGATCTAGAGCAGCAGCTCGTGGCGGGCTGTGCAGCTCTCAGCTGGCCTCCCTCGCGCTGCTAGATCTAGAGCAGCAGCTCGTGGCGGGCTGTGCAGCTCTCAGCTGGCCTCCCTCGCGCTGCTAGATCTAGAGCAGCAGCTCGTGGCGGGCTGTGCAGCTCTCAGCTGGCCTCCCTCGCGCTGCTAGATCTAGAGCAGCAGCTCGTGGCGGGCTTTGCAGCTCTCAGCTGGCCTCCCTCGCGCTGCTAGATCTAGAGCAGCAGCTCGTGGCGGGCTGTGCAGCTCTCAGCTGTCCTCCCTCGCGCTGCTAGATCTAGAGCAGCAGCTCGTGGCGGGCTGTGCAGCTCTCAGCTGGCCTCCCTCGCGCTGCTAGATCTAGAGCAACAGCTCGTGGTGGGCTGTGCAGCTCTCAGCTGGCCTCCCTCGCGCTGCTAGATCTAGAGCAGCAGCTCGTGGTGGGCTTTGCAGCTCTCAGCTGGCCTCCCTCGCGCTGCTAGATCTAGAGCAGCAGCTCGTGGCGGGCTTTGCAGCTCTCAGCTGGCCTCCCTCGCGCTGCTAGATCTAGAGCAGCAGCTCGTGGCGGGCTGTGCAGCTCTCAGCTGGCATCCCTCGCGCTGCTAGATCTAGAGAAGCAGCTCGTGGCGGGCTGTGCAGCTCTCAGCTGGCCTCCCTCGCGCTGCTAGATCTAGAGCAGCAGCTCATGGCGGGCTTTGCAGCTCTCAGCTGGCCTCCCTCGCGCTGCTAGATCTAGAGCAGCAGCTCGTGTCGGGCTGTGCAGCTCTCAGCTGGCCTCCCTCGCGCTGCTAGATCTAGAGCAGCAGCTCGTGGCGGGCTGTGCAGCTCTCAGCTGGCCTCCCTCGCACTGCTAGATCTAGAGCAGCAGCTCGTGGCGGGCTTTGCAGCTCTCAGCTGGCCTCCCTCGCGCTGCTAGATCTAGAGCAGCAGCTCGTGGCGGGCTGTGCAGCTCTCAGCTGGCCTCCCTCGCGCTGCTAGATCTAGAGCAGCAGCTCGTGGCGGGCTTTGCAGCTCTCAGCTGGCCTCCCTCGCGCTGCTAGATCTAGAGCAGCAGCTCGTGGCGGGCTGTGCAGCTCTCAGCTGGCCTCCCTCGCGCTGCTAGATCTAGAGCAGCAGCTCGTGGCGGGCTTTGCAGCTCTCAGCTGGCCTCCCTCGCGCTGCTAGATCTAGAGCAGCAGCTCGTGGCGGGCTGTGCAGCTCTCAGCTGGCCTCCCTCGCGCTGCTAGATCTAGAGCAGCAGCTCGTGGCGGGCTTTGCAGCTCTCAGCTGGCCTCCCTCGCGCTGCTAGATCTAGAGCAGCAGCTCGTGGCGGGCTTTGCAGCTCTCAGCTGGCCTCCCTCGCGCTGCTAGATCTAGAGCAGCAGCTCGTGGCGGGCTGTGCAGCTCTCAGCTGGCCTCCCTCGCGCTGCTAGATCTAGAGCAGCAGCTCGTGGCGGGCTGTGCAGCTCTCAGCAGGATTCCCTCGCGCTGCTAGATCTAGAGCAGCAGCTCGTGGCGGGCTGTGCAGCTCTCAGCTGGCCTCCCTCGCGCTGCTAGATCTAGAGCAGCAGCTCGTGGCGGGCTGTGCAGCTCTCAGCTGGCCTCCCTCGCGCTGCTAGATCTAGAGCAGCAGCTCGTGGCGGGCTGTGCAGCTCTCAGCTGGCCTCCCTCGCGCTGCTAGATCTAGAGCAGCAGCTCGTGGCGGGCTTTGCAGCTCTCAGCTGGCCTCCCTCGCGCTGCTAGATCTAGAGCAGCAGCTCGTGGCGGGCTGTGCAGCTCTCAGCTGGCCTCCCTCGCGCTGCTAGATCTAGAGCAGCAGCTCGTGGCGGGCTGTGCAGCTCTCAGCTGGCCTCCCTCGCGCTGCTAGATCTAGAGCAGCAGCTCGTGGCGGGCTGTGCAGCTCTCAGCTGGCCTCCCTCGCGCTGCTAGATCTAGAGCAGCAGCTCGTGGCGGGCTTTGCAGCTCTCAGCTGGCCACCCTCGCGCTGCTAGATCTAGAGCAGCAGCTCGTGGCGGGCTGTGCAGCTCTCAGCTGGCCTCTCTCTCGCTGCTAGATCTAGAGCAGCAGCTCGTGGCGGGCTGTGCAGCTCTCAGCTGGCCTCCCTCGCGCTGCTAGATCTAGAGCAGCAGCTCGTGGCGGGCTTTGCAGCTCTCAGCTGGCTTCCCTCGCGCTGCTAGATCTAGAGCAGCAGCTCGTGGCGGGCTGTGCAGCTCTCAGCTGGCCTCCCTCGCGCTGCTAGATCTAGAGCAGCAGCTCGTGGCGGGCTGTGCAGCTCTCAGCTGGCCTCCCTCGCGCTGCTAGATCTAGAGCAGCAGCTCGTGGCGGGCTTTGCAGCTCTCAGCTGGCCTCCCTCGCGCTGCTAGATCTAGAGCAGCAGCTCGTGGCGGGCTGTGCAGCTCTCAGCTGGCCTCCCTCGCGCTGCTAGATCTAGAGCATCAGCTCGTGGCGGGCTGTGCAGCTCTCAGCTGGCCTCCCTCGCGCTGCTAGATCTAGAGCAGCAGCTCGTGGCGAGCTGTGCAGCTCTCAGCTGGCCTCCCTCGCGCTGCTAGATCTAGAGCACCAGCTCGTGGCGGGCTTTGCAGCTCTCAGCTGGCCTCCCTCGCGCTGCTAGATCTAGAGCAGCAGCTCGTGGCGGGCTGTGCAGCTCTCAGCTGGCCTCCCTCGCGCTGCTAGATCTAGAGCAACAGCTCGTGGCGGGCTGTGCAGCTCTCAGCTGGCCTCCCTCGCGCTGCTAGATCTAGAGCAGCAGCTCGTGGTGGGCTTTGCAGCTCTCAGCTGGCCTCCCTCGCACTGCTAGATCTAGAGCAGCAGCTCGTGGCGGGCTTTGCAGCTCTCAGCTGGCCTCCCTCGCGCTGCTAGATCTAGAGCAGCAGCTCGTGGCGGGCTGTGCAGCTCTCAGCTGGCCTCCCTCGCGCTGCTAGATCTAGAGCAGCAGCTCGTGGCGGGCTTTGCAGCTCTCAGCTGGCCTCCCTCGCGCTGCTAGATCTAGAGCAGCAGCCCGTGGCGGGCTGTGCAGCTCTCAGCTGGCCTCCCTCGCGCTGCTAGATCTAGAGCAGCAGCTCGTGGCGGGCTGTGCAGCTCTCAGCTGGCCTCCCTCGCGCTGCTAGATCTAGAGCAGCAATTCGTGGCGGGCTGTGCAGCTCTCAGCTGGCCTCCCTCGCGCAGCTAGATCTAGAGCAGCAGCTCGTGGCGGGCTTTGCAGCTCTCAGCTGGCCACCCTCGCGCTGCTAGATCTAGAGCAGCAGCTCGTGGCGGGCTGTGCAGCTCTCAGCTGGCCTCTCTCGCGCTGCTAGATCTAGAGCAGCAGCTCGTGGCGGGCTGTGCAGCTCTCAGCTGGCCTCCCTCGCGCTGCTAGATCTAGAGCAGCAGCTCGTGGCGGGCTTTGCAGCTCTCAGCTGGCCTCCCTCGCGCTGCTAGATCTAGAGCAGCAGCTCGTGGCGGGCTGTGCAGCTCTCAGCTGGCCTCCCTCGCGCTGCTAGATCTAGAGCAGCAGCTCGTGGCGGGCTGTGCAGCTCTCAGCTGGCCTCCCTCGCGCTGCTAGATCTAGAGCAGCAGCTCGTGGCGGGCTTTGCAGCTCTCAGCTGGCCTCCCTAGCGCTGCTAGATCTAGAGCAGCAGCTCGTGGCGGGCTGTGCAGCTCTCAGCTGGCCTCCCTCGCGCTGCTAGATCTAGAGCAGCAGCTCGTGGCAGGCTGTGCAGCTCTCAGCTGGCCTCCCTCGCGCTGCTAGATCTAGAGCAGCAGCTCGTGGCGGGCTGTGCAGCTCTCAGCTGGATTCCCTCGCGCTGCTAGATCTAGAGCAGCAGCTCGTGGCGGGCTGTGCAGCTCTCAGCTGGCCTCCCTTGCGCTGCTAGATCTAGAGCAGCAGCTCGTGGCGGGCTGTGCAGCTCTCAGCTGGCCTCCCTCGCGCTGCTAGATCTAGAGCAGCAGCTCGTGGCGGGCTTTGCAGCTCTCAGCTGGCCTCCCTCGCGCTGCTAGATCTAGAGCAACAGCTCGTGGCGGGCTGTGCAGCTCTCAGCTGGCCTCCCTCGCGCTGCTAGATCTAGAGCAGCAGCTCGTGGCGGGCTTTGCAGCTTTCAGCTGGCCTCCCTCGCGCTGCTAAATCTAGAGCAGCAGCTCGTGGCGGGCTGTGCAGCTCTCAGCTGGCCTCCCTCGCGCTGCTAGATCTAGAGCAGCAGCTCGTGGCGGGCTGTGCAGCTCTCAGCTGGCCTCCCTCGCGCTGCTAGATCTAGAGCAGCAGCTCGTGGCGGGCTGTGCAGCTCTCAGCTGGCCTCCCTCGCGCTGATAGATCTAGAGCAGCAGCTCGTGGCGGGCTGTGCAGCTCTCAGCTGGCTTCCCTCGCGCTGCTAGATCTAGAGCAGCAGCTCGTGGCGGGCTTTGCAGCTCTCAGCTGGCCTCCCTCGCGCTGCTAGATCTAGAGCAGCAGCTCGTGGCGGGCTGTGCAGCTCTCAGCTGGCCTCCCTCGCGCTGCTAGATCTAGAGCAGCAGCTCGTGGCGGTCTGTGCAGCTCTCACCTGGCCTCCCTCGCGCTGCTAGATCTAGAGCAGCAGCTCGTGGCGGGCTGTGCAGCTCTCAGCTGGCCTCCCTCGCGCTGCTAGATGTAGAGCAGCAGCTCGTGGCGGGCTGTGCAGCTCTTAGCTGGCCTCCCTCGCGCTGCTAGATCTAGAGCAGCAGCTCGTGGCGGGCTTTGCAGCTCCCAGCTGGCCTCCCTCGCACTGCTAGATCTAGAGCAGCAGCTCGTGGCGGGCTGTGCAGCTCTCAGCTGGCCTCCCTCGCGCTGCTAGATCTAGAGCAGCAGCTCGTGGCGGGCTGTGCAGCTCTCAGCTGGCCTCCCTCGCGCTGCTAGATCTAGAGCAGCAGCTCGTGGCGGGCTGTGCAGCTCTCAGCTGGCCTCCCTCGCGCTGCTAGATCTAGAGCAGCAGCTCGTGGCGGCCTGTGCAGCTCTCAGCTGGCCTCCCTCGCGCTGCTAGATCTAGAGCAGCAGCTCGTGGCAGGCTGTGCAGCTCTCAGCTGGCCTCCCTCGCGCTGCTAGATCTAGAGCAGCAGCTCGTGGCGGGCTTTGCAGCTCTCAGCTGGCCTCCCTCGCGCTGCTAGATCTAGAGCAGCAGCTCGTGGCGGGCTTTGCAGCTCTCAGCTGGCCTCCCTCGCGCAGCTAGATCTAGAGCAGCAGCTCGTGGCGGGCTTTGCAGCTCTCAGCTGGCCTCCCTAGCGCTGCTAGATCTAGAGCAGCAGCTCGTGGCGGGCTGTGCAGCTCTCAGCTGGCCTCCCTCGCGCTGCTAGATCTAGAGCAGCAGCTCGTGGCGGGCTGTGCAGCTCTCAGCTGGCCTCCCTCGCGCTGCTAGATCTAGAGCAGCAGCTCGTGGCGGGCTTTGCAGCTCTCAGCTGGCCTCCCTCGCGCTGCTAGATCTAGAGCAGCAGCTCGTGGCGGGCTGTGCAGCTCTCAGCTGGCCTCCCTCGCGCAGCTAGATCTAGAGCAGCAGCTCGTGGCGGGCTGTGCAGCTCTCAGCTGGCCTCCCTCGCGCTGCTAGATCTAGAGCATCAGCTCGTGGCGGGCTGTGCAGCTCTCAGCTGGCCTCCCTCGCGCTGCTAGATCTAGAGCAGCAGCTCGTGGCAGGCTTTGCAGCTCTCAGCTGGCCTCCCTCGCGCTGCTAGATCTAGAGCAACAGCTCGTGGCGGGCTGTGCAGCTCTCAGCTGGCCTCCCTCGCGCTGCTAGATCTAGAGCAGCAGCTCGTGGCGGGCTGTGCAGCTCTCAGCTGGCCTCCCTCGCGCTGCTAGATCTAGAGCAGCAGCTCGTGGCGGGCTTTGCAGCTCTCAGCTGGCCTCCCTCGCGCTGCTAGATCTAGAGCAGCAGCTCGTGGCGGGCTGTGCAGCTCTCAGCTGGCCTCCCTCGCGCTGCTAGATCTAGAGCAGCAGCTCGTGGCGGGCTGTGCAGCTCTCAGCTGGCCTCCCTCGCGCTGCTAGATCTAGAGCAGCAGCTCGTGGCGGGCTTTGCAGCTTTCAGCTGGCCTCCCTCGCGCTGCTAAATCTAGAGCAGCAGCTCGTGGCGGGCTGTGCAGCTCTCAGCTGGCCTCCCTCGCGCTGCTAGATCTAGAGCAGCAGCTCGTGGCGGGCTGTGCAGCTCTCAGCTGGCCTCCCTCGCGCTGCTAGATCTAGAGCAGCAGCTCGTGGCGGTCTGTGCAGCTCTCACCTGGCCTCCCTCGCGCTGCTAGATCTAGAGCAGCAGCTTGTGGCGGGCTGTGCAGCTCTCAGCTGGCCTCCCTCGCGCTGCTAGATCTAGAGCAGCAGCTCGTGGCGGGCTGTGCAGCTCTTAGCTGGCCTCCCTCGCGCTGCTAGATCTAGAGCAGCAGCTCGTGGTGGGCTTTGCAGCTCTCAGCTGGCCTCCCTCGCGCTGCTAGATCTAGAGCAGCAGCTCGTGGCGGGCTGTGCAGCTCTCAGCTGGCCTCCCTCGCGCTGCTAGATCTAGAGCAGCAGCTCGTGGCGGGCTGTGCAGCTCTCAGCTGGCCTCTCTCGCGCTGCTAGATCTAGAGCAGCAGCTCGTGGCGGGCTGTGCAGCTCTCAGCTGGCCTCCCTCGCGCTGCTAGATCTAGAGCAGCAGCTCGTGGCGGCCTGTGCAGCTCTCAGCTGGCCTCCCTCGCGCTGCTAGATCTAGAGCAGCAGCTGGTGGCAGGCTGTGCAGCTCTCAGCTGGCCTCCCTCGCGCTGCTAGATCTAGAGCAGCAGCTCGTGGCGTGCTTTGCAGCTCTCAGCTGGCCTCCCTCGCGCTGCTAGATCTAGAGCAGCAGCTCGTGGCGGGCTGTGCAGCTCTCAGCTGGCCTCCCTCGCGCTGCTAGATCTAGAGCAGCAGCTCGTGGCGGGCTGTGCAGCTCTCAGCTGGCCTCCCTCGCGCTGCTAGATCTAGAGCAGCAGCTCGTGGCGGGCTGTGCAGCTCTCAGCTGGCCTCCCTCGCGCTGCTAGATCTAGAGCAGCAGCTCGTGGCGGGCTGTGCAGCTCTCAGCTGGCCTCCCTCGCGCTGCTAGATCTAGAGCAGCAGCTCGTGGCGGGCTGTGCAGCTCTCAGCTGGCCTCCCTCGCGCTGCTAGATCTAGAGCAGCAGCTCGTGGCGGGCTGTGCAGCTCTCAGCTGGCCTCCCTCGTGCTGCTAGATCTAGAGCAGCAGCTCGTGGCGGGCTGTGCAGCTCTCAGCTGGCCTCTCTCGCGCTGCTAGATCTAGAGCAGCAGCTCGTGGCGGGCTGTGCAGCTCTCAGCTGGCCTCCCTCGCGCTGCTAGATCTAGAGCAGCAGCTCGTGGCGGGCTGTGCAGCTCTGAGCTGGCCTCCCTCGCGCTGCTAGATCTGGAGCAGCAGCTCGTGGCGGGCTGTGCAGCTCTCAGCTGGCCTCCCTCGCGCTGCTAGAACTAGAGCGCGCACCACGTAACTTGGTGGGTCGACTGGCTCTGCTGCGCAGGCAGCTGTGTAGTGGTGGGGGGACCAGCTGTCGCAGCGTAGCCGGACTGTGCGTTAAGGGTATATTACACGGAGCGAATTTGGTCGCTAGTCGCTGGCGTATTTGGACACAGCTGCTAAATTCGCTCCGTGTAAACAGGGGCAGCGAACAAAGTCGCTGCTCCGAAACTCGAGCGTCTAAAGTTGAAGGGTGAGGTGGGCTACAATACTCTAGACGCTGGTCGCTGGCGTTTTTGGTCGCCCCGTGTCATATACGGGAGCGTCTGAAGTATAGTAGCCACCAGTAGAGTCAAAGTGTCGAAGGAAATTGTAAATGCTGGCGTTGTGTTTCTGGCAACAGTTTTAAAAGAACAATTAATGCACCAAAAGCAAAACGGAAAAGTAGAAAAGTATAAAAGAAAATGGATTAGAAGGTGGATTGCGAGGAGGGATAAATATGGTGCTTCTGCAAATCTTTTGGGTGAATTTTCGTGTGAAGCCCCTTCTGCCTACAGAAATATAATGAGAATCACATAAGAAAATTTTGATAGATTACTGTAAATGGTAGAGGACGAAATAAGGAAACAGAATACCATCATGAGGATGGCGATCTCGCCAAGAATAAAATTTAAATAATCGTTATTTTTAATGTCCCATAGTCCCATAATACTGGAAAACTTCGATAAATTTTCATCAGTTTCATTACAATTCCACTTCATATTTTGTTTGGTGGGACACAGAACTTTTAATATCTGTATTTACGGCAATGATCACAAAATTTTTCGTCGTTTTGACGACCGGTTTCGGTCAGGATGACCATTTTCAAGTCTACAGCAAATCAGAAACAGAAGGATACATCTAGTATTAGACTACCGTAGAAAAAATAAATGATGCATTAACTTACATTCATCAATACGTGTAATATAGCCATATGGCATTATCACAGAATAACTGTATCTTCATTAAGGAATGTAACAACAGGTATGATATATAGTATTTTAACACCTTTTTTATATTGATGACTGTAATGCCTATGTTTTATAAGGAATCGTAGTCTATTACTAAATTTATCCTGTTTTCGATTTGCTGTAGACTTGAAAACGGTCATCACTGACCAAAACCGGTAGTCAAAACGACGAGGAATTTTGCGATCGGCGTAAATAAAGATATTAAAAATAATTACAAAATGGATCACTAATATAAATTCGCGACCATGTCACACCTTGGGAAACAGAACTGTTTGGTATCACCTAACCTCCAAAACAACATATCATATGCTTCGTCGTGTTTCAATTGTTTTTACGAAGACGCTAGCGTCTGAAGTCGCTGCGTGTAATTGCGTCAGCGTATTCATTCGCTATTCGCCCATACGCCGAGCGACAACAGACGCCAGCGACTAGCGACCAAATACGCTCCGTGTAATATACCCTTTAGCTGCGCTCCGTTCCATTCCGCAGTCAGCTGCTGAGCTGACTGCCGCTTAGCCACAGTCTAACAAATACAGTCACGACACTTCCGCGGATTTTTGTTATTCACTGCGACAGCAGCGCTCCAAGTGGAGGGCAAGCTACTTTTATGGATACGATAGTGGATGAGTGCGAATAGTATCGTTTATATCGATTTAACACATTTTTTTACATTAGAGAACGTATGTAGTATCATAAAATAGCTAATAACTTAAAAACAGCTCCACCTTTGTCTTCCTTACGTCTCCTAAGATCACTGACAAGGTTGGAAACGGTACATTACGGCACAGTTTATTTACTGTTATCTTTTAACCCACAGCGTTATACTAAATAATTTAAATTACTATTAAAATAGAAAAATGACTAGGAAACACCGAATACCCGCCCTTTGGCAGAAATACGAGTTTTTTCTTCTGAAGAACGTTAACGTTTCTCCACTCTACTTCCAGTGAAATCGGTGAGCGTGGAACGTAGCAAACGAATGCAGAATGCAATAACTACGGTATTTAACATACCAAATCAGTCACCACAACTGTCGCTGAAGGAAAACATCAGAAACGTGACAAGAAAACTGAAAAAGCAACCAAACTGTATTCAACAAAGAAGAACCCAATAACAAAGAAGAACCCAATTCCACAATTATTGCTACAGCTGAACCACAAACGGCAAGAATCTTCAAGTCAATGTCTTCTTAAGCTAAAGTAATCACACTCAACAGAATATGCGCTTATAATAAAGACGAGTGAAGCCTAAACATGTGCGAATCATTAGACCCCATACCACAACGATACGTGTCAAAAAACTCTTTGTCATAGTAAGAACACACCAAAATAGAAATTTATGTTTCTATTATGTTTATATTCTACTTACTTTCAGCGGAATAAGCTGCAAATATACACATATTCGTAAGTATTGGTTCATGACAGAGTTCTTCGTTATACCACTGAATCATTAAGTTAGACTGTTTTTGCATTACTTTCCATGTTATGTATGCCTCTTGATATATTACTGATGCTTGTAACACAAAAATTATATTAACTATTTCATTAATTACGAACACAAATAATTACAAACAAACATCACTCTTTCGGTGGCTTACCCACCGCTAGGAGCGCTAGTGTCCTTGCAGCTGTCAGTTGGTAACAACTTTTACAGCAGTGAGTGTCGCGACTGCATATATTAGACTGTGGCTTAGCTTTGAAGTTACGGCCGCGTACAAGCGCAAGGAAATGTCGAGCTGCGAGTCTTGAACACACACGGCTACATGAAAGGTATAATGCAGAAAAAAAACGCTCGTTTGATTGTTGGGAAAAATGTGGCGCATTTACGAGTATTTACGAGTCTCTTTCTCTTGTACCTATCATGTTTACACGGCAGGGCATAATTTTCTGAGCGGCACAGAAATTCATTTCGTAGCGTAGTCGATTAACACGAAATATCAGTAAATTATATACACAGTTCTTCTAGGGAGATCACTCTATCCATTATCACTGAAGAACCACATTAGACGTTCACGACAGATTACGAATTCAAAGTAAATTTGTGAAAACAGAAATTGACAAATTTTAGATTTTTCCTTTAATTGTACCTCGAAATTTGGATTTTTCCAAGCAGTTATTAAAATAGTCTATCAATGACTTAAGTGACATATCATATGAAATGATAGAATAATTGTAATTGTTTGACATTGTACAACAATAGAATAATGAGGATTCCTTGCTACACGCCGCAAAGACGATCGTCGAGGCACAGTAAGGAAACGGATAATACTCAACGTTAATTGAGTTCATAACAAAATCATGAAAGCTGTTGAAGCCGGAAGACAAGCTTTAAACAAAATCCACAACGAAACAGCACAAGTAAGAACAAAAATCGTGTTACAGTTCCTTTGCCAGGGAAGCACACATAGTATAAATTTACACAATAGAAGCTTAACTGCCACAAAATAATTTTTAACGTGGTAATAAGTAGAGGCTTTGTGATCAGCCGCTTCCGACTCCCGTCTAAAGAATTGATATACGCGAAACACTATTTCTCTTGCCTGTTTGTGTAATACAAGTTGAGATTTGCTGTTGCTACTCATAGTCAACTGAATGCTCCGAAATGACTCGCAGAAAAACACAACGCAGAATGCCGAAAGCAGTTGTCGCTCCGTACAGTGCGACAGGAACTCGAGCGCGCGCAACGGCTGGCCAGCAGGTCACGTGACGTGGCGTGACGTCACGTAGGCCTGCCCGCCAAGTTACGTGGCGCGCGCTCTAGCGGCCGTGCCACGCCCCTCGCGCCCGCCCCTCGCCAAGCCACAGAACAGGGAGCACACACAAGGGAAAGCTGGGGGCGGCGCCTTTCATCTGTATGTGGCCAAGCGTTGCGCTCGACGCCATATTGAAAACCAGTAAACGCAGAACTATGGCCACTTAGTACTTCGGCTGCAAATTGACTTGACTTTTTACAAACTGCAGCCAATCTCACCGACTTTTACGAAAGGAAACGGCTTTTCGTTATGCTCTCATCTATTTTGCGCCCTGTCCTTGCACCTAATTGTAATCCAACGAAACACAAGCAGACCTAAATTTTAATACAACTACGAAAATGTACGGTGGAATCGATGATCGTCTTATTTGGTGCTTATCTCTAGGAAAATTCCAAATAACGCGGAGTTATGTTTGGGAAATTAGTTATGTACAAGGAAGTGACTTTACAGCTGCCAGGTTTTATTTGACACGAATAAATTCGCACGAAATACTGAGTCAGACTTAGCAGTACAACGTGATTACACAGAACTAATGACGCCTGCGCATATATAAAAGTTCTATTTGCATTAGGAGTATCATTAATTTACTGATCGGAGAAGGGCATATAGAGGAATCTGTCAACCACAGAGCAGAAACAGCATAAAATAATTATTCCCCTTAATCTATTTCTTTGAGTATCAGAAGAGCATTCGTTGCCAACATTAGCACACTACGCCACCAATGCCGTAAGTAAAATTTTACCTGCCTACTCACGCACTATTCTTTGTCATTCATTTTAAATTATTCCCTGCAACGTTAAACTTATAAAATATAAATGTATTTCAACATTTCGATGCTGTTGAACTGCTAGAGCAATAGCGAGAGTTATCGTCAAGAGAAGAAGCGAGGCTACTTTGAATGATTATGCACACATTGCTCTCATTCGAAACTGATAACATTTAACTTTCACTACACGTATAGCGACGTTCACTTACTGCTCAGCATCTTTTGGGAAGGTGACGAAACTTATATCCTTATTTGTATGAGAATTATTGCGGCAATTAGGTGCTGAACACCATCGGCCGCCTTTTCTTTTATTGCTGCTCATAATGAAAACGGAACAGCTCAAACTACTGACACACAGTTCTTTCTTTCCACTGCATTGCACTGTACCAAATACTTGTTTACTTTTATGCGATTCGGGCAGTTAAAGTACAGAATTAACAAACAAAGACGGCGCATTACCACGCCACAGAGTAGGGAGTGACCACACGTTTACTGCTTTTCAAGATGGCCGATTCCGCGCATGCGCAGTAAATTTTGGACGGCAGGCTGCAGCGGGAGTTTCCTTTCCGTGTGCTGCCTATTCTGTGGCGAGCACCGCAGCCGCCCTCGACCGCTGGAGCTCTCCGCACTCTACTCGTCCGGCACGTATCGAATGATTCCGGGCGCCGGTTGACTCCCTCCTGCTGCGCCGTCGCGAGGTGCCTGCACTTGTCGTGCAGTAACAGATACAGTTAAGTGATTGGTGAAAGCTGCTCCGCAAACTTGTGTGTCTGGATTCGTCAGGGTCGGTGGTCGTTCCCCAGGGGCCGTCGTTGCCTGTGTCTACGTCGTTAGTTGTTTATCCGTGCGTTACACCGCACTTCTAGTTCGGTTCAATGCTATTGTCAGGTTTGATTCCATATTGGAAGGGGTGCTCCACGACTGTATTTTATTTGTGGTAATTATTCAGCAATCAGTCGTCATAAATATAAATTCTTTATTTGTTGGCAAATCCGGATTTCGACCACTGTGTGGTCATTATCAATGCTAAGATAAATACAACAGGGCCAGTTAGAATAACATGCATGTCACATTATAAGCTAATTGTACAAGTTTCAGTTATAGTCAATGATAAAAATACATACCTTAAAATAAATTGAAATACTTAAAATATCTCGACCTCCATGTAGGAGGTTGCGTTTGTACTGACGCAGCTGTTACAATCCTTACACAGTTGACGTCAGCGTGCGTCATTTGTGACTAAGGCGCCCTCTTTAAAGTTTCATATAAATAACAAATTTATATGATGTATATTTATGGTAGAGAAAGTTACATTCTATTGTAATTTTAGTAGGCATTTTAACTTTAAACTATTCTTTACTAATGAGTCTCGTTTACTGTTTATATATCATTGATAGTAAAAATGTGTACTAATTGGTGTCTTACAATATAAATATACAGCAACTCTTTTAAAATATTTTATATAAAACTGATGATCTGTTGATAATTTGTTAACAGTCAAAATCATAAAATCAAATGATGTCAGTTTTAAACAGTAGCTGTAGTAGTAAGTACAGTCGTCAGATGGTGTTAACCAACGTCTATCCCAAACTGTCTTAGAGCGTTTATATTATAAAACATGCTTGTCTGTTAGGGTTTTCATTAAAACATGTAACTGATGTTGTAGTCTAGTGCTAAAAGTACTGTATATTCCTATTGTATACATAAAAATACTTGATGGGTACAATATTTGTCACTGTATGACAGGTACTCGCATGTGACAGGTGGCAAGTTTAGATGTAAATATCGGCCGACCAGTGCATGTGTAGCATCGAATCCCCCCGACTGTAGCTATTGCCGGGCTGATCTCGGCTACTTCAGTTGGTTTCCTGTTCACGCTACTTCCTTCCGTTCCTACTTTGCGCCGCCGCCGCCGCCGCCGCCGCCGCCGCCCAGGCCCCGCACCTGGTCCGCCGCCGCCGCCGCCGCCGCCGCCGCCGCCCAGGCCCCGCACCTGGTCCGCCGCCGCCGCCGCCGCCGCCGCCGCCGCCCGGCCCCGCACCTGGTCCTGCTCCGCCGCCGCCGCCGCCGCCGCTGCTGCCGCCGCCCCCCAGGCCCAGCCCCTGGCCCCCCGCCGCCGCCGCCGCCGCCGCCGCCGCCGTCGTCGTCGTCGTCGTCTTCGTAGCAGCACCAACGTCCACGCTGCCGCCGCCGTCATCGCTGTCGCCCTGCCGGTCTCCGCTCGTCGCCCTGGACTGCGCCCCTGTCGTAAGAGCTGCCCATGGCGACCTCATCGTCCACCCCGTCAACTTCCTCCTCCCTCTCCGCAGTTCCCACAATAACCCTGCCCCCTGTCCATACTGCACCCATCATTCTTACTACCACCCCCTCCCTCGCCTCCACAACAATCACCTGGAGCCCCTCCAGCCTTCCCCAAACTACTCTCCCGCTCCATGTCATCCTCTCCGCTTCACCATCCCATGAGGTCCCCCCTCCCCCTCCGCTCTACCTCCCCCTCACTACCCCCTACACTGCACCGGTCAATTCCGCCCATGTGACGCACCGCCGAGCCACGGTGGCAGATACGCCGCTGTCGCCCCCGCCCCCTTCTCACCTTCTACCCCACCATCCGCCTCCCATCGAAATCCCACTTGATCGTGTCTCCCTCCCAGCCCCTCCTACCTATGCCTCCGTCACCGCCTCTGCTCCAGCATCTCTACCTGCCTCTACTGGCGCCATCCCCAAGCGCACCCAGAAACGGGGAAGTGCGGACCCTTCCCCCGCCTCCACCAAATCGAAGAAAGCTCCCCCCCCTCCCCCGCCCCCTTCTCCTCCCCCTCTTACGGACTCTATGGACACCGCCCCCATTCTCCCACGCCCCCAACCTGACATGTTCACATATGTACTGTCCCATCCTGATCCCCGATTCCTTGAACATAAAAACCTCTCCCTCCAAATTCGGAAGTATTTCCCCTCCGCCCCCATCTCCCAAATTATTCCCCGCCGAGACTCTGTCCTCCTGAAGTCCCCCAGCCCCACCCTCCACACAGACATCCTCGCTCGCATCCCCAAGGTCCTTTTCGGCCCTCATGCCTCCCTCACCCCCTACTATACAGCCTCCTCTGCCCGCCAACCACCTCCCCCCCGCCGCCCTCCGACCCTCATCGCCGTGATCACAAGGCTTAGTCCTTTGATTACGGAGGAAGAGGTGTTGGAGCAACTCAACTCTCACCCCGACATCTCCATCCGTTCCGCCAAGCGGATCAACAATGACACTGGCCCCACCCGTTTGATGCGGATATTTACTGAATCCGCATCTTCCCTTGACCACCTCTTCCTCGAGGGTGCGCTGATCTACGATCGCCGCCACACGGTAGAACCCTCCCGATCCCCCCCGCAAGCCTACCGCTGCGCCAGGTGCCTCGTTTATAATGATCACCTGACGCAGAACTGCAAAAACCCTCCCACCTGTCCCCACTGCAAAGACTCCCACCTCCATAAACACTGTCCCAACCTCACCTCTCCTCCCACCTGCAACACCTGTGGCGGCCCTCACCCTACCTACTCCTACAAGTGCAAATCCGTCCCTCCACCTGCTCCCTCCAAACCCGAACTCACCGTCCCCATCCGCCCCATAGATCCTCCCATGCACCCCAATCAATCCTTGGTCCCTCCCCCCACCGCCGAAGACGTTATCCGGTTCGTCACCACCGTCCTCGCCAACATCCACCCCTTCCAGCGTCCCCACACCCTCCAACAGATTGCACTGGCCGCCAGGTCCGTGTTCAATCTGGACACCTTTGCCACCTTCTCCCGTGCCCACTCCCACTTCGCCTTTTCCCGCCTCGAGACCCAAGTTTAAGTCCCTCCGGTCCCCTTCCTTTCCCCACCCCTCCTCTACCCTCCCCAACCCTCCCTCTATCCCATCATGGCAGGCCCATCCTATACCCTCCTCTACCACAACATCCGCTCCCTCCCAGCCAATAAGAACCTCTTCCTCCACACTCTCTCCCAACACCGCGTGGATGCCTTCCTACTCAACGAGACCTTCCTGCAACCCCGCCGACCAGTCAACACCAATCCTTACCTTCTCCACCGCACCGACGGACCCCCACCCCTGGCCCGAGGCGGAGTGGCGATCGGCCATCTCCGTCACCACCCCGTCCGGCTACACCCTCTCCTCAATGACCCCACTGAACACTTGATCCTCAGCCTCTTTCTTCCCTCCCTCACTGTCACTCTCGCCACCATTTACATTCGCTCCACCTCTCCTCTCCCGTACAATTTCCTCTCCCATGTCGACCGCACCTTCCCGACCTATGTCATTGCCGCTGACCTCAACCTTCATTCCCGTCACCCCGCTGAACTCCGGCGGTGGCATCAGTTCGTCACCACCTCGCTCCGGGGCGACATCCTTCCCCTTCCCCGCCCAACCCGCCCCGAAAGCAACACCACACCCGATGCAGTACTGGTGTCTCCCAACCTCCTTGGGCGCATCACGGCGGACGTCCTAGACCTAATAGGCAGTGACCACGCCCCTGTCCTACTTACCTTTGACCACCGCCCCCGCCCTGCCCGCGCTCCTCGTCCCATGCCCCCTCCCAAACTCGTCCATGATTATTCCCGTGCCGACTGGGATGCCTACCGTCGCTCCATCGACACCTCGGTCGAAAGCCACCCACTACCCCTCCATACTCCCGCCGATATTGACCATGCCTCCTCCTTTCTCCAGCAGACCGTTGCTGACGCGGTCCATGCCCACATCCCTACCCGGGCGATCTATCCTCACCGCCCTACCCTTCCTCCACAGGCCGTCCTTCTCCTCCGCGAATCCCGCCGTCTGTACCGCTCCTTTCTCCGGACCCGTGACCGGGATACTCTCCAACGCCACCGGCAACTCCAACGACACATAAGAAACCTTTTGACCGCGAAGAAACGCCGGGACTGGCGTCAGACATGCACCCGCCTTAACTCGCTCCTCCCGGTCTACTCCGCCAAGTACTGGCGTGCCTTCCGCCGCCTTACTGGCAGTCACTCCTCCCCCCACTACCCACTTCTCCATGATGATCGTCCTTTCCCTGACAACGCCAGTAAGGCAGAACATTTTGCCTCCTACCTTTCTGATGTATTTTCCATTCCTGATGATCCCCACTTTGATTACTCTCTCTTCCCGGATGTCCATGAGCGCACCGACACCTCCTCTCCTCCGCTCGCCCCTGGCTTCCAATACTTGGACCGCATTCCTCCCTCAGAATTGAACACTCCCATTACTGCCCGTGACATAATAGACACTCTTCGCACGAAACGAAACACCGCCCCCGGTCACGACCGGCTAACCTACCGCCACCTTCGCGCATGCCCCCTCTCATTTCATGAAGTCCTTGCCAAACTCTACAACGTCATCCTTTACACTGGCTTCTACCCCGACCTGTGGAAAATCTCCCGTATTCTCATGTTCCTCAAGCCTGACAAGCCCCCGTCCCAGACCTCATCCTACTGTCCCATCAGTCTTACCTCCGTGTTCAGCAAGGTCCTGGAAACCATCCTTTCTCGTCGAATCCACCAGCACCTCCACCGCCACCAGTTTCTCCCCTCCTCCCAATGTGGCTTCCGACCCTCCTTCTCCGCCGACGACCAGCTCCTTCGTCTGACTCATCTCCTCTCCGTCCAACTCAACTCCCGTCGCTCCGCAATTTTTGTATCCCTCGACATCCAAAAAGCCTACGACCGAGTATGGCATTCCGGTCTCCTCTTCAAGATCCAGCTCTACGCCCTTCCCATTAATTACGTCCGCCTCATCGCTTCCTTCCTTACCCGCCGCCCCTCCTACGTCACTGTCTGCAACTCCAACTCCCGTATTTTCTACCCCTCCGCCGGGGTGCCCCAAGGCTCAGTCCTCTCTCCCCTCCTCTATCTCCTCTACTCTGCCGACATGCCTCAACCCCAACCTCCCGTCTATCTCCTCCAATATGCTGATGACACCGCCTTCCTGGCCCTCGCCCCCTCCCTTGCCCGTTCCCAGGTTTTGCTCCAGTCCCACCTCACCGAGTTCGCCTCCTGGTGTAACCGGTGGCTCCTCTCCGTCAATCCCGACAAATCCCAGGCAATAGTCATAGGTCGTACTACCCGCACCTTCCGCCTCCACGATTTCTATCTTACCCTTCACAACCGACCCATCCGCCACACCCCCACCCTCAAGTACCTTGGCCTTACCCTTGACCGCCAACTGTCCTGGACTCCATACCTCAAATCCCTCCGTGAGAAAGCTCTGTCCCGCCTAAACCTCCTAAAACTCCTCACTGGCCGGACGTGGGGCCTCCACCCTTCCACTGTCCTTCACACCTACAAATCAATCATGCGCCCCGTCCTTTGTTCCTTCCACCCCGCCTGGATATCAGCCCCTCCTACTTTCTACAAGTCCCTCCAGATTCTAGAACGCCACGCCCTCCGCCTCGCATACCGTATCAGACTCCCTTCCCCCACGCGGATCCTCTATGACCTCATCCCCTTCCCTCCTCTCCTACAACACCTCGAACATCTCCGGCTCCTTTACGCATCCCGCACAATAGAGTCCAAAAACCCTCTGGTCTACCCTATTCTTACGAATCCCGGGCCTCTGCCACGCCTCCGCCAAACCGTCCCTCCCGGCCTTCACCTCCATACGCTCCGTATCCTCTCCCAAGGCAATTTCCGCACCCTTCCTCTACCGGATACCGAACTTCGGCCCGATATCTACCCCTCCTACCAACTCTGATCCCTTCCCCGTAGCATCAGCGCCCCTCCCCTCTCTCCCGTCCCTTTTCCTTCCCGCCCGCTTGGCTACCCTCTCCCATGCCCAGAGTCTCGTCGCTCCTTCCCTCCTTACGCTCTCTTCCCTCCCCTTCTCCCCCTCCCCCGCACTTCCCCCGTCCCTGCCCCACCTCCCCCCCTCCATCCCCTCCCCACTCCCTGCGGGGGCGTCTCGACTTTTTATCTGTGTGTTCAGTGCAAGTGTCTCCAGTGTCGTGTGTTTTACTCAGTGCCTCCATAATCGCCGTCCCCATGTTTTATTCTTTACGCCGTCAGCTGTCTCCGTGTGTGAACTTCGTGTCTCCGCAATGTACTTTTAAACTTGTCACCGTGGCCGGTTGTTTTTACTGACTGTGTGTGTGTTTTATCACTACTCGTCTCTTTTTTGTTCTCTGCCATATGTTTTTGTCCCGTTTATACATGTCCGTTTTACTCTGTCGAAAAATCTGTCTGTCAAGTTTTTTATTTCCCCAATCTTGTCCATCTTTTTATATTTTATCTCTTCTTTGTCATGCTTGTGTATCACATGGCTGAAGAGCAGCCACCGCAGCTGCTGCCAGCCTGCCAGCTGTTTCTACGGCTGGCTTTAAAACAACAATAAAGGAAAAAAAAATGCATGTGTAGTAGTAGTAAGTAATCTATATGAACATGAACTGTGTTATCGTAACTGGGTAATTTGTCTGGTTTGTGTCCCTCTGCCGGCGGGCATCTGCACGGCGGTAGTTGTATAGCTTTGTCGATGTTTCTTTTGTCTTCTCGTTGCAGAAATTTTTCCTCCGGGAGGCACCGCCACCCCGCGGTCGTAATTCGGCGTTCTATCCGTCGGTGTGAGCTGTAGTTGTTGTCAGAGCTGCTCTTGTTGTTGACCGTTTGCCAACACATTATTCCTCTCCTTCCTGTCTGAGTCAGCTCATCTGTTTACCTGTGTGAGTGCATTAAATTAACGAGTAGTCAGCTGTGATGCATTAAATTAACGAGTAGTCAGCTGTGATGCATTAAATTAACGAGTAGTCAGCTCTTCAGCTGTGATTTTGGTAAGTAAACTGAGCTTTTCGTTTAGTGCCGCGCTCATTTGTAAATTTTATTGCGTTTTGTGTTATTGGCCTTCTGCCTATTGATATCATTGAGCACGGTTTCCTGTTTCCAGCCCCTATAATGAAACTCAAACCTCACTTAAATTTTTGAGCTCGCCTTTAGTGCCTTCTTGATGATTGTATTTTTAAAAGGCTGTGTTCGCTTAAATTTTGGAGCCCCACTTTAGTGTGATTTTGATAATTAAGCTGAGTTTTTTTTACTTAAATGTCAGGGGTAATTTGTAATTAATATTGTATTTACAAGGCTTGACTTTCATTTAAAATTTTCCACTCTTGTTTAAATTGCTGGGCTCATTGTGTCTTTGCATTTTAGAGAGGAAGCAAGCTGAGTGTTAGCGTCCCATCGACAGCGTCGTCATTAGAGACGGAGCTCACGCTCGGATTTTTGGGTCAAGTTGGGGGAAGGAAATCGACCGTGTCCTTTCAAAGGAACCATCCCAGCATTTGCCTGGAGTGATTTACGGAAATAACGGAAAACCTAAATCTGGATGCTCGGCGGTGGATTTCAACCACCGTCCTTCCGAATGCGAGTCTAGTGTGTTACCACTGCTAAAGCCACCTCAATCGGTGCATTTTACAGAGTTGGCTTACTTAATTTGGAGCCTTATTAACTTACCAGAAATTGTTCTTCTCAACTTGGCCGTCTGCCTTGCATCATTAATCTGAACTATGTTGTTGTGCCTTCAGCCCTTCATTGATATCTTAATTAAAACAAATGGAAACTGAAAAAAATGTTAAAATCTTTCTTAAGCTTATTGGACTTAACTACGGGGTCATCAGTCCCTAAACTTACAAACTACTTATGAACTAGCTAATACTAATACATATCCATGCCCGAGGAGGGATTCGAACCCCCGACCGTAGTGGCCGTGCAGACCGGGACTGGAGCGCCTCAGTCTCCTCGGCCACCGCGGCCGGCAATGGAAACTGAACTGACTCTGAATGCTTAACATTACCCACCAACAACCGACCACTCCCACAACGATCCTTAAAAACGTTTTGCATGATGGAATGTAGAGAATGTAAAGCGATGCGGATGTTGTTGTTGTTGTGGTCTTCAGTCCGGAGACTGGTTTGATGCAGCTCTCCACAATACCCTATCCTGAGCAAGCCTCTTCATCTCCACATAAGAACGGCAACCCACATCTGTCTGAATCTGCTTACTATATCCATCTCTTGGTCTTCCTCTGCGATTTTTACCCCACACACTTCCCTCCAACGCTAATTTCACAATTCCTTGATGCCTAAGAATGTGTCCTACCAATCTATCCCTTCTTTTAGTCAAGGTATGCCAAAAATTCCTTTTCTCCCCAATTCTGTTCAGTACCTCCTCATTAGTTACGAGATCCACCCACCTAATCTTCAGCATTCTTCTGTAGCACCATATTTCAAAAGCCTCAATCCTCTTCCTGTCCGCACAGCTTATCGTCCATGTTTCACTCCCATACAAGGCAACAATCCATACAAATGCCTTCAGAAAGGACTTTCTTAGGCTTAAATCAATATTCGATGTTAACAGATTTCTCTTTTTCAAAAACGCTTTTCTACCCATTGCCATTCTGCATTTTATATCCTCTGTACTGCGACCATCATTTGTTATTTTACTGCCCAAGTAACAAAACTCATCTACCTCCTTTATTGCTTCGTTTCCCAATCTGATTCCTTCAGCATCACCTGATTTTCTTACACTGCACTCCATTACCCTAGTTTTGCTCTTGTTAATATTAATCTTATATGCTCCTTTCAGCACACTGTCCATTCCGTTCAATTGCTCTTCCAGGTCATTTGCTGTCTCTGACAGAATTACTATGTCGTCGGCAAAACGCAATGTTTTTAATTCTTCACCCTGAACTTTAATTCCTTCTCCAAATTTCTCCTTGGTTTCCTTTATGGCTTGCTCAATGTACAAATTGAATAACAATGGAGAAAGACTACAACCCTGTCTTACTCCCTTTCCAACCACTGCATCCCTTTCATGCCCTTCAACTCTGACAACAGCTGTCTGGTTTTTGTACAAGTTGTAAATAACCTTACGCTCCCTATATTTTACTCCTGCTTGCTGCGATGCAGGTAACTACGAAAAACAATCCTGTAATACAGCATTAATAGTGAGCTACTCGACACAGTCACGTCAATTAAGTACCTAGGCGTAACATTGCAGAGCGGTTTGGAATGGAACGAGGATATGACAGTCGTGAGAAAGGCGCTCTGTTGACGTCGGTTTTTTGTGAGAATTTTGGCAAGATGAGTATTGCTCAGGTCTTTCGGATCCCCACAATAATGGTTTAAGATACGAACTATATAATCAAAAGTATACGGACTTCCCAAAAGCATTCGATTTTCATCTTACGTGCATTGTAATCGCAGCGACTCCATATCAGCGACTTCAGTAGGGAAATTACCTACATATTAAACCGGGATTCGAACACGGGATATTTAACTTTCGCAGGTAAGAGCTCTACCGTGTGAGCTGTCGCTGTACGCTTTAGCGTCTGTCCTCACAGACGGAAAGGTCCCAGGTTCGTATCCCGGTTCTGGTACACATTTTTAATCTGCCAGGAAGTTTCATATCAGCGCGCCCACTCCGCTGCAGCCTGAAAGTTTCATTCTGGAAACATCCCCTAGGCTGTGGCTAAGCCATGTCTCCGCCATATCCTCTCTTCCAGGAATGCTAGTTCTGCAAGGTTTGCAGAAGAGCTTCTCTGAAGTCTGAATAGGAAGGAGACGAGGTACCGGCCGACCGAGAATCGTGTCGGGATAGCTCAAACGGTAGTGCTCTTGCCCGCGAAAGGCAAAGGCCCCAGGTTCGAATCCAGGTTCCAGCACCCAAGTGAAATATACGGGCACATGTCCCGCGTTCATTTTTATATTTATTATTTTCCATTCCCTTTAAAGAGAGCGATTGAACTCGACTACTTAGACCTTCCTCCTTCGTTCTTCCCAAATTCTCTTCATGCGTTCACTGGTATCTCTTGCGTTCTTCTGACCACTTTTTTCCTATTGTTCTCCGTGTATTCTTGTTTAAGTTTGTTTCTTTATAATGTTCCTGAACTGTTCTCTGTTTATGTTGTCTTGATTCCCAGTTCTTTAATATCCTCTTGTTTCAGTGATCCACTTCGTCTTGTTTTTGCTCTGTTTTCTATCTGAAATATTTGCCCTGTGAGCCTGGTTTCATTCGTCCTACTGATAGGTCGATAAAATTTCATCCTTCTCTTTCTGATGGTGCCGGCCGCGGTGGCCGAGGAGACTGAGGCGCTTCAGTCACGGTCTGCATGGCCACAACGGCCGGGGGTTCGAATCCCCCCTCGCGCATGGATATTTGTGCCGTCCGTAGTTGTAGGTAGTTGATAAGTAGTTTGTAAGTTTAGGCACTGATGACGCCGTAGTTAAGTCCCATAAGCTTTACAAACATTTGAACATTTGATTCTGGACCTCAGTATTCATTAGACATCGCGAGAGAGCAGAATGGGGCGCCCAGTGGAACTCACCAACGTGGTCAGATAGTTGGGTGCGACTTGTGTCAGAAGTCTGTACGCGAAATTTCCACACTCGGAAACATCGCTAGTCCCACTGTTTCTGATGTGAAACTGAAAGCACAGCACGAAAGCGTGAGGGGGGTCGTCCAGTGTGATAGGCATATAGGGAGACCACAGCACAGGGAATCCAAACTGCATAAGGATCCAGTCCAAGTACTGTGACAGTTAGGCGGGAGGTAAGGAAACTTGGATTTCACGAGCGAGCGGCTACGCATCCGCCGCAAATCTTGAGGACAGTCTCAAAAGCTTCTTTCCATGAATCAGCACGGGGTTAGGAAACATCTTTCATGTGAAACTCAGCTTGCCCTTTTCTCACAAGACATGTTGCGAGCCATGGATGAAGGGCAACAGGCGGATTGTGTTTTTCTCGACTTCAAAAAGGCGTTCGACGCGGTGCCACACTGCAGACTGCTAACGAAGGTACGAGCTTATTTAATAGGTTCACAGATTTGTGACTGGCTGGAAGACTTCCTAAGTAATAGAACGCAGTACGTTGTTCTCGACGGCGAGTGTTCATCAGAGACGAGTGTATCGTCAGGCGTGCCCCAGGGGAGTGTGATAGGACCGCTATTATTTTCTATCTATATAAATGATCTGATGGACAGATTAAGTTGTAATTTGCGGCTCTTTGCTGATGATGCTGTGGTGTATGGGACGGTGTCGTCTGTAACTGACTGTAACAGCATACAGGTTGACTTAGACAAAATTTCTGATTGGTGCGAGGAATGGCAGCTAGCTCTCAATGTAGAAAAATGTAAGGTGATGCGCATGAGTAGAAAAAACAATCCCATAATGTTCGAATACAGCATTAGTAGTGAGCTTCTTGATGCTGTCGCGTTCAAATATCTAGGCGTAACATTGCAGAGCGATATGAAATGGAACGAGCATGTAAGGACAGTTGTAAGGCAGACAGCCGACTTCGGTTTATTGGGAGAAATTTGGGAAGATGTACTTCACCTGTAAAGGAGACCGCGTATAAAACGGTTGTACGACCACGTCTTGGGTATTGCTCAAGTATTTGGGACCCACAGCAGATCGGTTTGAAGGAAGACATAGAGGCGGTTCAGAGGCGAGCAGCTAGATTTGTTACCGGTAGGTTCGACCAATGCGCGAGTGTCACGGAAATGCTCCGGCAACTCAATTGGGGATCGCTGGAAGAAAGACGACGTTCTTTTCGTGAATTTCTGTTGAGTAAATTTAGAGGGCCGGAATTTGAAGCTGAGTGTAGTACGATCTTGCTTCCGTCTACATACATTTCGCGTAAAGGTCACAAAGACGAGATAAGAGAAATTAGGGCTCGTACGGAGGCATATAGGCATTGTTTTTTTCCTGGTTCTATTTGGGAGTGGAATAGGAAAGGAAATGCCTAGTAGTGGTACAGTGTACCCTCCGCCACGCACCTTACGGTGAATTGCGGAGTATGTATGTAGATGTAGATGTAGAAACGACGCCTCACTTGGTGTAAGGAGCGGAAACATTGTACGATTGAACGGTGGAAAATAGTTGTGTGGAGTGAGGAATCGTGGTACACAGTGGCAGGACGTGGGGACGGCGAATGCTCGGTGAACGTCGCCTGCCAGCGTGTGGAGAGCCGACAGTGAAATCCGGAGGCTGCGCTGTTGTGGTGTGGTCGCGTTTTCCATGGAGGGGCTCGCACCCCCTGTTGTCTCGCGTGGCACTATCCCAGTAAAAGCCTACATCACTGTTTCAAGCACCTTCTTGCTTCCCGCTTTTGAAGAGCAAATTGGGGATGGCGATTTCAGTTTGAACACGATCGAACACCCGTTCATAATGCACGGTCTGTGTCGACAGTTACATCCCTGTAGTGGACTGGCCTGCACAGACGCCTGACTTCAACCCTACAGAACAGCTCTGGTATGTTTTGGAACGCCGACGGATTATTGTTTCCGCTACATATCTCATGTCAGCTCAGTTTGTGCAGAATAACTTACTTATATTTGTGTTCTTAAATGATTTTTATGTAAAGATTTAATGTTATATGATTCTTAAAGAAGTTTTATTTGTATGTTTTTTTTTTTATTTTTCATGTGCTGTGAGGCGAGTCAACCTACGAGGGCAACATCTTCGACGCCGATTCCAAGGAGTAAATATCCGGCCACATCAAGTCGCGGGTCGACGGCCACGAGGCGAGAAGATGTTGGTCTCTGCGGTTGTCGTCGCAAGAGTTGACATTATTGTCGAAGTTTCATGATCAAACAATAAATTTTAAAAGTCAGTTCCCTTTTGTCTGTCGATGACTACACATCTAATATCTTAAAAAGTAATAAATGTTATCGTGTTTAAACTTGACGAAAGTGTCAGAGTACATCATTTATGAAGAATTATTTTACGATGAATAATATATTAATGAAATGAGCAGATCATTTAATTTAAATGTTCTTCAATCTGAAGGAAGATTCTTATGAATTTTCATTGGTGGGAAAGTTACGTCAAGAAGACTTCGATAAATGTTTTTTTTATAACTTTGGTTAATCGATCATACACATTGATCGATAATCATTGAAGAAATATATATATTTTTTTATCTGTGGCTATAGCAACGACCACAAACTGAAGAATTTCTTTTGAACGTCTTATCTATGAGAGAACTTGGAAATATTTTAACGAGAGTGACAGTTAAAGACTTCTTCCCTCGGCGCAAGAATCTGATTTTGAAATACTGCAACGTATAAAGATTTTACATGAACGTATTTCTTTTTTATTTTATATAAATTTTTATAGGCGAGTGGACACCTCAAGGATTACGAAGTCTGACACGGCCACATTCAACCCTAACCATACAAGACGAGTGCTTCTGAAGGTAAGGTTTTAGTACACGAAGGGGTCGTTCCGCCGCAAGGCCTCCCTGACCTACATGGACACCTCTCCTGAGTGCAGCACTCCATGAAGAATGGACTGCCACTGCCCAAGAAACCTACCAGCATCTGACTGAGAGTGGAGGGCAACACCATAATGAATTCCAGATTCACGGTTGGAGGACGGCATGACTTACAAGTCATCTTCAGCCTGGAGTCCGAATACTTTTAAACACACATTGACTACTGTGATGGTGGAAAATTGACACTATTTTATTTCATGATGTAGACTGCGAACAAGATTAATCCGGTCTTTAAGCCGGTTCCGTTCGCGATATATCTGCCACCTAAGCGGTGACTCGCGGTCCAGCTCAGACAGTCGCTAAACTCTGCAGGAGAAAAGTGGAACCGTCCAAAGCAGTTGCAGCAAGTGACCAGTAGATAGCGAGAGAAGAATGGCTCGATACGAACGGCTGCTGCTTCCGTACTTCGTTCTCAATAAACTTGGCGGTCAGTTTATAACCCTACCCGTTCTACACCACCAGTTATTACACGATAATTAGAGAAATTGACCCATATGCCTAATTATCTTAATTGGGTGGAAAAGCTATCGGTAATGAAGCGCCGCGGTGGAGCAGCCGAGCGCTCTAAAGCGTCTCGCTGCGGAGCGCGCGGTTGCTCGCCGTGGAGGTTCCAGTCCTCCCTGGGGCATGGGTGTGTCTGTTGTCCTTAGGTTAGTTTACCTAGGTTTAACTAGTTTGTAAGCTACGGACTGATGACCACGCAGTAGCCGAGCGGTCTAAAGCGTCTCGCTGCGGAGCGCGCGGTTGCTCGCCGTGGAGGTTCGAGTCCTCCCTGGGGCATGTTCAAGTGTTCAAATGTTTGTTAAGCTTATGGGACTTAACTACGGGGTCATCAGTCCCTAAACTTACAAACTACTTATGAACTACTTACGAACTATGACGTCACAAATATCCATGCCCGAGGGGGGATTCGAACCCCCGACCGTAGTGGCCGTGCTGACCGTGACTGGAGCGCCTCAGTCCCCTCGGCCACCACGGCCGGCCTTGGGCCATGGGTGTGTGTGTTGTCCTTACGTTAGTTTACCTAGGTTTAAGTAGTTTGTAAGCTACGGACTGATGACCACGCAGTAGCCGAGCGGTCTAAGGCGTCTCGCTACGGTACCAGATAGTAAGACTGAAATGTCTGGTAAAATTCTCAACATGCGGGTATTTTCGCATTGTTTCTGGATAAATAAATATTATAAACATTACCCAACTGCCTCCAAAAAAGACGTAACACTGTCGCCAGATAATCAATTTACGTATAATTTCTAGGTTCACAATTTTATTTGGGATTGGGTTTTACTTAGTCCATCAATTAGTATCCTGAAGTAGTATTCAGAAACGATTTAAATTGCAAAGAATTTGTATCAAAGTTGAGCATAGTTATTAACTTGACCCATTGTACATTAAGCCCGCTCCGAAACCGATTGTTCAACGCTACACATCCTTATGCTGGGAGACTTGGAGCATGTTGTAATTATTTGAATCTGAGAATATACTGATCGAATTAAAAAAAATACGAAATTTTGGTCAGAGTGTCTTGGAACAGTAGTGTGTAAAGGTAGAAAGAAGCAGACAGCCTGGTGGAATGACACAGTCAAGGCAGCCTGTAAAAAGAAAAAGAAGGCATTTCAAAAATGGCTCCATACTAGGAATCAGGCAGACACAGAAAGTTATGTTGAAGAAAGAATCAAAGCCAAACGGATAATTACAGACACCAAGAAGAAATTATGGGAAGACTTTGGAAATAAGCTATAAACTCTGGGTCAAGCCGCGGGAAAACCATTTTGGAGCCTAATTAGCAATCGCCGAAAGGGAGGGAAGAAGGAATTAACAAGTGTTTTGGACAGGTCAGGAAAGCTGCTAGTCAATCCTGTGGATGCCTTGGGCAGATGGAGGGAATATTTTGAAGAATTGCTCAATGTAGGTGAAACGTTCAATGATGTGTCAGATTTTCAGGTAGAATGGGATAGGAACGACGATGGAAACAGGATCTCATTTGAGGAAGTGGAGAAAATGGTCAGTAGATTACAGTGCAGTAAAGCGGCTGGGGTGGATGAAATAAAGCCGGAACTCGTCAAATACAGAGGAATATCAGGTCTCAAATGGTTACACAGGATAATTGAGAAGGCGTGGATATCGGGACAGGTTCCGTCTGACTGGACGAAAGCGGTAATCACGCCAATTTTCAAACATGGAAACAGAAAAGATTGCAACAACTATCGAGGTATCTCTTTAATTAGCGTTGTAGGCAAAATATTCTCAGGTATTGTTGAAAGGAGAGTGCGAGTATTAATTGAGGACAAGTTAGATGAAAATCAGTCTGGGTTTAGGCCTCTTAGAGGCTGTCAGGACCAGATCTTTAGCTTACAGCAGGTAATGGAAAAGTGCTATGAGTGGAACAGGGAATTGTATATATGTTTCATAGATCTGGAAAAGTCTTATGACCGTGTCCCTAGGAGAAAGCTACTGCCCGTTCTTCAGGATTATGGTATAGGAGGCAAACTTTTGCAGACAATTAAAGGGCTTTATGTAGACTGTCAGGCAGCAGTTAGAGTAGATGGCAAATTAAGCTCATGGTTCAGGGTAGTTTCAGGGGTAAGACAAGGCTGTAACCTGTCACCACTGTTGTTCATACTATTCATGGATCAAATGTTGAAAACAGTAGACTGGCAGGGCGAGATTAAAATAGGTGAAAACAAAATGAGCAGTTTCGCATATGTGATGATATAATTGTAACGGCCGATTCAATCAAAAGGTTGCAAACTAATATCTCAGAGCTCGATCAGAGGTGCAAGGATTATGATATGAAGATCAGCATCTCCAAAACGAAAGTAATGTCAGTGGGAAAGAGATTTAAACAGATTTAGTGCCAAATAGGAGAAACAAAGTTAGAACAGGTAGACACTTTCAAGTACCTGGGATGTATTTTCTCACAGGATGGCAACATAGCGAAAGAACTGGAATCGAGGTGCAGCAAAGCTAATGCAGTGAGTGCTCAGCTAAGATGTACTCTCTTTTTCAAGAAGGAAGTCAGTACCAAGACTAAGTTAGCAATGCACCGCTCTATCTTTCGACCAACTTTGTTGTATGGGAGTGAAAGCTGGGTGCATACAGGTTACCTTATTCATAAGGGGGAGGTTACAGATATGAAAGTAGCAAGAATGATTGCAGGCACTAATAGATGGGAACATTGGCAGGAGGGTGTCCATAATGAGGAAATCAAAGAAAAACTGGGAATGAACACCACAGATGAAGCAGTTAGAGCGAACAGAGTGAGATGGTGGGGACATGTTACACGCATGGGAGAAGCAAGGTTACCTAAGAGACTCATGAGCTCGGCAGCGGAGGGTAAGAGGAGTCGAGGTAGACCGAGAAGAAAGTACTTGGATTCGGTGAGGAATGATTTTGAAGTAAAAGGCATAACATAAGACGAGGCATCAATGTTAGCATTGAATAGGGGATCATGGAGGAATTTTATTAGAGGTACTGTGCTCCAGACTGAACGCTGAAAGGCATGATCAGTCTGTGATGATGATGATGATGATGATGGTATTTGAAATGTCTTTCGTTCGTATGTCGTTCTTTCCGTTCAACGATGCTGCTGTTGCCAGGGTGTGCGAATTACCGTGACTGTTTGGACTGACCGTTGCGAGGAGTGGTCAGTGGTCAGTGGTCAGTGGTCAGTGGTCAGTGGTCAGTGGTCAGTGGTCAGTGGTCAGTGGTGAGTGGTCAGTGGTCAGTGGTGAGTGTTCAGTGGTGAGTGTTCAGTGGTCAGTGGTCAGTGGTCAGTGGTGTTTGGTGAGTGGTCAGTGGTCAGTGGTGAGTGTTCAGTGGTCAGTGGTCAGTGGTCAGTGGTGAGTGGTGAGTGGTGAGTGGTGAGTGGTGAGTGGTGAGTGGCGAGTGGTGAGTGGTGAGTGGTCAGTGGTCAGTGGTCAGTGGTGAGTGTTCAGTGGTGAGTGTTCAGTGGTCAGTGGTCAGTGGTCAGTGGTCAGTGGTGAGTGGTGAGTGGTGAGTGGTGAGTGGTGAGTGGTGAGTGGTGAGTGGTGAGTGGTGAGTGGTGAGTGGTGAGTGGTGAGTGGTGAGTGGTGAGTGGTGAGTGGTGAGTGGTGAGTGGTGAGTGGTGAGTGGTGAGTGGTGAGTGGCGAGTGGTGAGTGGTGAGTGGTCAGTGGTCAGTGGTGAGTGTTCAGTGGTGAGTGTTCAGTGGTCAGTGGTCAGTGGTCAGTGGTGAGTGGTGAGTGGTGAGTGGTGAGTGGTGAGTGGTGAGTGGTGAGTGGTGAGTGGTGAGTGGTGAGTGGTGAGTGGTGAGTGGTCAGTGGTCAGTGGTGAGTGTTCAGTGGTGAGTGTTCAGTGGTCAGTGGTCAGTGGTCAGTGGTCAGTGGTGAGTGGTGAGTGGTGAGTGGTGAGTGGTGAGTGGTGAGTGGTGAGTGGTGAGTGGTGAGTGGTGAGTGGTGAGTGGTGAGTGGTGAGTGGTGAGTGGTCAGTGGTCAGTGGTGAGTGTTCAGTGGTGAGTGTTCAGTGGTCAGTGGTCAGTCGTCAGTGGTCAGTGGTGAGTGGTGAGTGGTGAGTGGTGAGTGGTGAGTGGTGAGTGGTGAGTGGTGAGTGGTGAGTGGTGAGTGGTCAGTGGTGAGTGTTCAGTGGTGAGTGTTCAGTGGTCAGTGGTCAGTAGTCAGTGGTCAGTGGTGAGTGGTGAGTGGTGAGTGGTGAGTGGTGAGTGGTGAGTGGTGAGTGGTGAGTGGTCAGTGGTCAGTGGTGAGTGTTCAGTGGTGAGTGTTCAGTGGTCAGTGGTCAGTGGTCAGTGGTGAGTGGTGAGTGGTGAGTGGTGAGTGGTGAGTGGTGAGTGGAGAGTGGTGAGTGGAGAGTGGTGAGTGGTGAGTGGTGAGTGGTGAGTGGTCAGTGGTCAGTGGTGAGTGTTCAGTGGTGAGTGTTCAGTGGTCAGTTGTCAGTGGTCAGTGGTCAGTGGTCAGTGGTGAGTGGTGAGTGGTGAGTGGTGAGTGGTGAGTGGTGAGTGGTGAGTGGTGAGTGGTGAGTGGTGAGTGGTGAGTGGTGAGTGGTGAGTGGTGAGTGGTGAGTGGTGAGTGGTCAGTGGTCAGTGGTGAGTGTTCAGTGGTGAGTGTTCAGTGGTCAGTGGTCAGTGGTCAGTGGTCAGTGGTGAGTGGTGAGTGGTGAGTGGTGAGTGGTGAGTGGTGAGTGGTGAGTGGTGAGTGGTGAGTGGTGAGTGGTGAGTGGTCAGTGGTCAGTGGTGAGTGTTCAGTGGTGAGTGTTCAGTGGTCAGTGGTCAGTGGTCAGTGGTCAGTGGTGAGTGGTGAGTGGTGAGTGGTGAGTGGTGAGTGGTGAGTGGTGAGTGGTGAGTGGTGAGTGGTGAGTGGTGAGTGGTGAGTGGTCAGTGGTGAGTGTTCAGTGGTGAGTGGTCAGTGGTCAGTGGTCAGTGGTGAGTGGTGAGTGGTGAGTGGTGAGTGGTCAGTGGTCAGTGGTCAGTGGTGAGTGTTCAGTGGTCAGTGGTCAGTGGTGAGTGGTGAGTGGTGAGTGGTGAGTGGTGAGTGGTGAGTGGTGAGTGGTGAGTGGTGAGTGGTGAGTGGTGAGTGGTGAGTGGTGAGTGGTGAGTGGTGAGTGGTCAGTGGTCAGTGGTGAGTGTTCAGTGGTGAGTGTTCAGTGGTCAGTGGTCAGTGGTCAGTGGTCAGTGGTGAGTGGTGAGTGGTGAGTGGTGAGTGGTCAGTGGTGAGTGGTCAGTGGTCAGTGGTGAGTGTTCAGTGGTCAGTGGTCAGTGGTCAGTGGTCAGTGGTCAGTGGTGAGTGGTGAGTGGTGAGTGGTGAGTGGTGAGTGGTGAGTGGTGAGTGGTGAGTGGTGAGTGGTGAGTGGTCAGTGGTCAGTGGTCAGTGGTCAGTGGTCAGTAGTCAATGGTCAATGGTCAGTGGTCAGTGGTGAGTGGTGAGTGGTGAGTGGTGAGTGGTGAGTGGTCAGTGGTCAGTGGTCAGTGGTGAGTGTTCAGTGGTCAGTGGTCAGTGGTCAGTGGTCAGTGGTGAGTGGTGAGTGGTGAGTGGTGAGTGGTGAGTGGTGAGTGGTGAGTGGTGAGTGGTGAGTGGTCAGTGGTCAGTGGTGAGTGTTCAGTGGTGAGTGTTCAGTGGTCAGTGGTCAGTGGTCAGTGGTGAGTGGTGAGTGGTGAGTGGTGAGTGGTGAGTGGTGAGTGGTCAGTGGTCAGTGGTGAGTGTTCAGTGGTCAGTGGTCAGTGGTCAGTGGTCAGTTGTCAGTGGTGAGTGGTGAGTGGTGAGTGGTGAGTGGTGAGTGGTGAGTGGTGAGTGGTGAGTGGTCAGTGGTCAGTGGTCAGTGGTCAGTGGTCAGTAGTCAATGGTCAGTGGTCAGTGGTCAGTGGTCAGTGGTAAGTGGTGACTGGTCAGTGGTGAGTGGTGAGTGGTGAGTGGTGAGTGGTGAGTGGTGAGTGGTGAGTGGTGAGTGGTGAGTGGTCAGTGGTCAGTGGTCAGTGGTCAGTGGTCAGTGGTCAGTGGTCAGTGGTCAGTGGTCAGTGGTCAGTGGTCAGTGGTCAGTGGTCAGTGGTCAGGGGTCAGGGGTCAGGGGTCAGGGGTCAGTGGTCAGTGGTCAGTGGTCAGTGGTCAGTGGTCAGTGGTCAGTGGTCAGTGGTCAGTGGTCAGTAGTCAATGGTCAGTGGTCAGTGGTCAGTGGTCAGTGGTAAGTGGTGACTGGTCAGTAGTCAGTGGTGAGTGGTAAGTGGTGAGTGGTGAGTGGTGAGTGGTGAGTGGTGAGTGGTGAGTGGTCAGTGGTCAGTGGTCAGTGGTCAGTGGTCAGTGGTCAGTGGTCAGTGGTCAGTGGTCAGTGGTCAGTGGTCAGTGGTCAGTTGTCAGTTGTCAGTTGTCAGTGGTCAGGGGTCAGGGGTCAGTGGTCAGTGGTCAGTGGTCAGTGGTCAGTGGTCAGTGGTCAGTGGTCAGTGGTCAGTGGTCAGTGGTCAGTGGTCAGTGGTCAGTGGTCAGTGGTCAGTGGTCAGTGGTCAGTGGTCAGTGGTCAGTGGTCAGGGGTCAGTGGTCAGTGGTCAGTGGTCAGTGGTCAGTGGTCAGTGGTCAGGGGTCAGGGGTCAGTGGTCAGTGGTCAGTGGTCAGGGGTCAGGGGTCAGGGGTCAGTGGTCAGTGGTCAGTGGTCAGTGGTCAGTGGTCAGTGGTCAGTGGTCAGGGTTCAGGGGTCAGGGGTCAGGGGTCAGGGGTCAGGGGTCAGGGGTCAGGGATCAGGGGTGAGCGGTGAGCGGTGAGCGGTGAGCGGTGAGCGGTGAGCGGTGAGCGGTCAGCGGTCAGCGGTGAGCGGTCAGCGGTGAGCGGTCCGCGGTCAGCGGTCAGCGGTGAGTGGTGAGTGGTCAGAGAAGGCGCTGTGGACGCTGCGAGGCCAGCCAGCCAGCCGGCTGCGACTGCCGCCTGCTGAGTGCCGCTCGTCTTCAACGATCAACCAACTTGTAACAGATTGATAACAAGTGGCGTTGATGGCGGCCGTCTGTCGTCTGGACGGCTGCACAAGTATGATCGCGCTAGTACCTAAGCGGATAATCGTAGCGATAAAGGAGTATCGCCAGTTAAAAATGCGGTACTAGTGGGTTCATTGCGCATGCGCGAGCTAGCAGGTGTCTGCTGCGGTCGCCGCTCCAGTTAGTCCGCCATTTTCCTCCCTATTTACATATATTTTGCGTTATGTCGAAGTTTATGATCAGCATGTATTACAAAATGTATTTCTAATGACGGCATTCACACTGTCCGTCACCAGACCGTCACGTAACGTCAACGTCACGTTAAGCTTTCTCTAGAAGATTGTTTTGATAGAACGGTCGTCTGCTGACAACGGAAGTTAGCCTACTTTCGTCACGCGATTTTCATACTGTAGTCGACAGTTACACGGTTTGCACGCAAATTTGTCTTATTAATCTTTAGTTTATTATTATACTATGGTTTAGCGGTAAATTGCAAATGCTTCGTGACGAGTTAAATATTTATCTCAATTATTATGCACCGAAACGCGAGATCGTACATCTGAAACCGAAAAATGGTTTATGTTTTGCAATATCGTAGCAGAAAAGTCTGAAGCCAATTGTTTATTTGAATAAGATTGTAATTTGATGATGCAATTTTCATTTCATAGCATTTTAAATGAAGAAGTTAGTCCAAATGAAAGACAAAACTTCAGTTGTGCATGACGTTATTAACAATGTCATTGGGAAAATCGTAGTAGATAAAGTAAAGAAGGTCTATTTACGCTCTTATAGATATTGCTTGATGTGTTCATAAGTTTATTTTTTTCGCTTGAAAATACATATGGATGTTTTGAAATGTTGTTTCACTCCCCAGAACTTTACCACACTAATTTGACCAAAAACATCGATTGCAAGGTTTTTCTTTGGCCGCCAATAACACTTAGCGTTGTTTCCTCGATTCAAGTATTAAACTATGACTGCCTACTTAACAAATCGCCTGTTGTAACCTCACTTTCTTTTGTGTCCCAACTTCGTCGCCGCTTTTGTGTCCCAGCCTCGTCGTAGGTGTCGGTGGCCGAGTGGAACGAGACCGACACAGTAACAAGACAGCACGCCGGTGCAGGTACGGAGGGGAGCAGCCAGAAACTACAAACACTAGAGTAAATTAGAAAGATATATTTTGCACAGAATGTAACAATACTTAACTTTTACATAGTACTGCAGAATGTTGATACATAGTTGTTAGAGGCCTGCCTAGTGCCTGTACGATAGCAAAGTCTTCACTGGTGCCTATCTGAATACGGTCCTAACTCGTTGCTATCTCAGTCCGAAGTGACGAAGTCCTTCAGTGGTGGCCACGAGCGGGGTTGTCCCAGAGGGCGCTCGTGGCTGTCGTCGTGAGAACGCCGCGCCGTGCGTGCATGGCGGCGCGCAGCGAAAGTAAGTGGCGCGCACTTTGTACTTGTGCGACACCACACTTTCAACATCGGGTATTACTGTTCGGTTACGTTTAAACACGCTGCTACAAGATCTTGCTCGAGTTTGTAGTTCGGGGCTAGTGCGCTAGGAGTACTTTAGTAGACTCTTGTCTACCTCGCTGGCCTTCGTCCATCGTTTAAGAAGGTCTTTACGCTGTGCGCGGAGCTCATGTCGCCGCGTTCCCTGCAAACTTTCGCCAGGAGGCAGCAACCGCACATCCATTCACGCGTATCAGGCCACTGGTGCCGCACCTCTCCTACCGTATACAACGTCGCGTCAGTCCACAGAGAAAGAACACTGCCGTCACTTCCCACGTATCAACAGTTTGGCAGGTGGCGGCTTTTCAGATGCAAAGTTCCTTGTGTTCGTGTCTTTCCTGTGTGGTCTGCTGACTGTCCGTACATTTAAAGGGAGTTGTTCAATTACTCTGTTGACCACCCCGCCTGGATATCAGCCCCTCCTACTTTCTACAAGTCCCTCCAGATTCTAGAACGCCACGCCCTCCGCCTCGCATACCGTATCAGACTCCCTTCCCCCACGCGGATCCTCTATGACCTCATCCCATTCCCTCCTCTCCTACAACCCCTCGAACATCTCCGGCTCCTTTACACATCCCGCAAAATAGAGTCCCAAAACCCTCTGGTCTACCCGATTCTTACAACTCCCGGGCCTCTGCCACACCTCCGCCAAACCGTTCCTCCCGGCCTTCACCTCCATACGCTCCGTATCCTCTCCCAGGGCAACTTCCGCACCCTTCCTCTACCGGATACCGAACTTCGTCCCGATATCTACCGCTCCTAGCAACTCTGATCCCTTCCCCGTAGCATCAGCGCCCCTCCCCTCTCTCCCGTCCCTTTCCCTTCCCGCCCGCTTGGCTACCCCTCTCCCATGACCAGAGTCTCGTCAATCCTTCTCTCCCCTCCTTTCTCTCTCTTCCCTCCCCTTCTCCCCCTCCCCGCACTTCCCCCATCCCTGCCCCACCTCCCTCCCTCCATGCCCCTCCCCACCCCCCGCGGGGGCGTCTCGACTTTTTATCTACGTGTTCAGTGCAAGTGCCTCGTGTGTTTTACTCAGTGCCTCCGTAATCGCCGTCCCCATGTTTTATTCTGTACGCCGTCCGCTGTCTTCATGTGTGAACTTAGTGTTTCTGCAATGTACTTTTAAAATTGTCACTGTGGCCGATTGTGTTTACTGACTGTGTGTGTGTTTTATTACTACTCGTCTGTTTTTTGTTCTCTGCCATACGTTTGTCCCGTTTGTACATGTCCGTTTTAGTCTGTCGAAAACTCTGTATGTCAATGTTTTTAATTTCCGCAATTTTAATCCTCTGTTTTTATATATTGTTTTACTCTCGGTCTTAGCCTGTATGTCGCAGCTGCTGCCAGCCTGTCAGCTGTTTCCTGCAGTTGGCTTGAAAATACAATAAAGGAAAAAAATACTCTGTTGATAGCTTTGGTATAATTGCATATTAACCCAAAGGGGCACCTTAATATATCTAGCGTTACTGCCTTTTAATTGTCCACTTTTGTCCAAGTTTTTTTAAGTTACTTTTTTGTAAAAATATGTCTGAAAAAAGGGTTAATAATTTTAATCTATCTAGGGTTACTCTGTACACTGTACACTGTAATTGGAGTCTTGTTTATTGCAAACGGTCATTTATGTTATGTGTCGAGGTTCCATTCTAAATTGCACAGGCTGCTCTGGTCAGTGTTTAAGAGGCAAGCTTCAATTACGCTGTTGGCGTTCGCTTGCATAATTACCTAAGCTGAACTTGTTGGCGCACTGTTAATACGGTCTAAGCTTTCTCTCATTGTGTAACGTGATCTGTCTAGTATTTTAAAGAGCGCTGTTTAATTACCCTGCTCATTGTTAAATTTCCAGAACTGAACTGTTTTTTAAGGGGAAAATTTCATATTGTCTAAACAGAAGCATAACAGGCGCATTATTTTAATGTTCGCATCTTTCGGGCCAGTAGATTGTAATTATAGTGTCGATTATTGCAAATGGTCATTTATGTTATGTGGTGAGGTTTCATTCTATACTGCAAAGTGTGCTCCGTCCAAAGTCTAGAAGCGCGGTTCAGTTACACTTCTGGTGTTTGTATACTTGCCTAAGCAAAGCCTGTAGCGGCCACTGTTAATTATATCTAGTGTTGCTCCCTTCGCTATTCCTCGCTCTATCTTTTAAAAATGATATCCTTGTTGTAAAGTTGTTTTTTTATTTATTTTAAACCTCGCCTGTTATTTTGTAAAAGCAAATTATTGCTCTCTGCTTTCTTTCAAATTTACAGGATCTCCTTATTGTATTGTGCTGAGCATCTGTATGTTTACCTTTTGATGGCAGCTGTTATCTGATATTAACCGTGATGATAAATGTTGCCCTTACTAATAAATTACATTGTCTTGTTATTTTGATGAAAATCTCCGTGAGTGATACCCTCCTGTGCCCAGTATCCGTGTCCTTTTATTAAATGGATAAAAATCCCGGTTTTCGCTATCCTCATATTATCGACGTTCCAGTCTGGAACTTTGATTCTTAAAAATCCATAAAAGTACACATGATGGTTACTGAATTATCTTTCACAATCTGGCCGTACAAGCAACAAAACTGCATGGGGCCAGCTTGGCACCAGAGGTTCTTATACGCAGTAGCTCGAATGTGATCCTTGGAGCATTGAATGCCGAGTAGACTAGGTTCCTTTGGTTCCTTTGCCCCTTTTTCTCCGGTTGTATACCGCTTATGGATTGATTCTCAAGTCATGCCGTTGGCACAGCAGTTTGACGTTACTTCTGCCGTGGCTTGTAAAGGAATTGACGGATCAGCTTTCGGTGTAATGTAGTGATAGATTCTCCTTCTTTCCGCCAACTTCCTGTGAAGATGAGATTTTCGTGTGTGCACAGCAATTCCTGCTTCCCTGGTGCAGCGTCTGCCAGAAGTGTGAGCAAGTGTTCTGTTAAGCTGAACTACGGCGTACTCTGGCCCAGGGAAGGGGGATGAAGGGGATCGAACCCCCCTCCCCCTGAAAAGCCTCACTATTCACCTAATACCTGATAAAGCAATTCAAAAGTGTGCTGAGGTTGCTCACTCGAGGTTTGTATTGAATAAAATTAGAATATACGTCATAATTGGCTGATCCCCCCCCCCCCCCAACCGGAAACCAAGTTTCTTACTACGGGCCTGCTGTGGCCATTGAAAGTAAAGTCTGAATTTTACGTAAAATAATATTATAACTGAAGTGTTCTGTATCAAATTTATGCCTTGTTATGTAAAATTAAATTACATTCTAAAAAGAGCACAATAAAGATATAAACTTGCAATTGCAAACTACTGCACACAACAGAAAAAAAATTCAGGGAGGAGGGCCCGTCTGTGACTCTGGGTCCAGGGAGTGTGGCGGCCACGCCTGCAGGTGAGCTTATTGTCCTTTTTAGGGAAAGTCTCACTTCGACTCAGAGTACAACGGGTAACCACAAATGTTATTGGCTCCGCAATATGGCGACAATGGCTTCACTTCTGTAGCGTTAAAATCATAGCCCCTATTCTAAGCTCCTCAGTAAAAACTAGAGTTGGCTACAGTTTCATGGTTTCGAAACCAGGTTTCGATACACACAACAGTGTCAGTGTTTCAAAACCGGCACCTGTCACGGTTTCGAAACCTTGCGGTTTCATTCAGTTCTGTTTCGGATCATATTCGCGGTCGATTCTCGATACACTGAAACCGTTCCTTCCTGTTGGTTTCACGGTATCGTGTCGGTTTCACGATTTCATGTCGGTTTCACGATTTCATGTCGGTTTCACAACACCGGTGTTTCAAACCACTAATGCAGTAAGGCGGAACAGACTAATGGTATCGAAATGTGGTGTTTCATTTTCCTGAAGCTCCACACAGATACACATATAGCTTACTAGTATATAAACCATTTAGAGAGTGTCAAATAGTAGTTGACACTCTTGAGTCTGCAGCTTATGATTACTGACATCAAGATTCGTTTGCAAGAGACCGCTGTATTCTGACATGACATAATGTCTGCTTTATAAATGTAAAAGAACAATAAAACAACGTTCACTATTTGCATTGAAATAACCAGATAAATTCTAGGTTTATCTACCATATTAAAAACACAAGAGTAAAACTACATTCTTTAAAATAAGATACAACGTGAAGCCTGAAATGACATTTTTTATACTAACAAGGGTAGATCGCATATTTAATCTCATGTTAGAGTTGCATTCTTATGAGCGAAAACGAAGTTACCTACTGTCGTTATAATTTTTCGACACTCATGTTAAAAGAATAGCGGCGGTGGTGTAACGGTCAAGACGTACAAGTGGTGAACTTGTCTCTTACTTTATTATTTTTGTAATTCCATAGCATTACTTGTGATTATTTAGTGTGCCCTTTATTCCCTATAATTTATTTAGTATGTATAGAAAGTAGCATTTATGATCCATCACTGTAATATGTGTACCGTATTGCAGTTTGTGAGTTCCTAACTGGGTAAACTTTTACCTACCATACCGGCGGCCTCGTGTGACTATGTTGGCAACATCAACAACACGGGAGAAAATCTTTATCAACATGTTCCGTACAGACCAAGAAGTAAATATATAGTCTATTGTTGACAGATTCTTGTATGTACCTTTGTCCACATAGTGAAAAATATTGTCCTCCTAGAACGAAGATTTCATGTTTCAGTTTTCCCATCTCTAGTAAAAACACTCCATAACCACGTCACCTATTTATATTCGCAAGTTCGATATATATCGTTGGAGGCCTAGCGACGTCGATTGTAAATATTGTTGGAAATTACCGAGTTTTATTTCCGCACTTTCAAGTTGAAACAGTTGTATAACTAAAACTAGAGAACATTATTCCGTTTTGCTAAGAACTAGCGTGGCTAATTTTTAGGGCGGTTCGTAACGCCGGACCGCAGTGGCTGCCGCCGCCCTCTCAGAGGTTGGCAGCACTGGCTGTGAGCTGCTTTCTGTTCTGCGTCGCATTTGTTTTGTTCCGAAACAAGCCTTGCGTTTGTTGCGAGCTGGCTGAGAAGACAGGGAGCGAAGGAAGGATTTCTGCGGCTCCTGTAACGGGCGAACTCATCTGACACTCACGGCGTTACTAAGGTGAGGACGCTAGCTTCGTTTCATTCGTGTGAGAGTTCTGAACTCATTTCCTGGCGATTGGTGACCGTTTTACTATGTTATCGTTTCATCTGTTTCACTGTTGAGACTGACGTGAATAAGTGATTTACTTTCGCTAGTTACGCTCTTAAAATACTCGCAAATTCGTTTATAAATATGTTGTGTATCTGTTTTGCCATAAATTCTCACGCTATACGGATCTAGGCATAGCTGCGAAAACCAGTTCATGGGCTGGGAACGAGGTCTTGTCACGCTCTCGCCATCTTGTTAAAAACAGAAATGCAATAATGACATTTATATTATATCGTAATGGAAAACATCGTCCTTGCTAAAAATAATAATAAAAACGGTACAGGGATGTAGAAAAAACTTGAGCAATAAAACAAAACATTGTTCTATACTATATAAGAAGGAAACTGAACAAAAGGCGAATGAAAAGATTCCGTAATGTCTTTCTTTGCTTTGAGCTTATTACAGTGTATTCATGTACGATATTTCGAGATTCATATGAATCGCTCGAGAATGACGTGAGGACAGATACTTAATAAGCCGTTACATGGAATATTTTGGTAGCAGTCACCATTGTGAAGATAGCCAAATACAACACTTCAGCCTCACAAAAACTAGTGCATCGAGACATCTAGTGTTTTATCGAAAACATGACAATAACCGATATCTTGAATACGATGTAACACATTGAAACAACCCACAATTTCTACAGTATATTGTGTGAATAAAGTTTTTGGTGGCAAGAGAATCTGTAGCGCAGTCATACTAGTTTGTTCTCCATTCTTATTTTATTGTTTCTGTTGGTTCTAAATTGATTTGGGTAAAAGTGCAGTTTATGCGGCAACAGCTAGCCGTCGCGCTCGCTAGATGGGTAACGGCAGAGCAGCCAATCAGGAGTCGCGATGCGGCGGCCAATAAGAAAGAGCATTACAATTGTACTGTGTAAACAAATCGAAGCGGTGCATGCAAAAGTTTTTGACGATCTACAAGTTACAGTTGCTATGAGTATGGATGTCACTTGATCACTGTTTCGAATAAATGTTCAAATGTTTGTATAGTTTCTGGGACTTAACTACGGGGTGATCAGTCCCTAAACTTACAAACTACTTATGAACTACTTACGAACTAGGACGGCACAAATATCCATGCCCGAGGGGGGATTCGAACCCCCGACCGTTGTGGCCGTGCGGACCGTGACTGGAGCGCTCAATCCCCTCAGCCACCGCGGCCGGCTGTTTCGAATATATCATAAAGTAAATAAAACATGCTATACCTGCTCTATGGTTGACAGGTTCTTGTATGTACTCTTGTCCGGTCAGTAAAAGTAAATGCGATAATTTCCAAAAATGCTTGCAATCGAGGTAGTTCGGACTGAAATGATATATATATATATATATATATATATATATATATATATATATATATATATATATATATCGAGCGTACACCTTTAAATTGAGTGTTTTTGAACCGGAGATTCGGGCGCTACGCGCCCTCACATACTAAAACTTTCACTTAAAATGATCAGTGCTTCGTGCTGGTCATAAAACAAATAAAACGTTTTTGACTGCTGTAGTGTATTAATAATAGGTCACTTATGTCCGTAATACGACAGTTATCTAAAAATCTCTTATACGTGGAAAATCAATTATCACACAATCGCCGCACCGATATCCTCAAATAACTTCGAAATTGACGCCAAATTTCCTCGTCATGAAAAACGCAATCTCATTGGCCACGGCATCGCGACTCCTGATTGGCTGCTCTGCCGTTCCCAACCTAGCGAGCACGAAGGCTAGCCGCTGCCGCATAAACTGCACTTTAACCATTGATTTGTTATGCCGATATAAAATTGATATTGCTGCAAAATTTTGTCAGAAACATTGCCATTCCTTGAGGTTTTTATCTGCCCTTTTGCAAGCAGCTTACTCATACAAAAACGCATATGGGTTTCTAGTAGTAGTGGAATTTGAAAAACGAAAAGAGGATACTATTTCACTTACGGCAACGACGACCGTGTGCTGATTTTGGCGCGACCGTTGACTGCTCTTTGAAAACCCGACCGCATACAGTGAGGGGAATAATCCTTTGTTGGAATAATTAATGCAGTTCCTGCTCTATGGTTCAAGGGTTCTTGAATGTGCCATTGACCGCTCAGCAAATCAGTAACTTTATTAACAATGATGATTTATAGTAATGTGATTGCTGGTTGTTCGCTGGTAGTAATTTAGTGGCAAGTAAAGCACAGGACACCACCCATAACGCACGAGAAGCGTAAAAATTCCTGTTTGTTTATTATTATTAAAAGAAAGGGGGATTCAGACAGACGTATCTTTATTGCAGTCATAGGAATGTCCAGTGTAAAAGAAATCTCTAAAATGCTTTTCACTAAACAGTACTTTAAACTTTAATAGACCAGTATTATGACAATGAAAGCTCAATTTTCACTAATTAGAAAACTGGGTCAAGTCTGCTTTGAACAAGGACGTCACTTACGTCATTTGCCATCAACGTTTCTATTTATATTTTCACTGATAAATCTGTTCCACAGATAATACTTACATGAGAATGTACGTATATGTAACTATTTCGTGAATTTTTTTATAATAGAAGCCCCCTTTTAATATGATTTCTTACAGGTTTAAAATATGAAATATAATGATTATTAAACGCATGGAAGGTATTAAATTTTGTCACTGTTTTTTGAGCGAAAATTGTTGTATGGCTATGTTACGTGTATTTTGATATTTTTATATGTAGTGTTACTTATTATTAATTTTATTAATTGCTATAATTGCTACAATAGCGATTTTTTGTCAACAATACATTTGGTTAGACCATTGTTATTATCATAAAATGCGCATCTGTTCTCGTAAAATGACGATTTCCTAACATAACATAACATTTCATTTGTGCGCGATGTGTAATGCGGAAATCACATGATTGCCAACATTAAAAACCTTCGTTGTCACGTCTGTAAGTAAAATTTAACTGATTTGGGCATCATTCTGAGCGGCATATGTAAGTGAAACAAAAGTGCGAGGATTTGGAAGTAGTAACTAGACGTAATTTTATAGGGCATGTGCAGATATCGACAGCTTTAGTTTCCGATACCAACTATCAGAATTTTTTCAGATATATATCAATACAGGTCAAGTCTAGACATCGATATTTACGATCTATATTTGAAATAAAAATAGACTTATATAGGTGAAGCTTAGATAGTGTTATCTAATAATTACTGGTGAACTAGAAAATATTAAGGGCTGCTATCGGTACCTCGACTTGACCTATATAGCTCTATTCCAGATACCTAATAAGTATTGGTGAACCACAAAATATGAAGGGCTGGTATCGGTAACTAGACTTTACCTATATAGGTCATGTCTAGATAGCGATACCAACCCTTCATATTTTCCTTTCACATATAGATATTACACATATGAAGATCTGGTATCGCTATCTAGACTTGACCTATATAGATCAAGTCTAGTCACCGATATCAGTCCTCTATACTTTTGGTGAACCATAAAATATGAAGGGCTGGTATCGGTAACTAGATTTGACCTGTATAGGTCAAGTCTAGATAGCGATACCAAGTAATATTATCTGAAATATGTTTTAGCGTTTTATTTTGTTCCAATTTAATTTGTTCCCACTCTAAACCCCCAATTTCCCGCGGTACTCCCGTTAGAGTTTATGAATATTAGTATTAATTACAACGTGTTGTATTTATGGGATTTATTTTTTGAACATTTTTATATGTTCCAATTTAGCATTCTTCCAGCCAAAATCTCCAATTTTCTCGCGGTAATCTCATGTTAGTTAAATACCTTTTATACCAAACAGATAGTTATTCTCTTGTCACATTTCTATAATTTCGCTGCATATTTCATTTGTTACCTGATATTCGTTGTCGTTCTTTAAAGATTATAATGTTTCGTAGTCTCATTTAATTGGCGTCGTATACACATTTGTATATTCCAACCACAGACATACATTATGTGTGTGACTCCAACGAAAACCGGCAATTAATACACTCAATTGCTTATTATAATGCGATCCTTGTATCATAAGTATCGTGACCGTAACGTCTCTGGACAAGGTATGACGTCATTGTTCAAAGCCGACGACTGGTATCGGACACCCGACTTTATCCAAAAACTCGATAAGCTGAAAAATTGGCTCAATGGCGTCATATATTACGTCATTCTGTCCATTATTTATATTTATTCTTATTGCAAACCGCCGATAATAATGGAACTGAGATATTTAAATGAGTATGCACCAAGGTTAGAATATTCCTTGGTATGTAGGCCTACGTATGTGTTGGTATCTCGTGAATTTTTTAAAATAAAATAAAAAAAAGTGATTTTCGAATGTAGTTTCTTACAGATGTAAAATATGTATCGAAGTGTGCTAGCGCGTTCGAGATTTATCGAAACCGCAGCCCGTGCAAGCGTCCTTCACAATTACCTATAATATAATTGCCGCCGTGGAGTAGCCGAGCGGTCTAAAGCGCCTCGCTGTGGAGGTTCGAGTCCTCCTTAGGGCATGGGTGTGTGTGTTGTCCTTAGGTTAGTTTACCTAGGTTTAAGTAGTTTGTAAGCTACGGACTGATCACCACGCAGTTTGGTCAGATAGATTTACAAAGATTTATAATATAATTAATCGTATGCAAAGTATTAAATATATAATTGTCATTTATTTTTTCAAAGTAAATGCTATGTAAAGTGTATTTTGCTTCAATTAGTGGAAATCAAGTGTTTATGGAAGTAGTTATCATTTTGTGGAAAATGGTAGACGTAGAAAAGTATAATGCGAAGAACTTGGGATGAATTCTAGTGTCCCATACCACCCGTCGGCTTTGAACAAAGACGTCGTATGCTACGTCATTGTGCCGGTCGCTGATATTTGCGGTTATTCCAGATGATTTTGTATGTCAGTATATTTCTTTCGATTTCGTAGTTATATCACGAAAAATAACAGCATTCTTCCTAACATTCTTATCAATCGTGTCAAGCAAGTTAACTCTAAACGCCAGTCCGTCAGATGAGCACTCCCTGCTGGAGTGGGGGTTAAATTTATACTTAGCGCAGCAGCGGCGCGGTTTGCCGATGTTGGAACAAAATGTTCGCTTTGCAAGGATAAGTAATTCTATTGACCGGACAAGGGCACATAATACCATAGACTGTGCGAGTCCCTGTCTTTGCTGTGTTGTGGTTCGAAACCAACATCTAAAATTACCCGAGCTACGTGGCTGAGTTTTCGTCATTATGAGGTGAAATCATGCGTTGATTTTAGCACTAAAACTACTTCCCGTATTTCTATTACACATCTAGTTGTAAAGGCAATGTAATTTCATCTTAATATGAATGCAATTATTGTCGTGTTTACATGTTCCAAGGTAAAAACTAAGTTACCGTATCGCCAGTTATTTTTAAAAGCAACGGAATTACATAGCCTGGGTGTTCGTGGTGCGCTATGAATCTTTTACTTTTGGCACGTTCTGAATGTGATTATCGATGCGATGATTATTCAAGCTGCTCTTGAGCGAGTTTATATATCAGCAAGTGCGTCATTTCTGATGAAAATCGGTTTTCAGTAACGTTATACAATGCTAAAAATTCATACAGAGTATTCATTATAACTATACAATTGCTTCTTGCCGACTGCGTCGATGTTTCATCACTACCCTTTTATTTAAACAGCCATTTTTTTGCTTGATTTACGTTTCGGCGTCACCGACTGTGGCAGAAGTCTCAAAATTATAAACGATTGTATTCCTTTAGAATCGAGCATTATGTATGCAATCATATGTCAGCTCCTATAAAAGCACAAAAAAACATCTCGTGTATTGTTGAGGAATCGTAAGAAAACTGATGCTGATGAGCAAACTGATATTTCGTGTTCCACTCAAGTGTCATATTAAAAGAATCACAGTACAACGAAAAGAGGTCTTTCGTTTAAATCTGCAGTTGTATTGCTTGTAAAAAGAACTGTCAATACGTTTCATCTAATCTCATGTAAAACTGTAGCCATCAATTTAATATTTCAGTTGCGAGGAAATAACGCCAACTTTATTAATAAATGTGTAGTAATAATAATACGAATAGAAGCTTTATTGTTATAATTACTTCGAAAGTGGCAGATATAGAAAAGTTTAATGCCAAAAAATTGAACAAAGTCCTGAATGATAAAAGGCGGAACAATTTAAATTTTTGCAATCTTCTGGGCTTATCGGGGATAGCCTACGTGTTAGTGTAGTGTGTGCGGTGTTAATATGTCCCTAGTGGAAGTGCGTAAGCCGCGCACTGCTGGTGAATGCGTGCTGTGTAGGAAGTGTAACGTATGGGGAGCTATCAGGCGCGGCACACGGCTCGACAAAATTTGGCTCAGTTTAGAAACTATTATGTTGGTATACTATTTCTTGTAACCATAATTCTGTTGAATCGGTTGTTAATAAGGCAGAATTTACAAGATCTACTGTAATAGATTGGTTAACTTTCTACAGGGAGGTGTGCAGCGAATTCATCAAATACAGGAGTTCTTTGGGTGGGCCGGGTGTCATTGTTGAAGTTGACGAATCAGATTTTGGGAAACGTAAAACTGGGAGGGGTCATGATGTTGTAGGGATATCGCTTTTGGGCTTGTAATTCCGGGGGAGGGGGTGTGTGATCTTATATTTCAGGTTGTACCAAATCGTACGAAAGATGTTTTAACGTCATTAACAGTTTGTGGATGCAGGTTCTGTTGTTATTTCAGATAGTTTTGCTTTGTATAGGGCACTAGCTGAAACCCGCGGCTCCGCTCGCGTGTAGGTTGATTATGATGGATAATGCGCGAAACGTCAAATCAGATTTTTTTTAAAAGAACTGTATTAAAAGAAATTTCTTTTACTGCTTTACTCATTTATTGTTATATTTCTTTATTCGTATGCTTATCCTTACAGAGAAAGAGCTGAAGACATTGTAACACAAAATATGGTCTGTGGCATCACGCTTCGTTGCATGTAACCTCCTTGCCATAGTCGCAAACGTCATCGCTGGCCTTTATTCAAATTTTTTTAATAGTTTGACGACTTTGAACCACCATATCTTCCACTCCCTTATAGCTATCGGCATGGTACTGCTATGGTGTACAACGGGAGACTTCGGACAACAATTACACACAGACCATTCGTTTACGTTCTGTAGTTTTTTCGGCAGAGCGAAATATTCACACACACACACACACACACACACACACACACACACACACACATATATATATATATATATATATATATATATATATATATATATATATATATATATATATATATATATATATATGCACGCACGCGCGCGCGTAGAATTTTGTATACATCGATAACTTTCCATCCCAATATACCCCACACTTTTAACATTATTAACCGTCAAGCAACAATGCATCTAATAAAACCATTTTCAAAGAGTAAATATAATTTTCAAAGAGTAATTATTGTTCCGCATTTCGCGTTATATTCTTCAAATTCCTAAATATCTATCAGATCGCTATAAAACCGTGCCTAAAACCTTCCGCAGGTATAAATTACTAACTGTACCAATATTCAAGACTCTGCGTCTTGTCGTTCGGGCGTGATAAGCGTACATCTGACAGACATTCACATTTATAGATATATAGTGGACCATAGCGGTTATACACATCTAACAGTAAACCACAAACAGGAATTTAGAGACTAAATTGTATTAATACAATAGAAGGCTACTGGGGGCCAGTTAAATCAATGGGAGGGGGAAAAGGTCAACTGCACTTCAAGAACTTTCGATGAATATTGTTGGAGGAAATGTAACCCGAAAGGTTTTTGTAATTTTAAAGCTTTCTGAGAATTATTATTGAAATGTACACACCTGTTTTAGAAAATTAGTTGACGGTAGACATAATGGATGGGGGTGGGCAGATTAAATTTTACGTACCATTCTGGGGCCTCATAGGACTACGCAGCTAACGTGAACAATATGATAGGAAAATGGTGATATTCTCAGAAATCCACATAAAATGAAAGGCTTCACCAGTGTTTATTTCTGGGTGAGCACCGAAGGATCATCTGTACCGTCTTTCTTTAAATTTTACTAAGATTTCCAACCATCGGTAATCACTTTCGTTCCTGGCAAAATGAACTTCTTTATTAGCGGTACAAGTGTTGCTTCTGATCTTGGTTCCACACGCAGAATGAAGCACTTTCGGGTTTCCCTCTCAATACCCACGTATGTTCTGTGTCGTTCTTCATTTTTCGTCCTCTCCCGTGTTTTCTGGTTGAGACGGGGGTTTCATCAACCTCGACAACTTCTCCTGCCCCTCCAATAGGAACACAGCCACAATCAGATAACAAATGTCGCGACAGCAGCCGTGACAGTCGCAAACGGTATTAATGGTAACGTCGGTCTCTGCAGCGCAAGCTTCTAACGTCTACTGCCGCATTCAACACGCAACTATTACGAGACGTTTTTCGATACTCAGTTTCGTGTTGGCAAACCAAGTGTCGGTCGGAACCGATGTCCTTTTCTTGCCCTTGGAGCAAGTCAGTTGGTGAGGAAAGCCAAGCTGTGAAGCTTTCTTCAGTGCCACAGTCCACACAACGCCTATTTGGCAAAAGTTCTAGTTCCCAGCAAACCTGAACACACTTCTCCAAATACGGTCGGGGGTTCGAATCCCCCCTCGGGCATGGATATTTGTGCCGTCCTTAGTATAAGGTTGTTGATAAGTAGTTTTTAAGTTTAGGGACTGATGACCCTGTAGTTTAGTCCCATAAGCTTAACGGACATTTGAACATTTCTCCACAGAAGAAATCCGCGGAATCAATGCTGACCATTCATCCATCTCAATGAACTCACAACTAGCGAACAACAATTAGAACACGCGATAAATTAATTCCGAACAACGAAACGTCAAATTCTCGACTTTTGTCCTTCGCGCGTGCGACACTTTGTCGACAGACTAGCTGAACCCCCGCTGCTTCACAACGTTGCACCAGTTGTTTTTTTCTTTCTTTTTTTTTTTTCTTAAATCCTGATGAAGAATCCATATCTTAAGTTTCGTAGTTATAGCTTGAAATTTGAGTTAACAGCACCATATTTTTGATAATCAATTGTTGCATCTCGTATTTCACCCCCTTATTGGTCGAATTTCCAAAAATACCGAAACACGTGTCTTTGAAATTTGAACCCCGAATCCAAATCCGAAAATTTGTAGTTCTAACTTCAAAATTGCCTAAATAGCAACATATTTTCGAAAAACACCCCCTCTCCAATTTAACCCCCGTTGATGGTTGAATTTCGAAAAATACCGAAACACGTATTTTTTAAATCATAACAAACAATACAAATACCAATATTTGCAGGTATAGCTTCAAAATTGACTTGACAACAAAGTGTTTTCGAAAATAATTTTTGATCCCCTCTCTTACCCACTTAGTTTTTGAATTTCCAAAAATACCGAAACTCTTGTCTTTTTAATCCTGATAAACAGTCCATATCCTAAGTTTCGTAGTTATAACTTGAAATTTAACAGCAACATATCTTTGAAAATCAATTTTTTGCGTAACCTATTTTACTCCCTTACTGGTCGAATTGCAAAAAATGCCGAAACACGTGTCTTTTAAATTCGAACCCTGAATTAAAATCCGAAATTTTGTAGTTCTAGCTTCAAAATTGCCTAAATAGCTACGTATTTTCAAAAAACGTTTCATCCCCTATTTCACCCCCTTACTGACGGAATATCGAAAAATCGCTTCTTAAATGACGCCTACAGAGTGAGATCGACACCCTCCACAAATTTCAAGTTTCTATCTTCAGTGGTTTGGGCTGGGCGATGATGAGTCAGTCAGTCAGTCAGTCAATCAGTCAGTCAGTCAATCGGGACACTTCCTCTTATATATAGAGATATCGCTCGCAATGCTAGAGCAATATGCATAATTGGAGCTATATATATCGTTACAATTTCGAGAGACAACGCTTCTAGGAAATTACACTTATTTTTTGTAAACAATACATTTATATGGACATCATTGTTATTATGATAAAACTCGGATCTGTTCTCGTAAAACGACGCTTTCTTAACAAAACATTTGCATTTGTGTGCGATTGGCTAATGGAAAAGTGTCATCTACATCTAGGTATGAGATACTTTGCAAATCACTTTTAAGTGCCTGGCAGAGGGTTCATCGAACCACCTTTATACTCAGTAGCGTAACTAGGACTTGGATTTTTTGGAGGGGGGGATAGATCTGCTTGACGAGCAAAACTTTAGTCAGTTCCCAGACAGACTACCATCTACCACTCCCTTTGAAGAAACTAATTCACTCCCTTCCAATGAAACCTTTTGGTAAAACACAACAAGTTTTCAGTCTTTACCTTTACCAGATTGCTGTTATACTATTTCTTTTCTTTCTTTGTTTGTTTGTTTCTTTCTTTTTTTTTTCTTTCTTTCTTTCTTTCCCCCCATAGTTACGCCACTGTTTGTACTATTCATCTCCCATTCCATTCTCGAATAGCGCGCGAGAAGAACGAACATCTGAATCTCTCCGTTCGCTCTGATTTCTCGTATTTTATTCTCATGATCATTTCTACCTATGTAAGCGCTAGTCGCGCGCCTTGGTTGCACAGTGGTAGAGTGCCAGACTACAAATCCAAAGGTCGTGGGTTCGATCCCCGCCAGGTCCTAGGATTTTTATCTGTCACTTTCCACTTCTTTCACCTCTGGCAGTGTTGCTGATGTGAAAAATACCGAGTAGCACCGTGGTTCGGAACCCACGTTAAACTGTAGGTCTCCCTATAACTGGCTGGATAAGTCAGTTCGAAGGTCGGAGGAAGGCAACGGCATACCACCTCCAAACAGGACCATGCCTAGTAAGGCACTGTGCTGTTCAATCCAATCTTCGGATTGTTGGCTGCTTTACTTTAAGTGGTAGTCAACAATATATTTTCGCATTCGGAGGAGAATTTTGGCGATTGGGAGTTTCGTAAATAGACCACGTCGCAGCGATAAGCGCCGTTGTTGTAGTGATTCCCATCCCAGATCCTGTATCATTTCCGTAACGCTGTCTCCCCTGTATCGTGACAGTACGAAACGAGCTGCCCTTCTCTGGACTCTTTCGATGGCTTCCGTCAAATCCATTTGATAAAAATCCACACTGGGCAGCAATACTACAAATGAGGACGCACAAGCGTAGTGTATGCAGTATCTTTAGTAGTTCTGTTGCATAATTGCCAACATTAACAATCGTCGTCGTCAGAGCCGCAACATGACTACCACAATAGAAAATGCGCAGAAAGTAATCATTTACTTGTTCCATTTATTTATTTGTTCCATAAGTAGCTTTTACGATTTTGTTCTTGACAGCGCTATACGAGTCGTGCGACACGCACCAGGAAGTCGTCGTCAGCTGCAGCGCCCCTTGCGGTAGACCGTCCAACTACAGAGAAGCGTTCAAACGGTTCGCATTTGTTGAGTCGCCTGCTTCACGCATCTACTTGGTTTGTCGTCAACTTACAGCAAACGAATCGCCGCGTTAACATCACTTTTCGAAACTGTATGATAGATTGTGATGATTGCAACATTTATTTGTATTTTAGACTGCCACTGTGAAACTCTATTTGATTTCGTGCAGGTCATGCTTAACTACGTCGCTCACATGTGTTAACGCCCTCATTATAAAATGCGATTACATACTTCTAGCCCCTGCGGTTGGAGGCGCCTATGTATATGATGAACAAGCTCATACATAGACCTTTAACTTTGATTAAGCTGCAAATAATGCTCACCAAAAACAAATATTTCATCAGTTAACTGTTGTTGTTGTTGTTGTGGTCTTCAGTCCAGAGACTGGTTTGATGCAGCTCTCCACCCTACTCTATCCTGAGCAAGCCTTTTCATCTCCTCATAAGAACGACAACCCACATCCACTTGAATCTGCTTACTATAAGCGTCTCTTGGCCTCCCTCTGCGGTTTTTACCCCACACACTTCCCTCCGACCCTAAATTCACAATTCCTTGATGTCTAAGAATGTGTCCTACCAATCTATCCCTTCTTTTAGTCAAGGTATGCCAGAAATTTCTTTTCTCCCCAATTCGGTTCAGAACCTCCTCATTAGTTACGCGATCCACCCACCTAATCTTCAGCATTCTTCTGTAGCACCACATTTCAAAAGCCTCTATCCTCTTCCTGTCCGCACTGCTTATTGTCCATGTTTCACTCCCATACAAGGCAACACTCCACACAAATGCCCTCAGAAAGGACTTCCTTAGGCTTAAATCAATATTCGATGTTAACAAATTTCTCTTTTTCAAAAACGCCTTTCTACCCATTGCCATTCTGCATTTTATATCATCTGTACTGCGACCATCATTTGTTATTTTACTGCCCAAGTAACAAAACTCATCTACCTCCTTTATTGTTTCGTTACCTAATCTAATTCCTTCAGCATCACCTGATTTTCTTACACTGCACTCCATTACCCTAGTTTTACTCTTGTTAATGTTCATCTTATATGCACCTTTCAGCACACTGTCCATTCCGTTCAATTGCTCTTCCAGGTCCTTTGCTGTATCTGACAGAATTACTATGTTTCAGGAAAAATAGCAAATATTTTAGAAGATGGTAATAAGACGATTTGCAGTTAAAATTTCATATAACGTGTGTCCAATTTTTATTGGGCACAGAGATACAGCTCTTGGTATGTACAACAAACTGATTTGGATATTTTGACTGATTCTTTCGTCGGTTCTTGGTCGATGACCATATTGACTTTTATTTAAATAACCGGTTTTCGACGTAGTTTAAAGTCGGAATATGTCCTAGTAAACCGAAAACCAGGTAACTAAGTGGAAATGAACGTGTACAACATACACAAAATACTACTTTTAAGTAAGTGTGATATTGTACTACCACAGTCTAATAACAGTCGCGACACTACCGCTGGTTTTTGTTATACTGGGCGACTGCAGCGCTCCTTGCGGACGTAAAGCCACGTCGCTCTGTATCGTATACGAGACGTGTGTTTGTTGTGTGTTTTGGTGTACGAAATGGTTTTTACGAAGGGAAGCGTGTGTAGTGCAATAAACTGCAGCAACAACAACAAGAATACGTCATATTCATCATTCTTTAGGTTTTCTACAGAGCCTGAGAGGTATGTGACATAAAGTTTCGGTAATGCTTATTTACAATTATCTAGTGAGCAACACACACATATTGAAGATTATTTCTTTTTAGGATCAAGAAATGGCTTATAAATAGCAGGCGACAAGATCCTTTGAATAAAGTTGCCGCGTATTTACGTGATAATGTCAAGTTCTGCTCGCTACACTTCGATGCAAACCAGTTCAGGAATGATGAACGGAAGAAGCTGATGTGGAACGCTGTGCTACATTGTTCGATGTTCCAAACAAACCACCGAAATTGGTAATGAAGAGGAAAATACCACAAATACGTTTTAATATAAAGGCGGAAGAAATTAAACTGTGTCCTGAAACAAGTATTACGACTGCGGTTGCTGCTACGTCACAGCTAGACACATTTTTGTCTGCGCATTCGAAAGTAACTCACTATAGAGGCAAATTTATAAGAAATGTATGAAAAAGAAGTGTTCATTGTTACCTTTACTAATGTTTGAAAGATTAAATGTTTTCTGTTTTATCTAATGGAAACCACAGTCTAACACACAAACCTGTTTACCTGAAACCACAGAGGCGTCTTATTTTAGAGACGATTGTCGCCCCGCCCCCTCCCACTCCTCCCTCATCAACGAACCAGACTGTGATAATGACTTAGGATCATTCATATAATATGACATTTAGACTGTCGTGTAATCGACGTAAAATTATCTTAAAATATCATATAAATGAGATAACCTCGTAGCAACATTATATTAGATGAAAGTTTCATAGCCAGTGGGTGTTCTCATAACTAAAAAGCAGGGGAAAAACATTGTTTCGCACCTTTTAACACCGGGAAGGCCAATTACATGCTTCTCATGTGCGAAATACTTTGTTTACCAGCAAAGTAAGGTGCAATGTCTGAAGAATTTCGTCATAAATATGTTGCAGTTAGCATCAGTTTATCACGAGTTTTTACTAAATTTACATTTGTTGATATTCAACTGACCCTTAGAAGTTCTATTATAGGCTTGTCTGCACAAAATACTATGTTTATCTATCACTACCGGCAAGGTAAGCTGCAAGCAATTTCTAAAGAATTATTTCTTAACATATTGCAGAATTGCAAAATGTTCAAATGTTTGTTAAGCTTATGAGACTTAACTAGGGGTCATTAGCCCCTAAACTTACAAACTACTTATGAACTACATACAAACTAGGACGGCACAAATATCCATGCCCGAGGGGGGGATTCGAACCCCCGACCGGCAGAATTGCAGTTTGTGTTCGATCACAACGAGTTTTTGCTCGGGTTACGTTTCTTTTACACTCAGATACTTAAATAAAGCTTGAATGCAAGAATATATACAATATTTAGCAAATCAGACAGAAATGTAATTACAAGCGGGCATTATTAATGTGTCGTATGGGGCGTTAAAGGACAGCCGGCTTTACGACCGCTTGGAGCGCTAGTGTCGCCCCAAGTGTCCGGCGGTAGCAGCAGTGAGTGTGGCGACTGTATTTACTGGACTGTGCTGCTACCAAGGACCGACGGATAAATCAATGAAAATTTCTTGATTTACATTTCCTCATACTAACAGCTGTATCTCTGCATTCAGTAAAATTATTACACGGGTTATATTAAATTGTTAATCGAATTCCTCTATAGTATCACCTCCTAAAATACTTACGACTGAGTCGAAAAACTTGGTTCCTCTGATCAGGAGACAAGTCCACATTCTCAAACAAATTCGCGACGGCTTCATTTGTCGGCTGGGTTCCGCACTCGGTCGTCTGCGCATGCGCGAAGCACTTCCACACGCGTGAGAATAGGCTCCACCCTGTTCCGCCTGCTAGCGATCGTATGCGAGCGTCTTGTGCAAGCGGACGCGTCTACACTGGACGCGGACGGCGTGACCGGTGCATCATGGGTAATCTCGTTAGCACTCATTTCCCGTGTAGTAGAAAGGGCTTAAGTAAAATTTAACTGACCTTGGCATCATTGTGAGCGGCACATTAAGTGAAACAAAAAAAATGTGACCATCTGGTACTGCCGGCCGCAGTGGCCGAGGGGACTGCGGCGCGCCAGTCACAATCTGCACGGCCACTACGGTCGGGGGTTAGAATCCCCCCTCGGGCATGGATATTTGTGCCGTCATTAGTATAAGGTAGTTCATAAGTAGTTTGTAAGTTTAGGGACTGATGACCCCGTAGTTAAGTCCCATAAGCTCTACAAACAATTTACACTTTTTTTTTAATCTGGTATTGGTAACTAGACGTAACTTTTATAGGTCATGTTTAGACATCGACACCTACTAAATACCTACATACGGATACTGTCCTTTCCGATTCGCATTTTTTCAGATATATACAAATACCCACTATGAGTGAAACAAAAATATTAAAAGTTGGTATCGGTTACCAGACTTGACTTGTATAGATCAAGTGTAGACAGCGATATCCATGAACTATATTTGAAACCAAAATTTGGCATTGAAAACTAGACTTTGGTATGAAACTTCCTGGCCGATTGAAATTGCGTGCTGGAACCGGGACTCGAACCTGGGACCTTTGCCTTTCGCGGGCAAGCGCTCTACCTACTGTGCTATCCCGACAAGACTCACGATGCCGCCTCACAACATTACATGCTTTACATTCTGTAATGAATAACGTAGAAGTAGATATCATCGGAGTAGTGCAGCAACTAAAATCACTTAACAAGAACAAGTCTTCTGTATACCCATTAGATTTCTATCTGATTATGCTGAACCGATATCTCCTTACTTAACAGCCATATACAACCGCTCTCTCATAGAAGTATCTGTACCAAAAGATTGGAAAGTTGCACAGGTCACACCTATATTCAAGAAAGGCAGTAGGAGTAACCCACTAAACTACAGGCCTATTTCATTGACGTCAATTTGCAGCAGGGTTTTGGAACATATCCTGTATTCAAATATTATGAATTATCTCGAACAGAACGATCTATTGACCCAAGGTCAACAAGCATTTAGAAAATATCGTTCATGCGAAACACAACTGGCTCTTTACGCGAAGTGAAAGGTGCTATCGACAAGGGTTCGCAAATCGATTCCGTATTTTTTGATTTCCAGGAGACATTCGACACCGTACCTGACAAACGGCTTTTAATCAAAATGCGTGGTTATGGTATATCGCAAATTTGCCATTGGATAGATTTCCTGTCAGAGAGGACACAGTTCGTAGTAATCGATGGTAAGGTATCGACTGAAACAGAGGTGATATCGGGCGTTCCACAGGGTAGTGTTATTGGTCCTCTGCTGTTCCTTATTTACATAAACGATTTAGGGGAAAATCTAAGTTGCTCTCTTAGGTTGTTTGCAGATGACGCCGTCATTTACCTTCTAGTAAAATCATCTGAAGATCAAAACCAACTGCAGAACGATCTGAATACGATATCAGTATGGTGTAAAAATTGGCAATTGACTCTAAATAATGAGTACGAAAAGAAATCCGCTAAACTTTGTTTACACGATAAATCAATCAAAAGTGAAGGCCGTAAACTCCACTAAATACCTCGGAATTACTATTACTTCAGTCTTAAATTGGAAAGAAGACGTAGATAATGTCTTGGGAAAGGCGAACTAGAGATTGCGTTTTATTGGCAGAACCCTTAAAACATGCAACAGAACTACGAAAGAGACTGCATAAACTACGCTTGTCCGTCCTGTTTTGGAGTATTGCTGCCCAGTGTGGGATCCTTATCAGGTGGCTTTGACGGAGGACATCGAAAGAGTCCAAAGAAGGGCAGCTCGTTTCGTATTGTCACGATACAGGGGAGACAGCGTCACGGAAATGATACAGGATCTGGGATGGGAATCATTACAACGGCGCTTATCGCTGCGGCGTGGGCTACTTACGAAACTCCAATCGCCAACATTCTCCTCCGAATGCGAAGATATATTGTTGAATTCCACTTACACAGGTAAAAATGATCATCAGAATAAAATACGAGAAGTCAGAGCTCGAACGGAGAGATTCAGGTGATCTTTCTTCCCGCACGCTATTCGATAATGGAATGGCAGATAAATAGTATAAAGGTGGTTCGATGAACCCTCTACCAGGCACTTAAATGTGATTTGCAGAGTATCCCATGTAGATGTAGATGTACACCCGCCAGTACCTCGCCTCCTACTTTCCAAACTTCACAGAAGCTGTCCTGCGTAACTTCCAAGACTAGCACTAGAAAGGATATGGTGGAGACACGGCTTAGCCACAGCGTAAGGAAAGTAGGAGGCGGTGTACTGGCAGAATTGAGATTGTGGGGCGGTGCCGTGGGTCGTGTCTGGGTAGCTCAGTGGTAGAGCGCTTGCCTGCGAAAGGCAAAGGTCCCAGGTTCGAGTCCCCGGTCCGGCACACATTTTTATCTGCCAGGAAGTTTGATATCAGTGCACACTGCGCTGCAGAGTGAAAGTTTCATTCTAGACTTTCGTAATTTGCAAGAATGCTTGCAATCGAAGTATGTCGGCCATGAGACAATGTATATATCGAAGACGTTACTCTGTACCGGTTGCGCCGCTGATGACGCGCGACTTGCAGCAAAGTGAAACAGCCGCACTGGCTGAGTGACTCAGAGGCTAAATAAAGCCGGCAGAGGTTATCTGGGGCAGGCCGGCAGCGCGGCGAGTGTCTGGCGCCAGGACCCGTGGCGCCAGCGATTCTGCGTCTGCACACACCGGCCGGCCGCCACCTGCAGTCAGGTGCGCGGCGGAGGGTGGCTCCACCACCGCCAGTCAGGGAGAAGCGGACGCTCGTATGCGTGCGTTCGAGCCCTAATCTGTCTTAGCTTTGCCACCTTTACGCCACACAAGTTCGCGGCAGTAGAGTCGCTACGCCGTCAGCTCCAAAGTCCGGCCTCTCAGTTTGGGCAGCAGCGCTCCTCGTAAAGCTCGCCGCTCCCCTCCGATAATCTCCATTTCAGTTCCCAAACATCCCCGAGACACTCTCGCATTGCTAAAACCTAACGTAACACAGCTTACCCTTTATTCTTACCACTGCTTTACTTCATAAAAACGTACAACTAAGTATACACTACGCAAAGCACCTCATGATAAAACCTAGAGTTATTCTGGTAGCATTGTATGATCCCTATTCCATTCGTGAACAACGCGTGACAAGATAGCTGTCGGTAAAATCCACTCTAGCTGTAACTACTGCCGTCTCTCCTGTTGTGGTCGCTTAAGAAACGTTCGTGGTTGTCCAGCTGTTCCCGGGACGTACTCTGCGGGAAGTTGAGCGGCAGGCTCCTGCGCGACACTCAGGTCCTCCTGCAGCGCCTGCCCGACTCCTCCGTTCTCCCAACCGAGGCAGACGAGGCACCGTGAGCAACCGGTCGTGCAGACGAGTTGCCAGCAACTGCTTTGCCCTGAACCTCACCTCCTCCACACAGGAGCAGTCCTGTCCACCTGGGACTGCCACCTGCTCTCTCCTGTCGGTTCGCGTCGCCCGTCGCTGAAGGCCGCTCTTTGCGGTCGCAGCTCAGTCCTCAGCAGCTCCGGCATTGCAGACGGCTGGCTTTCTCCCCCACTGTACTCGCTTACACTCAGGGCCGCTACCCAACACTACTGCACGATTCGCCGCGGCGGAGCGGCCGAGCGCATTGAGGCGCTATGCTAAGATGCGCCAGGCCGTTCGTCGTCGGGGGTTCGAATCCCCCCAAGTGCATGGATGTTTGTGCCGTCTTTAGTATAAGCTAGTTCATAAGTAGTTTGTAAGTGTAGGGACTGATGACCTCATAGCTAAGCCCCACAAGCTCTAAAACTTCTGCACGACTCACCAGTACGCTACAGGTCTCCCTGCCGTTCGCTACGGACTTTCGGGAGTTTCTCATACTCACTCATCATCGGCGACGAGGCAACTTCCGACGTTACCGACGAAGGCAATTTGTGTCCTTTTTAGGTTAGAGGGACGTTTGCGATGGCCCTTATGTAAGATATCTGCTATAAGAAGGTATACATTTCATATTCAAACGTACTGCGAATTTTAGACTAGTGTCAACCTATTCAGGCATGGGTCGTTTATCTTCGGTTGCAGGCTTATGTGTCGATGCCAATACTATCGATATTGAGGACGGTGATAGTATTGTTGGCGGGAAGTACGGTCGTGATTAAGGAGAGGGCAGACTTTGCTAGGCACTAGGCGCACGGATGAGATTGCAGAAGCGTGGGGACCGTGGTTGTGTACCGTTTTCGTTCCGGCAGGATAGACGAGGAGATGAGGTTTTGTGACTTGAATGCTGAGCCAAGCTGTTTAGGATATAGAGACGAAAGGTATAGATGACGTTGGATAAACGATCTTTTGACCTTTTTATAAGGCCAAGTTTTTCATGAAATACTTGGCATGTTTCTATGGAACAACTTCGCATTGTTAGGCTGAACTGATGGTAACAGTAACGGTCGGGAAAGATCTTGCTGTTAGCTTGTGGTCTCACGATTCATGCTAGGGATCCCTTTCTGTGTTAGGAAAAGTATTTATTGTAATAGTTTAGTTTGAGATTCCGTTTTTTTATGAAATAGGAATTTCATGGGTAGTGTTCTTGAAATATTGTATTGTTGTAACATTTTGTGTAAATCGAGTTAAATTTAATAAAAGTAAAGAAATGTTTATCTTAGTTTAAAATTAATTTTGTAGGCAGATTAAATATCTGAGTCATATTTATCTCTGAAAGATTTTAAAATCCAAAATATAACGTTGGTAGTAATTTTCATAAAGTTACATCATTTAGAAAGTAAAACAAGATATTTCATTTTTAATAATTAGTTAGAGTTTCATGACAGATTTCCAGTTTATCCCTCCTCACATTTTTAATGAAAGTGCCATACATGTTTTCTGTAGTTAGTTTTCCAGTAGTTAGTACAGCACGAAGCAGTTTAGTGTTGCGCAAATGTATGCAGTGTGGCTAAAGTAAAATTAAAAAATAATAATAAAAAATCCAGGTTATTAAGTGAAAGTAATCAAAAAGTGAAAGTGAGAAAGAATAAGTTTTTGTCAAGCTTACAGTTCAGTATGATTTACACATCTCAGGGTAGGACAATTCAGTGTTCAGGTTAACAAGTGTTTGCACTGAGTCAGATTGCATTGATAAATATTGTGTTCGTTACATTCCGTTAAAGATTGTTAGTTCAGTCAGAAACAAGTTGGTAGGGCCACAATGATTAACACAGTGATTTTTGTTATCAGTAATTTTCAGAAAGTTAACTTTGTTACGACATTTTCATACAGAAACAATTAGCAGTTTGTCTCATTATAATAAACATTACGCAGTCGGATAGGTTTTGCAATATCTTTACATTCCCATAGAATACAGTTAAAAATACGCAGTGAGATTAACATAACGTTGTGCAGTGGCATTCAGGTAGAACAAGTTGAAGCACATTCAGCTACATTTCATTCAAGTAGCGTCAGTCAGTTACATTTCTTAGATGATGTGGTAAAATACATAACTTTCGCCAGAGACGTAAACTTTGTAAGAGAGGAGGACAAGCAAGAAACTTTCACTTTGACACCTCAGAATTTAATTGCAAATATCGCCTCAGCCGATCGTCTGAGATGAAAATTCGATGAGCGGATTTGTGGAGGAGAAACTGGTCTCCACCTCGGCCTCGTCACTTTGTTCGGTGGCTCGCGCTGTCGGGAAGATATAATTCTTGACGTGGCTCTACACTTCTATCCTTTTGTTGTATGTCATTTAGGGGTGAACATATCGCTGGAAAATTTACAAAAGATCATGAATCATAATTGATATTAGCATTCATAACTACTGGGAAAGGTTTCGTTATTTCTTTGAAAACAAGAAGGCCGAAAATTATCAAAATAAATATCGTCCCACTTTTCCAGATTTTCCGCCAAATTACTCGATATCATAAATGTGAATGTCTGTTCGGTGTACGTTTGTCACGTGTGAACCACTAGAGATAGAGTTAAAAATTTGTACAGTCACTAGTGTCTACCCGGGGAAGACTTTAGGCACGGTTCTATGGCGATCGGATAGCTATTTGTGTATATTAATGTGAATGTTCGGTGTACGCTTATCACGTCCGAACGACAAGAAGCAGAGACTTAAATATTTGTACAGTTACTAATTTATACTTGAGGAAGGTTTTAGACACGGTTTTATAACAATCTGGTAGATATTTAGTAATTTGAAGAATATAACGCGAAATGCGGAACAATAATTACTCTTTCAAATTATATTTGCTCTTTGAAAATGGTTTTATTGGTTGCATTGTTGCTTGAGGGTTGATCGGTGGAGTATATTGGGATGGAAAGTTACAGGTGTATATACAATTCTACTTGTGTGTGTGTGTGTGTGTGTGTGTGTGTAATTTTTCGCTCTGCAGCGAAAACTACAGAATGCAAACGAATGGTCTGTATGTAATTGTTGTCCGAAGTCTCCCGTTGTACACCATAGCAGTTCCATGCCGATAGCTATAAGGGGATGGAAGATATGGTGGTTGAAAATCGTCAAATTATTAAAAAAAAATTTGTACTGAAGGCCAGCGATGACTTTTGCGACTCTACAGCAAGGAGGTTACATACAGCGTGATGCCACAGACCATATCTTTGGTCCATGCGTGTTACAATGTCTTCAGCTCTTTCTCTGTAAGGATAAGCATGTGAATAAGAAAATAAAGAATAAATAAATGAAGCAAAAAAAATAGATTTGACGTTTAGAGCATTACATCAAGTGATCGATCTGTGACATTATTACAATCATTGTTGATTTTCGTGATTGGATTCTTCGAAACGAGTGCATTTTTACGTGTGATTTGATCTACACTACTTACTTTCCTGATAAACGGTAAGTGCATAGACTTCTGCAATCTGATAGGAATATTTTTCAGTTCCGCTTTATCAGCGACATTTCCTAAAAATGAGTGAAATTAATTACATTACTTTAATTGTTATTTTAACTTGATAGATAAATGTGCATTGCGTTACTTTACACGTATTACAACAGTACATCTACTTTTAATAGATCACATTCAGACAACATGCCTAAGGAAAACGTCATTATCAAGAAACACTGTTGGAGCAAAACGTATTAAAACATGAAGAGCAAACTAAAATGAAGACCAGCGCGAGATAAGACTTCCACGAAGTAGGGACCAGAGGACAGCAATGGCGAACGTGGAACCCCCACTACAAGCTGACAACAGGCGACGTGCGGAACGAGAGCGAGCGGAGCCGCGGGCTTAAGCTAGTCGTGTGTATTCTGGCTGAGAGGTTTATAGGACTCTCAAAGCGACGGGAAAACATTAAAGGGGGTCCTAGAACACCCCATCGCGTACTTTTACTGTGAACATGCTTGTGGTAATCCGCAAATTCGCTTTACGATTATCTCGCTTCAATTCCCGTGTTTACTTTTTTCCTTCATAAACGACATCCATGATTTGCAAGGATTTCTTTATTCAGGCATAATTTTTTATATGGGATAAATGGTAATTTGGTAGAATCCGTGTACATAGAAGGAAACGGGATTGAGATCGATATATAATGAACGTTCGACTCTCGCTTCGGTACCAATGACGGAAAACTGGCATGGTGGAAGAGCTGATTTATATAGCTAATTACGATGTGGTTTTCTGACGTGATGATTGTATTAAATTTTGGCTTATCTCAAGGCTGGGATATCACCAGTTAGATTTGACACGTGGCATCGGCATATTGTGTAGGCGGCGTGAGTAATTGCGTTTTGGCTGAGTTGTAGACGATGGTATGTCATGGATGGCTGTAATACGTAATTTACGAGGATAACCACATATTATTTGTTATCTACAATACCTAAGTATTCAGATATTATCCCGTGTAAGTGTTTTCCGAGATTGTGATTACATCATGGGTAAAAGCTGACTAGTGGTATCCCTGTCTTCGGTTATGCCGATATTTCGGTATTTTCCAATAATGCTTGCAATCTAAGACCCTTGGCCTGAAATGATACATATCTGACGTACAACTGTAAATCGATATAGTATTTCTTGACGTACTAAAAAAAAAAAAAAAAAAAAAAAAAAAACCCCTTGTTTAACCTATACCTAACCTAACTTTTACTTTAAAAGAACGTGATCTGTAGCGTAGCCTTAAGATGGTCAGGTAGAGGTCAAACAAGGTTTTTTTTTTCTAGTACGTGAGGGCGCGTAGCGTCCGAATCTCCGTTTCAGGAACACTAAATCGTTTACAGTTGCATTTTCGATATATACCATTCTTGGAAATTACCGTTATTTATTTCGGTATTTCTAATGGCAACCAGATACTGAGTCGGAAAAGTACAAGAAAATGTCACAAATTCAATGCAATCAAAATACAATTTAAATTAACTGCTTCGCGTTTGTCAAATCGAATGTGGAGCAAGAATCGAACTTTGGATATATATCGATCGCAATGTCGTTTCCTTCCATGTACACGGATTCTACCAAATTACCGGATAAATTTATATTTGACCAAACGAAACTGACATAGGACGAAATGCCTTCCTGAATTCAATGAAGACAATAGCAAGCTGATTTTAAGTGATGGGTAAAAGGACGCAAAATGTGGTTCATAAGACAGTGTTCACGGAGTGTATGATTTTGTGCAGGAGACTTGTTTTCGAAAACTGACACGTTAAGTGTGCAAAGAACAGGCTGCATAATTCTACAACAGACTGAAGTAAGCAATACAGGAATTTAATTTGTGCTTTACTTTTGCGTAACTCTTTCGATGGTTATTCAAGACAGCAATTATGCAGTTATTTTTCCAGTCGCTAGGTGCTGTTCCTGGCTGCAGGGAGCTGTGAAAAGTGCTGCTAGAAGGGGAGCGAAATCTTGTTGGTAATCCGTGTGGAATCCTCACCCGACCCAGGCGGATCTCTGCTGCTAAGTGCTGCGGCTTTGCTGTTCTGCGAGCGCTCACCACGATGTCTGCCATTTCTGCGTCCCTGCGACGATTGGAAGGTAAGGTCGTATTAGTATCGCACCAGGTGAAACGGTCTGGGGAGAATGACTTCAGTATCTAGACCTCCTGTCTCTCATCTTGCACGAGGGCGTCAGTAACGGTCACTATTTAAATGAAAACGTGACTTCTGTCCAGTTTTCGGCCGGCATAAGAGGAGTTTGTTACTGTTTCTAGTCAAATCGGCAGGGGAAAAATGTTTCTTCGGCGTCATTACATTTCGTAATTATCACGTGTTGTTGCGGTGTCGGATTTGCGCAAGACTACTTGGAACTTTGGAAGCGGCCTGTGGTTATCACTGGCAGTGTCAGTGGGGGGAGGTCAGGACAAGGATAAGGATGAGGATAAGAGGCGGCGGCCGCCAGCGCCCACAGCAGGCAGCAGGCAGCAGGGAGAGGCGGCGTCTGGTGAGTAGCGCAGCTCCAGGCTCTGGCCGCCTAAACCAGCGCCAGCCTCCATTTCCCCCGACTATTGTGCGCAGCAGCTGGTGTGTTGACCACGGCGGACCAACGCTCGACTGGTGTGCAGCCGTGAGCGCTGGGCTGCCGTGTTAACAGCGACGTACGGAAAATTTGCCACTCTTCGGGGCCCGTACCTCGCATTCAGTTCGTCACTGGGATAAGCGGCAAAGTGTTTTGTGTAGCCCTTTGCCACCTGACCATTTTCATACATTTTTCCCGAATGGAAATACCGGTCGCAATTTAAACATTACACACTTCGTGAAAGCTCACCTGAATGGAGCGAGTCGGTTAGTTTTGTGGGTGGGCTAAGCTGGGCTTTACACGGCCCATAAAACCGCCGGTCCTTCGTGTTTGGTTCCTAAGAAAACTACCGTAAACGATAATGTTTTGTTAACAAAGCTACGAATTGTGAAGGTGGCAACTTCCATACTTACAATTCTTTATCGAAATTTTCACAGTATGTTCTTAACGTGATATTCTGAAATCTCTTATTTTTTTTTTTTTCCATTTTTCATCCGTTACTGTAAATCAGTTTTTCCCGCATCATGTGGGGTCGGCGTTGCTTTTCGGTTTCTTCTCTGCCATAAATGTCTATCCAGTGCTTCTTCTCTCTTCCAATTTTTTATTAATGTTCTGTAGAAACTGTTCTACCTAGAACCATTATTTATAAGTAATTATTAATATTAATAATGTAAATAATTATCATTATATTACTAAAAGCCCATTTAGGCTTTATGGCACAGCCTGTCACGAGGAATGACATCTTTCATTATACATGTATTATTACTTTTAAAAGTTTTTCGCTCAGAATCATAAGATCTTTATCTCGTAATGTATATTAAGCAATCATTAACACAACGTTGCTAATCATGTAGTTCGCAGCTAAGCTAAAATACACGCATATAATAACCTTAAATAAGTACCATTTCTCATCCCTTAATACTGGAACATTTCTCAGAAGATGCGACAAGGTTTTCTCATGAAACATTTTGTACTAAAGTGTAAAATTTATAATGTAGCCTAAATTGGCTTTTCATGTATAGAAACGTCAACGTTTATGTTGGATTTATACATATATATGTTATTTCATAACAATGAGGCCAGTTTACTTTACGTAAAATCGGTTCCCCAGGAGTATACTTCCCAATTGTTTCCAACGGAGCAAATCGCGTACTTCCATGAGGCAACTCATTCAATAGTATCTTGAAATCTTTCGTATACTTAGTCCAAGTACTATGATTTTGTTGTACAATAGGTTCTGCCTAAACGATTAATTTCTTTTATTACTCGTTCTGCTGGGTTACCTTGTGGAAAATATTTGGAAAGCCGTACATATGTTATTCCTTTCTCTTTCAAAAACTTCGTAAATTTTTCACTCACGAACTGACTACCGGTGTCGGTTAACAATCTAGAAGGAATACTAAGATGTTTGAAATAATCATCGCGCAAACACCGGATCACACTGGACGCAGTAGCTGTTTTAAGTGCATCTAACTTAACAAACTGCCCCTTTCCCTGTTGGTAGTTGACCAAGGAAATCAGTCGCACAAAGATCCCATAACCCTTTAGGTAAAATAGGAAAGAACTTTATTTTTCTCTGTTTCAGATCTTTTGTACGTTGACACATCACACACTTTCGAATACGCCACTACGGTCGAGGGTTCGAATCCCCCCTCGGGCATGGATATTTGTGCCGTCCTTAGTCTTGGCTAGTTCATTAGTAGTTTGTAAGTTTAGGGACTGATGACCCCATAGTTAAGTCCCATAAGCTATACAAACATTTGAACATTTTTTGAACTTTCGAATATTCCCTTTTACTAAACGCCCAAAGTTCTTGCAGAAATAGTATTTGTTCGTATGGGGTAATCATTTCTTAATACCGAAATGACCATATCCTATATGAATATACGCGATTAGATCGTCTATAGCATGTTTTGGAACACACTTTCCACCAATTTTTACACGGATAATTTCTCCAAAATAAGACCCCTTTATGAATTAACCAATGATGTTGCTGATATACTGGCAAATTGTTTTGTTTGACAGCGTTATACATTTGCTTCAAATAAGGATCAACATGTTGGTTCCTCAAAATCGTTTGAATCAAATCTATCTCTTTACATCCCTTCCTATTTTGTTTCATGAAGTATATATGGAATACTATTCCTTCTGCACTACTTGGATATTCTTTATTCATTCCTACGGGAAGACGTGATAATGTATCTGCAACTATATTTCGTTTCCCTTCCACATACACTACTGAAAAATCAAATTCTTGGAGGAACAAAACCCAACGTTCAAGTCTTTCTTGAAGTAGTTTACTATTTGTCAATAGTGATAATGCCTCATGATCAGTATATATCATAGTTCGATTTCCAGCAAGTAAATAGCGGAATTGTTGAAAGCCCCAAACTATAGCAAGTGCTTCCTTCTCTGTTAATGAATAATTCATTTCATGTTTATTGAGCACTCTACTAGCAAATGCTATACTGTGATGATTATCCGGATAATCAAATTCACCTTGAAGTATCTCGCATGAAATCCCATAATAGGAAGCATCTGATGACATTTTAAATACCTCCTGAAGCTTAGGATGATGCAAAATCCTGGATTGAGCTAGAGCTTTTTTAACATTGTCAAAAGCAATTCTTTCTGCTGGGCCTCACTTCCACTTACTATTTTGTTTTAACAAATTAAGCAAATCGGGACGCCTATAAAACCCTATGATCCCAATGAATGATTTTGTTTTTTAATTAGGATACAGGCAATTAACTATTGCTTTGACTCTCTTTGGATCAGGTTTTATGCCTTCCCTACTAACTATGTGTCCCAAATATTTTACCTCAGACACTCCAAAAGATGATTTACTTAACTTTACGGTTATCCCTCTTTCCTCGAATTTTGCTAATACCTCTTCGAGAATTTCATTATGTTCTTCTCATGATTTAGCTATAATCAATACATCGTCTACATATACCAATAACTTTTGCACCAATTCTGGACCTAAATGTCGGTCAAGCGCTCTCATGAAAACACTCACAGATACATTTAAGCCGAAAGGTAATACGGTAAAGTGATACAATCGTCTTTCAAAACGAAATGCTGTTACTGGTCTAGATGTTTGATGGAGCCTAACTTGCCAATACCCAGCTGTAAGTCAATTGAACTTATATATTGAATCCCTTCTAACCTTACTAGAATCTCTTCTATCGGTAAAGGCCTATCTCTCTCTACCTCTATATATTGATTTAACGTTCTTGCATCCAGCACAAGTCTCACATTTCCACAGGGCTTTCTGATAACAAGAAGTGCATTATTATATGGGCTGTTTGATCTTTCGATTATACCGTGATCTAACGTATTATTAATTTTTCCCAGCCGGTTCTTTTAAAGCTATAGGGAATTGATATGGTTTTACAAAGAGTGGTTTTAACCCTTTAGGTTTTAATTACATTCATACCCCTCTATTATCCCAGGTCTATCCGGAAACACTGCTTTATATTTGTATAATATGCCCAACAAGTCGTTTTTTCTTGTATACTCAATAGTGGACTACAGTGTACTTTCTCTTTTATCTGTTGTTGTAAGACGCTATCATCCACTCCTGTATCCTGAAATTTAAATTTATGTTCCGAAAATTTACGATTACAGTAGTCCGTAAAGACAGATAGTTGTTCTGTTTCCTCCTCACCAGTCATATTACAACTCACAAATGGAATTCTGTCCTCAGTATCTGTCATTTTTAAAATCATTTATTTACAAATTCTAGGACTGTTTTATACTTCTCCAACCACTCTAGTCCTAGTAAAGCAGATACATTTTTGTGAGTCACTACTAAAAAATTGTGATCACAACGTAAACCACCTACAGATAGCGGTACCGAGGCTTCCTCTTTGATATGCTTGCCTTTCATACCAGTAATTCCCACAACACTAACTCCCTTTACCCGATACGTTGGATAATTTCTATTTCTACTTATCTGTTCAAAGAATTCTGAATTTAACACACTGGTATCACTGCCAGAATCTAAGACAATATTTACTAAAAAATCTCCTATCTTACCTTTTACTGTTGGTTTTGTTTATTCTTCATTCATCACCTTCCCATCCTTCGAATAATTCTTCTCCTAATAGGCGTTCTTGTTTCCATTTTTGTAATCCTATCCTTTTGGGCCTCTTCATGACCCCCACCGAACGACATACTTCGTTTCACGTAAATTCATCAATCTCAACGATTAACGGTCGTTGATTGTTATTCGGGCCAGTATTCTGTATTGCTTCTGTATTACTCACATTACTCCTATTCTGATTCCTATTATTTCTGTTATTGCCCACTTTAGGTCGTTTAGTTTGACAAAATTGACTGTTTATGACATATCCTTCTCGTTTAGAATTAATTCTATTATCATAAAACCCATTTTTATTTCGCCTATTCTATTCTTCGTTTTTTTTCGGGGTTCATGTCAAGTTGACAAAGATATCGTAGCAAACTGTTTTTGTCACCACATCCTTTTGCTAGTAATTTAGATTATATTGAAACGGGCAAACGATTCGTTAGGACACTAATTAGCTGTTCTTCATCGGTTGGTTTATCTAAAAATTATGCGCGATCTAAATGCCACTTAAAATTTCGCTTATAGCCTCCCCACTTACGCCCATAGGGTCTAGAATCTATTAATTATAATGCTAATTTCTCTTGATCACCATAATTCCAATATTCCTGAGTAATCTACAGAATTCTGCCCTGTTTAATATCCCCCATTCCTGAGCTCTGCCTTCTAGTTTACCCATCGCATAATCTATCTTCTTTGTGTCGCCCCATCCTCCTTCAAAAGATTTTAGGAATAAAACGGGATGGACTCCATTGCCTGGTACAAAAGAAGGTATCTTCTTCGACCACCCACTGCCGCTTCCGAATCGCCATTCCTCTAGTTGCCTTTCACTCAGTTCATCCTCCGGCAATAAACCGCTCTGATCAATTTTATTGTCGTGCTGTGTTTTATTGTCGGACCTTTGGGAACCAGGAATCTCTACATTAATTGTGTCCACATCAGTGATGCCTCCCCTCTGACCACAGTTTTACTTTTGCGAGTTTGCTCCTCTACATTAGATATAGACAAACATAAACCATTTATTTGATTCCTTACACGTTCCAAGTCGAGTCTATCGCATTCTCTTTGCAACTGAATAATTTAGACTTGAACGTGTAACACATCTATGATATCATTTAATATCGCAAGCTCTGCGGTCTGTTTCTGTGACTGTTCGGCTTTAAACGAGTCCAAACCTATAGCTATTTTCTCTTTCACGATTTGGATTTGTTTATTGAAACCTTGTTGTACCTTAGAGAGCGTATCTTACAAATTAACCGTGGACGCAACTTTAAAACCACTTAGCTCTTCAGCTAACTTATCTTACTATTTATACCATGTTTTTCTACATATGATTCTTTTGTATGATCTTCTAGCTTATTATTGAAAGCAGCTATATTTAAGCAGAATTCATCCCTAAGTTCTTTGACAACTCGTTCTATTTTATCATTACATAGTGCTAAATTAGCAGTTACATGTTTTAAACCCACATTTATCTTGTCATTACATGCATCTATTTTATTATGCCTATGTCACCCTTAAGTCCTTTTAAACCAGTGTCTATTTTATTATTAAAAAAATGTTCAAATGTTTGTATAGTCTATGGGACTTAACTACGGGGCCATCAGTCCCTAAACTTACAAACTACTTATGAACTACTTACGAACTAGAACGGCACAAATATGCAAGCCCGAGGGAGGATTCGAACCCCCGACCGTAGTGGCCGTGCAGACCGTGACTGGAGCGCCTTAGTCCCCTCGGCCACCGCGGCCAGCTGGTTTATTATTAGATTGACCTATGTCACCTTTAAGTTCCTTTAAACTAACTTCTATTTTCTCATTAATCGCTCTTACACACTCTAAAAAAAAGTCCTTTAGTTCTTTCACCATACGGTTACAGTCACTTGCTTGGTTTTTTAGCGATAGTATACGTACACAATTAAATTTACTATACACATTAATACACGTCGTCCTGTGACGAAAATTTCCTGACGTTAATCAAGGAGAGCGCTGACATCAATTCACTGAAAGTGTTCACATATTTGGTTCTCCCACTCGCCGGATTAATAGTGTGATTGAGGCGACGATGGTGGTGGTGGTTGTTGCTCCTGCCCCCCTCCCCGGCAGCTCGAGGCCTGCAGCCCTGGTCCGCTCCCAGCAGTCGCCGCCTGCGCACAGTTAAACCCCCTGGCATCCCCACCAGGGCCTCCTCTTCACTTCTTGACGCTTCTTAGTAAGCTTGACCTGTTATTTTTTCTTGCATCCCTCAGGGCTGTCCAGTCAAATTGGTCGCCACAACTTCTTTACTGGTACATTTACAGGGCGACGACTATACAACAACTGCTTCATTGTATATTTTCTTTAACTCTGTATTATTTTCCTATGTAGAAGTCGTTCATACCAGATCCGAATATTATTCATTGCAGATTCGTCTTTTTAAAAAGCCTGCATAACGAGGGAAGTCATTTAATATAGAACCAGTAAATATAATTGCAGCGACTTCATATCTTACTTATAATGTTGTTGATCCTGTTTCTATCACAACCAACGCTCACAAACATAAAAGTTTATTTTTACTGCACGAGCGTTAATAGTTTTTGCTGTCATCTTTTATGGCAATTAAGTTTTCTGAATAATCTTGATTTCACTTACAAGTCTCTTGGATCTAACATTAGATATCAGTTGCTATTTACTTCGAAATATATTTTCGTGAAAATTCCACAGTCATAGATACTTCTACCCCGTCTTTGTGCATTCATGTTATCTCTGGTTTCCTTACACCCTGAATTTTCGAAATATCTTCAATCAATTTTAACCAGTTAATTTGCAAAATTAAAACTTTTACACACACTTATGTGTTAAAACTAGCAATCCTATAAGCTTGAATTTTTGAATTCAGTCACAGATTAATATGACAAAAATTAACATTTCCTTAATTCCACTTCAAATATATTGTTAACCCGACTGTTTTCACCAAAACTTGATTTTAAAAAAAATATCACTTTTCAAATAATCCAAATATGTTCAAGAAGACCATCACAATCACAGAAGAAATTATTGAAAGCTTCTGTCTACAAATTCACAAGTCTTCATAGTTCGTAGAAATAGTTTTAACCAAAATTTTTTTTTCTTGATTACAACAATGATTCTCGTAATAACACAATCCGTTACAGGCATTATACATACAATAATCTGTTTCGATCAGTGTCATAACATGAACTAACTTTTTACAATCCAAATTTTTATAAAGATTTTTTTTTCATTATTGAAAAAATAACCGCAGTCGGAAATCTGTGCGCGAGGCATCTTCTTCTTTGGTGCAGCCTTCGACTGGACGTTTATGTCGACTACATCTCGAACGGATTTTAACTTGCTGCTTATAGTTGAAGACTGCCGTCGTCGTCGAATCCCTCGTGCGATATACATGGAACAAAGAAAACTACATTTAGCAGCAAGAAAACTTTTAAAATAAACATACAATATTTTAAAGTACAAATGTAACATGTACCTATCTATTACGGTCAGTGTGCCTTTTTGCGGCTTCTGGAAACCGTGCAATGGGATCCCCTATTTTGTCCCATTACACTCACTTTATTTTCAATTGAGTTTACCTTAAAAACTTACATTGCGTCATCAGGTACGCCGGAGACATTTGCAGGAGAGTAGTGGACACCTCGGTTCAACCGCGGCGCAGTGCATCAAGGCGCTACGCTACGATGCGCGATGCTGTTCCCCGTCGGGGGTTCGAATTCCCCCCTCGGGCACGGATGTTTGTGCCGTCTTTAGTATAAGCTAGTTTGTTAGTAGTTTGTAAGTTTAGGGACTGATGACCCAGTAGTTAAGTCCCATAAGCTCTACAAACATTTGAACATTTCTGAACCTTGGTTCACAAAAACATTTCGACCCCAGTTTCTGTTTAGAAGTAGTGAAACACGTGGAATCAATACAAAGAACAAATGAATTATGGGTAGGTAAAAAAAAAATCCTGGAGAAAATGTAAACCAGGTGAAAAATACTCCTGTAGGAGGACAGGAAAGAAGGGAGAATGTTCGTAATGAAAAGCAGTAAACCAGCTGTAGCAGGCCTTATTCCGCATTGCTGGCCACGACAGCTTGCCTCTGGCACACCTCCGCGCTCTCTCGGCTCACAGCACGCCCCCAACGCTTCGCTGTGGCGGAGTTTCCGTGCAGGCCACCTCCCCCTCCCCTCCCTGTCCCTCTCTCCCCCACCCCCTCCCCCACCACCTCCCTCTCTCTCCCTCCCTCCTGCCCGTCTCTCCCGCTGCCTCTGCCTTCGCCCCTTTCTCTCGGCCGCCCTTCCTCTCTGCCATTCTCTTTGTCCTGGCTTTTTCTCTCACATCGGCACCCTTTCTTTGTCTGCTGTCTGTGCCTTCAATGGGAAACTTTAAACTCGTATGTGGGATGGAGGTAAGTGGACCACATATTTTTCTTGTTGTGATCCCCAAAGCTCAGGTGTTCTCCAGTCATCTCTTTTCCTCTTTCTCCAACCATTCGTCTTTCTCACTCTGTGTTCATCTCTCCGTCAGCTCTGTTTCTCCACCACTGACTCTTCCTGCTCTCTCTTATTGTCTCTCAGCACAAAGAAGTGCGAATATGCTTGCATCCCAAAAATTATAGTAAGGGATGCGGAATGAGACCTGAGGCATCTGGTTCGTTGTCTTTCTGTCAGTCTTTTCAACAGGAAAATATTCGCCTTTTTTATATTAGTATTGACCCACTTTAGATAAGTAACAATAAAAGTGGGCCGTTTGTGATGGCCTTTTGAAAGCTCGAAAATAAATTGCAATTAATGCCGTAATCATCATGAGGCGAAAGTGGTGGAGAAATACAGATTCACGCCACTTAGTGCTTAACTATTTTGAAATTTCTAGTTTGTCCATAATTTGATTGATAAAAAAGGAATGGACTTTGTTTGTGTGTGTGTATTTACTTTTATAGCATTTATATGTTTCGTATCTTTGGTTTAAAAAATTTGCAAAAATGGCAAATCTACAGGAAAATGTGAAGTGGCAAACTGCAGGAAAACCTTTGTTTTTAAGCTACTTCCCCTACTATCCATGATGCAGTATTGTGTGTTGCTTATATCAGACAACTTACTTACATCAGTTACCTTTTTCCAATTTTTATATGCTTTAACACGTTTATGTACTGGATGTGATGAATAACAAACAGAAATTTTGTCATTTATCGAGATACGTTATAACACTGTACCATGTTAAAAATCAAATTTCTCTACTATAAAGTTTACTCCAACTGGAATTACTAGATGTTGTCAGAGGCCAAAGATATCTGAAAACTTCCGAAAGTAATTTAATCTTTAGACCATAAGGTAATTTTGAAAATTTTCAATGAATGAAAAATGTAGATATGGTCATCGCCACAATTCGTAATTCAGGTACCAAAATTTTTGGTTTCTGTTTCATCAGCAATGGCACATGAAGAAAGTAGACGACAGGTGTTGTTGTGGTCTTCACGCCGGAGGCTGATGCAGCTCTTCACGCTACCCTGTCGTGTGCAAGCCTCTTTATCTGAGAGTACGAACGGCAGCCTACATCCGTTTCAATCTGCTTACTGTATTCGTTCCTGGGTCTCCCTCTATGACTTTTACTCCACACGCTTCCATCTAATGTTAAGTTTACGATTCCTTGATGTCTCAGAATGTGTCGCACCAATCTATGCCTTCTCTTAGTCGCGATATGCCACGAACTCCTTTTATCTCAAAATCTGTTGACTTCCTTCTCATTAGTTATGTGATCTACCCATCTAATCTTAATCATTCGTCTGTAGCACCACATTTCGAAAACTTTATCATCTTTTTGTCTGAACTCCTTATCGTCCACGTTTCACTCCCATTCAATCCTACAGTCAAGACAGATGCTTTGAGAAAGGACTTCCTAACATTTAAACTATCATCGGATGTCAACAAAATTTGTTTCTTCAAAAACGCTTTTCTTCCCTTAGACATTCTGCATTTTAAGTCTTTACTTCTGCTGTCAGAAGCTGTCTTGCTAACCAAATAACAAAACTCATATACTACCTAATCTAATTCCTTCAGCATCACCTGAGTTTCTGACACTATATCCCATTACCCTCGTATTACTCTTGTTAATCTCTTTATCATCTTATATCTTCCTTTCAAGACACTGTCCATTCCATTGAATTGCTCTTCCAGGTCCTTTGCTGTCTCTGGCAGAATTACTATGCCATAAGCAAACAGCAAGGTTTTTATTCCCTCTCCCTAGATTTTAATTCCCTCTCGAAATTTCTCCTTGCATTCCTTAACAGCTTTCTCCATGTAATGATTAAACAACATTGGGGAAATGCTACAGCCCTGCCTTACTCCCTTCCCACCCACTGCGACCCTTTCATGCCCTTCCACTCTAATAACTGCTGTCTGGTTTTTGTACAAGTTGAATGTAACTCTTGGCTTCCTGTATTTTACCCTACTACCTTCAGAATTTGAAAGTGTATTCAAGTCAACATTGTCAAAAGCTTTCTCCAGATCCACAAATGCTTAAAACGTAGGCTTCCCATTGCTTAACCTATCTTCTAAGATAAGTCGTAATGCGAGTATTGCCTCCTAAATCCAAACTGATCTTAGAGGTCGGATTCCACAAGTTTTTCATTCGTCTGTAAATAAGTCGTGTTAGTATTTTGCAACCACGACTTATTAACCAAATAGTTCTGTAATTTTCACACTTGTATGCACTTGTTTCCTTAGTAATTAGAATCACTTTATTCTTCTTGAAGTCTAGGGGTATTTCTCCTATCTGATACATCTTACATACCAGGTGGAACAATTTTTTCATGACTGGCTCTGCTAACTATAACAGTTCAGACGGAACATCATCTATTCCAGGGGCCTTGTTTAAACTCAAATCTTTTAGTGCTCTGTCAAATTCCTCTGCAGTATCGTATCTCCTATCTCGTCTTCCTCTATTTCGGCTTCCATTTCTAGAATACTGTATTGGTGTTTATTTCCTTTGTACAGACCCTCTATATATTCTCTCGACCTTTCCGTTTTGCCTTCTTTGCTTAGTACTGGTTTTCCATCTGAGTTGTTGATATTCATACCGCTGCCTTTTTTGTCTCCAAATGGCTCTTATTTTCCTTTAGACGGTATTCGTCTCTCCCCTAGTTATTCATTCTTCTACGGTCTTTCATTTCTCTTCAAGCCACTCTTGCTTAGCCAGTCTGTCAACTACATTTTTCAGACGTCTGTACTCCCTTTTGCCTGTTTCACTTGATGCGTTTTTAAATTTTTTCCTTTCAGCAATTAATTTCAGTATCTCCTGTGGTATCCGAGGATTTCTATTACGCCTTGTCCTTCTGCCTTTATGATCCTCTGCGGCCTTCACTACTGTCACGGCTAACCATTCTTCTTCTACTGTATTACTTTGCCCAATTTCAGACAATCCCTGCCTAATGCTCCCTCTAAAATTCTCAAGAACCTCTAGTTCCTTCAGATTGTCCAGATTCCATCTCCTTAATTTTCTACGTTTTTGCCGTCGCTTAAGCTTTAATCTCCAGTTCATAACAATATTATGGTCAGAGCCTATATCGGCCCCTGAATACGTCTTACTGTTTAAAACCTGGTTTATAAATCTTTGCCCTACTATTATAAAGTCAATCTGGTATCTCCCAGTCTCTCATGATCTCTTCCACATATATAACCTTCATTCATGATGATTAAACCAAGTGTTTGTGATGATTAAATTGTGTTCTGCACAAAATTCTTCCTGGCGATCTCCTCTTACATTCCTTTTCCCCAGTCTATTTTCGCTCACTACATTTTCTTCTTTCCTTTCCTACTACAAAGTTCCAGTCTCCCAACAAAATTATTGTCTTGTCCTTTAACGGTCTGAATAATTTCTTTTGTTACCTCACACATTTCTTCAATCTCCTCATTGGCAGAGCTAGTTGGCATATAGATTTGTACTATTGTGGTCAGTGTTGGTTTTGTTTCTACCTTCACTATGATAATGCATTCACTATGCTGTTCATTCCTATTTTCTTATTCATTATCAGACCTACCTCTGAATTATCACCAGTTGATTTTGTATTAATAAGCCTGTACTCGCTGCACCAAAAATCCTGTTCATCCTGCCACCTATCCATCTCTCTTCAAATTTTGTAACTTACAAACTCGATTAAGGGTTAGAACATTCCATGCTCCGATCTGTAGGACTGTTTTGTTTTTCTTGATGAAATCCATGTGAGTAGTCCATGCCCGGATGTTATCATTATTTTTTCATACAGTAGAGCTGTATGTCCTCGTGAAAATTAACGACTGTAGTTTCCCATTCCTTTCAGCTGTTCGCTATAACTGCATGCCAATGCAAGACCACAGATAAAGTACATAAACCAACCGATTTTTTTTAAATTTGCACTCTAGGATGGCTACATTATGATAGATATTATTGCAGGTATATAGATGATTACTAGGGTAAGGCCTGTTCAGAATACTTTATCCCTCATGTCTGTGATCAACAAATCAGAGGAATGGATGCGACCATGAAAAATTGTTCTATAATGCAACCATTTTGGTACACAGTAAAACAGCGCATTGTCGTGAACAGTATAGCTGGATATTGTGGAGAGTGCTTTCATTCTCGTGTTTTTACAAGGAAGACGAAAGCGAAAGCAAGCAGGAAAACATAAGTGGGGAAAAACTGAAGACAAAGACCGAAAGTAAAAGGTGAAGTTTGTTATCCGTCTGCCAATGAATATTTATATCTTGTGACAGAAGACACTTTGACTAGAAGCAACAAAAATTACATAGCAGAGTTTTTTGTTTTCAATCAACCATAGGAGAAAGTGTAGACCTACATGTTATTAATGTGAATAATACTGTCTTCACATTTAGTTTATTCTTGATTAAATCTGCAATAAAGCAACTGGGACAAAGTTTGGTGATTTATGGCTGTTATACTATAGAGCAGTTACAGTAAGTTTTGAACATTCACACTGTCATAATACAGAAATGTTTCACATTAAAAGATACACGTCTTTCATAACTGCTGCCAGCCCACACCCTCTGCCTCTGTCAGAGCAGCACTGGAGTTCCGCACAGTACAGCTGCCTCTGCTGCCAGGCAACACCCTCTGCCTCTGTCAGAGCAGCACTGGAGTGCCGCACAGTACAGCTGCCTCTGCTGCCAGGCCACACCCTCTGCCTCTGTCAGAGCAGCACTGGAGTGCCGCACAGTACAGCTGCCTCTGCTGCCAGGCCACACCCTCTGCCTCTGTCAGAGCAGCACTGGAGTGCCGCACAGTACAGCTGCCTCTGCTGCCAGGCCACACCCTCTGCCTCTGTCAGAACAGCACTGGAGTGCCACACAGTACAGCTGCCTCTGCTGCCAGGCAACACCCTCTGCCTCTGTCAGAACAGCACTGGAGTGCCGCACAGTACAGCTGCCTCTGCTGCCAGCCCACACCCTCTGCCTCTGTCAGAGCAGCACTGGAGTGCCGCACAGTACAGCTGCCTCTGCTGCCAGCCCACACCCTCTGCCTCTGTCAGAGCAGCACTGGAGTGCCGCACAGTACGGCTGCCTCTGCTGCCAGCCCACACCCTCTGCCTCTGTCAGAGCAGCACTGGAGTGCCGCACAGTACAGCTGCCTCTGCTGCCAGGCCACACCCTCTGCCTCTGTCAGAGCAGCACTGGAGTGCCGCACAGTACAGCTGCCTCTGCTGCCAGGCCACACCCTCTGCCTCTGTCAGAACAGCACTGGAGTGCCGCACAGTACAGCTGCCTCTGCTGCCAGCCCACACCCTCTGCCTCTGTCAGAGCAGCACTGGAGTGCCGCACAGTACAGCTGCCTCTGCTGCCAGCCCACACCCTCTGCCTCTGTCAGAGCAGCACTGGAGTGCCGCACAGTACAGCTGCCTCTGCTGCCAGCCCACACCCTCTGCCTCTGTCAGAGCAGCACTGGAGTGCCGCACAGTACAGCTGCCTCTGCTGCCAGCCCACACCCTCTGCCTCTGTCAGAGCAGCACTGGAGTGCCGCACAGTACAGCTGCCTCTGCTGCCAGCCCACACCCTCTGCCTCTGTCAGAGCAGCACTGGAGTGCCGCACAGTACAGCTGCCTCTGCTGCCAGGCCACACCCTCTGCCTCTGTCAGAGCAGCACTGGAGTGCCGCACAGTACAGCTGCCTCTGCTGCCAGGCCACACCCTCTGCCTCTGTCAGAGCAGCACTGGAGTGCCGCACAGTACAGCTGCCTCTGCTGCCAGCCCACACCCTCTGCCTCTGTCAGAGCAGCACTGGAGTGCCGCACAGTACAGCTGCCTCTGCTGCCAGCCCACACCCTCTGCCTCTGTCAGAGCAGCACTGGAGTGCCGCACAGTACAGCTGCCTCTGCTGCCAGGCCACACCCTCTGCCTCTGTCAGAGCAGCACTGGAGTGCCGCACAGTACAGCTGCCTCTGCTGCCAGCCCACACCCTCTGCCTCTGTCAGAGCAGCACTGGAGTGCCGCACAGTACAGCTGCCTCTGCTGCCAGCCCACACCCTGTGCCTCTGTCAGAGCAGCACTGGAGTGCCGCACAGTACGGCTGCCTCTGCTGCCAGCCCACACCCTCTGCCTCTGTCAGAGCAGCACTGGAGTGCCGCACAGTACAGCTGCCTCTGCTGCCAGCCCACACCCTCTGCCTCTGTCAGAGCAGCACTGGAGTGCCGCACAGTACAGCTGCCTCTGCTGCCAGGCCACACCCTCTGCCTCTGTCAGAACAGCACTGGAGTGCCGCACAGTACATCTGCCTCTGCTGCCAGCCCACACCCTCTGCCTCTGTCAGAGCAGCACTGGAGTGCCGCACAGTACAGCTGCCTCTGCTGCCAGGCCACACCCTCTGCCTCTGTCAGAGCAGCACTGGAGTGCCGCACAGTACAGCTGCCTCTGCTGCCAGGCCACACCCTCTGCCTCTGTCAGAACAGCACTGGAGTGCCGCACAGTACAGCTGCCTCTGCTGCCAGGCCACACCCTCTGCCTCTGTCAGAGCAGCACTGGAGTGCCGCACAGTACAGCTGCCTCTGCTGCCAGCCCACACCCTCTGCCTCTGTCAGAACAGCACTGGAGTGCCGCACAGTACAGCTGCCTCTGCTGCCAGCCCACACCCTCTGCCTCTGTCAGAGCAGCACTGGAGTGCCGCACAGTACAGCTGCCTCTGCTGCCAGCCCACACCCTCTGCCTCTGTCAGAGCAGCACTGGAGTGCCGCACAGTACAGCTGCCTCTGCTGCCAGCCCACACCCTCTGCCTCTGTCAGAGCAGCACTGGAGTGCCGCACAGTACAGCTGCCTCTGCTGCCAGCCCACACCCTCTGCCTCTGTCAGAGCAGCACTGGAGTGCCGCACAGTACAGCTGCCTCTGCTGCCAGCCCACACCCTCTGCCTCTGTCAGAGCAGCACTGGAGTGCCGCACAGTACAGCTGCCTCTGCTGCCAGGCCACACCCTCTGCCTCTGTCAGAGCAGCACTGGAGTGCCGCACAGTACAGCTGCCTCTGCTGCCAGCCCACACCCTCTGCCTCTGTCAGAGCAGCACTGGAGTGCCGCACAGTACAGCTGCCTCTGCTGCCAGGCCACACCCTCTGCCTCTGTCAGAGCAGCACTGGAGTGCCGCACAGTACAGCTGCCTCTGCTGCCAGCCCACACCCTCTGCCTCTGTCAGAGCAGCACTGGAGTGCCACACAGTACAGCTGCCTCTGCTGCCAGGCCACACCCTCTGCCTCTGTCAGAGCAGCACTGGAGTGCCGCACAGTACAGCTGCCTCTGCTGCCAGCCCACACCCTCTGCCTCTGTCAGAGCAGCACTGGAGTGCCGCACAGTACAGCTGCCTCTGCTGCCAGGCCACACCCTCTGCCTCTGTCAGAGCAGCACTGGAGTGCCGCACAGTACAGCTGCCTCTGCTGCCAGCCCACACCCTCTGCCTCTGTCAGAGCAGCACTGGAGTGCCGCACAGTACAGCTGCCTCTGCTGCCAGCCCACACCCTCTGCCTCTGTCAGAGCAGCACTGGAGTGCCGCACAGTACAGCTGCCTCTGCTGCCAGCCCACACCCTCTGCCTCTGTCAGAGCAGCACTGGAGTGCCGCACAGTACAGCTGCCTCTGCTGCCAGCCCACACCCTCTGCCTCTGTCAGAGCAGCACTGGAGTGCCGCACAGTACAGCTGCCTCTGCTGCCAGGCCACACTCTCTGCCTCTGTCAGAGCAGCACTGGAGTGCCGCACAGTACAGCTGCCTCTGCTGCCAGCCCACACCCTCTGCCTCTGTCAGAGCAGCACTGGAGTGCCGCACAGTACAGCTGCCTCTGCTGCCAGGCCACACCCTCTGCCTCTGTCAGAGCAGCACTGGAGTGCCGCACAGTACAGCTGCCTCTGCTGCCAGCCCACACCCTCTGCCTCTGTCAGAGCAGCACTGGAGTGCCGCACAGTACAGCTGCCTCTGCTGCCAGCCCACACCCTCTGCCTCTGTCAGAGCAGCACTGGAGTGCCGCACAGTACAGCTGCCTCTGCTGCCAGCCCACACCCTCTGCCTCTGTCAGAGCAGCACTGGAGTGCCGCACAGTACAGCTGCCTCTGCTGCCAGCCCACACCCTCTGCCTCTGTCAGAGCAGCACTGGAGTGCCGCACAGTACGGCTGCCTCTGCTGCCAGCCCACACCCTCTGCCTCTGTCAGAGCAGCACTGGAGTGCCGCACAGTACAGCTGCCTCTGCTGCCAGCCCACACCCTCTGCCTCTGTCAGAGCAGCACTGGAGTGCCGCACAGTACAGCTGCCTCTGCTGCCAGGCCACACCCTCTGCCTCTGCCTCTGCCAGGTACTGAGCATATGCATTGGAGTCCCAACTGAACAGCGACATTTCTGTCACTGATGCAGGCCTGTGTCACCAGTAGAGAACATATTCTGCTTATTAATCATACACTAGTGAACTACAAATTCCATTATATACTCGGCAAATGGAAAACGTATGAACGTAGCAAAACTGTGTAATTCAAGTTACGCTAAAACACCAATTCATCCTAGTTAATTTGAATTTAACTTTTTGAAAGAAAGTTAGTTTTTAACTACATTTTTCATGAAATTGCAGGTCATTTAGCTGAGTGCAAGTTTATTGAAGATATTTTGAGGGGTCAGTTTTTCAGTTGGCTAAACAAATTTGCCATTCCAAGATGCTGTCCAAAAGCGATATCTGGTTCTTCTGCACCTTCCTGGCTGCATTTGTACTTTCGGACTCCATTGCCCAAGATTCCATTTCAGGTAAAGATATAACTTATAATTTAAAGATAAATGTAAATCTCACAACGCATACTGTCCACCGCAAAAGTTGTGACATCTTGTGTAAAACCAACATGATTATTTTAGTTAGCATCTATGGAAGCAACAGTTCACTGTCTTTCTCATAAATGTTTATGTAATTAATTCCAAAGAACATTTATAGACACCATGTCAATGATTTGCATTTCCACAGCATCATAATGTACAATTTAAAATATTTTGTGCTAGTTTTGTCAGTATACTTTATTCTTGTGTGATTATCTATTACATATTGGAATCTAGATTTTCATAATTAAATATAGTATGTTATAGATTTTGTAAGCTTCCTGTAAACAGATTTTCTCACAGAGTTTGAAGTAATATTTTCAGTGATTGCAGACATAGAACTTTGATGCTACTGAAAGTGAAATTGAGTCGTGATCCGCCAGACTTGTCTCTGTCTGACTGACTGCCCATGTTGACCGCCAGTGCACTGTTCTGATTTGGCCCCTGCCTTTTGTGTTTTGTAATAGCGCAGGACAAACTTCAATGGTTTCATGTTGGGGTAAAAATTGATATGGGATTTCGGTTTTTCCTTTAACTTCTTTGTTTTGCAATCTACCAAATACTGCTTCTCAGTCTCCTCTCATACATCTTTATTGAAAATTTAAATATACTGTTATAAGATTTTGCTTTTGATTGCACAGATTATTTTATAAAAAATACCTCAATTTACTGATCACATATTAACAACTTTTAGCGAAAAGAACAGGCGTACTAGATTTATTCGAATCTGAGTCTCCTTTGACATTAACCTGTCTTTATTAATTTCACAAGATGTTTACCTTTGCTGGCGAACATGCAACTGAACATACTTTGCTTATAGACAAAGCTCAGAGACGGACAGCACATCTAAATCTTTACATATTGAATCAACTGTAGCAGCGGTGACTTAGGCATTGGCTATCATTGCTTAATAGGAGCGCTTCTCCTCGTTCCGTTAAATGGATAAATGGTGAATTTTGATAGACTCTTTTCTGAGAAGTATCTTGGGTTACATATGCGCAATTTCCTTTTACCACGTTATCTACCTGTTGGTGTACAGTATGTTGGGAATTTTCACTTTTATTTGTAAAGCTATATAATTGAAGTGAATGTAGGACATTGTAGATACTTTTAAGTAATACTGTAGCTAAAAATATTTGTGGGAATTTGACCACATAACTGAAAACTTGTATTAATCGAAATTATGTAATTACATAGTCAATACTGTGGTAGCGTGACATCAATTATGAAACAAGGACATATTTTGGTTTATGGGACAGGATATTCTTTATTAGTTTTGACACATCACTCAACCCATGGTTAGCTGTTGTCCATGTGAAAAATGCAAGAGTGCTGAAAATGAGATGCATCCTCACTGCTGTCTGCTAGGCATTAGTAGCAGATGATTGGTGCAGTTATCTGTTGAAATGATAACATACAGGACAGCAGTTAAGAGTAGAGTTACATGCATTGCAGTCGTAAAATGTTGCTCAATAAATAAATGGAGCAGTCAGAAAGATTTCTCCCTAGATGAAGTACTACTTCATTCGAATGGCTTTCTGAAGGAATACAACAGAAACTAAGAGAATGCATTGTTTACCATACATAGAGGGTAGGAATAACGTAAATCCTAATTTCGATTGACGTTTTGGAAAAGAAAGGAAAAAAGTCTGGGAAAGCAGTTAATGAAACAAGCACCTGACTATATTTTGGGGGTCATTTTGCAAATGAAAGGTGTTGAACCCGATTCTAAATTCGGCAAATGGTGTTACTTATAACTTTTTCTACTATGGTATCAGTTTTACACTGCAAAAATTTCGCTTGTTTCATTTGACATCCTGCAGTTGGCCATCAGTTCCAGGTGCCAGACACAAAATATGTCGATGGAAATGGTGCAAGTGTAGAGGTTACTGTGGAAGGGCAAATGTCTGATCAGTGGCGATTGGCTTCAGACTCGTCCACTGCGGGCTCAGTTCAGGAGGTGAGGCCGGACAGAGCCGCGGACCTGGGCGCGCTGCTGGACCACGGGTACGGCTCCATGGTGGCGCTGGTGGCGGGCGACACCCGCCTGGTGGCGCACAGGGCCGTGCTGTCCGCCAGGAGCCCCGTGTTCCAGCGCATCCTCCAGGACGTCACCGTCGGCGAGGTGGCCACCCCGGGCGTGGAGGGCCCGGTGCTGCGGCAGATGGTGGCCTACCTGTACACCCTGCAGGCCCCCCAGCTGCCCGCCCTGGCCGCCCAGCTGCTCGCCGCCGCAGACCAGTACGGCCTGCCGGCCCTGAAGGCGGACTGCGAGCGGCAGGTGGCCGCACAGCTGACTGTGGAGACCGCGGCGGCCGCGGCTGTCGTCGCCGTCCGGCACTCCTCGGACAGCCTGAGGAAGGCCGCCGTCGACTACATAAGGGACCACATCTTCCAAGTCATGGCGACCCAGGGCTGGGCAGATGCGAGAAATAGCCAGCCTCAGGCTATGGCCGAGGTTGACCGGCTGCTGTCAGAGTCAACGTCAGAAACTGGGTAAGTGTGGTTCGATGCGTTCATCTGTGTTCCCCAATTTCGTGTGCGACTTTGTTTTCGAGACATCAATACTTCCCAGGTAGAGCCTTTTGACCAATTTTCTATAAATGCAGGTCAAGTTGCATGGAAGCAAAGCTTCATTTTTGTCATAGCCGGTTTTAGAGATTGTAGTCCACTTTCAACAAAACAAAATTAAGTCATACAATAGAACTGTTAGCCACATGGATTTTTCTGTATGCTAAAGTGTACAATTTCGTGTATCACTCACAGAATGTTCATCAAATCTGTATACTGAATTATGTTAGGACATAATAAATGAAGATCTAACGTATCACCGTTTCATACATGGTTCTGACACTTTTTTGATCCATTAGGTCTGCTAAACTGCATATGCTAGGCATATGTTCAGAATAAGTGCACACTTCAATCCACTTTGTACACTACATACACTCTTGCCGAGGGTTCTCCATTGGGTCAAAACGCTGTAAATGCTTTTTGGAGGAGCACTCATAATATCTGTAATAGGTGTGATCATAGTAAATGAATTTTTTATTCATCTCGGTCTGAGAGCTACATATTATCGCAGTATTAAGTCAGTCTTCCCACTATCGAAACACTGCACTTTTTACGTTTGTTAGTAACTATAGAACGTTACTTACCGAAATATAGGGTCAAAGGAAAGTGAGAAGTGAGCTCACAAGATCTATACACATTATGTCCGAAACAAAGATTTTATTAAAGTACAGAAGTTAATATTGGTAATTACAAGCATCCATGGTTGCAAGGAAAGAACATCAGCATGTTACAAACTGAAATTTAGATAACTATTGAATACTGATTGTGAAACACTTTTTAAATTGCCACTGACCTAAATCGTACAAATTCGCAAATAATCAGAGAGTATTACACGTCTTTCTTCTGAATTACTGCTATATGCAGAAGGAGAAAGAATACTAAGTAACATAACATCAATGCATACAGTGAACATAGGTAACAATATCTCAATTGGAAAGTATCTGACATTAGCTCACAAATGAAAAATTATCTTTATAGATATGGTATCTGTTCTACCAGTCATACAAAAAGGGGCAGATGTGGTTGGTTGGCATTGAGAGATGGATATTTCTGAATTCAAATATTCAAACATGTAGACTGTTACAGGAAATCGAAAGTCAGTGGCGAAGTGGAAAATTTGTGCCGGTCCGCGATTCGAACTCGGATTTCCCACTTTGGGACTAGCGGTCAGCCTACCCAATTCGGCTGTACTGACACATTTGCCCTCCTGCCAAAATTCTTATCACACACTTCTTTGTAGTGCCCCGTACCTATTACTTCCTCTTGATCACAGCTCAAACTGTATCCCTGCATGTTGGGAATTTTGGGCAGGATGTGTAGCATATCTGGATAGTCGAATTGGTTACAGAAACCGCTGACCTGAAGAGGTAATTTCAATTCCGAAATGGATCGTGCACAAATTTTCAACTTTGCAATATACTTTTCTTTAGTGTTCTGTGACAGTGGAGATGATTCAATATTTCGAAATCAGAGAAATATCATTCTAATTGGTTCTACACCTAGGTCCTTAAAGAGATATTGCAATGGGTATATTTTATACAGTCTGTTTTATTTATGGTGGTGTTACAAAATTATTAGTCCTAAAATCGACTGTCACCATAACGTATGCAAATTTTTTGAAAACAATGACTGTACTGAGTAATAGAGAACGTGCTCCTTCCTCAACTGTTATTTCTCTTATTTAAAAGAGTTATATATTTCAGTTTGACTCTGTACCTGTTCCTCTGCATTTATTCATGTGACAAATCATTTTATTTCAGGGCACAAATGTTTTAATTGCTATAGAAACGTCGGGTAGACTTCTGAAACTAAACGTATTTTCCGAAGTTACATCATGTCTTGATGGGTTGAATGAATTTTGAAGGTTTTTGCTGGCTATTTATCTCCAAAATCAACAACCAAGAAAGTATTTTATTACTATGCCATTACATTAAATTTTGATTTTGTTAATAAAGATGACGAAATAAGTCACCACACTTAAGACCATGTATATTGCTTGTGCTAGAGCAGTTTTTTTATTTTTCACATAGCCTCACACAAAACGTAAAACATCTAGATGGAGGACAAGGTCAAGTGAAACTGAATGAATGATGCTACTTGAATGAATAAAATTTTTAGTTAAATTAAAAAATAACTTTGTTTTCTGTGCCCACATACCAGTGCAACATTGCACCTACTCTGTCTTGTATGCATTCACCTATTCTCTTGGGGAGGTTATCACTAAGTCAATCTGTCCTCTTAGGCAAGCTGATCCATACCTCTTCTAACTGGTCTATGGTGTTGCAAAGTACGGTGTTTAAATGTAGGCATGTATGTATCTGCTATGAATTTTCTGCCCTAGAATTAAATACAGAAATACTTACACCACCCAATAAAACAGCTATGAAGTATACTCAGTAATTTCTAAATGTATCAGTATTTAGTGGCATAGCAACTGTTCTGAAGTACTTCAGATCTTCATACTGTAATTAATCAATATAATTATCCATATGGAAGAATTTAATTTAAATAATTACATAGTGATGCTATCTGCTGGTATGAAACATTTGTTTTTGGGTAACGAAAAATTTATTACAGAAAAGCACTGATGTGAACAAATAAAAAAAATAAATAAAAAGTTTCGTAACAAGCGTCCAACTACAATGAAAACAATGAGAAAAGACGTTCAGTAGGCAAAACAGAAAAGTGATGGCCAATGGAAAACTATGTATGCCTCAGAAAGTCATTAGTGGGTAATGTATTTGTTTTCACCAACCAAATGAGCATATGATGAAAACGAGTAACATAACTGACGAAACCTTTGAGCAGATCATCCAGGTATGACAGCCAACATGATTCTGATTAATGGCAAATGTGACCTTAGAAAAAAATAAGAATTGAGACTACTAACGTTGCATCTTTACAAACGGATGCAATAATCCTGCACATTATGACAGAAAGAAGTACATGAATAATGGGACTAGACGAGGTAAGACCTAAAGGAAATGGAAATAAGGTAATGTAAAGAGATATAAAATGTAGTGAGTGGATAGAGACAAAAGAATGAATACTCCCAAAATAATACTAGCTGAAGAATTGTCAAACAAAGTACTTGATGTGCAGAATGTGACAGAATAATGAAGCTCAAACTGACCATGGAAGGAAATATTCATGATATATTACAAATTTAAGCTGCATTAATAGCATGCAAAAAAAAAAAGGCGAGAAGGAAGAATTTGTTACTAAACTGGAAGATACTGTTACACATAAAGACTGTGATTAAAGGAGAAAATAATGCCGGAGTTGGGAATAATAGAAGAGATTAAAATTATCACAGAAGTGAGAAAGTAAAAACAAATGGATTATTGGTAGTGGATGGTATTAGAAAAGGAATACCGTCAGTTTGAGATATAGTTAGAATGTGGACCAGAATTAGATAATGAACTGTATTATAATACCTGACGAAATCATATGCCTGAAAGTGTTGCCAAGCATTCATCTTGGCAGTAAACACAGAATGTTCATCGGAACACTGAAGAAACTCAGAAAAAGCAAACACAAGGAAGAAAGACAGGGAAAAATCAAGTACTGAAAACTAAAAGACAAAGAAACACAAGAAGCATGTAGGGAGAAGTTTGACACAACTTCCTAAAGATGTGTCTAATGTTGTAGAGGGAGTCTGCACTAGACTGAAACAGACTATTCAAGACCGCAGAAGAAACATGTGGACGGACACATACGACACAGAGACGCAAAAAACCATGGTCAAATGAGAGGAGTTATAACCCTACCCGTCCTACACCACCGGTTAGAATATGATAATTAGAAAAATGACCCGTGTGCCTAATTATCTTAATTTGGTGGAAAAGCTATCGGTAATGAAGCCAATGATGTAGTGGAGGCTATAACCGGAACGTTGCTGCACCTCTTTGGTAGACAACAACGATCGATAGTAATAAAGAAAGTGGAAGGTAAAATTTGGAATAAAATTATTAATGTTTAATTGAAAAAAATTGCAGAACAAACGGAACACAGGGATTAATTTGGAAAAAAAATGAATAACTTATTGATTTACGGCCGCCAGCTCGATGTTCGAGCATCTAATTTGGTGGGATGTCAGTAATAGCAGAATTAATTAACAAACGTGAAAAATTACGTAAAATTCGGGTGGGCCGTGAATCACAGTATGTGCATCAAATCCGGTACAAAAGACACTGAAAATATACTAATTACTGAGAAATAGTTTACTAACACAGGGATTCAATGTAAGACAGCGAAATGCAAGCCATAGCCGCGCAAATGCAACATGTAGCAAATCATGCAAAACTCTCACCTTAATACTTATTATTTACAGCTTCAAATAATTAATTGTTTATATAAGTACCAGAACTTATTCTACAGTGAGTATGCCATGCGCTTTAGCAATAATCAAGTTGTAACTGAACTATTAACTATACTAACGACAAGCTCAAAAAATTAATTAATGACTTGTCGTGCTAACACTGAATATTTAGAAAAGAACCATTTAACCTTCTGATTAACTTTTGCTCTATCTTTATCCAGGAATTATTAGCATTCAAACACTTGTAAACAATTACTATTCTCACTAGTCAGTACTTGCAAGTTAAAACAAACTTTACCTCAAAATAATATACAGTGGAAAACAATTAATCTTTTACACTGTTAATGAAATATCTTTTGAAATTGACAGTTAATCTAGCAGTTTCGTTCAACTTAGCAAACCTCTTGATCAGCAACACTGGCATAAGCTACGTTTAGTAATACTTTTCTGAACACATTTTTTATTAACGACTGTCACATTGTCTTTAATGACTCTGATTTTTAGTTTTCTATAACTTTGTGAATATCCTCGGAAAAACAATGGATGAGGAAGGAACCTGTCTGGACAATGACTATGGGTAATGATTTTTAAACACAGGTTCACAAATAAGTGTTCGCTATTGAACAATCATCACTAATACGCTGGTTAGCTGTACATGCTAAGACAAACTGGACAGATCTTACTGAATTTGATGCGCGACATGGTGCTGCTGATTGAAGACTGTTGGCACTTAACAATTGGCAAATACAGGCTCTTCTTGGCGACGAATGTTAATTACAATTTAGGGCCCACAGCATTCCTCTTGATGCATTTATTAATTATTTAAGCTGTGGCCGTATGAATAAATAATATTGCCTCTTCGCCGTCTCCTCCACTAGTGCCAATCCACGTACTTGTTCCGTACATCACTGAGCGCACTGTCAAAAGTAATGCGTATGTCCTCCGCTACTTCTCAACAACGACTCCTTCTCGCTGTGCGCCTCTGCGCTACCAGCGATAGAAAACTCCCTGCTCAAAGATGATTCTATACAATAGCAAAGCCCTTGCTAACCCAGCGTGTCTACTACATTTATAATATTTTTGACATATATGGAAATTAGCAGGACAATGCAAATATATCACAGAAACAAAATATACAAATACACAATAAATTACAAAAAAATAAAAATGAGGAAAAATACATAAAGCATTGTTTTATATGTCACCCTGTACGCACACATGACTGGAAAGCACCGTTGGTCACTGTGTTGTTGTGTCACAGAGTGCAGAAGCTGTCAAGAGGAAGGATGACACATGGAGTGAATCGGTCGAAAATAGGATGGAAGAAAGCAGAGACAAATTGGCACTATAGAGTATATACATTATACTTTTACGGAAAATTGCGAAAAATGTAGAACCACAGTCAGAAGGGAACAACAGCGATAATAAACTGGAAGATTAACTGTAGATAAAATAATTGCAGCTAGACAGGATTTTATAAAAGAAACTGGGAATGTTGGAAACACAGGTAACTGTATTACGCAACTGGTTAAGGAAGAAAAGGAACAGAAAATGGGCAAAGACATAAACACCTGGCAGACAGTAATTAAAGAATCGGGAATGCAAATAAGCTAAAAATGCATGAAAAATGAAAAATTGAAAGCTTTAACTAGTAGAGAAATATTATTAAAGGAGTAATATATTAACTAAGAAAGTACATTAAGGATGAAATATTCGAGAGAATTTGAATAATTCTGAACTTTGGAGCAAAATGTTGGACTTGGTCATCACATGACGTGAACAGTAATCAAGAAAGAAAAATATGGTTACTCTTAGGAACCCTTAGTAAGACAAGGACGGACAGGTCATGAAATAAAAAAGTAACAGAAGATCATGTATTGAGTGCCTAAAAGAAATAAGAGGAAAAATAGGCCCAAGTGGTTCAGCCACATTCAGAGAATTGAACCGAGAAGACATCCCGGGATATCCCTAGAATGGACAGAATCTGCACAGAGACCAACTGGAAGACCACAAACAAAATTAAGAGACCAGACGAGAGATGTCAACGAAGGGTGTCTCAGACAACAGACGTTAACCAGTAGAATGGGAGAAAATAAATGCTTGGAAGATGCTCTGCATATCCAGAAACATTGTAGGATGTAAAATAAGAGTGAAAACTGAACAAGTGTCAATTCTCCTTTAACAGGAATTCTGTTGTGCTCCTGTGCATGTCATAAGTTAATTAACATAAGAAGTGGAGTCCAGCAGACTTGTCATCTTCCGTACCCTGGATACAGGCAGCTGGATGGAAATGGCATTCCATGTACTTCAACATATATCCTATAACGGAGAAACCTGGGTATCTCTCAGACTAATACAAAATCATACCGTCAGTTCATGGTGACATATGTCATATATGGAATAGAAATAGCCTGCTGAGAAGTTGATCCTCAAAACAGTCTCACATGAGAAGTAACATATGGATGAGATTGGTCAGAGAGGCATTGACCTACAATCGTATCTCCCTCAGTCACCGTCAGAATTAAACTGATATGATTCCTTAGGACTACAAACGCTTTGGAAAAAACGGTAAAAATATCCCCCCTCAGAAATGCGAGCTCTCGACAGATAACGATCAAAGTTCCCAGAGGAGATCATTCAGGGACTGTTGAAAAGTCATTAATCACTGAACACAATGTAATGCCATTCACGAGCAGGCCATTCTACAGTCACGATACCACCAAAGGCTTCATCGAAGCACCTTCATTCTGTTTATCTACCATTCCACACTCAACATCTACATACATACCCCGCCAACAATTGTAAGGTGTTTGGCAGAGGATACCTCCTACCACCACTAGCCATTTACTTTCCTGTTAAACTCCATAGTACAACTAATGCCTGTATAGCTCTGTAAGTACAATATTTTGTGGTTTTAATGGGAGCTTACTGATGGTAACTTCCGTCTTTGCCTATTACACATCTCCTAATAATTATGTGGGATAACAAGGAACATAGCGAGAAGTGCATTACACGTTTTCAGTCATTAGGCATTTTATTACGGTATTACGCTGTGCTTGGTGTGCATTGTCATTCCTCTCTTCTGGTGATCTAATGTGGTTCTACTCTATCTTGAAAACCATATGCCTACCCTCAGATTCCCATTCAGTCAAATAATGGACTACTGTGACATCCAAACACCTCAAAATCTAGATATTGTATGAACTGATCAGCTGGGTAAATGGAGACACACAATAGAGCCCCTTTGAAATTCCTCAACTGGTAATAATGCTCACACACAAGTACACAGAATATCTGTGCCGCTTTCTGTTATGTATTGAGATTGTGCTTCCTAGAATTTGTAGGCTCACTACAGAGCAATTATTAAACCTTTAATGTGAATTCGTGTTTTATTTTGCTGTTTTGCTCAAACAGTTCTTTGGTATGCAAGCTGCCTGTTCAGGGAACTGAGAAGAAGCAGTCAGTTAATTGATTACATTGTCAGTGTGTGTGTGTGTGTGTGTGTGTGTGTGTGTGTGTGGACAGTCCCCCAGTAGCTCTGGCTTTGGAGAGATCCGCCTGCCCCCGTGCGACGCACTCTGCCATGCTGTTCCTCTTTGTTTGTCCAGCTCGTCGGCCCCTGCAGAGAGTGGGTCTTCCCCCCAGCATGCCACTCAGCCACACAGCGACTACAGTGGCCACCAGACGCCTACCACAGCTGCGACAACTGTGGTTGCTGAAACTACTACCCATCCTGATAACAGCTCTCTCTTGCGGTGAGTTCTTTCACTACAGTTGTAGCACATTTTCCAATTTATAATACAATAAAATGTCACTGTAAAAACGTCAAATGTCAAATTATTCTGTTTTAATAGATCATATAAAGATATGTTTAAAAAAACTGACATTCAAATAAGCATGGTTCAAACTCAATATGTATATCCTTCTATAGGTTACCAAAACATAAATTACTCACTGACTATAATTATTAGGAAGATATTATATAGTAAAACTAATTTTAAAAAAAAATAGTGCTCATATTGTTGTCTTGGAAGGTTCAAATGTTTTTAAATCTAGGAGTCTTAACTGATCCTGTTATCAGACCCTTACACTAACACACACACACACACACACACACACACACACACACAGCGAGCAATATAACGTTGCCCTTGCTTCGTATGATGCCATAATTGTTAAATGTAGATTCCGCAATTATATTTTTGGACAAAGAATTGATGATACCGAATGTTTGAATTTGAAATAAGTTAAAGTACAGCACTAAATGAACATTAAAGCAAATAAACCGTGGATTGCATATTAAAGTTGGGCACCATACAAGCAACAGCACGTTATAAAACTTACGGAAAGCATCTAGCTTTATCCTGCACTTCGTATTGTAGAAGCTGGAAATAATAACCTTTTTTTATTTAATATATGAACGTTGAAGACACTTTCCGTCGTAGATCAATGTTCAGACTGTTCACTTCGATTTTCATTGTTGTGTGACCGTGGGTGAAACATGAAGTTACTGGTAATGATACAATAAATAAAAAAAAAAGAGATCGGGCTTCGTGAAATTACAAAAGAAATGACTGCAGGTTCTAAATTCAAGAAAAGTATAGTATAAGGATGATTGATTGAAATTTTGCAGACAATGCGAAGCGATAGTAATGGCGTCTGAACATCAAACTATTACGAGCGTAGAGGAGCTGAAAACAGTAGAAAATAAGTATTTCACATGGAGGGATTCATTTAAATAAAAGCCAAAGAGAGGGGATAATTTTAAATTTAAGTAATATATTTTTGAAACATCTTGCATCACACTTACATTTAATGGATACAGGAATGGCAGACGTCCGTACAGAACGAACATAGACAAGAGAGTGAGTGAAACTTCTATCTCGGTTCCGTCTTCTCGCTTGTTTTTAAGTAAAAAATGACGAACGAAATTAAATTAGCTGTATTACGAGTCAGAGGGAACCGGAGGCAATAAGCATCGCTGATCAAAGATGAACAAAAAATAAATAAAAATCTCAGTGTATCGTTACAGCAACCACACACTCCTCCACAAGGTGCATTAGAGCTCTTGGCCACTCCACCATGGCTGCCATGGAAAGAATTACTATTTTAAATATTCGATTTATATCGTTGAAATTATTTATGTAAGATATGAGTGTGAAACACCAGGACATTCATGTATTCCAATTCTTCAAAACACATTTATGTGAATAACAATATTACTATACTTGTCTGTTGTTGCCGTAAAAAAAAAATAAAGATATGATGAAGGTATAGTAAGCAGATGTAGGCAGTGTAAAAAAATAAGCCACTTTCCTATAATTGTATCGCAAATTGTGGGCAATTTGTTTCAATTTTTTGTATATTTACACTTTTCCCTACCATATATAGTGACTATTGGAAATTGTGCTACTCTAAATCTCCAGTGTGGATTTCTTACTTAACACATCAGTCGCCTTAGAAATTACTGTACCTCACCATATGAAAAATCCTGAACGTACTATCATCGTCATTTACATATGCACCTTTTGTTAAAAACAGTTTGTCAGACATTCACATACATGGCATGACAGAAAATTACTATTGGGAGAAAGGAATCTACAGAGGACAGTGGTTTACCCTACTATGATTCTAAAAAGTGATTATGGGAACCAATAGTGGTGTGCTTACAAGACATTCATGGATACATCAGCTGCAGTGAAATTGTCCTCACGTAGAAATATTAAAGGTTTAGTTGAATCATGTGAATATCCCAGTTGTGGGTTTGGTAGACAACATCATAAACCTCGCCTATTGTAAACAGCTGCAGCAGATAAGATTCTTGTACATAAGTTGCTATGAGTACAGTTTCCTTTATTTTTTCCTTCTACTTATTTTTTTTTCCTTTTTTGTTTATCATATGTGACTTTAAGAAGTAATACCATTATTTGACAATGAATTGGCAGTTTTGTAACATACATTACCCACACATTTCATCTTAAAGGTGATGTAACTGCTAACTGATCAAAAGTAACATTGGTAATATTAAACATACCGTTAGGTATCAAACAGTTCCAAAATAAAAATAAAAATCTGAAGCAAAACAAGGAAGCCACTGCAACTAATCAATCAGAAAGTTGCATAAAATAAAATGTTTTTGCATTGATAGTGTTAAGTAATGCTTGAATGCACCTAGAAGGTTTCAAGGATTTTGGTCTCTGATTGCCTGCAATTTTCTGCCTCGGTCATGTGCATCGTATAGTTCTAGTGTATGTTCAAAAGTACCATGCAGTAAGTTTAAAAACAGAAGCTCAGCCTTCATCACAAATAATCCTGTAAGAAACAGAAATAGGTAAGCTGAAATTATACCATAAGCAGGAGCCCCAGAGATTTGTAGCATACACCCCCTCCCCTCAAGAGGCCCACAGATATATTGTGGGTACGTGTGTGGCACGCACAGGTCTCCAAGCCACTGCTGCCTCTCTTTCTTGTTTCCCTGGCTGCATTACCTCTCCCACTTCCCTCCTCGCTATCTTAATTCATTCTCACTCCCGGACTCACCTACCCTCTCTCGGTGCTTCCTTTGGAAACGGCATGGCTATCCCTATGGCTGCGATGTTGTTTTGGTCTCCATGCTGTTTACCCACATTTTTGGCCCAGTCCAGCACCAAATCACAGTTAACAGTGTGAGCCATTTGGAGAAGAACTCACGACGTAGTCCCTACGGCGTGGATGCCAAACAATTCCTGTCCTCCTGCCCACAGCACCCTACCCTGCTAGGTCCCCAGCACACGTAGCCAATCCATGTGGAAGGGGGGTGGGACGGTTATGTACCCTTATGGCTGACAATCACACTACTGGTCCCAGTGCTCGCAATCTCCCCATGCAGACGAAGCAGTCGATACCAGTCTCCTGGGGTATCAGGACTCCTGGCAATGTCCATCGTGCCAGATGGCCTTTGCTGTGGCTCGGTGACACCCATGGGAAGAGCCCGTGGGGAGAGCCCGTGATCTGGCTGGTACCAGAGCAGACATTTCGCACAATGAAGTGTGTGAAGCTTTCATTGCAAAAGCGACATATAACGGCCACCTCTGGAGAAAGGAATGAAGCCTTTAATATGATTACTTCTACCCCATGGCATGTCGGCTTGAGGTCAAACCCTTTCCACCCTACCTGGTCTGCACCAGAAAAGACGGAGGTACGTTCACCAACACCAAGTCGTCGTATTTTCTAGAATAGATCAAGGACGAGTTTGGTGAAGTTTACTGGATGAATAACGTGTGTTCTGGCTCCCTATTCATTTTTCAATATGACCTACTCCTTCAAAGTGATAAAGATCTTTAGGGTCATTCTGGAACGACGAAGTGTCTAGTTGGTACGCCATATTCAGAGGGGCCACAAGGATACTTGCATTGATACCGGCGCCTTTATCTTGTCCTCTGAGGGAGGATACATTCCCAGAGGTCAAGGTAACGATATACAGATGTGATGTGGAGCCATGCATTCCACCTCCCATGCAATGTTTTTGATGTATGCTGTTTGGGCACATTTCGTCTCGTTAAACGGAGGTCCCTGTAAGCCGTGAATGTGGATGCCCACTCCACTAGGGGAACTTCTGTGTTCCAGCTCTTGTGTGTATTAACTATCTTCAACACCACTTTTATCGCTCCACGGACTGCCCAAGTATACAAAGGAGAAGAAAATACAAGGGTAAAAGTCCGTTTAACGTTTAACATATCCACAGCCCCGCCAGAAATTCGACCATCTGCATCTTGCACAGATATTATCTACCTTTGCCAGTGTTACATTCTCTACCCGGCCCCCCTCTTCATCCTGTTCCCACCCCACTGTTCCCTCTCCCTCTCCTGTAACTCCCTTACTCCTCCCTCTGTGTCTCCCTCCCCCCTCCCAGCCAGAGAAGTGCTCCCCTTGCCAGTGGAGGTACCCTCACTGAGGGCTCCTCTTTCTGGCTTTCACCAGATCGGAGGTCCTCTGCCTCAAGCCAGCACCTGGACTCAGTCTGTGAGTACAAAGAGCGCCCAATCTTCATCAGTGCCAGATCTCACTGATGCCAGTTCTCTCTCTGCGACCTATCCTCTCCACCCTGCGACAGAGAGAAAGAGAAGTGAGAGAAGAAACACAAGACACAGCACAAGGCCCCACCGGTATTGCTTCAGTTGCTAATTTTGTCCTCACAACCTACTAATTCCACTGAATAAGTGTCTGATATGCTGTTCATGGATGTCATACATTCCTTCTACATCTACATCTACATATATACTCCGCAATTCACCGTAAGGTGCGTGGTGGAGGGTACACTGTACCACTACTAGGCATTTCCTTTCCTATTCCACTCCCAAATTGAACGAGGAAAGAAAGAATGCCTATATGCCTCCGTACGAGCCCTAATTTCTCTTATCTTGTCTTTGTGATCTTTACACGAAATGTAAGTAGGCGGCAGCAAGATCGTACTACACTCAGCTTCAAATTCCGGCCCTCTAAATTTACTTAACAGAAATTCACGAAAAGAACGTCGTCTTTCTTCCAGCGATCCCCAATTGAGTTGCCGGAGCATTTCCGTGACACTCGCGCATTGGTCGAACCTACCGGTAACAAATCTAGCTGCTCGCCTCTGAACCGCCTCTATGTCTTCCTTCAAACTGATCTGCTGCGGATATCAAATACTTGAGCAATACTCAAGACGTGGTCGTACAAGCGTTTTATACGCGGTCTCCTTTACAGGTGAAGTACATCTTCCCAAAATCCTCCCAATAAACCGAAGTCGGCTATCTGCCTTACTCACAACTGTCCTTACATGCTCGTTCCATTTCATATCGCTCTGCAATGTTACGCCTACATATTTGAACGACGCAACAGCATCAAGAAGCTCACTACTAATGCTGTATTCGAACATTATGGGATTGTTTTTTCTACTCATGCGTATCACCTTACATTTTTCTACATTGAGAGCTAGCTGCCATTCTTCGCACCAACTAGAAATTTTGTCTAAGTCAACCTGTACGCTGTTACAGTCAGTTACAGACGACACCGTCCCATACACCACAGCATCATCAGCAAACAGCCGCAAATTACAACTTACTCTGTCCATCAGATCATTTATATAGATAGAAAATAATAGCGGTCCTATCACACTCCCCTGGGGCACGTCTGACAATACACTCGTCTCTGATGAACACTCGCCGTCGAGAACAACGTACTGCGTTCTATTACTTAGGAAGTCTTCCAGCCAGTCATAAATCTGTGAACCTATTCCATAAGCTCGTATCTTCGTTAGCAGTCTGCAGTGTGGCACTGCGTCGAACGCCTTTTTGAAGTCGAGAAAAATACAATCCGCCTGTTGCCCTTCGTCCATGGCTCGCAAGATGTCATGTGAGAAAAGGGCAAGCTGAGTTTCACATGAACGATATTTCCTAAACCCGTGCTGATTCACGGAAAGAAGCTTTTCCGTTTCAAGGAAAGTTACTATATTCGAACTGAGAATATGCTCCAAAATTCTACATGAAACTGATGTCAGCGATATTGCCCTGTAATTGTGTGGGTCCGTTCTCTTTCCTTTCTTATAAACGGGAGTCACCTGCGCTTTTTTTTTCCAATCACTAGGAACTTTGCACTGAATTAAAGATTCGCGATAAATGCAAGCTAAGTAAGGGGGCCAACGCCGCAGAATAGTCTTTGTGAAACCGAACTGGTATTCCATCCGGACCAGCAGACGTTTTCGTATTTAGCTCTCTCCGCAGTGGCAGTGTCGTCGCTTAGCGCACTGCGTCGAACGCCTTTTTGAAGTCGAGAAAAATACAATCCGCCTGTTGCCCTTCGTCCATGGCTCGCAAGATGTCATGTGAGAAAAGGGCAAGCTGAGTTTCACATGAACGATGTTTCCTAAACCCGTGCTGATTCATGGAAAGAAGCTTTTCCGTTTCAAGGAAATTTACTATATTCGAACTGAGAATATGCTTATCAGTGATGGATGTTGATCCGGTGGTGTGATAGGCTTCAGTCTGTTCACCTCTCATGATAGGCTTCAATCTGTTCACCTCTCATGTGGATCTTCGATCTGTTCTCACCAAATGGAACTGTAATGGCTATTACCATCACCTCCTGGACTTAATACAACTTCTTTGCTTTTACTCTGCACCTTGTGTTGGTCTGTAGGAATCGTGTTTCATTGATGGACATTCACTCACCATCTGTGAATTCTGTGCTGTCTGTCAGAATAGGGTTGGCCCCCTTAAGAGTATCAAGTGGAGTTTGCACACTAGTTTGTATGGACATTATTAGTTCATGGGTTCCTCTCCGAACTACACTGGAAGTGGTTGGTGTTTGGATTCACTTATACACTCCATGAATAATTTGTAATCTCTAATTTGCACCTGACACATGACCTAAGTCTGCTTCCATAACAGCCTTCCTTCTGCACCTGTCCTACCCCGTCCTCATTCTCAGGGACTTCAGGCTATCATCCTTCATGGGGCAGTGCTCATTCAACTAGTCGGGGCCACCTTGTAGACCAGTTCCTTGCAGACCATGAACTACGCCTTCTCAATTATGGTTACCTTAACCCATTTTATTACAGCTCATGGAACTTTCTTCACCATACACCTTTCATACACTTCTCCTCCTCATTTCCCTTCATTTCACTGGTCAGCACATGATGAACTTTGCGGTAGTGACGACTTTTTTTAGATTCATTCACCCCCACCCCACTCGACAACGGACGGGCAACCCTGTTGGGTTTTCTGTCATGATAATTGCCCTTTGTATACTTCCCAGGTTGTTTTCACAACATCCCAATTTGACTGTACTGATGTCATCCGTGATATGTCTAATGTGATTACTCGAGCATTGCTGTTTCCCAGTCGACAGGCCCTTCTGGCCGCCACTCAGTTCCATTGTGGAGCGCAACTATTATTATGGCAATTCATGAACGCTGTCGAGCCTTGCAACATCATAAGCGCCACCTGTCCCACACTGTTCTTGTCAACTTTAAACACCTTTGTGATGAAACCCCTCGTTACATAATCAAGAAGAGCAAGCGGAGCACTGGCAGTATTTTCTCTCTCCCTTGGGCTCTTCTGCACCTTGTCACGAGTGTGGGCTGCGCTGCGCTCCACTCCACCCAAGGTTGCCAGGATCTTCAATCCCTGGCTTTGCCTTATCAGATGGCATCGGTATCAACTTGTCTGCTCTCGCAGAGCATCTTGCAGCTAACTTTGCAAAGGCATAGCCGACGGATTCCTACCCGATAGCCTTTCTTCTCAAGAAACAGCAGGCCAAAGCATCCGACTTACGTTTTACCTCTTACAAGGAAGAACCTTACAATGACCCCTTTACTGAATAGATACTATTTTTGGCCCTTTCCTCTTCCCATAATTCTTCACCTGACTCTGATGCCATCCATAACCAACTGCTGCAACATCTCCACAATGACTATATCTTCTCCAGTATAAAACCGCATTTGGCTCGTAGGGATTTTCCCCTCGCAGTGCAGGGTCAGTTTAGTGGTTACTTTTCTTAAGCCTGGTAAGGCTCCATCATCCCTGTATAGTTATCGGACAATTAGCCTTACAATTGCACCGTGTAATTTGCTTGGAAGGCTTGTTGCCTGCAGGTTATGCTGGGTACTGCGATCACGTGGACTTCTGTCCGCTTATCAGTGTGGGTTCCAGGAGGGACAGTCTACTATAGACCATTCATGTGAATTAGAAACAGGAATCAGACAGGCCTTGTCAAAACGTCAATATCTTATTGCAATTTTTTTCGATGTACGTAACGCATATGACACCATATGGTGTCGTCATATTTTAAGTGCCATTCATGACTGGCTCCTACGAGGCTCCCTACTGACTTTTATCAGTGAGTTCCTGGTTAGGATCGGCTCTTCCTTAAAATCCCAATGGATCCAGGAGAACAACGTTCCACAGGGTTCAGTGTTAAGTGTTACACTGTTCATAATCATCAGTGGGCTGGTGAGCACTGTTGGGTCACTGGCCACTCCTGCACTGTACATCGACGACTTCTGCACGTGGTACAGCTCGTACACGGTAGGCTCAGCTGAACGCCAGCTCCAAGGTGCCATTCGGTGGGGTTCCACCAGATGGGCCTTCTCCCATGGTTTTCAGTTCTTCCAAAATGAGGGAAATGCATTTTTGTCATCGTACTTCAGTTCACCCTTCTTGGTATTCAGCACCTGGAAGTTGTCATAGCACCATTTCTTGGGTCTCCTTTTTGATGATGATAATAATAATAATAATAACTGCCTCTTTTTCGCCAGCTGAAGATGAGTTGCATGTGGAAGCTTAATGCCCACTCATCTCTGGATGCAGTTCATACAACAGTCCTTCATATCTATTGGGCTCTGATTCAGTCCCAATTAGATTATGGCACCCAGGTTTAAGGCTCAGCAGCTCATTCTGTTAGACATATTATTCAGCTGTTATAGGCGGATTACATAAATATCTAAATTATAATGCAAAGACCAGCTGTGGGATGAAAGGACACAAATGAACTAACGATGTTACTACAGTCAGATGGTGTGCCTCATACAACATATGCTACTGCGTTTGAAGGTTTCTCTGCCTCCCAAAACATGTCAAGAAAATGCTAGAACTGTACAGGAGGGCACTGTAGTAGTGTTGCCTGAAGTATCTGCAACTGCAAGACCTACATCAGAAGAAAGAAAAGTGGAAGAAACAGCAGCAGCAAGGGACTTACTACAGCCTAGAGAATGACCTGTAAGGAGCAAGAAACCTGTACTTCTCAAGGATTTTTGGACCTTCACCAGGGCACAAGACAAGATGACACTCAATACTGTAAATATGATGGAAGAAGGTCCTTACACTAACAGAACACTAACTGTATTGCAAGTAAATTTATGTAGTATTAGGAATAAATTATTGGAACTGGATCATTTCTGCAGTAATGAAAAAGTCGATGTTATATGTGCAACAGAGCACTGGCTGAGGGATGATGAGGTAGATGTTTTTACTCCTCAGGGATACATTTCTGCAGATGTAGTGTGTAGGGAAGTGAAAAAAACTGTGGGTCAGGCAATCTTGTTGAAGAGGGTACAAGATTCTGAAAAATTGATATTAGCACATACTTTTCTGAAGTAGATGGAGAATTCAGCTGTGTAAATCTTGTATATCATAACTTAACCCTCATAAGTCTCTACAGAGCACCTAGTGGTAATACAGGTATTTTATTTCTAGAATTTTGAATTGATGATGAATAAGTTGTTAAAAGGTAAAAGGAGGATTGCTATCTGTGGGGACTTCAATATAGAAATGGTAAACGAGAGTGAGCAAGGCACAAAGTCTTCCCTAAACCTCCTCAGAATATTTAATCTACACTGTAGCAACAGTAAGCCCACCCGTGACAAAGCTTGTATAGATAACATCATTGTTAACTTTAAAAGGGACTTGTACACTATCAGTGTTGTAGGTGGGGCTTTTGCAGACCATGGTCCAATCCTCCTTAGGCTCAACCAAAATAAAACTAAAGGATTACCCTCTAATGCAGATGACAATATAGAGGAGAAAGTTACATGGTTTAAAGGGCTGAATGGAGAAGCTGTAAACCTTTTCATTCAGAAACTTAGAGCGCTAATGTGGGACTGCATATACCATTGTCAAACAGAAATCAATGAAACTGAAACTGCTTTGGGAAATTCATTACTCTTTATTTAGATGTTTGGTTTAATTGTTCTACTCTCATAAAAATTAGGCAAAGAAGTAAACCTGTAAGAACATTAAATGGTATACTGATGAACTCACTAACATTAGACAAAACATGTTGTCTTTGTATCATATGTATAAAATTTCTGAATATGAATCTAATCAGAGAGGAATTGTACAAATCTTATCTAGAGTGCAAGGAACTTACAGAACTAAGCTTAGAGAAGCAAAAAGAACAGCATACAGTAAATATATTGAATGTGTTCCAAATAAGTGCAAAGATGCACGGAAAGTTGTTGCACAGGAACATTCAAAGTGCCACCAACAGGGTGTAGCTCTTAACCCAGAAGATGTTAATCTTTTTTTATGGATTCTGTAAGTGATATTAGACACAAAATTAAAACTACTAGTACTAAAGCAACTGATCTACTTAAGCTACACCAATGTGGTGATTATAGCTTTAGATGGAGGACTATTACTCCTACTGAGATTAAAAAAGTAGTGGCAAAGTTCTCCAATTCGAAAGGCATGGATTACTTGTGGTTGTCCAATTACATAATTAAAAAACCAATAAATATAATTAGTGGACCACTTGCCTTTCTTTTTAACAGGTGTCTAGAGTTTGGAATATTTCCTACAAATCTCAAAACTAAAAATATCAAGTTATTCCAGTGTGCAAAAAAGGGAAAAAACATGACTTCAAAAATTACCGACCGGTTTCCATAGTCCCATTTTCTCCAAAATATTTGAATCACTCATCTATAACCAACTCAACAACTACTTTGAACCACATAATTTACAGTATGTCAGCCAATTTGGCTTCAGCAAGGGAGAAAATTGTAAATGAAGTAATAACTGCCTTTGAAAATAAAAACAAGGCCTCACTTCTCTTGTGTGATTTAAGTAAGGCATTTGATTGTACCTCTCATGATGTCTTACCTGCTAAACTAAAATATTATGGTTTACAAGAGGCTACATTGGCAGTAATTGCATCATATCTAAACAATAGGAAACAGTTTGTCTCTGGCATTAACAGACATTCACAACTGCAAGAAGTTATAACAGGGGTGCCACAGGGCTCTGTTCAAGGACCCTTCTTTTTTATAATTGCAGTCTATGATTTACCCCTATGTGTTTCAAACTCTGTTATCTGTTATGCTGATGACACAACTTTTCTGGCTGAGCATGAAACATGTTAGTTCTGCAAGATATGATGCAGGATGGCATGAAGGCAGCACTAAATTGGTTTTTAGCAAATACACTGCTTTGTAACCCTGATGAAAACCAGCAAATTATACTAGGATTATCAAATGAGTTTGAGGTTCAGGCAGTTAAAATTCTCGGAATTCATGTGGACTCAAAGTTGACTTGGGAAACTCATGTCAACAACATCTGTGCAAAATTAGCTCGTGTTACATATTTAATAGGAAAAGTGAGGTACCTAGTATCTAAAAAGTACTTAAGAGTAGACTATTTTGGACTCTCTCAGTCATGAATAAAGTATGGCTACTGATATGGGGACAATCTGCTCACATCAGTGAATTCCTAAAAATTCAAAGGAAGGTGGTACGTGCAATGAGCAATACAGGTAGAATGCAGTGCTGTCGGCCATTATTGTTGTTGGTTTTTTTTTTTTTTGAGGGGACTAAACAGCTAGGTCATCAGTCCCCTGCGGCCATTATTCATACAGCTCAAAATATTAACAGCAATTTATCTTTATATCTATGTTACAGCAATGTGTGTAAAAGCCAATATCACTAATTTTGAAATGAGGGAAAACATACACCTCCATAGCACTATATATATATTTGCCACGCCTAAGCACAGGCTTACACGAACAGAGCATTTCCATCTAATCAACAGTATTAAAATATTTAATGCAATCCCATATTCTTCTCAATCAACCAACATACCTAGCTTCAGAAGTAAGTTATTATATTGGTTATTTAATAACCCTTTTTATGATATTACTGATTTTTTAATATAAAAACAATTGACATTAATTTCTAAGGTTTTATTCTGCAATAAGCTAGACTGGACTCAATTATCATTGTATTGTATGTGGTCTCGTTTCTAGGCTAAAATTGAAATAAGAGGATACAGCAGTTACGGTAGCTACCATTGTAAGAAAATGTAATGTACTATTCTTGTAGTATGCCTATTCCACCACAGGTGTTCAATGGTGAATAAATCTGAATCTGAGAAATCGTTGGCTGGCATTTTCCTCTCGTTTGACTGGATATACAGTTATCTTTGGACTTTTATTGAATTCTTTGTGTCAGGGTTTCAGGCATGAAAAGGGACTGTTTATGTTACAGGATCGTTACTAGGTATGTGAGATGTTTAATTCAGAGTAATGGCAATAGGTATACAACAGTATAAAGACCCCAGAAGAATTGATATTCAGCGATAAATGGAGTGCAGGGCAGTATGCATACAGTAGGAGGGATAGGAGAGAGAGAGAGAGGAATTAAGTTTTACGAATAAATGTGGGAACTGATTGGCTTGGCTGAGGAGTTGGGATGTAGATGTATTTGATTTGATTGATTTGATTTTTTTTAGGGAAGCCAAAACAGTCTTGGTCCGACCCACCACTGCCGTTGCCGAAACTAAGTTTATTGTGCGGTATCGCTCCCTGTATATCTAGTAAGGCCAACGAATGCCCTTGAACAATGCAAGGAGTCCCTTTACCAGTTCTTTATTAGGCACAATTTCTTCGGGTCTGGTTGTCCCAAATGTTCTGTGCCTTTTACTCTCCAGTGCAATGCATTCGAAGATTAGATGTCATCACAGATCCTACATTTAGGGGCCTCTTCTGCTATTCCCATTGTATGTAAGTGTTTTTTGAAATTCGCATGACCTGTCAGCAATCCAACCACGAGTCTAATCTCTCTCCTGTTCAGGCCCAGGATTGCAGAGCTTTTAAAACATGGCTTTGGCATCATTACCTTGCCATGTTTTTGTTGATAGACTTTGGTCCAATTTTCTACATGCTGTCTTCTGAGCCAGTTACGTAGCTACAATTTGATCATTGCCTCGGTGATTGTCAGGACAGGTTCCGGTCCAATAAATGGAGTCTCTGCCCCCATCCTGGCTAATTCGTCGGCATGTTCGTTGCCACTGATCCCCGAGTGGCCAGGGACCCACAATAGGTTTACTCTATTGCTTTCCCCTAGCTCCACCAGAACCCTGTGACATTCTGCAACAATTTTAGACCTTGTTGCAGGAGCTGCCAGTGATCTCAGGGCTGCCTGGCTGTCTGAATAGATATAGATGCTACGATCTTTGTAGCATCTATGCAAATTTTCCTCCACACACGCCCTGATGGCAGTGATTTCGGCCTGGAATACTGAGGCCAGTTTCCCTAGAGAGATGACGCCCTACAGTCTGGGCTGCACCCCGTATATCCCGGCCCCAACGCCTCGGTCTGATTTTGACCCGTCAGTGAACCAGACAATATCCCCCGTTCGAGTTCGAACTATTTTCTCCCACTGCTCCCTACTTCCAATTGTTATATTGAAAGGCTTGTTGAAGCAGTATGGGGTTATAATATAGTCGGCTGGCATTTCTCCAACCTTTTCTATATTTACCTCACTCACTATTTTAGTCTATGATTCTGGAAGGGGGAAGGCTTTAGGCACGGTTTTATGGCGATCGGATAGCTATTTACGTATATATATCAAAGTGAAAGTGTGTTCAGTGTATGCTTATCGCGTCCGAACGACAAGATGCAGAGTCTTAAATATTTGTACAGTTAATAATTTATACCTGAGCAAGGTCTTAGGCATGGTTTTATAGCGATCTAATAGATATTTAGTAATTTGAAGAATATAACGCGAAATGCGGAACAATCATTACTCTTTGAAAATTATATTTACTCTTTGAAAATAGTTTCATTGGTTGCATTGTTGCTTGAGGGTTGATAATGATGAAAGAGTGCAGTATATTGGGATGGAAAGTTATCGGTGTATATAAAATTCTTCGTTTTTGTGTGTGTTAATATTTCGGTCTGCAGCGAAAAGTACAGAAACGCAAACGAATGGTCTGTGTGTAATTGTTGTCCGAAATCTCCTGTTGTGCACCATAGCAGTTCCATGGCGATAGCTATAACAGGTTGAAAGATATGGTGGTGCCGATAACTATAAGGGGGTGGAAGATATGGCGCTTGGAAGTCGTCAATTTATAAAAAAAAAAAAAAATCGGACTGAAGGCCAGCAATGACGTTTGCGACTTTATAGCAAGGGGGTTACATACAGCGAAACGTGATGCCACATACCATATCTTTGGTCTATGCGTGCTACAATGGCTTCAGCTCTTTCTCTGTAAGGATAAACATATGAATAAGGAAATATAAGAATAAATAAATAAATCAGGAAAAAATAAATTTCTTTTAATACATCTCTTAAAAAAATATATTGTACGTTTCGCGCATTACATCAAGTGATCGATCTGTGATACTATTACAATCATTATTGTTGAATTTCGTGATTGGATTCTTCAAAACGAAGGCATTTTTACGTGTGATTTGATCTACCAACACGCGAGCGGAGCCGCGGGTTTTAGCTACTAAAACTATTTAACATGTCGTGATCGATGTTACACGCATTTACAAAGCCTGACATTTGTCTACCCAAACATAAGTCACAAAAATTGTAAGAGATTACGTGGATCTCTTTTCAACGTCATACGAAATGACAAAAAATTGACGGAATATTAACAAATAGGGGAGAGTGGGGCAAGATGGGGTGGAGGGCAAGACGGGGTTTTTGTAATTTCTACCACGACAGATACCGCAGTCTAGTGGCGAATAGTTGAACTAGTAGTCACTTGCTATACGAGTTTCTGACTGTGCTTTTGAGCAAACCATTCAGAGTAAATACATCCAAACGTGTTTTCATCTGTGCTGATAGAATTTTGCCTCATTTACAGACGTGAAAAAAATAAGAGAAGTAATTGTTTCTTATAATCTTAAGTATGGTCAATGAAACACAGCTTGTTTAGGAATAAATTAATGCATGGAATAACTAATTGAATATATCCTTGGTGCTATAATATTATCCTAACGTAAAAATGGTCCTTGGGAGCAAGATGGGGTACCCCATCTTGCCCTTCCACTAGGTACCCCGTCCTGCCGCACGTGACATGAGCTAAACGGTTAAAAAAAAAAAAAACAGGAATTTGCCCTTTGGAACCAAACATCTTCCCAGATTCAGTATTTGAAGCTTCTGTCACTTACAAGTGAGGCCGCTAACGTTTCTGTCAATAATGGCCAAGTAGAGGCTTCAGTTGGCTCACATAAGCAGTTTGTGTCAGAGACAAGCGATGGTCCTGCCAACCAATCTGGCACTAAAGAGCAAGATGCGCTTGCTGTAGGCCTAAGCCCAAGGTGCTCATTTTGGAATGACAGTAACCCCAATTACCACATTACAAACCAGCAGGGTTCTGAGAACAGCACCAATCAATTAAGGTCATTTGTTGTTTCACCTGAACAGATAGTCCCGATCCTTCGTGTCGGAAAGAAAAACATCCGAAAAGCAGTCCTCAAAAAAGAAAAAGCTGTTGTTGTTACTAGCTCCACTTACAGAAGAGAATTCCTGGTGAGTGCAAAGAAAAAAATAAACAAGAACGAAAGATTCACCTCAGGAGACTGTTAAAAAATCCCTCTATGTTTGTAAATGCAAAAGTGAGAAGAATAAAAAAGCAATGACGAACTTGGCAAAGAAGATAAAAAAATGAAGTAGAAAGCACATTAGAAGAAGATGACAATGCGTGCCTGTTTTGCGGCTGTTTCTACTCGCAGCCAACAGAAGGATGTGTGTCCTGCGTCTCTTGCAAACAATGGGCTCACTGTTCATGTGCGGGAGAAGAGGACGAGGATGCCGAGGTACATCGTGTGTGTGAATTTTGCTTACAAGATGACGATAATAAATGAATAACAATAAACTGAACTTTAACATCACACAATGTTTACTTCATGCATTTTCATTAGTCATTAGAATAATTCTTATATAAATTTGTAAACCTGTGTTCATTGGATAATTTAATTACCTTTGCCTTATACAGTATTGAGGTAACCAATGTTGTCCCACCTGAGTACCCCATCTTGTCCTCGCTGTATGACAAGATGGGGGTACTTAGCAAACCCTGGAAATTTTTTTTTAATAGTAAACACTAACAATTTTGGTCTTCTTTTTTTGTATAAACTCTAAAAATACTGAAGTTTAAGGTGGAATATCTGGTATTTTACTAGAGCATTTTGTAAGCCTACAAAAAATTGTTAAGTGCTTAAGTAGCCCATCTTGCCCCGCTCTCCCCTACTACCTGACTGACTGACTGACTGACTGACTAATAGAAGAAGGAAGGAAGGAAGAAAGCTTAGGTTTTAACGTCCCGTCGACAACGTGGTCATTAGAGACGGAGCTTACGGTCGGATTTTCGGGGAAGGATGGGGAAGAAATCGGCCGTGCCCTTTGAAAGGAACCATACTGGCATTTGCCTGGAGTGATTTAGGGAAATCACGGAAAACCTAAATCTGGATGGCCGGAGGTGGATTTGAACCACCATCCTTCCGAATGCGAGTCCAGTGCGTTACCACTGCGCCACCTCGCTCGGTCCTACTACCATAAGGAGATACTTGTCCTTCGCAATGGGTCGCCGTTGAGGTGAAAAATAGATGTGTTTATAGAGTTGCCTGAACGAAAAAATAACATGAAAATCCCATATCTTATCCAGGATTGATACCTGGTTATTCGCTTTGGTCTCCTTCAGTGTTTGACAGTTTAAGCTATACTTGCGCCACTTTTGCTGGCTAGCAAATGCGACACAGACACCAGTGCATAAGATGTATTTACTTGTGGAAACGACAGAAATGTAGTCGGCACAATTTCGAAAACTCTTACCCATTTTAATTACATTTCATATTTGAAGTAATGTCTAATGTACATTGCAGCTGTCAGCGACCTAGATGCTGTCACACTTTTTTCAGTTCACGATTTGACAATCGAGGGCACACGAAAGACATTACGGCACTTCACGACGACAGAAACAGCCAGAATGTTTCATCACTTACTTCCTACAAAATGACTAGCGTTATTAATAGGGATGGGTCGAACCCTAATTTTACTGAATCAAATCCGAATACCGAATCTTAAATAAAATATGTGCCGAATACCGAACCCGAATCGAATCTTCCGTATCTCGAACCCAAATAATCTGTCAAATCAAGTACATGTATTTAAAAGGAATTACTACTCTAACACAGCCAGTGATGACGATAAAGCCTTCTGGGGTGAATCCCAAATGACAATATTAACAGTAAAGCTTAAGAAATTAAAATTTCATTTAGATTTTTATTTTAAATCTTAAGGATTTTTAATACCCCCTACCCTAGTGCTTTATTGCAGTTCACATACCCCAGCACTTCACAAAATTCGACGAAACAATGCGTGAAATCAGAATGAGGTAACTCGTGCAAGAATCGTAAAGCCTTCTGTACTGTTGGTATTTAGTGAAGAAATTTATTTTTGTTGCTACTTATATTTGAAATGCTTTATTTTTTTCGAGCGCGAAAGTTTTAACCAGTATTTATATTTGCGCCTGCTAAGCAAGCTTGTGTAGCACTGGTCAATATTAGACGGGAAAAGTTACCTGTGGCGGCTCCTAGCGCCACTTATCAGAACTGGTCAAAGTGAGGTCGTTTCGTATTATGACATCGCGTCTTTTAGCGGATCTGTGGAAAATAAAGGAAATAACGCAAACGAAAGCGCTCTGTTATGCAAAGTAAACTACAACATTCGTAACTGAAGGTTTCCATATAAGACTTTGGATTTGGGATTCGGTAGTATTCGGCCATTATGCGCCGAATCCTGAATCCGAAGCCAGTGTGCTAGATTCGGCGAATAATGGATCGGCCGAACCACTCGGACACAACCCTAGTTATTAAACACCTTTTTTCTCAAAGTGAAACATTTTGTTAAAAATACGAAGTGGTGTAGTTTTACAGACCTAAAAGTCTTTTTATAGCACGAAAATTGGATAATTAGGTTCTAATGATGTTTCATAAATGCAGTATAGTCATACATCAGCTGATTTTCGTCTCGCCTGCCCGTACATTATTATAAAACGACGGGTTCTTCAGTATCAGTGGAATTAAGAAATGTGTACATGTTGTCGATAAAAAGTCTCTTGTTTATTCTCAAATAATTACACACACACACAAACTGACATACTCAGACTGTACCACTACAAAAGGAAACTGATTAAAGACTGACTAATTACTTCATGGCTGCAGAAAGACTGAATGTGTGCGCCAAATCACCCGTATTAATACAATAAGTGTTTCTAGAACAAGGAACTTGCAACATAAATATTTAATATGTTAGCTACTGAACATAAATGAATTTTTCATAAAGAAGATACACACAAAATTATATCTAATATAATGAAAGTATTTTTGCCTCAAAATAAAACAGAAATTACGATCGTAAGTAATTTACAATTAGAGCAGTGTTAAAATTTGTTTAAATTTTGTATAATAGATAAATTAAAATGATTACGTAGTTTTAAGGAAAGCAGAGCATTGCATACAAGTCAGTACATTTCGTAATCAGATAATGTTAGAAATGATTAGCAAAAACGTATTATTGCTTACTATTAATGCAGTTTTTTACGAACATAAACAATTATTCACAATTATTGAAAGAATGTTACCATTGATGCAATCAAAGTATTGCATCATATTATAATGTTTTATTAATAGATTGGTGGTTATGAATAAGGAAATGTATATGTACGATTGGTATTGTACAATTCAATTATGCAAACAACCTGAATTTTATAGGGTATATACTGGGTGATCAAAAAAGTCAGTATAAATTTGAAAACTTATTAATCATGGAATAATGTAGATAGAGAGGTAAAAATTGACGCACATACTTGGAATGACATGGGGTTTTATTAAAAAAGTATTGCTAGATGCGTGAAAGATCTCTTGTGCGTGTCGTTTGGTGATGATCGTGTACTCAACCGCCACTTTCGTCATGCTTGGCCTCCCAGGTCCCCAGACCTCAGTCCGTGTGATTATTGGCTTTGGGGTTACCTGAAGTCACACCGGACATGCTTTACAGTGCTGTTCACAACATTATTCATAGACTACAGCTATTGTTGAGGAATGATGGTGAACATATGGAACATTTCCTGTTATGAACAGCATCTTTGCTTTGTCTTAATTTGTTATGCTAATTATTGTCTGTGTGATCAGATGAAGCACCATCAGTCGCCATTTTTTAAACTTTTTTTATTCTTATACTAGGTGAGAACCCAGCATTGCCCGGGTATTTATTTATTTATTCCTGCCATTTCTTCGGTATATATTCATTTGTATAAAGGCTGTATAACTGTAAAATCTCTTGAGAATACATTTAGTAGTAAAGAAGTAATAGATTAAAACTTGGTGCGTGATGGGGCAGTTTTCCATGATAGTTACTGTTTATGTGCTCATATCTCATTAATTACGTGTCAAACTTTTTTACAATTTAGAAGGTACACTCAACTATATGCGTGTATACAGTCTGTAAAATTTCCTGCAGCTACAATTTTTAGTGTAAAAATTATAAATTGTAACGTCATACCGACAGACAGTTTTAGTCCATGAACAGCAGAATGTTACTGTTTATGTGCTCATATCTCATGAACTATATGTCGGAATGTGATACAATTTAGAAGCTACATTCAACTATACGTGTGTATACTGTCTCTAAAATTTTATGTCGCTGCAATTTGTAGTGTTCAAATTATAAAAAGGACGTCATACCGAGAGCCGTAGTTTTATTCCATGAACAGCGGAAAACTAGTAAGCGAGAACCTTTTTTCCTTTCATCATTTTACTATGGCTGTCAACGAGAAAAAGTTTAATAAAGGTTTGAAATTATGTTTAAAGTTTGTTGCAAGTCGCTAAGTACAGTCATTCTCATACAGTGTATTTCGAAAGTCCCGCTGCATTATGACATTATTTGCGATTTATATTGGTTATGACGTAATATCTTTTGAACCATGTGTCGTATATGATTCTTAACCCTGCAGCAATTGTACCTCACGGCAAGGAATGTTTGTACCAAGTTTGATTGAAATCGGTCCAGTGGTTTAGGATAAAATGAGCAGTATTGTGGCAGTTTTCCGCGCATCTCATTGTTTATGATGTCATATCTAGTGTACTACATATTGTATGTGATTCTTACACTTACAGCGACCGTTCTCATGGGTTGAAGCTTACATGTGCAAAATTTCATAAAGATTGGAACAAAATTGTAGATTTGTATGCAACACGTACAAATATACGGACACTCTGCTTTATATAGTAGAAAACCCCATGCCATTCCAAGCATGTGTGTCAATTTTTACCTCTCTATTTCCATTATTTCGTGATTTATTAAGTTTTCAAATTTATACTGACTTTTTGATCACCCAGAACATCACACAATACATCACCCAGTACACTGTCGGGCATTTCGTGTACGGCACGCTCTTATGGACACGAGGAAAATCGAATGCATTCGACTGCAGTGCGCTAAGCGACGACACTGCCACTGCGGAGAGAGCTAAATACGAAAATGTCTGCTGGTCCGGATGGAATACCAGTTCGGTTTCACAAAGACTATTCTGCGGCGTTGGCCCCCTACTTAGCTTGCATTTATCGCGAATCTTTAATTCAGCGCAAAGTTCCTAGTGATAGGAAAAAAAAAGCGCAGGTGACTCCCGTTTATAAGAAAGGAAAGAGAACGGACCCACACAATTACAGGGCAATATCGCTGACATCAGTTTCATGTAGAATTTTCGAGCATATTCTCAGTTCGAATATAGTAACTTTCCTTGAAACGGAAAAGCTTCTTTCCGTGAATCAGCACGGGTTTAGGAAACATCGTTCATGTGAAACTCAGCTTGCCCTTTTCTCACATGACATGTTGCGAGCCACGGATGAAGGGCAGCAGGCGGACTGTGTTTTTCTCGACTTCAAAAAGGCGTTCGACGCGGTGCCACACTACAGACTGCTAACGAAGATACGAGCTTATGGAATAGGTTCACAGATTTGTGACTGGCTGGAAGACTTCCTAAGTAATAGAACGCAGTACGTTGTTCCCGACGGCGAGTGTTCATCAGAGACGAGTGTATCGTCAGGCGTGCCCCAGGGGAGTGTGATAGGACCGCCATTATTTTCGATCTATAAAAATGATCTGATGGACAGATTAAGTTGTAATTTACGTCTGTTTGCTGATGATGCAGTGGTGTGTGGGAGGGAGTCGTCTTTGACTGTAATAGCATTCAGGATGACTTAGACAAAATTTCTAGTTGGTACGAAGAATGGCAGCTAGCTCTCAATGTAGAAAAATGTAAGGTGATGCGCATGAGTAGAAAAAGCAATCCTATAATGTTCGAATAGAGCATCAGTAGTGAGCTTTTCGATGCTGTCGCGTCGTTCAAATATCTAGGCGTAACGTTGCAGAGCGATATGAAATGAAACGAACATGTAAGGACAGTTGTGATTAAGGCAGACTTCGGTTTATTGGGAGAATTTTGGGGAGATATGCTTCACCTGTAAACGAGACCGCGTATAAAACGCTTGTACGACCACGTCTTGAGTAGTGGTCAAGTGTTTGGGACCCGCAGCAGATCAGTTTAAAGGAAGACATAGTGGCGGTTCAGAGGCGAGCTGGTAGGTTTGTTAGTGGTCGTTTCGACCAATACGTGAGTGTCACGGAAATGCTTCGGTAACTCAGTTGGGATCGCTGGAAGAAAGACGACGTTCTTTTCGTGAATTTCTGTTGAGGAAATTTAGAGGGCTGGAATTTGAAGCTGAGTGTAATACAATCTTGCTGCCGCCTACTTACATTTCGCGTAAAGATCAGAAAGACAAGATAAGAGAAATTAGGGCTCGCACGGAGGCGTATAGGCATTCTTTTTTGCCTCGTTCCATTTTGGAGTGGAATAGGAAAGGAAATGTCTAGTAGTGGTACAGTGTTCCCTCCGCCACGCACCTTACGGTGAATTGCGGAGTATGCATGTAGATGTAGATTGTGTGGCAACTTTTCTGGTTTTTTCCTGTCTCTTCTTCCAGGAGGCTTTCAGCAAAGGAAAAAGGCGAGAGGCTGATAGAGGCGTCAAAGCGAGGGGCGGTGGGGGAGCTGGAGGCGCTGCTGGCGGCCGGCGCGGACGTGGTGGCCAGGAACAGCGGGTGGAGGAACTGGACAGCGCTGCACTGGGCGGCAGCAGAGGGACACGAGGAGGCGGCGAGGCGGCTGCTGGCGGCTGGGGCGGCCGTGGACGCCAGGAGCAGCAAATTGCGGACGCCTCTGCACGAGGCTGCGAGCCAGGGCCACGCGGGGGTGGTGCGGCTGCTGCTGGCAGCGGGGGCGGCCGTGGACGCCAGGGACAGCGTGCAGTGGACGCCTCTGCACTTGGCTGCGATGTACGGCAAAGCGGCTGTGGTGCGGCTGCTGCTGGATAGTGGGGCGTACCACAGCGCCAGAGAGAGTGACGACTGGACGCCTCTGCACTTGGCTGCGAGGTACGGCCACGCGGCTGTGGTGCGGCTGCTGCTGGATAGTGGGGCGTACCACAGCGCCAGAGAGAGTGACGACTGGACGCCTCTGCACTTGGCTGCGAGGTACGGCAACGCGGCTGTGGTGCGGCTGCTGCTGGATAGTGGGGCGTACCACAGCGCCAGAAAGGGTGACGGCTGGACGCCGCTGCACCTTGCGGCAGTCAATGGCGAGACAGAGGCGGCGGCAGTGCTGATAGAGATAGGGGCCAGCAGGGCGGCCAGGAACGACGATGGGAGGACGCCGCTGGACGAAGCCAGGCGGTACAACCAGCAGGAGGTGGTGGAGCTGCTAGACAGCAGCTAGCGGCCTCACAGCCAGCACCTGACCGACGTGGAACAAAGCATGGGGAAACGTTAGTCTCGCAGGAACTGATGTTACATATATTAACTGCCCCGTTAACAGCAACTAACAGTTAAAAATGTGATGCATTTCTATTGGAATGTTATTGACACATCATAGAATCTTCTTTACGAATAAAATTAAAAATTTCAATCTAATATATAAAGCAGAGTGTCCGTATGTTTGTACGTGTTGCATACAAATCTACAGTTTTGTTCCAATCTTTATGAAATTTTGCACACGTGAGCTTCAATCCATAAGGACGGTCGCCGTCAGTGTAAGAATCACGTACGATACGTAGTTCACCAGATATGACGTCATAAACAATGAGATGCGCAGAAAACTTCTGCATTTAGCGACAATTCTGCTAATTCCTAAAACCACTTGACCGATTTCAACCAAGTTTGGTACACACATTCCTTCCCGTGAGGTACAATTGCTACAGGGTTAAGAATCGTATACGACACACGATTCAGAAGATATGACGTCATAAACAATAGGAATCGAAAAAAATTGCCACATAATGCGGCGGGACTTCATAAATATGCTATATGAGAATGAGAGTACTTAGCGACTTGCAACGAACTTTAAACATAATTTCAAACCTTTAGTAATATTTTTCTTCTGATTATTGAATAAAACTACAACTCTCTGTAGGACGTTACAGTTAACAATTTGAACACTACAAATGGTAGCGACAGGAAACTTTACACACAGTATACAGATATATAGTTGAATGTAGGTTCTAAATTGTATCACATACCGACCCATAGTTCGTGAGATATGAGCACATGAACAGTAACGTTCCACTGATCATGGTCTATGTCTACGGCATTGGTCATGACATTACAATTTATAATTCCTAAACTGAAAATTTTACAGACAATATAAACACACAGAGCTGAATGTACCTGCGGAATTGTATCGCAGTATGACACGTAGTTAATGAGATATGAGCACATAAACAGTAACGTTACTGGAAAACCGCCCCATCACACACCAAGTTTTAATCTATTACTTCTGTACTACTAGTTGTATAGCCAAGAGGTTTTACAGACATACCGCCCTCATACAAAATGATTATATACCTTAAAAATATCAGGAATAAATAAATAGCCAGGCAATGCCGGGTTTTCAGCTAGTAGGATATAAACACTAGTTTCCTAAAATATTTGTTTACCCGAAACCACTTCATTGAACAGTGTTGGACGCTATAAGAAAATTATACAAGTTTCATGATACCAAACATATCACCAATGATTAAAATCACTACTTTGACTGCGTTATCCATTAAATTAAAAAAGTCATTTCACGTTCACGTCTGTCTGCAAATTGTCGTCTGACTTGTGTTTGTAGCCACAGATAAACACTATTATTAATATTCGTCCATCTTTATTACTCATCTCAAACAAGATTCCAGAATCCAGTGTCTGCCGGCAGTGCTGATGGTGCAGTAGTTTGTGGACTTGACGGCACGATACTGGCAGGAGTATTGACACAATCTTACGTGTCTGTCATGTGAAATCACACAGTGACTTCTTTTTCAGTTAATCACAATGCACCACTAACTGCAGCCACACATGAGACGCTGAGGTGACATGACTGTGTGTGTGTCGTCTTCTGCGTAAGATAGTTGATGTCCTTTCTACGTCTACAGACAGAGGACCTCAGCACTCAGTTCCCGTAGCTGTACAACTATTCGGACATTTCCTTTTCACTTCCCACATGCCGGCAGCCACGCAGCAACTCAGGCTGGAGGGGCAGCGCCGCCAGCGCCACAGGCGGCAGACGGCGCAACTACCGCAGAGGACCAAAGCGCCCAGCAGCACGATAATGCCACTCCACACATTGGCCTGAGAGGAACCACCTGTAACTTCACGAAGTGACCGCTTCACTCTTCTATTATAAGATATGTTAAACATGAAGCTACGAATTTTGTGACAGTGGTACGGACACCCATTGACTCTTTGCTACGCCATGCTGCTCGCCGCTGTCTTCAGAGTCGCATGTAGGAAAAACCTGCTATGTTACTATTACTTGTTGCCAGTCAGTACGTTATATTTTACTTCACATCTAGTTATTTAAGCACCGAATAAAACTACTTGTAAATAACGAATAAAATAAACATGAACAGTTCATTCCAACTTTTATGAACATTTGTTTGAAGAAGGAGTGATGAAAGTACGAACTACGTTCTGTCAAGCCATACGCCACAATACTTTGTGACCTTTTATTACACAACAGATTCTGTCTATTCTACTGACCTCACTCTTCAAAAATTCACATTTCAGGTCTCATAAGCAAAGTCTCGTTGTGGCGACTCTGTGAGACCGTCTCAAGACAGCTCCGATGTCTCCAAATGTGTATCTGCCTCCATTGCACTAAGGAGCGCACAGAGAAGTAATATTACTTTTGTTTATTTAAAAAAAATGTTTACATGTTTGTAAAGCTCGTGGGACTTAACTGCAGGATCATCAGTCCCTAACCTTACAAACTACTTGTGAACTAACTTATACTAAAGACAGAACAAGTATCCACGTCCGAGACGGGACTTCAGACCCCGGAAGGGGAACAGCCTCGCACATCGGAGCACAGGACCTCAATGCACTCGGCCACTCTGCCGCGGCAGGATACATGAAGATTCTTTGCAACAGTTTCTGGTACATTTCCCTTTTAATTCCAACTATAAATCCTGTCGTAAAACTTAAAGTACCTGATAATCATAAATCAAGATTAACGTAAAATTCGTAATGTTTATCTCCTTCATGCTCCTTCTCTTTTCCTCATCTCTGTTCAACTAATTGCTCTATTTTATGATCGACGAACTCCGATTGATAGCTACAAATATAGAAATACTAGCTTAAACCCGCGGCTCCACTCGCGTGTTGGTTCATTATGATAGATAATGCGCGAAACGTCAAATCGATTTTTTAAAGTGATGTATTAAAAGAAATTTCTTTCTTACTGCTTTATTTATGCATTCTTATACTTCCGTACAGAGGAAGACTGAAGAAGTTGTAGCACGCATAGACCAGAGATATAGTCTGTGGCATCTCATTTCGCTGTATGTGAAGATACAGAGGAAGATTGCACTGTAGTTCCTTCCCTAGATTGCCGCACAGATTACAAAATGGCAGATGGATAGAGTGATAGAAAAATAATTAAAATCGCTCAAAAGAGGAAAGGCAGCAGGACATGATGGGATACCAGTTCGGTTTTACACAGAGTATGCGAAGGAACTGGCCCTCCTTCTCGCAGTGGTGTATCGTAAGTCTCTAGAAGAGCATAGCGTTCTAAAAGATTGGAAAATGGCGCAGGTCATACCCGTTTCAAAGAAGGGTCCTCGAACTGATATGCAGAACTATAGGCCTATATCTCTAACGTCGGCCAGTTGTAGAATTTTGGAACATGTATTATGTTCGAATATAATGACATTTCTCGAAACAAGGAATCTGCTCTGTAGGAATCAGCATGGATTTCGAAAAAGGCGTTCGTGTGAAACCCAGCTCGCGCTATTCGTCCACGAGACTCAGAGGGCCATAGACACGGGTTCTCAGGTAGATGCTGTGTTTCTCGACTTCCGCAAGACGTTTGATACAGTTCCCCACAAACGTTTAATGAACAAAGTAAGAGCATATGGTCTATCAGACCAATTGTGTGATTGGATTGAGGAATTCCTAGATAACAGAAAACAGCAGGTCATTCTCAATGGAGAGAAGTCTTCCGAAGTAGGACTTATATCAGGTGTGCCACAGGGGAGTGTCATGGGTCCGTTGCTGTTTACAATATATATAAATGACCTTGCGGATAACATCGGAAGTTCACTGTGGCTTTTGCGGACTATGCGATGGTATATAGAGAGATTGTAACAATGAAAAATTGTATTGAGATGCAGGAGGATCTGCATCGAATTGACGCATGGTGCAGGGAATGGCAATTAAAGCTCAATGTAGACAAGTGTAATGTGCTGCGAATACACAGAAAGAAAGATCCTTTATCATTTAGCTACACTGTAGCAGGTCAGCAACTGGAAGCAGTTAATTCCATAAAATATCTGGGAGTAGTCATTAGGAGGGATTTAAAATGGAACGAACACGTAAAATCAATCGTCGGTAAAGCAGATGCCAGACTTAAATTCATTGGGAGAATTCTAAGGCAATTCAGTCCGAAAACAAAGGAAGTAGGTTACAGTACACTTGTTTGCCCACAGCTTGAATACTGCTCACCGGTGTGGGATCCGTATCAGGTGGGATTGATAGAGGAAGTGGAGAAGATCCAATGGAGAGCAGCGCGCTTCGTTACAGGATCATTTGGTAATAGTGAAAGTGTTACGGAGATGATCGATAAACTCCAGTGGAAGACTCTGCAGGAGAGACGCTCTGTCACTCGGTACGGGCTTTTGTCGAAGTTTCGAGAACTTACCTTTACTGAGGAGTCTAGCAGTATATTGCTCCCTCCCACGTATATCTCGCGAAGAGACCGTGAGGATAAAAACAGAGAGATTAGAGCCCACACAGAGGCATACCGACAATCCTTCTTTCCGCGAACAATACATGACTGGAATAGGAGGGAAAATCTATAGTGGTACTCAAGGTACCCTCCGCCACACACCGTCGGGTGGCTTGCGGAGTATGGCTGTAGATGTAGATGTAGATGATTACAGATAGTCTGGCAGTTATGTGTCTCGTATCTGACTAACACCTAGTCCTCTGCTGTTGTTGCTGCGGGATGTGGGTTTGCATGTCGGTACCTCGAAAGAACGTGTGTTAAAATGATGCAAGTTCGCTCCGGCTGTGATCTAAAGTATGTGGGACGCGTTTTTGTTAAGCAAGGTTGTCTAAAGAGGTGTTAGGATACTATATGCCCAAAAATGTTGTCATGCATTGTTTTCTTAATCATCACGTTATGACTCGTGATTGAGACTCTGGGTTTGTTGAATGTATCTGTTAAATAGTCGTGAGCTTTTGGTGAGATGTTTCTTCAGTTCTATCTACCTGAGACAGGTGTGCATGTATTAGGTAAACATTTGACAATGTGGTAGGTGTGCAAGTCTGATGGTGTTTGGCTCCACGCTTTCTAAGGAAGTATCGCGGTAGAATTTATTGTGACTCTCCAAGGAAATAACATTGCATAAAGGAGATTAGTTTTGTTTAAAAGAACAATTTTAAATGTCTTCTGGAGTGTTCGAATATCGGTATTTGCAAGTTTATCCTCCGTGATGTTAGTGATGTAACGAATTGTGTGCAGTGTCTAATATTGTAGCAGTGCATGGTCGCTAAAGAGGGACAGTTTTCAAATTCAGAACTTTCTAATTCTAAAAGCGGTCCTACTGCGTCAAAACCCTTCCCGAAAACTAGAAATATGGAATTTGACACCCCTTGTCAATAACACTCTTCACGTGAGAAAAGAGCTAGCTGGGTTTCACAAGAACGATATCTTCTGTATCCGTGTTGACTAAGGGCCACGAATCAGCTCTTTCGTGTCAGATTATTCGGTGGTTGCTAAGCTGCTGTTCTCCCTACTTGGAACACTTCACTCATATTCCCTTTGTCTTCCATTCTGGCTATTGCGAAGAAACGTGCTTATATGAAACAGCGCCTGTTTTGCAAATAATAGAAGGAGAAATTTTCTTGTCTTCAAACCTGAAGAAGAAAAATTCCGAGTTACTATCGACGTGAATGTGCAATACTAGTTGTACTTAGATTTGACAGGTGGTCTGAATGCTCTCGACGTTGCATACAATGCTCAGACAGATTCTCGTTAAAAAGTTTCTGCTAAAGTTCTCTATACAGTAAAAATGTGAGTTTCCTGCACAGTTACATTTGTTCTTTGGAATACACTGTTTCAAATTCTGAAGTCAGCGAGGTAAAATATAGGGAAGGGAACATTATTTGCAACTCGTACAGAAAGCAGAGAACAGTCGTTAGAGTTGACGGCAGGAGACAGAAGCACTGGTGGGGAAGTAAGTCAGAGCCGACTGCAGCCTTTCGCCAATGTGACTGAGTCTGTAGACTGAGCGAGCTGAGGGAGAGAGCGAGGGGAAGTTTGGAGAGGGAATCAAAGTTCAGGCTGAAGAGACAAAAGCCTTGCATTTCGCTGATGTCACTGTAATTCTGTCAGAGACAGCAAGGAACCTGGAAGAGCGATTGAACGGAATGGACAGTGTCTTGAAGGGAGCGAATAACATGAGCATTAACAAGAGAAAGAGTAGGTACCGTAAGAAAATCGGGCGACATTAGATTATGTAATGAAAGAATAAAGGTGATAGATGAGTTTTGTTATTTGGGCAGTAAAATAACATATGATGGTCGCGGTACAGAGAATATAAAATGTAGTCGACAATGGGAAGGGAAGAGTTTCTGTGAAAGAGAAATTTATTGACATCTAATATTAATGTTTAGTGAAAGTATTGGTGTGGAGTGAAACATGGACTATACATAGTTTAAGACAGGAAGAGGATAGAGGCTTTTGAAATGAGGTGCTACAGAAGAATGCTGAAGATTAGGTGGGCTGATCGCATAACTAATGAGGTGGTACTGAAGACAACTGGGGAGAAAAGGAATTTCTGGCATACCTTGACTAAAAGAAGGGATCGATTGGTAGGGCACGATCTCATACATGAAGGAATCTTGAATGTAGCAGTGGAGGGTTGGAAATTTAGGAGCATTCCGTTAGACTGTTGGAGGATGATGCTGTCTGTACTAAGTCAGCAAAAGCTCAACGAGAAGTGCGAAAGATATCTGCCTCGTGCGAAAATTCACAATTGCCACTAAACAATGAAATGTGTATACTCATTCATATAAACTCTAAGAGAAATCCGTTAAACTTTATTTAGATGATGGATGAGGCAAATATACAGGTCAAAAATTCAACTAAATACGTAGGAATTAGAGTCAGAACAAATCAAATTGGAGAAAAACACACAGAAAGCATCGTGGGAAAGGCGAACGAAAGACTACGTTTACCTGGCAGAACACTTGGAACGTGCATCACCTCTACTACAGAAACTGCCTGCACTACACTCGTGCGTCCTATTTTGGAGTATTGCTGGGCATTGTGGGATCCACGCCAGGTGGGACATTTAGAGAAAGTTCAGAGAAGGGCAGCTCGTTTTGCATTATCGCGGTGTAGGAGAGAGAGTGTCACGGTAATGGTGTACGAGTCGGGGTGGAAACCATGAAAAGAAAGGCGTTATTAGTTGCGGCGAGGCCTATTTACGAAATTTCTTTCACCGACTTGCTCTTCCTTATGTGGAACATATTTTGTTAGTACCCACCTACACAGGGAGACAGGATCGTCGTCATAAAGAGAAATCGTACGGAAAACGGAAACACTCAGGAGTGGCTTTCTCGCGCGCGCTATCAGAGAAGCGTGGCGAGATGCACCCTCTGCCACGCACCTCGGAGTGTCGGCGCAGACGCGGGGCAGTCGGCCAGCGTCTGAGCCAGCGCCTCCGTGTCTCTCCGTCCAGCTGCCGTCGAGTCCTCAACTTGAGCACTGTAGAGCGAAGGCGACGAAAACTGTGAAGTGTTTCGCTGGGTTTGCCTGCAGTCACGAGAAATGCTGCCTTCACACCTGTCGACGTCACCAGCAAACAGCTGCGAAACAGCCAGGGCAGGAGGCGGCGGCGGCGGCGGCGGCGGAAATCCACAGAGTTTTGCCCTCCTGAGTCTCGAAGCCAGAACACCTGCTCTCCGGGCCGCCTCCGTCGTCGCTGTGTGAGCAAAAAAAAATGCAACTAGAGAGGGGGTGTCAGCTGATTTTGACGTGACGGTCCCTGACAGTTTGGACCGCACAGCCCGAATTTTATCTCGTGTGCAGCCGGTGTAGAGTAGAGCTGTATCGATGGCAAACTGTTGCAGACTTGGGGTGACTGGTGCTCCCTTACACACAGACTGCGAGCAGCCGTGCAGAGCGAAGTGCCGCCTTGCCGCCTGACTGCCTGACGCTCCGGCCACGCATCACCAGGACGCGTCAGTGGTCAGAGGTCAGAGGCGTGGCCGCTCGGCGTCCGTGTTCAGCATACAGTTTCCTTATTCCTACGCTCACGCTACCTCCTTCCACACTGCGTAGACCTGGCAGCAGGAGACACTTGACGAGTTCTCACAGTACCACTGGCCTACATTTCCGGACGCCAGGTGCTTATCGAAACGTGTACCCACTTTCCGCAAACGGTATAATGGCATGTTCCGAAAACCCGTTGCATTTCAAAAGTATGCAGCCCGTGTCCTTCCGAGTGGTCGTCAGACTGTGGTGTAAAAATTTGTAATAAACCGCTGAAGAACTTCTAGAGATTTTCGCTGATGCCACGCGGGAATGGTCGTGCGTTCTAAGGCGCCTTGCTGCGGAGAGCGCGGATGCTTCCCGTCGGACGTTACAGTCCTTCCTCTGACTTGGGAGTGCGTTTGTCCCCGTAATAAATTAGTTTAAGCAGTTCGTAGGTCTAGGCAGTGATGGCAACTGTAGTTTGATCCCATGGCTTTGTAAACTTTTTCGGGAAAATCGTTTCCGCTTTATATTTAGGTCTACATATATGTGTAATGTACTTTTATGTCTTTTACGTAACTTCTGAAACTATCGTTTTTGTTATGGAAACATTTTACAGCAGAAAAGTCATAAAAAATCGGAATTACGGAAGTTTTATTTTATTTTTATTTTCATTTATTTTTTAATTATTTATTTTTCTTTCTTTTTTGTGTAATGCCAAGGCTTATAACGTAAACCCGACGCACATTTCGAAGAAATTGGGATAAACAAGAAATTCCATAATATATATATTATTTCCTTTTAAAATGATTATTTTCTTCAATATCAAAATCAGAAAGAACAAATGTTTATGAAAGGTTCTTTATTAGAATCGATAAAATGGTAATGTTTCAATGAAATGTAAATTTTCCAAAGTCAAAGGAATTACATAAAATACTGAGCAGGTGACGTTGTAAAGACTGTAAAAAAAAGTGTAATTTCATTACTGTACTCCCTGTTTTATTGTCTGCTGTGATGTACAGTTCGATGTTCATAATACAGGAGTAAAACGTTTTTAGAGAGTTATCATTTCATAATTAAAAAATAATTAAGTACCTCTGCAAAGCAATGGAAATGCTACGAAATGTGTTATCTTTAAATCTGTTGGTGTAAGAAAGTGAGGAATTATTTTTTCAGTTATCTGAGTAACGTTAATTCTGAGGAACAAGTTGTTATCTATGATTTTTTAGTGCTTCCGATTTAAAGGAAACAAAAGAATCATCAGGATGAAATGTTAGCAAGTACCAACTCACGACTTAGGATACAGAGACACAGATGTTTGTGCAATTATTTGAAGATATTCACATTTCAGATTTGCATTTACACTTCTAAGGAGTATCTCTGGACTCCTTAATATAGCAACCGCCGTAAGTAAAATTCAGCACCAACGTAAAGAAACTTTAGTCTCAGGTCTAAGACAAGTTCTGAATACTGCATTTGACTAGGACGTCTTCCCACGCGGCTGAGGTGACACTAAAAGCCAAGGAACAGCGGTATCTAATGCTTTCTGCTGATCTGCCTTGTCAACAGAACTAGAAATATTAATGTGGTGTATCTTATTTCAAGCTCTTTCGATGATTCGAGGAAAAAAGTTGAAAAAAGGAAATACTATAAAATTCAGAAGAGAAATATATATAAATACATATTTTTCTCAGTCGATGGTATACCACAGGCAGCAGGTATGCTTGCTCTGCAGTTTAGTGTCTGTGAAACGGCTCTGAACTGATCTCATAAATAAAGAACGAATCGTCACGTACCTAGCCGGTGATTTCTGCAAGCTAACCCTACTGATCCAAGGAATGTACATACGCATTTTGCGGTTCCGCAGGTATCCGTTCCTGAAAAAAAAAAAAAAAAAAAAAAAAAAAACAGTACTCATTACAAACGTATCGTTACTCTCGTTACCATTGCCATCCAGAAATACGGCCGCTACTCTCTCTTTGACAATATGAAAAAAAATTTAACTCTTGATGTTAAATATTGCTTCAACATTTAAATTTGCCACGTAGATACTCTGACTGTTTCCTGAGTCAGTTATACTACTGAGGAAAGGATCAGTACTGCCCTTTCCCTCGTGCTTAAAACACAACTGTCACACAAAGTGATCAGAACTAGCGAGAGCACACGTGGCCTCTGTTGTTAAGTACTGTTCCCGCAGTTTACTCAGAGGCTTGGAATGCCAGAATCATCCGGGACATTTCGTGACGAATGCCAGCGTGGACGATCACATTTGCGATCACAGGGACTGCTGTACTGTATTATGTGGCGTCAACAACGAAGATAATACCTACACGAATGAAAATGTGTAGATTACTACTTTTGAGTACTTTTCACAAACTTTTTATAGTAGACAAGATCGAAAAGAAGTAACCATTAAACTGGAACCTTTATAGGTAAAAATTACAATAAATTCTTATGTTTGCGTTAAATGCTCAATACGGTAGGTGCGAGTAATGAAATGTATTCACGAGTAACGATCATTATTTCGTAGCGGCCAAAGTATTTGTTATTCAGTACAGAATACATACGGTTTGCTACAGCCCTAGGCATGACTGTAGCACCGTTTATACATTTGTTTCTTAACGTACAATATTTTGAGAATATTGGTACGTTTTGAATTTTTTTTTTTTTTTTTTTAGTTTGCATTTTTCTGCGAAGAAACGCGATGGTCGATGTTACCACTTACATCGACTACCTGGATACTCAGCGGGTGACACTGAAGTGCATGGCAGAGGGTTCACCGAACCGCTTTGATGATATGTCTCTCTCCAGCTCCATTCTCTAATAGCTCGCGGGGAAAAGGAGCGCCTAATCCTTCTGTTTTCTTTTTGGTTTCTCTTATTTTATTTCGATCATCATATCTCCCTCTGTAAGGGGGTGCTAACAATATATATTCGCATTTAGATATTGATGAAAATAATTTCGCAAATAGCTCTCGCCCCAACGAATAACGCCTTTCTTTAATGATTTCCACCCCAAACGGTGCATCATTTTCGTGACACTCTCTCCCCTGTATAACGATGGTACAAAACGAGCTGCCCTTCTCTGAACTTTCTCTAAATCGTCCGTCAGCCCCACCTAATGTGGAACCACAATGCGCAGCAATACTCCAAAATAGGACGCACAAGTGTAGCCTAGGCACTTTCTGTAGTAGAACTGTTGCATCATCTAAGTGTTATGTCAATTAACCGTAGCCTTGGGTTCGCAGTCCTTAAAATAATTTCCGTGTGTTCTTTCGACTTCAAATAGTTCGTAATCGTTACTCCTAGGTATTTAGTAGAATTGTGGGTCTGTAGATTTCACTGACATCGAGTGTGCCGTATTTCCTCCACCGCAATATCTTCTGCGCTGCTGAAAATTCAATAACTGCAAAAGATCCAGTGCATCACTGTCTTCGTCTGAGTGTGTGGTACTCGCAGGCATACAAAAGAAGGAAGAGGCGATAATTTGTAATCTAACTGCGTGGCGGAATGTTCATCACTGAGCGAGGTAACTAATAAGAGAAAAGAAGTCGTCCACTGTGAAACAGAAGGAGGTACAAATCGATCGTATTAAGTAAGTGTGACGGCAACTATGTGACATCGTAGCGTCTAATGCCTACGATATTTACACTGCAAGGAAAAGAAATGAAGTCACACAATCATGAAAGAATGTGTTCATAACCCAATTCCTAACTAATCAAATAAGCAAGCAGTAAACAATTTTTACAGAGTGGGGAGCGATAGCTTGACAATCTCGTGGCTTCCACTTGCCCGTGTGCACAGTGGCATGCGTCGCCACAGATGTCGTTGTGCTGAACAATTCCCCAAGCTTTTAAAAATATGCAAACGTACTGAGTGTGGTGACTATAAGACACGGGCAGCACTTTCCTATCTCTTGTATAACTCGGTGGGCCGATCTGTGAAATGTATGCAATAAATGGAAGCTTTGGCTTTAACGTCCCATTGACGGAGACGAAGGTCTGATTCAAATCAAATCCGCCATGCCATTGCAAAGGAACCATCCCAGCGTTTGTTTGGAGTGATTCAAGGAAGTCAAGTTTGTACAGTGGCACAATCAGGATATTTTTTCGGGGGGGGGGGGCACTCGAATATAATGATATATTTTGACATTGAGTGCTCAGGCACACACACATTACATTCATACATGCATACATACATACATGCATGCATGCATGCATACTTACATATACATACACACCCAATTAACTATGTAGCCTGTTATATTAACCAACGTGAAATACGTTTATGGAATATAAATGCTATATGTTTCAGAAGTAGAAATGTGCAATTTTAAATCTTTTACGTTTGTATTTTATTAATTTTCATTTTATTTATTGAAGAAATGTTCCAGCCATTGGTTCAACATAGGAACAATAAATACAAAGTTAGTTTAGGTAAACAAACGGTGCAATAATTTACAAAGTTCAAACAAAATAATACATATTAAACGACCAAAAATTAATATAAACTATTGGACAGAAAAAATACTATTTAATATAGAGAAAAAATGTAAAATGATGTATCATAACCCTTAGATTAGTATAAGATTATACATTGCTGTTATTTAGTTATTCTCTTCTTTATATATATTGTCGCCAGAATTTTTAGGCTATATTTCAAACTGAACGCGGGCTATTTGCCTTATGTGTTTTGGTAATCTATTATTTGGTAGCAATTCGATAAAAACTTTTGAAGCGAATATATGCAATATATATAGCACCTACATTAAACACTATAGCAAAATAAATTTATCTAAACAAGTAATATTTCCACAATTTCCTACAGAAAACAGTTTTACCCATCATTAATTTTTTCATGAAAGTTTACATGAAAATTTATTTTTACGATTGTGTGCGGAAATTTGTTCTGGTTTGTTAAGCCAGTCGTTTCCATTAGATAATCATGGTGTGTTACTAGTTTCAGTTTGATAATGGACTGGTGTATTCAAACCTTTGTTATTATGTGGTGGTGTACGAACTCTGAGTAAATGCTTTCTAGCTTTGTGGGGCGCAATTTTTAACAGACTATATGTTCACTTTTGTACAGTGCATGTAAAATCTTTCTTATCGTTTCCTTTCGTGAGTGATATGTGTTCTTAATACAAAGCTTGTTTGTTTGTTTGTTAAGCTTATGGGACTTAACTACGGGGTCATCAGTCCCTAAACTTACAAACTACTTATAGACTACCTTATACTAAAGATGGCACAAATATCCATGCCCGAGGGGGGATTCGAACCCCCGACCGTAGTGGCCGTGCAGACCGTGACTTAATACAAAGCCTTCAGCTTCCATTACTGTTTGTTCCATGCCCATCAGGCAAGTAACTATGCTATGAGCCGCCAGGACACACGAAAGACGTAGCAAGTAGGAGGGATATTTTACAAAAACATTGTACGTGTTTCTAGTTGTGACATTCGTGAATTTCAATGTAATAAGTTGTGTTCAGCTGGGACACGCAAGGGTCTGATATTTTGGCTCCAGGAGTGGCAATAGGGGTGGCCCCAGACACGGATAGTAAAATTTCGGTGTTGTCGGAGTTTTGAACTGAAAAGAGGAAGGCAGAATTTGGAGAGTTGTGTACTGCAGCAACGCTGTGGGTATAGTGGGACGGTGGTCTGGTGGGCTGGAGGATTGATGGAGGAGGATGGCTGGTGGCGGTGGCGGACGACTGGACGACTGGACTACCTCCCGGGACACTCGCCCTCCCCACGTTGCTTAGTGGAAGTGAGAAACCGTTTCCCATACAGAATATACTACAAAATTTTGGATGCAAAGTATCATCTCAATTACGTATTTCGGTAGACATCATTTTGACGTTGACAATGACAGTGAGTAGTGTGTGTGATCCACAAGTAAATCCCTGTTACTCTTTCCTGTTTCACACGAAAACGTTTGCAATTACCGAAGCCTTGTAGAAGGAAACGACAGTTTATTTATTCGCAGATTCCCTTTGATAGCAGGGTCAATCCAAATGAAGTGGTACAATAAAAATTAAGTTGGTTGCTTGACCATTTTTAAATATTTTAATTTTTTTGTGTGTGTTTGCCCTATATTTGAGAAGTTCTAAACAGTTTTTTAAAGTAATTTATCTTGCACCTTTACTGAATGGCGGCCATTTTTATTTGTTGGCGCACACCGATTTTTCAGTCTGGAGACATTAGCGAAAATTTGAATATCTCTGCACTGGGTTAAGTTACAACATTGCAATTGACATTATTGTTTTTAGAAAAGTGTCCTCTACAACATTGTTCTATACACAAAGTACCCGAAATTAAAAAATAACCAGTCAAAATGACCTCCAAAGTTTGGTATCCAAATTTTTTAAAATCCACTTTTTAGGCCCAAAAATAACAAACAAGGAGTGACTTATGAGAGTCTATTTTTTTCCTGTAATTAGATATCATATACTACTAGCCTCATACAGAGAAAGAACACTTACAAATGTTTCCTTAATTTTTTATGAATTTTTGAAATTTGAAATTTTTCATTTTTTTGTAAAGTTTGAGGCTAGTTATCTCAGATGGGACTCAATATAAAAATATGATTTTTGCACAGTTTGTGCACCTGTATGATAGCAACATGCTGCAAAAATTTCAACTTTGATATCTGAGTGTGAACAAAGATATGAATTTTTGAATATGAGGAAATAATTCACATTACTATACAACTGATCTTACGGCTGTTACCTATTTATGTGTGATATTGGTGGAATGTAATCAATTATTATTGAAGCAAGGTACTGAATTATATACAAAAAGTGGAAACATCACTGAAATTAACATGTATGTTATTTTGACATACGGTATTTAAAATAAATATTCTCAATTAACATCGTTCGAGATGCGACTATTCCTGAACCTTGTGGTGAATGTTAAGAACACTTGTTTCTTTCGACAGCTTCTGTGATGTAGAATAAGACCTCCCAGTTGCTGTGGTAAGTTCTAGCACTGAAAGTTTCCTTAAAACATTTTTCATTAGTATCCAAACTGTCACTCTTAGATTTCTTGAATGATGTTCTTCGGCCAGCAGGGTGGTAAAAATTCACAGGAACGTCATTGTTTTCCGAACTTATTGTTTCAACCTCGGCAAGCCACCACTGTCCATCATACACACATGCTACTATGTCATTCAGCATTAAAGAGAGAGATGTAATTTTACTGACACAATGATCCTCATAAATTTCCGTTTCTGGTGTTACATAGTATTTTTCATGTTTTTTGAAACTGAACCATAAACAGTTTTGTGACACACTTCACTCGTTATCTGTCCAACAGAGCACTGGTCATCCATGTTATTGCATTCCTGTTAATCTCTCAAAATTAATTACAAATTACACACAACACATTCTACACACTCGAAGTATGTACATCCACTCTAACAAAGGTTTTAGATCAGACTGACTACTACAATGCCACACCCAGCAATAATGTAATTCTTTATTGACAATAAACCTAAAACTAAATGGGCATTTTATTACCATAGAACACAACCGAAAACTCCTGTTGTTTAATATTGTATTATTAAAAATAAATAAACTAAATGAATATTGTGTGATATATATTTAGTTAACACTATGTCACAATTAAATTTAATTACAATGATACAATAAACCATTTAAATAGGCAACAGTCATAATTCATATGACACTACAACAGTTATTATTTCCTCATTTTCAAAAATTCATATCTTTGTTCACACTCTGATATCAATATTGAAATTTTTACAGTACATTCATATCATATAGGTGTACAAACTGTGCAAAAATCATATTTTTATATTCAGTCCCATCTGAAATAACTAGCCTCAAACTTTAAGAAAATATGAAAAATTTCAAATTTCAAAAACTCATAAAAATTAAGGAAACATTTGTAAGTGTTCTTTCTCTGTATGAGGCTAGTAGTATATGATATCTACTTACAGGAAAAAAATAGACTCTCATAATTCACTCCTTGTTTGTTATTTTTGGGCCTAAAAAGTGGATTTAAAAAAATTTGGATACCAAACTTTGGAGGTCATTTTGACTTGTTATTTTTTAATTTAGGGTATTTTGTGTAAGGAACAATGTTGTAGAGGACACTTTTCTAAAAGCAATCATGTCAATTGCAATGTTGTTACTTAACCCACTGCAGAGATATTCAAATTTTCGCTAATGTCTCCAGACTGCAAAATCGGCGCGCGCCGACAAATAAAAATGGCCGCCATTCAGTAAAGGTGCAAGATAAATTACTTTAAAAAACTGTTTTGAACTTCTCAAATATAGGGCAATCACATATAAAAAATGAAAATATTTAAAAATGGTCAGTGAACCATCCCTGTACCACTTCATATGAATTGACCCAGAAGACATCGATTCACGAGATTACTTGGCCAAGAAATAATAACAATAGGCGTTATCTGTTAGCGTTCGGAAAGCTGAATGCAGTGTTAAAAATACCGTGCTCATTATTGACAGTATTAAGGCCGGTGACGCACTAGGCAGCCAATGAAACAACGGTGGAATGCGGCAGGCCGCTAGTGGCACTGGGCAGTGCCAACAGAGCAGCGAGCCTCGCAGTGAACGCGTGTGGTGCCAGCAAGCTCCGCGCGCTTGACCAAGCAGCCACACCTTGTCTCCAAGCTGTCGTCACGTTCGACACTGAGAAATTTATAGACGAAGAGAAATCTGGGGCCGGCCGCGGTGGCCGGGAGGACTGAGGCGCGCCAGTCACGGTCTGCACGGCCACTGCGGTCGGGGGTTCGAATCCCCCCCTCGGGCATGGATATTGGTGCCGTCCTTAGTCTTAGGTAGATCATAAATAGTTTGTAAGCTTAGGGACTGATGACCCAGTAGTTAAGTCCATAAAAAAGCTGAGATCTTTACTATAATTGAAACAATTAATGTGATGTCAGTATTCCAGCGCAAGTCCCATGTGTAATGATTTTATGCACATGTTTTTTCGAGTTGCTCGTGCGTTGGTAACGGCTGCAGGGAGCGCACAACTCGGACTCTGATTGGCTGCTACGTGGTATTGCCAACATCGTAGCGGAGTGCAAGCGCGCACATTTCCAATAAGTGAAGAGCTATCTTGTTGCTCTGCACGCTGCAACTGCGTCCTTTACTACTAGAACAATACTCAGTGCTGAAGGAGTCTACCTTTCCACGCTAACGAAGTATTAAAACATCGTACCGCCTACTATTATTACAGCAGTTTTAAAAATAGAGTACAGGCAAAAGTTAATTACTTATAAAACAATGTGATTGCAACATACCTTGCTCCGGCACCACAGGTTTGATGGCTCTCGAAGAAGTCGTCGCATATTTGGGTTACATGCGCCTATTCACGGTGCTTCTCTTCTTCAAGTTGGAGATATAAGTTTTATGCGACAACTGTATGCCGCACAAATTACTTTTCGCACAGTCGATATTGAGAGCGGTGAAATGACACCACACCTCGCTCATTCTCGATCGCTTCATCTCGGCAGAAACAAGATATACACTTTTAGACGACGAACAGCGAAATGGACGAGATATGTTTTATTTTATTTTTTTTTTTTTTTTCAGTTTTGAACCTCTCCCTGCCGGGTGCTGGCGATTTTCTAGGAAAAACGCACAAGTGTATGCGAACTGTTCACTGTCCATAATCGGCTTTTAACCAGTACACCTGCTCTTCGCTTATCGGTGATTCGCTGCTATACCCGCTCTTCGCTTATCGGTGATTCGCTGCTATACCCGCTATTTGCTGCAGTGATATAAGTACAGATTTCGACCCACAGATGGCTCTTTTAGCCTTTGCTGCTTCTCTTCCCTCACCTCCTCTTCGCTATTCGCTGCTACACCTGCTACTCGCTGCCGCTTTTATAAGAGTCGCGAAACTCCGAGTGATTTTCTGCAACTTCATACCTGCAGCGCTGTCAAGCGGCAGGGTCGTAAAAACACACCGCGAAACGATTGAGTAATGAATGAGTATTTGGATTGAAGCAGCACTTTCAAAATAACTTCGTATTTACGAGCTTTTGTGGCGCTATAAATTGTAGCAACTGTCGAAAAATTTAATTCGGAAATCTCTTATTTGCAAAGGATGCTCAGAAGTAACAGAATAATGTTATGAATAACAGGTGTTCGTTTACAGTGGTTACTTATACTTTTAGACATAGAGTTAAATCTTTAACAATTCATTCACGTCCAAACTACTTCTGTTAATGAGAGCCGCAAATACTTGACCACTATTTATTAATATTACTGCTGAAGAAAGTAATGTATGAATGACTGCTTAGGTTCGTACCTCAGGTTCACAAAAATTATAACCCTGTATACCAACATATTTTGTCAGTTACCTACTAGTTTGATAAAGTGAATACGTAGCTACAAATAATATGTCCATATATAACATGTTAACGTTAGCACGTCACTTTCTTGAAGAAATTCAGTTTGATAACTGCCAAGTAGCTAAAAAATTCTTATAGGTGCATGAAAGGCACAGAAGCAAGGACGAGGTGAAAAGATGGTTTAAACGACGATGTAGAATTTAGCCCACTACGCTGTAAAAATCGTGTGTACTTTTGAAAACATTACAATGTCCGAAATGCTCTAAAACAAAACTCGTGCAGCATGTCAGTACGCACCAAACACGTGAACATAATCATAATCACTTCCTTTTATATACTTCAGCACATCAGGTTGCAATTCATTTCTGCTTTAAATAGGTTTCAGACGATATGAATATGACTCGGGTATTGTGAACAGTATGCACTGACAGTTTGTTAAATTATAGACTGCCATTAGCAGAAGCAGTGATATTACTTTAATGATGTTTTCGTATTTGTATTAGAAAGTTTACAGCAATGTTCAGTGACCAGGAAATATGAAAGTAACAGCATTAAAAACGGCATCTTCTCAGTTTGCATCATGCCATTCCACTGTTATTCCCTACTGGCCGCTTGGAGCACTAGTATCGCTTCAGCTGTAAATTTTTTTCCTAGAGAGTTTCGCGACTGTCTGTGATAGACTGTGCTTTTAGTACTCATTTCGGCCACCAGAGGGCTCTTTGTAGTTTGTACTGCTGTTCGCTGCTATTCCTGCTCGTCTCTACCCAACCGTGACCGTGACTGAAATCACGACCAGATTCCAGATCGCCGCGACCGTGAAAACAGTGAATTTTCAATCACCGTTGTTTTTTCACGAGTACGTGATTTCTTGCCCATCCCTACCTTATTGACGCTAGCCCCCAGATTATACCGCCGGAAGCAAGGAGGTTCTAACCTGTTTGGCCGGAACCATTGATCTCTATACACTCTGGATGTTTAACTGCAGCTGTCTTAGCGTGCCAGCCATAGATATTGATATTTAGTTTCTTGCCAAATTCAAACATGGCTGCTAAGTAGCATTTGAAGAATAAGAGAAGAAAATATGTTTCGATTCCGCTTCGATATCAGCCTACAAAACCGAATATTGAATTAAATTCTAAATCAAGAGGTAAGCAAGCAAATCTTTATCACGTAATAACTAATGGAAACTCGTTTGCCAAATTTAAACATGGCGGACAGTGCGAAATCGTGTGCTAAACATATGAATGTGCAGGCACGCTAAATTCTATGCTCAGACACCAAAGTTATTCATCCAGTTAGTATACAGATCACTGGCCGGAACCGAAAGCAGAGAAGTCTCTGCAGCTTAAGATCTTTGGAGCAGGATATTGTTTTGGCGCGGTACTGTGAATAAGGGTGTCGTTTTTGTTTTCCCGTGTATCGTACATTTTAGCGTTTCGCTTTTCTTCAAGAAATGAGTGATTCGAAATGTTTTCAGTGCTTCGTTTGCGACGAGAATTTTTCTAGTTCGTCTGCTCTATATCGGCGGCGAAATGTTCATGATGTTTTATTGGGAGCAAAACTGAAGTGTGTGCTATGCGAAGAAGTGTCCCTCAGAGAAGATTCTTCTCAATAACGAAAAAAGTTAGTGTGCAGTTTAAATCTGCATCTGATAAAACAAGTGAAGAAGCTGTGTCTGTGGCAGAAGATATGGCATTAAGAATGTCAATAAATGTAGCAAAAGGTGTGTAAAAGAATTCATCTCGAATTAGTATTAACAAATTCTTTTTCTTTTCGTTACATGGACTGCAAGTTCTGTAAATGTAGCATAGTATGTATCAATACACTGGTATAAAACCAAAGCAAATTTTATTTACAGGTTCAAGTGTTACTGAGGGAGATCACAGCTATGTTGCTTCTTCAGGTAAAATGTTTCCAAACCATCACAGTATTTACAGATCACTGCAATGTTTGGGATTGTTCAAGGAAATGACTATTGGCAAAAGAATAAATAAAACTTCTACCAGTCGCCGTTAAATTGCTTTATTGTTGGTGCCATGTTGGTTATTATAGCACTCTTTTAAGTATCTCATAAAAGCTGTCTTTTTGTCAAGTAGAAACTTGGATGGATTTGTCTTTTTACGGAGCAAAATTTCCATTTGAAGATTTCTCACTAACAAAGAAAAAGGAACACACAAACATGAAACATCCATTTTGTCTTCATATAATATATGGCCAATTATATATGAATTTCATAAAGGTAGGATGACCTATATTGTTGTAGGCTCCTTGTTGGACTATCTTGTGTGACCTGTATCAATACTGTAAAGGATTCTATTATTGTTCTAATTCTGTCTGGGAATTCAGCATAATCAAATTGGAGAAGATATTGTGCATTATTAATATATTATGGATGTATCAATGTGTAAAGGTTCATCATAGTAACTCAGTCTTTACTGTTTTGGTTGTAGGGTCTACTGTGTGCACAGTTGATGGGGATGGTGGTATAATTCAAATAAGAGGTCAAACTTTTTTGAAACGGAACAACGAAGTAAATTTTTTGTAAAAACAGTATGGTAGAATTGATGCCTCATTCTAGGACAGTAACCATTCTTGAACAGTGTCTGCATATGTCAGTTTCTCTCATAACTATACCAGTTGTCTGTCCTATTGCTGGTGGAAGTGATTATTTCACATCAGGAGTTAACATCTGTTTTGAAAGAAAACTGCAATACAAAAGGTTTGTTAAAACAGTGTAAAACAATTTTTGCCTCTTTTTAACAAAGAGGTGTCAGTTTGTCTCATGACTGTATTACTTGTTTATAGTGTCACTTGGGTAAAACTGCAGAATCTGTTGACTGTGTTTTTAGTATGGTACGTATGTTGGCAACTGTAAATAGATCGTTTCTGGGCTGGAGAATCGGGCGCTACGCGCCCTCGCATACTGAAAAGAAACTTCTTGTTTAACCTATACCTAATCTAACTTTCACTTAAAATGATCACTGTTTAGTACAGATAAAAAATAAATAAAACTGATACCTGCTCTAAGGTAGACTGCTGTGGTGTTGCCAACATTTGCAGAGCTTGGGCAACAGACTTTGCAGTTTAGCTGTCACTTGTGTCCCCTGCTGGAGGAAGTGGTTACATACCACAAGGGGCTAGATCTACTTTGAACAGAAGCACAAGACAAAAGGTTTGTCAATTCGGTTAAATTGTAGGATGCTTCTCACCGGGCTGCAGTGGCTATGTTGGCACCAATCAGCAGGGGCTGATATTTCGGCTCGAGGGGTGGCAATAGCTGAGCTTTGGCCCCCAGACACGGATAGTAAAGTTTCGCTGTTGTCGAAGTTTTGAGGTGAAAAGGAGAAGGCAGAATTGGAGAGTTGTGTACTGCAGCAACGCTGTGGGCCTTGTATGTGGATTTTAATGCGTATGTGGGCATGAATTTGGAATGATGGGAGCCGGCACGATACACGAAAAACAGTAGCAAGTAGGACGGTTTGCTATGTTGTTATGACAAGCAATTGTACGTTCTTCGAGGTGTGTAAAACGTGAATGTTTAATGTGTTAGCTGGGAGAGGAGAGATGCACCGGCAGGGGCTGATATTTCGGGCGGGCACAGTGTTGCCAACTGGCGAGGTTAGGCGCTCGACACGTGAAGTAAAAGTTTGCGTGTTGTCGAAGTTTTGAAGGGGAAAGGGAAAGGCAAAATTTGGAGAGTTGCGATGTGTAGCAACGCTGTGGGCACTCTATCGGGGTTTTAACGTGTGTGTGAGGGTGAATTTGGAATGATGGGAGCCGCCAGGAGGCACGAAAGGCGTAGCAAGTTGGAGGGATACTTTGCGAAAACATTGTAGGTGTTTCCAGTTGTGACACACGTGAATTGCAAATTAGTAAGTTGTGTTTACGGGGGACACGTAAGGAGAAGCAGCAGGGGCTGATATTTCTATCGGGGTTTTAATGTGTATGTGAGCACGAATGTGGAATTCGGGCTGCGTATACCGGTTGCAGTGTGTAGTATTGTTTACACGTGCCGCTCTCTCGCAGGCGTTCCGCCCGCCGTACAACGATATAAGCTGAGCGGAGTCGCTTTGCGCACCATATTTTTACTATGTAAGACCCTGTGTTCTCGCGAACGTCGTCGTCGCCGCCGCACGCACGCAGAATACACGTGTGCTTATTCACGTGTGTGTGCTAGGCATGGTCGTTTGAACTCCGCATGTGGGTTTTAAAGGCAAGGACGCTTAAACGCCTGTAGGTTTTTAAATCTAATGAAGGCGCTGGACAAGTCAGGTGCGCCTGGCGTTTGCTAGTGTGAATGGAAAATTAAAACATAACTGACATGCTGGTCTATGCCTATGACTACCGCAATTTCTGAAAACATATATCTGAAATTACCTGGCCGATACGATACGAACATCCAACATCCTGTATGGCATTCTAAAAGAAAAAATAAATAAATAAAGAAATTAAAGTAGTAATAATAAGAATAAAAATAAAATAAAATAAAAATATTTAACTAAATAGGAATTTGACACTGCTTTTCTAACACGTCATACGTGTTAGTTACGTATGCTATCAATAAATTTCTCAGTAAGAGCAACAGCCGGCTTTGACTTCCAAAGTAGTTATGCACTAATATTCAGTAAAATTCATTCCTACTTGTTTTGCCAACTGTATATGTAATATCTAACGTAGATAAAATGCATAATTCAATATTATTTACAGATATTTCTTACTATTCTTCCACCATACGCTTGACGTACATTTAGCTAACGTGGGAAATAATTTCGTATGAGTGAACAAAACTGTACCCTACATTAAATTACATTGTTACGACTTGAAATTACCTAAACGTTAAAAGAAAATATAATGGAAAATGATGATTGGAGATGAATGAGCAGACACCCTAAACTACGCGAATGATACATCAAATATACGGACCTCTTTACAACTCGACTACCTACACAAATGGCGTAACTGTGGCGCATCGGTCTCACATACTTAGTCGCAAACGGTTTATTTCGGTTTCCAAGGATCTATAGCCTCAGATTGACTGTCGCTTCAGTGGGGCAGCAGTTTGATTGGTGGAAGGAGGTTGATGAGTGAGGGTGCGTAGAGTAGTGGGGAGTGACGGAAGTGGCATAGTGGTGGAGATGAAAGATAGATGGGGGTGGAGGAGTGGTGCGGTTGGTCGATTGTTGGGTGTGGTAGGGTGGTGGGGGAGGAAGAGGGGTGGGGGTGGTAGTGTGGTAGGGGTGGTGGAGGGATGGGGGTGGTAGAGGGGTGGGTGTGAGGGGGTCGTGGGGGTGGTAGCGTGATGGGTGTGGTAGTGTGGTGGGGGTGGTAGAGGGGTAGGGTTGGTAGTGTGGTGGGTGTGGTAGAGGGGTGGGGGAGGTAGTGTTGTGGGGGTGGTAGAGTGGTGGGGGTGGTAGAATGGTGGGCGTGGTAGAGGGGTGGGTGTGAGGGGGTGGTGGGGGTGGTAGTGTTGAGGGGATGGTAGAGTGGTGGGGGTGGTAGAGTGGTGGGGGTGGTAGAGTGGTGGGGGTGGTAGTGTGGTGGGGGCGGTAGAGTGGTGGGGGTGGTAGTGTGGTGGGGGATGTAGAGTGGTAGGGTGGTAATGTAGTGGGGTGGTAGAGAGGTGGGGGTGGTAGAGTGGCGGGGGTGGCAGTGTGGTGGGGGTGGTAGAGTGGTGGGGATGGTAAAGGGTGGTGTGGGTATTAGGATGGGGGTAGCGTGGTAAGGTGGTAGAGTTGTTGGGGTGATTGAGGGGTGGGGGTGGTAGAGGGGTGGGTGTGGTAGAGGGGTGGGTGTGAGAGGGTGGTGGGGGTGGTAGTGTTGAGGGGGTGGTAGAGTGGTGGGGGTGGTAGTGTTGAGGGGGGTGGTAGAGTGGTGGGGGCAGTAGAGTGGTGGGGGCGGTAGTGTGGTGGGGGTGGTAGAGTGGTGGGGGTGGTAGAGTGGTGGGGATGGTAGTGGGTGGGGGTGGTAAAGGGTGGTGTGGGTGTTAGGGTGGTGGTAGAGTGGTAGGGTGGTAGAGTTGTTGGGGTGATTGAGGGGTGGGGGTGATAGAGTTGTGGGTGTGGTAGAGGGGTGGGTGTCAGAGGGTGGTGGGGGTGGTAGTGTTGAGGGGTGGTAGAGTGGTGAGGGTGGTAGAATGGTGGGCGTGGTAGAGGGGTGGGTGTGAGGGGGTGGTGGGGGTGGTAGTGTTGAGGGGGTGGTAGAGTGGTGGGGGTGGTAGTGTGGTGGGGGTGGTAGAGTGGTGGGGATGGTAGTGGGTGGGGGTGGTAAAGGGTGGTGTGGGTGTTAGGGTGGTGGTAGACTGGTAGGGTGGTAGAGTTGTTGGGGTGATTCAGGGGTGGGGGTGGTAGAGGGGTGGGTGTGAGGGTGTGGTGGGGGTGGTAGTGTTGAGGGGGTGGTAGAGTGGTGGGAGTGGTAGTGTTGAGTGGGTGGTAGAGTGGTGGGGGTGGTAGATTGGTGGGGGTGGTAGAGTGGTGGGGTGGTAGAGTGGTGGGGGTGGTAGATTGGAGTGGGCGGTAAAGTGGTGGTGGGGGGGGGGTAGAGTGGTGGGGGTGGTAGGGTGGTGGGTGTGAGGGGATGGTGGGGGGTGGTAGTGTTGAGGGGATGGTAGAGTGGTGGGGGTGGTAGAGTGGTGGGGGTGGTAGTGTGGTGGGGGCGGTAGAGTGGTGGGGGTGGTAGTGTGGTGGGGGATGTAGAGTGGTAGGGTGGTAATGTAGTGGGGTGGTAGAGAGGTGGGGGTGGTAGAGTGGCGGGGGTGGCAGTGTGGTGGGGGTGGTAGAGTGGTGGGGATGGTAAAGGGTGGTGTGGGTATTAGGATGGGGTAGCGTGGTAAGGTGGTAGAGTTGTTGGGGTGATTGAGGGGTGGGGGTGGTAGAGGGGTGGGTGTGGTAGAGGGGTGGGTGTGAGAGGGTGGTGGGGGTGGTAGTGTTGAGGGGGTGGTAGAGTGGTGGGGGTGGTAGTGTTGAGGGGGTGGTAGAGTGGTGGGGGCAGTAGAGTGGTGGGGGCGGTAGTGTGGTGGGGGTGGTAGAGTGGTGGGGGTGGTAGAGTGGTGGGGATGGTAGTGGGTGGGGGTGGTAAAGGGTGGTGTGGGTGTTAGGGTGGTGGTAGAGTGGTAGGGTGGTAGAGTTGTTGGGGTGATTGAGGGGTGGGGGTGATAGAGTTGTGGGTGTGGTAGAGGGGTGGGTGTCAGAGGGTGGTGGGGGTGGTAGTGTTGAGGGGTGGTAGAGTGGTGAGGGTGGTAGAATGGTGGGCGTGGTAGAGGGGTGGGTGTGAGGGGGTGGTGGGGGTGGTAGTGTTGAGGGGGTGGTAGAGTGGTGGGGGTGGTAGTGTGGTGGGGGTGGTAGAGTGGTGGGGATGGTAGTGGGTGGGGGTGGTAAAGGGTGGTGTGGGTGTTAGGGTGGTGGTAGACTGGTAGGGTGGTAGAGTTGTTGGGGTGATTCAGGGGTGGGGGTGGTAGAGGGGTGGGTGTGAGGGTGTGGTGGGGGTGGTAGTGTTGAGGGGGTGGTAGAGTGGTGGGAGTGGTAGTGTTGAGTGGGTGGTAGAGTGGTGGGGGTGGTAGATTGGTGGGGGTGGTAGAGTGGTGGGGTGGTAGAGTGGTGGGGGTGGTAGATTGGAGTGGGCGGTAAAGTGGTGGGGGGGGGGGGTAGAGTGGTGGGGGTGGTAGGGTGGTGGGTGTGAGGGGATGGTGGGGGTGGAATTGTGGTGGGGGTGGTAGAGTGGTAGGGGTGGTAGTGTGGTGAGGTGATAGAGTAGTGGGGGTGGTAGAGTGGTGGGGGTGGTAGAGTGGTGGGGTGGTAGAGTGGCGGGGGTGGTAGTGTGGTAAGGATGGTAGAGAGGTGGGGGTGGTAGAGTGGTTGGGGGTGGTAGAGGGTTGGGGATGGTAGAGTGGTGGGGGTGGTAATGGGGTGGCGGTGGAAAAGGGTGGTGTGGGTGTTAGGGTGGTGGTAAAGTGGTAGGGCGGTAGAGTTGTTGGGGTGATTGAGGGGTAGGGGTGGCAGTATGGTGGGTGTGGTAGAGTGTGCGAAACCACTGTCTTGTGCAAAACTGCTGTCTTGTGTGAAACCACCGTCTTGTGCAAAACCGCTGTCATGTGCGAAACCACTGTCATGTGCGAAAGCACTGTCTTGTGGGAAACAACTGTCTTCATCGAAACCACTGTGTTGTGCGAAACCACTGTCTTCAGCGAAACACTTGTGTTGTGCTATACCACTGTCTCTTGCGAAACCACTGTCTTGTGCGAAACCACTGTCTTGTGCGAAACCACTGTCTTGTGCGAAACCACTGTCTTGTGCGAAACCACTGTCTTGTGCGATACCACTGTCTTGTGCGAAGGCACTGTCATGTGCGAAAGCACTCACCTGTGCGAAACCACTGTCCTGTGCGAAACCACTGTCATGTGCGAAACCACTGTCATGTGCGAAACCACTGTTTTGTGCGAAACCACTGTCTTGTGCAAAACCACTGTCTTGTGCGAATCCACTGTCTTGTTCGAATCCAATGTCTTGTGCGAATCCACTGTCTTGTGCGAATCCACTGTCTTGTGCGAATCCACTGTCTTGTGCGAAACCACTGTCTTGTGCGAAACCACTGACATGTGCGAAACCACTGACATGTGCGAAACCACTGACATGTGCGAAACCACTGACATGTGCGAAACCACTGTCTTGTGCGAAACCACTGTCATGTGCGAAACCACTGTCATGTGCGAAACCACTGTCATGTGCGAGACCAGTGTCATGTGCGAGACCACTGTCATGTGCGAGACCACTGTCATGTGCGAGACCACTGTCATGTGCGAGACCACTGTCATGTGCGAGACCACTGTCATGTGCGAGACCACTGTCATGTGCGAGACCACTGTCATGTGCGAGACCACTGTCATGTGCGAGACCACTGTCTTGTGCGAAACCACTGTCTTGTGCGAAACCACTGTCTTGTGCAAAACCACTGCCTTGTGCGAACCCACTGTCTTGTGCGAAACCACTGTCTTGTGTGAAAACACTGTCTTGTGCTAAAACACTGTCATGTGTGAAACCACTGTCATGTGTGAAACCACTATTTTGTGCGAAACCACTGTTTTGTGCGAAACCACTCTTTTGTGCGACACCACTGTCCCGTGCCAAACCACTGTCATGTGCGAAACCATTCACCTGTGCGAAACCATTCACCTGTGCGAAACCACTTACCTTTGTGAAACCACTCAACTGTGCGAAACCACTGTCTCATGCGAAACCACTGTCTTCTGCGAAACCACTGTCTCGTGCGAAACCACTGTTTTGTGCAAAACCAATGTCTTTTGTGAAACCACTGTCTAGTGCGAAACAAACTATTGTGCGAAACCATTGTCTAGTGCGAAACCACTGTCTTGTGCGAAACCACTGTCTTGTGCGAAACCACTGTCTTGTGCGAAACCACTGTCTTGTGCGAAACCACTGTCTTGTGCGAAACCACTGTCTTGTGCGAAACCACTGTCTTGTGCGAAACCACTGTCTTGTGCAAAACCACTGTCATGTGCGAAACCACTGTCATGTGCGAAACCACTGTCATGTGCGAAACCACTGTCATGTGCGAAACCACTGTCATGTGCGAAACCACAGTCATGTGCGAAACCACAGTCATGTGCGAAACCACTGTCATGTGCGAAACCACTGTCATGTGCGAAACCACTGTCATGTGCGAAACCACTGTCTTGTGCGAAACCACTGTCATGTGCGAAACCACTGTCATGTGCGAAACCAATGTCATGTGCGAAACCACTGTGTTGTGCGAATCCACTGTCTTGTGCGAAACCACTGTCTTGTGCGAAACCACTGTCTTGTGCGAAACCACTGTCTTGTGCGAAACCACTGTCTTGTGCGAAACCACTGTCTTGTGCGAAACCACTGTCTTGTGCGAAACCACTGTCATGTGCGAAACCACTGTCATGTGCGAAACCACTGTCATGTGCGAAACCACTGTCATGTGCGAAACCACTGTCATGTGCGAAACCACTGTCATGTGCGAAACCTGTGTCATGTGCGAAACCAGTGTCATGTGCGAGACCACTGTCATGTGCGAGACCACTTTGTTGTGCGTAACCACTGTCTTGTACGAAACCACTGTCTTGTACGAAACCACTGTCTTGTACGAAACCACTGTCTTGTACGAAACCACCGTCTTGTACGAAACCACCGTCTTGTACGAAACCACTGTCTTGTACGAAACCACTGTCTTGTGCGAAACCACTGTCTTGTGCGAAACCACTGTCTTGTGCGAAACCACTGTCTTGTGCGAAACCACTGTCTTGTGCGAAACCACATTCTTGTGCGAAACCACTGTCTTGTGCGAAACCACATTCTTGTGCGAAACCACTGTCTTGTGCGAAACCACTGTCTTGTGCGAAACCACTGTCTTGTGCGAAACCACTGTCTTGTGTGAAAACACTGTCTTGTGTGAAAACACTGTCATGTGCGAAACCACTGTCTTGTGCGAAAACACTGTCATGTGCGAAACCACTGTCAAGTGCGAAACCACTGTCTTGTGTGAAACCACTGTCTTGTGTGAAACCACTGTCTTGTGTGAAAACACTGTCTTGTGCTAAAACACTGTCATGTGTGAAACCACTGTCATGTGTGAAACCACTGTCATGTGTGAAACCACTGTCATGTGCGAAACCACTGTCATGTGCGAAACCACTGTCATGTGCAAAACCACTGTCTTGTGCGAAACCACTGTCTAGTGCGAAACCACTGTCTTGTGCGAAACCACTGTCTTGTGCGAAACCACTGTCTTGTGCGAAACCACTGTCTTGTGCGAAACCACTGTCTTGTGCGAAACCACTGTCTTGTGCGAAACCACTGTCTTGTGCGAAACCACTGTCTTGTGCGAAACCACTGTCATGTGCGAAACCACTGTCATGTGCGAAACCACTGTCATGTGCGAAACCACTGTCATGTGCGAAACCACAGTCATGTGCGAAACCACTGTCATGTGCGAAACCACTGTCATGTGCGAAACCACTGTCATGTGCGAAACCACTGTCATGTGCGAAACCACTGTCATGTGCGAAACCACTGTCTTGTGCGAAACCACTGTCATGTGCGAAACCAATGTCATGTGCGAAACCAATGTCATGTGCGAAACCACTGTCTTGTGCGAATCCACTGTCTTGTGCGAAACCACTGTCTTGTGCGAAACCACTGTCTTGTGCGAAACCACTGTCTTGTGCGAAACCACTGTCATGTGCGAAACCACTGTCATGTGCGAAACCACTGTCATGTGCGAAACCACTGTCATGTGCGAAACCACTGTCATGTGCGAAACCACTGTCATGTGCGAAACCACTGTCATGTGCGAAACCAGTGTCATGTGCGAAACCACTGTCATGTGCGAGACCACTGTCATGTGCGAGACCACTTTCTTGTGCGTAACCACTGTCTATTACGAAACCACTGTCTTGTACGAAACCACTGTCTTGTACGAAACCACTGTCTTGTACGAAACCACCGTCTTGTACGAAACCACTGTCTTGTGCGAAACCACTGTCTTGTGCGAAACCACTGTCTTGTGCGAAACCACTGTTGTGTGCGAAACCACTGTCTTGTGCGAAACCACTGTCTTGTGCGAAACCACTGTCTTGTGCGAAACCACTGTCTTGTGCGAAACCACTGTCTTGTGTGAAAACACTGTCTTGTGTGAAAACACTGTCATGTGCGAAACCACTGTCTTGTGCGAAAACACTGTCATGTGCGAAACCACTGTCAAGTGCGAAACCACTGTCTTGTGTGAAACCACTGTCTTGTGTGAAACCACTGTCTTGTGTGAAAACACTGTCTTGTGCTAAAACACTGTCATGTGTGAAACCACTGTCATGTGTGAAACCACTGTCATGTGTGAAACCACTGTCATGTGCGAAACCACTGTCATGTGCGAAACCACTGTCATGTGCGAAACCACTGTCTTGTGCGAAACCACTTTCTTGTGCGAAACCTTTGCCATGTGCGAAACCACTGTCTTGTGCAAAACCTTTGCCATGTGCGAAACCACTGTCATATGCGAAACCACTATTTTGTGCGAAACCACTGTTTTGTGCGAAACCACTGTATTGTGTGACACCACTGTCCCGTGCCAAACCACTGTCATGTGCGAAACCATTCACGTGTGCGAATCCACTCACCTTTGTGAAACCACTCAACTGTGCGAAACCACTGTCTCATGAGAAACCACTGTCTTGTTCGAAACCACTGTCTCGTGCGAAACGATTGTTATGTGCGAAACCAATGTCTTGTGTGAAACCACTGTCTAGTGCGAAACAAACTATTGTGCGAAACCACTGTCTAGTGCGAAACCACTGTCTTTTGCGAAACCACTGTCATGTGCGAAACCACTGTCATGTACAAAACCACTGTCATGTGCGAAACCACTGTTTTGTGCGAAACCACAATCTTGTGCGAAACCACTCTCTTGTGCGAAACCACTGTCTTGTGCGAAACCACTGTCTTGTGCGAAACCACTGTCTTGTGCGAAACCACTGTCTTGTGCGAAACCACTGTCTTGTGAGAAACCACTGTCTTGTGAGAAACCACTGTCTTGTGCGAAACCAATGTCTTGTGCGAAACCACTGTCTTGTGCGAAACCACTGTCTTGTGCGAAACCACTGTCTTGTGCGAAACCACTGTCTTGTGCGAAACCACTGTCTTGTGCGAAACCACTGTCTTGTGCGAAACCACTGTCTTGTGCGAAACCACTGTCTTGTGCGAAACCACTGTCTTGTGCGAAAACACTGTCTTGTGCGAAAACACTGTCATTTGTGAAACCACTGTCTTGTGCGAAAACACTGTCATTTATGAAACCACTGTCTTGTGCGAAAACACTGTCATTTGTGAAACCACTGTCATGTGCGAAAACACTGTCTTGTACAAAACCATTGCAATGTGCGAAACCACTGTCTTGTACGAAACCACTGTCTTGTACGAAACCACTGTCTTGTGCGAAACCACTGTCTTGTGCAAAACCACTGTAATGTGCGAAACCACTCACCTTTGCGAAACCACTCAACTGTGCGAAACCACTGTCTCGTGCGAAATCACTGTCTCGTGCGAAACCACTGTCTCGTGCAAAACCACTGTCTCGTGCGAAACCACTCTCTCGTGCGAAACCACTCTCTCGTGCGAAACCACTCTCACGTGCGAAACCACTGTCTCGTGCGAAACCACTGTCTCGTGCGAAACCACTGTCTCATGCGAAACCACTGTCTCGTGCGAAACCACTGTCTCGTGCGAAACCACTGTCTCGTGCGAAACCACTGTCTTGTGCGAAACCACTGTCATCAGCGAAACCAATGTCTAGTGCGAAACAACACTCCTGTGCGAAACCACTGTCTTGTGCGAAACCAATGACTTGTGCGAAACCACTGTCTTGTGCGAAACCACTGTCTTGTGCGAAACCACTGTCTTGTGCGAAACCACTGTCTTGTGCGAAACCACTGTCTTGTGCGAAACCACTGTCTTGTGCGAAACCACTGTCTTGTGCGAAACCACAGTCTTGTGCGAAACCACTGTCATGTGCGAAACTACTGTCATGTGCGAAACTACTGTCACGTGCGAAACCACTCACCTGTGCGAAACCACTGTCCTGTGCGAAACCACTGTCCTGTGCGAAACCACTGTCCTGTGCGAAACCACTGTCTTGTGCGAAACCACTGTCTTGTGCGAAACCACTGTCTTGTGCGAAACCACTGTCTTGGGCGAAACCACTGTCTTGTGCGAAACCACTGTCTTGTGCGAAACCACTGTCTTGTGCGAAACCACTGTCTTGTGCGAAACCACTGTCTTGTGCGAAACCACTGTCTTGTGCGAAACCACTGTCTTGTGCGAAACTACTGTCTTGTGCGAAGCCACTGTCCCGTGCCAAACCACTGTCCCGTGCCAAACCACTGTCATGTGCGAAACCACTCACCTGTGTGAAACCACTCACCTGTGTGAAACCACTCACCTGTGTGAAACCACTCACCTGTGTGAAACCACTCACCTGTGTGAAACCACTCACCTGTGTGAAACCACTCACCTTTGCGAAACCACTCACCTTTGCGAAACCACTCAACTGTGCGAAACCACTCAACTGTGCGAAACCACTCAACTGTGCGAAACCACTGTCTTGTGCGAAACCTCTGTCTTGTGCGAAACCTCTGTCTTGTGCGAAACCTCTGTCTCGTGCGAAACCTCTGTCTTGTGCGAAACCTTTGTCTTGTGCGAAACCTCTGTCTCGTGCGAAACCACTGTAATTTGCGAAACCACTGTCTTGTGCGAAGCCACTGTCTTGTGCGAAACCACTGTCATGTGCGAAACCACTGTCATGTGCGAAACCACTGTCATGTGCGAAACCACTGTCATGTGCGAAACCACTGTCATGTGCGAAACCACTGTCATGTGCGAAACCTGTGTCATGTGCGAGACCAGTGTCATGTGCGAGACCAGTGTCATGTGCGAGACCACTGTCATGTGCGAGACCACTTTCTTGTGCGTAACCACTGTCTTGTGCGAAACCAATGTCTTGTACGAAACCACTGTCTTGTACGAAACCACTGTCTTGTACGAAACCACTGTCTTGTGCGAAACCACTGTCTTGTGTGAAAACACTGTCTTGTGTAAAAACACTGTCATGTGCGAAAACAATGTCTTGTGTGAAAACACTGTAATGTGCGAAATCACTGTCAAGTGCGAAACCACTGTCTTGTGTGAAACCACTGTCTTGTGTGAAACCACTGTCTTGTGTGAAAACACTGTCTTGTGCTAAAACACTGTCATGTGTGAAACCAATGTCATGTGTGAAACCACTGTCATGTGCGAAACCACTGTCTTGTGCGAAACCACTGTCTTGTGCGAAACCACTGTCTTGTGCGAAACCACTGTCTTGTGAGAAACCTTTGCCATGTGCGAAACCACTGTCTTGTGCGAAACCTTTGCCATGTGCGAAACCACTGTCATATGCGAAACCACTATTTTGTGCGAAACCACTGTTTTGTGCGAAACCACTGTATTGTGTGACACCACTGTCCCGTGCCAAACCACTGTCATGTGCGAAACCATTCACGTGTGCGAAACCACTCACCTTTGTGAAACCACTCAACTGTGCGAAACCACTGTCTAATGCGAAACCACTGTCTTATGCGAAACCACTGTCTCGTGCGAAACGATTGTTTTGTGCGAAACCAATGTCTTGTGTGAAACCACTGTCTTGTGCGAAACCACTGTCTTGTGCGAAACCACTGTCTTGTGCGAAACCACTGTCTTGTGCGAAACCACTGTCTTGTGCGAAACCACTGTCTTGTGCGAAACCACTGTCTTGTGCGAAACCACTGTCTTGTGAGAAACCACTGTCTTGTGAGAAACCACTGTCTTGTGAGAAACCACTGTCTTGTGTGAAACCACTGTCTTGTGCGAAACCACTGTCTTGTGCGAAACCACTGTCTTGTGCGAAACCACTGTCTTGTGCGAAACCACTGTCTTGTGCGAAACCACTGTCTTGTGCGAAACCACTGTCTTGTGCGAAACCACTGTCTTGTGCGAAACCACTGTCTTGTGCGAAAACACTGTCTTGTGCGAAAACACTGTCATTTGTGAAACCACTGTCTTGTGCGAAAACACTGTCATTTATGAAACCACTGTCTTGTGCGAAAACACTGTCATTTGTGAAACCACTGTCATGTGCGAAAACACTGTCTTGTACAAAACCATTGCAATGTGCGAAACCACTGTCATGTACGAAACCACTGTCTTGTACGAAACCACTGTCTTGTGCGAAACCACTGTCTTGTGCGAAACCACTGTAATGTGCGAAACCACTCACCTTTGCGAAACCACTCAACTGTGCGAAACCACTGTCTCGTGCGAAATCACTGTCTCGTGCGAAACCACTGTCTCGTGCAAAACCACTGTCTCGTGCGAAACCACTCTCTCGTGCGAAACCACTCTCTCGTGCGAAACCACTCTCTCGTGCGAAACCACTCTCACGTGCGAAACCACTGTCTCGTGCGAAACCACTGTCTCGTGCGAAACCACTGTCTCGTGCGAAACCACTGTCTCGTGCGAAACCACTGTCTCGTGCGAAACCACTGTCTCGTGCGAAACCACTGTCTCGTGCGAAACCACTGTCTTGTGCGAAACCACTGTCATCAGCGAAACCAATGTCTAGTGCGAAACAACACTCCTGTGCGAAACCACTGTCTTGTGCGAAACCAATGACTTGTGCGAAACCACTGTCTTGTGCGAAACCACTGTCTTGTGCGAAACCACTGTCTTGTGCGAAACCACTGTCTTGTGCGAAACCACTGTCTTGTGCGAAACCACTGTCTTGTGCGAAACCACTGTCTTGTGCGAAACCACTGTCTTGTGCGAAACCACTGTCATGTGCGAAACTACTGTCATGTGCGAAACTACTGTCACGTGCGAAACCACTCACCTGTGCGAAACCACTGTCCTGTGCGAAACCACTGTCCTGTGCGAAACCACTGTCCTGTGCGAAACCACTGTCTTGTGCGAAACCACTGTCTTGTGCGAAACCACTGTCTTGTGCGAAACCACTGTCTTGGGCGAAACCACTGTCTTGTGCGAAACCACTGTCTTGTGCGAAACCACTGTCTTGTGCGAAACCACTGTCTTGTGCGAAACCACTGTCTTGTGCGAAACCACTGTCTTGTGCGAAACCACTGTCTTGTGCGAAACCACTGTCTTGTGCGAAACCACTGTCTTGTGCGAAGCCACTGTCCCGTGCCAAACCACTGTCCCGTGCCAAACCACTGTCATGTGCGAAACCACTCACCTGTGTGAAACCACTCACCTGTGTGAAACCACTCACCTGTGTGAAACCACTCACCTGTGTGAAACCACTCACCTGTGTGAAACCACTCACCTGTGTGAAACCACTCACCTGTGTGAAACCACTCACCTTTGCGAAACCACTCACCTTTGCGAAACCACTCAACTGTGCGAAACCACTCAACTGTGCGAAACCACTCAACTGTGCGAAACCACTGTCTTGTGCGAAACCTCTGTCTTGTGCGAAACCTCTGTCTTGTGCGAAACCTCTGTCTCGTGCGAAACCTCTGTCTTGTGCGAAACCTTTGTCTTGTGCGAAACCTCTGTCTCGTGCGAAACCACTGTATTTTGCGAAACCACTGTCTTGTGCGAAGCCACTGTCTTGTGCGAAACCACTGTCATGTGCGAAACCACTGTCATGTGCGAAACCACTGTCATGTGCGAAACCACTGTCATGTGCGAAACCACTGTCATGTGCGAAACCACTGTCATGTGCGAAACCTGTGTCATGTGCGAGACCAGTGTCATGTGCGAGACCAGTGTCATGTGCGAGACCACTGTCATGTGCGAGACCACTTTCTTGTGCGTAACCACTGTCTTGTGCGAAACCAATGTCTTGTACGAAACCACTGTCTTGTACGAAACCACTGTCTTGTACGAAACCACTGTCTTGTGCGAAACCACTGTCTTGTGTGAAAACACTGTCTTGTGTAAAAACACTGTCATGTGCGAAAACAATGTCTTGTGTGAAAACACTGTAATGTGCGAAACCACTGTCAAGTGCGAAACCACTGTCTTGTGTGAAACCACTGTCTTGTGTGAAACCACTGTCTTGTGTGAAAACACTGTCTTGTGCTAAAACACTGTCATGTGTGAAACCAATGTCATGTGTGAAACCACTGTCATGTGCGAAACCACTGTCTTGTGCGAAACCACTGTCTTGTGCGAAACCACTGTCTTGTGCGAAACCACTGTCTTGTGAGAAACCTTTGCCATGTGCGAAACCACTGTCTTGTGCGAAACCTTTGCCATGTGCGAAACCACTGTCATATGCGAAACCACTATTTTGTGCGAAACCACTGTTTTGTGCGAAACCACTGTATTGTGTGACACCACTGTCCCGTGCCAAACCACTGTCATGTGCGAAACCATTCACGTGTGCGAAACCACTCACCTTTGTGAAACCACTCAACTGTGCGAAACCACTGTCTAATGCGAAACCACTGTCTTATGCGAAACCACTGTCTCGTGCGAAACGATTGTTTTGTGCGAAACCAATGTCTTGTGTGAAACCACTGTCTAGTGCGAAACAAACTATTGTGCGAAACCACTGTCTAGTGCGAAACCACTGTCTTATGCGAAACCACTGTCTTGTGCGAAACCACTGTCTTGTGCGAAACCACTGTCTTGTGCTATACCACTGTCTTGTGCTATACCACTGTCATGTGCGAAAGCACTGTCATGTGCGAAACCACTGTCATGTGCGAAACCACTGTCATGTGCGAAACCACTGTTTTGTGCGGAACCACAATCTTGTGCGAAACCACTCTCTTGTGCGAAACTACTGTCTTGTGCGAAACCACTGTCTTGTGCGAAACCACTGTCTTGTGCGAAACCACTGTCTTGTGCGAAACCACTGTCTTGTGCGAAACCACTGTCTTGTGAGAAACCACTGTCTTGTGAGAAACCACTGTCTTGTGAGGAACCACTGTCTTGTGCGAAACCACTGTCTTGTGCGAAACCACTGTCTTGTGCGAAACCACTGTCTTGTGCGAAACCACTGTCTTGTGCGAAACCACTGTCTTGTGCGAAACCACTGTCTTGTGCGAAAACACTGTCTTGTGCGAAAACACTGTCTTGTGCGAAAACACTGTCTTGTGCGAAAACACTGTCTTGTGCGAAAACACTGTCATTTGTGAAACCACTGTCTTGTGCGAAAACACTGTCATTTGTGAAACTACTGTCATGTGCGAAAACACTTTCTTGTACAAAACCATTGCAATGTGCGAAACCACTGTCTTGTACGAAACCACTGTCTTGTACGAAACCACTGTCTTGTACGAAACCACTGTCTTGTGCGAAACCACTGTCTTGTGCGAAACCACAGTAATGTGCGAAACCACTGTAATGTGCGAAACCACTCACCTTTGCGAAACCACTCAACTGTGCGAAACCACTGTCTCGTGCGAAATCACTGTCTCGTGCGAAACCACTGTCTCGTGCGAAACCACTGTCTCGTGCGATACCACTCTCTCGTGCGAAACCACTCTCTCGTGCGAAACCACTCTCTCGTGCGAAACCACTGTCTCGTGCGAAACCACTGTCTCGTGCGAAACCACTGTCTCGTGCGAAACCACTGTCTCGTGCGAAACCACTGTCTCGTGCGAAACCACTGTCTCGTGCGAAACCACTGTCTTGTGCGAAACCACTGTCATGAGCGAAACCAATGTCTAGTGCGAAACAACACTCCTGTTTGAAACCACTGTCTTGTGCGAAACAATGACTTGTGCGAAACCACTGTCTTGTGCGAAACCACTGTCTTGTGCGAAACCACTGTCTTGTGCGAAACCACTGTCTTGTGCGAAACCACTGTCTTGTGCGAAACCACTGTCTTGTGCGAAACCACTGTCTTGTGCGAAACCACTGTCATGTGCGGAACTACTGTCATGTGCGAAACTACTGTCACGTGCGAAACCACTCACCTGTGCGAAACCACTGTCCTGTGCGAAACCACTGTCCTGTGCGAAACCACTGTCCTGTGCGAAACCACTGTCTTGTGCGAAATCACTGTCTTTTGCGAAACCACTGTCTTTTGCGAAACCACTGTCTTGTGCGAAACCACTGTCTTGTGCGAAACCACTGTCTTGTGCGAAACCACTGTCTTGTGCGAAACCACTGTCTTGTGCGAAACCACTGTCTTGTGCGAAACCACTGTCTTGTGCGAAGCCACTGTCTTGTGCGAAGCCACTGTCCCGTGCCAAACCACTGTCATGTGCGAAACCACTCACCTGTGTGAAACCACTCACCTGTGTGAAACCACTCACCTGTGTGAAGCCACTCACCTGTGTGAAACCACTCACCTGTGTGAAACCACTCACCTGTGTGAAACCACTCATCTGTGTGAAACCACTCACCTGTGTGAAACCACTCACCTGTGTGAAACCACTCACCATTGCGAAACCACTCACCTTTGCGAAACCACTCAACTGTGCGAAACCACTCAACTGTGCGAAACCACTCAACTGTGCGAAACCACTGTCTTGTGCGAAACCACTGTCTTTTGCGAAACCACTGTCTTTTGCGAAACCACTGTCTTGTGCGAAACCACTGTCTTGTGCGAAACCACTGTCTTTTGCGAAACCACTGTCTTGTGCGAAACCACTGTCTTGTGCGAAACCACTGTCTTGTGCGAAACCACTGTCTTGTGCGAAGCCACTGTCTTGTGCGAAACCACTGTCTTGTGCGAAGCCACTGTCTTGTGCGAAGCCACTGTCCCGTGCCAAACCACTGTCATGTGCGAAACCACTCACCTGTGTGAAACCACTCACCTGTGTGAAACCACTCACCTGTGTGAAGCCACTCACCTGTGTGAAACCACTCACCTGTGTGAAACCACTCACCTGTGTGAAACCACTCACCTGTGTGAAACCACTCACCTGTGTGAAACCACTCACCTGTGTGAAACCACTCACCTTTGCGAAACCACTCACCTTTGCGAAACCACTCAACTGTGCGAAACCACTCAACTGTGCGAAACCACTCAACTGTGCGAAACCACTGTCTTGTGCGAAACCACTGTCTTTTGCGAAACCACTGTCTTGTGCGAAACCACTGTCTTGTGTGAAACCACTGTCTTTTGCGAAACCACTGTCTTGTGCGAAACCACTGTCTTGTGCGAAACCACTGTCTTGTGCGAAACCACTGTCTTGTGCGAAACCACTGTCTTGTGCGAAACCACTGTCTTGTGTGAAACCACTGTCTTGTGCGAAGCCACTGTCTTGTGCGAAGCCACTGTCCCGTGCCAAACCACTGTCATGTGCGAAACCACTCACCTGTGTGAAACCACTCACCTGTGTGAAACCACTCACCTGTGTGAAGCCACTCACCTGTGTGAAACCACTCACCTGTGTGAAACCACTCACCTGTGTGAAACCACTCACCTGTGTGAAACCACTCACCTGTGTGAAACCACTCACCTGTGTGAAACCACTCACCTGTGTGAAACCACTCACCTGTGTGAAACCACTCACCTGTGTGAAACCACTCACCTGTGTGAAACCACTCACCTGTGTGAAACCACTCACCTTTGCGAAACCACTCACCTTTGCGAAACCACTCAACTGTGCGAAACCACTCAACTGTGCGAAACCACTCAACTGTGCGAAACCACTGTCTTGTGCGAAACCACTGTCTTTTGCGAAACCACTGTCTTGTGCGAAACCACTGTCTTGTGCGAAACCACTGTCTTTTGCGAAACCACTGTCTTGTGCGAAACCACTGTCTTGTGCGAAACCACTGTCTTGTGCGAAACCACTGTCTTGTGCGAAACCACTGTCTTGTGCGAAACCACTGTCTTGTGCGAAGCCACTGTCTTGTGCGAAGCCACTGTCCCGTGCCAAACCACTGTCATGTGCGAAACCACTCACCTGTGTGAAACCACTCACCTGTGTGAAACCACTGTCCTGTGCGAAACCACTGTCCTGTGCGAAACCACTGTCCTGTGCGAAACCACTGTCCTGTGCGAAACCACTGTCTTGTGCGTAACCACTGTCTTTTGCGAAACCACTGTCTTGTGCGAAACCACTGTCTTGTGCGAAACCACTGTCTTGTGCGAAACCACTGTCTTGTGCGAAACCACTGTCTTGTGCGAAACCACTGTCTTGTGCGAAGCCACTGTTTTGTGCGAAGCCACTGTCCCGTGCCAAACCACTGTCATGTGCGAAACCACTCACCTGTGTGAAACCACTCACCTATGTGAAACCACTCACCTGTGTGAAGCCACTCACCTGTGTGAAACCACTCACCTGTGTGAAACCACTCACCTGTGTGAAACCACTCACCTTTGCGAAACCACTCACCTTTGCGAAACCACTCAACAGTGCGAAACCACTCAACTGTGCGAAACCACTCAACTGTGCGAAATCACTGTCTTGTGCGAAACCACTGTCTTTTGCGAAACCACTGTCTTGTGCGAAACCACTGTCTTGTGCGAAACCACTGTCTTTTGCGAAACCACTGTCTTGTGCGAAACCACTGTCTTGTGCGAAACCACTGTCTTGTGCGAAACCACTGTCTTGTGCGAAACCACTGTCTTTTGCGAAACCACTGTCTTGTACGAAACCACTGTCTTGTGCGAAACCACTGTCTTTTGCGAAACCACTGTCTTGTGCGAAACCACTGTCTTGTGCGAAACCACTGTCTTGTGCGAAACCACTGTCTTGTGCGAAACCACTGTCTTGTGCGAAACCACTGTCTTGTGTGAAACCACTGTCTTGTGCGAAGCCACTGTCTTGTGCGAAGCCACTGTCCCGTGCCAAACCACTGTCATGTGCGAAACCACTCACCTGTGTGAAACCACTCACCTGTGTGAAACCACTCACCTGTGTGAAGCCACTCACCTGTGTGAAACCACTCACCTGTGTGAAACCACTCACCTGTGTGAAACCACTCACCTGTGTGAAACCACTCACCTGTGTGAAACCACTCACCTGTGTGAAACCACTCACCAGTGTGAAACCACTCACCTGTGTGAAACCACTCACCTGTGTGAAACCACTCACCTGTGTGAAACCACTCACCTGTGTGAAACCACTCACCTGTGTGAAACCACTCACCTGTGTGAAACCACTCACCTTTGCAAAACCACTCACCTTTGCGAAACCACTCAACTGTGCGAAACCACTCAACTGTGCGAAACCACTGTTTTGTGCGAAACCACTGTCTTTTGCGAAACCACTGTCTTGTGCGAAACCACTGTCTTTTGCGAAACCACTGTCTTGTGCGAAACCACTGTCTTGTGCGAAACCACTGTCTTGTGCGAAACCACTGTCTTGTGCGAAACCACTGTCTTTTGCGAAACCACTGTCTTGTGCGAAACCACTGTCTTGTGCGAAACCACTGTCTTGTGCGAAACCACTGTCCTGTGCGAAACCACTGTCCTGTGCGAAACCACTGTCCTGTGCGAAACCACTGTCCTGTGCGAAACCACTGTCTCTTGCGAAACCACTGTCTTGTGCGAAACCACTCTCTTGTGCGAAACCACTGTCTTGTGCGAAACCACTGTCTTGTGCGAAACCACTGTCTTGTGCGAAACCACTGTCTTGTGCGAAGCCACTGTCTTGTGCGAAGCCACTGTCCCGTGCCAAACCACTGTCATGTGCGAAACCACTCACCTGTGTGAAGCCACTCACCTGTGTGAAGCCACTCACCTGTGTGAAGCCACTCACCTGTGTGAAACCACTCACCTGTGTGAAACCACTCACCTGTGTGAAACCACTCACCTGTGTGAAACCACTCACCTGTGTGAAACCACTCACCTTTGCGAAACCACTCACCTTTGCGAAACCACTCAACTGTGCGAAACCACTCAACTGTGCGAAACCACTCAACTGTGCGAAACCACTGTCTTGTGCGAAACCTCTGTCTTGTGCGAAACCTCTGTCTTGTGCGAAACCTCTGTCTCGTGCGAAACCTCTGTCTTGTGCGAAACCTTTGTCTTGTGCGAAACCTCTGTCTCGTGCGAAACCACTGTATTTTGCGAAACCACTGTCTTGTGCGAAGCCACTGTCTTGTGCGAAACCACTGTCATGTGCGAAACCACTGTCATGTGCGAAACCACTGTCATGTGCGAAACCACTGTCATGTGCGAAACCACTGTCATGTGCGAAACCACTGTCATGTGCGAAACCTGTGTCATGTGCGAGACCAGTGTCATGTGCGAGACCAGTGTCATGTGCGAGACCACTGTCATGTGCGAGACCACTTTCTTGTGCGTAACCACTGTCTTGTGCGAAACCAATGTCTTGTACGAAACCACTGTCTTGTACGAAACCACTGTCTTGTACGAAACCACTGTCTTGTGCGAAACCACTGTCTTGTGTGAAAACACTGTCTTGTGTAAAAACACTGTCATGTGCGAAAACAATGTCTTGTGTGAAAACACTGTAATGTGCGAAACCACTGTCAAGTGCGAAACCACTGTCTTGTGTGAAACCACTGTCTTGTGTGAAACCACTGTCTTGTGTGAAAACACTGTCTTGTGCTAAAACACTGTCATGTGTGAAACCAATGTCATGTGTGAAACCACTGTCATGTGCGAAACCACTGTCTTGTGCGAAACCACTGTCTTGTGCGAAACCACTGTCTTGTGCGAAACCACTGTCTTGTGAGAAACCTTTGCCATGTGCGAAACCACTGTCTTGTGCGAAACCTTTGCCATGTGCGAAACCACTGTCATATGCGAAACCACTATTTTGTGCGAAACCACTGTTTTGTGCGAAACCACTGTATTGTGTGACACCACTGTCCCGTGCCAAACCACTGTCATGTGCGAAACCATTCACGTGTGCGAAACCACTCACCTTTGTGAAACCACTCAACTGTGCGAAACCACTGTCTAATGCGAAACCACTGTCTTATGCGAAACCACTGTCTCGTGCGAAACGATTTTTTTGTGCGAAACCAATGTCTTGTGTGAAACCACTGTCTAGTGCGAAACAAACTATTGTGCGAAACCACTGTCTAGTGCGAAACCACTGTCTTGTGCGAAACCACTGTCTTGTGCGAAACCACTGTCTTGTGCGAAACCACTGTCTTGTGCTATACCACTGTCTTGTGCTATACCACTGTCATGTGCGAAAGCACTGTCATGTGCGAAACCACTGTCATGTGCGAAACCACTGTCATGTGCGAAACCACTGTTTTGTGCGGAACCACAATCTTGTGCGAAACCACTCTCTTGTGCGAAACTACTGTCTTGTGCGAAACCACTGTCTTGTGCGAAACCACTGTCTTGTGCGAAACCACTGTCTTGTTCGAAACCACTGTCTTGTGCGAAACCACTGTCTTGTGCGAAACCACTGTCTTGTGAGAAACCACTGTCTTGTGAGAAACCACTGTCTTGTGAGAAACCACTGTCTTGTGCGAAACCACTGTCTTGTGCGAAACCACTGTCTTGTGCGAAACCACTGTCTTGTGCGAAACCACTGTCTTGTGCGAAACCACTGTCTTGTGCGAAAACACTGTCTTGTGCGAAAACACTGTCTTGTGCGAAAACACTGTCTTGTGCGAAAACACTGTCTTGTGCGAAAACACTGTCATTTGTGAAACCACTGTCTTGTGCGAAAACACTGTCATTTGTGAAACTACTGTCATGTGCGAAAACACTTTCTTGTACAAAACCATTGCAATGTGCGAAACCACTGTCTTGTACGAAACCACTGTCTTGTACGAAACCACTGTCTTGTACGAAACCACTGTCTTGTGCGAAACCACTGTCTTGTGCGAAACCACAGTAATGTGCGAAACCACTGTAATGTGCGAAACCACTCACCTTTGCGAAACCACTCAACTGTGCGAAACCACTGTCTCGTGCGAAATCACTGTCTCGTGCGAAACCACTGTCTCGTGCGAAACCACTGTCTCGTGCGATACCACTCTCTCGTGCGAAACCACTCTCTCGTGCGAAACCACTCTCTCGTGCGAAACCACTGTCTCGTGCGAAACCACTGTCTCGTGCGAAACCACTGTCTCGTGCGAAACCACTGTCTCGTGCGAAACCACTGTCTCGTGCGAAACCACTGTCTCGTGCGAAACCACTGTCTTGTGCGAAACCACTGTCATGAGCGAAACCAATGTCTAGTGCGAAACAACACTCCTGTTTGAAACCACTGTCTTGTGCGAAACAATGACTTGTGCGAAACCACTGTCTTGTGCGAAACCACTGTCTTGTGCGAAACCACTGTCTTGTGCGAAACCACTGTCTTGTGCGAAACCACTGTCTTGTGCGAAACCACTGTCTTGTGCGAAACCACTGTCTTGTGCGAAACCACTGTCATGTGCGGAACTACTGTCATGTGCGAAACTACTGTCACGTGCGAAACCACTCACCTGTGCGAAACCACTGTCCTGTGCGAAACCACTGTCCTGTGCGAAACCACTGTCCTGTGCGAAACCACTGTCTTGTGCGAAATCACTTTCTTTTGCGAAACCACTGTCTTTTGCGAAACCACTGTCTTGTGCGAAACCACTGTCTTGTGCGAAACCACTGTCTTGTGCGAAACCACTGTCTTGTGCGAAACCACTGTCTTGTGCGAAACCACTGTCTTGTGCGAAACCACTGTCTTGTGCGAAGCCACTGTCTTGTGCGAAGCCACTGTCCCGTGCCAAACCACTGTCATGTGCGAAACCACTCACCTGTGTGAAACCACTCACCTGTGTGAAACCACTCACCTGTGTGAAGCCACTCACCTGTGTGAAACCACTCACCTGTGTGAAACCACTCACCTGTGTGAAACCACTCATCTGTGTGAAACCACTCACCTGTGTGAAACCACTCACCTGTGTGAAACCACTCACCATTGCGAAACCACTCACCTTTGCGAAACCACTCAACTGTGCGAAACCACTCAACTGTGCGAAACCACTCAACTGTGCGAAACCACTGTCTTGTGCGAAACCACTGTCTTTTGCGAAACCACTGTCTTTTGCGAAACCACTGTCTTGTGCGAAACCACTGTCTTGTGCGAAACCACTGTCTTTTGCGAAACCACTGTCTTGTGCGAAACCACTGTCTTGTGCGAAACCACTGTCTTGTGCGAAACCACTGTCTTGTGCGAAGCCACTGTCTTGTGCGAAACCACTGTCTTGTGCGAAGCCACTGTCTTGTGCGAAGCCACTGTCCCATGCCAAACCACTGTCATGTGCGAAACCACTCACCTGTGTGAAACCACTCACCTGTGTGAAACCACTCACCTGTGTGAAGCCACTCACCTGTGTGAAACCACTCACCTGTGTGAAACCCCTCACCTGTGTGAAACCACTCACCTGTGTGAAACCACTCACCTGTGTGAAACCACTCACCTGTGTGAAACCACTCACCTTTGCGAAACCACTCACCTTTGCGAAACCACTCAACTGTGCGAAACCACTCAACTGTGCGAAACCACTCAACTGTGCGAAACCACTGTCTTGTGCGAAACCACTGTCTTTTGCGAAACCACTGTCTTGTGCGAAACCACTGTCTTGTGTGAAACCACTGTCTTTTGCGAAACCACTGTCTTGTGCGAAACCACTGTCTTGTGCGAAACCACTGTCTTGTGCGAAACCACTGTCTTGTGCGAAACCACTGTCTTGTGCGAAACCACTGTCTTGTGTGAAACCACTGTCTTGTGCAAAGCCACTGTCTTGTGCGAAGCCACTGTCCCGTGCCAAACCACTGTCATGTGCGAAACCACTCACCTGTGTGAAACCACTCACCTGTGTGAAACCACTCACCTGTGTGAAGCCACTCACCTGTGTGAAACCACTCACCTGTGTGAAACCACTCACCTGTGTGAAACCACTCACCTGTGTGAAACCACTCACCTGTGTGAAACCACTCACCTGTGTGAAACCACTCACCTGTGTGAAACCACTCACCTGTGTGAAACCACTCACCTGTGTGAAACCACTCACCTGTGTGAAACCACTCACCTGTGTGAAACCACTCACCTGTGTGAAACCACTCACCTGTGTGAAACCACTCACCTTTGCGAAACCACTCACCTTTGCGAAACCACTCAACTGTGCGAAACCACTCAACTGTGCGAAACCACTCAACTGTGCGAAACCACTGTCTTGTGCGAAACCACTGTCTTTTGCGAAACCACTGTCTTGTGCGAAACCACTGTCTTGTGCGAAACCACTGTCTTTTGCGAAACCACTGTCTTGTGCGAAACCACTGTCTTGTGCGAAACCACTGTCTTGTGCGAAACCACTGTCTTGTGCGAAACCACTGTCTTGTGCGAAACCACTGTCTTGTGCGAAGCCACTGTCTTGTGCGAAGCCACTGTCCCGTGCCAAACCACTGTCATGTGCGAAACCACTCACCTGTGTGAAACCACTCACCTGTGTGAAACCACTGTCCTGTGCGAAACCACTGTCCTGTGCGAAACCACTGTCCTGTGCGAAACCACTGTCCTGTGCGAAACCACTGTCTTGTGTGTAACCACTGTCTTTTGCGAAACCACTGTCTTGTGCGAAACCACTGTCTTGTGCGAAACCACTGTCTTGTGCGAAACCACTGTCTTGTGCGAAACCACTGTCTTGTGCGAAACCACTGTCTTGTGCGAAGCCACTGTTTTGTGCGAAGCCACTGTCCCGTGCCAAACCACTGTCATGTGCGAAACCACTCACCTGTGTGAAACCACTCACCTATGTGAAACCACTCACCTGTGTGAAGCCACTCACCTGTGTGAAACCACTCACCTGTGTGAAACCACTCACCTGTGTGAAACCACTCACCTTTGCGAAACCACTCACCTTTGCGAAACCACTCAACAGTGCGAAACCACTCAACTGTGCGAAACCACTCAACTGTGCGAAATCACTGTCTTGTGCGAAACCACTGTCTTTTGCGAAACCACTGTCTTGTGCGAAACCACTGTCTTGTGCGAAACCACTGTCTTTTGCGAAACCACTGTCTTGTGCGAAACCACTGTCTTGTGCGAAACCACTGTCTTGTGCGAAACCACTGTCTTGTGCGAAACCACTGTCTTTTGCGAAACCACTGTCTTGTGCGAAACCACTGTCTTGTGCGAAACCACTGTCTTTTGCGAAACCACTGTCTTGTGCGAAACCACTGCCTTGTGCGAAACCACTGTCTTGTGCGAAACCACTGTCTTGTGCGAAACCACTGTCTTGTGTGAAACCACTGTCTTGTGCGAAGCCACTGTCTTGTGCGAAGCCACTGTCCCGTGCCAAACCACTGTCATGTGCGAAACCACTCACCTGTGTGAAACCACTCACCTGTGTGAAACCACTCACCTGTGTGAAGCCACTCACCTGTGTGAAACCACTCACCTGTGTGAAACCACTCACCTGTGTGAAACCACTCACCTGTGTGAAACCACTCACCTGTGTGAAACCACTCACCTGTGTGAAACCACTCACCTGTGTGAAACCACTCACCTGTGTGAAACCACTCACCTGTGTGAAACCACTCACCTGTGTGAAACCACTCACCTGTGTGAAACCACTCACCTTTGCAAAACCACTCACCTTTGCGAAACCACTCAACTGTGCGAAACCACTCAACTGTGCGAAACCACTGTCTTGTGCGAAACCACTGTCTTTTGCGAAACCACTGTCTTGTGCGAAACCACTGTCTTGTGCGAAACCACTGTCTTTTGCGAAACCACTGTCTTGTGCGAAACCACTGTCTTGTGCGAAACCACTGTCTTGTGCGAAACCACTGTCTTGTGCGAAACCACTGTCTTGTGCGAAACCACTGTCTTGTGCGAAGCCACTGTCTTGTGCGAAGCCACTGTCCCGTGCCAAACCACTGTCATGTGCGAAACCACTCACCTGTGTGAAACCACTCACCTGTGTGAAACCACTGTCCTGTGCGAAACCACTGTCCTGTGCGAAACCACTGTCCTGTGCGAAACCACTGTCCTGTGCGAAACCACTGTCTTGTGCGTAACCACTGTCTTTTGCGAAACCACTGTCTTGTGCGAAACCACTGTCTTGTGCGAAACCACTGTCTTGTGCGAAACCACTGTCTTGTGCGAAACCACTGTCTTGTGCGAAACCACTGTCTTGTGCGAAGCCACTGTTATGTGCGAAGCCACTGTCCCGTGCCAAACCACTGTCATGTGCGAAACCACTCACCTGTGTGAAACCACTCACCTATGTGAAACCACTCACCTGTGTGAAGCCACTCACCTGTGTGAAACCACTCACTTGTGTGAAACCACTCACCTGTGTGAAACCACTCACCTTTGCGAAACCACTCACCTTTGCGAAGCCACTCAACAGTGCGAAACCACTCAACTGTGCGAAACCACTCAACTGTGCGAAACCACTGTCTTGTGCGAAACCACTGTCTTTTGCGAAACCACTGTCTTGTGCGAAACCACTGTCTTGTGCGAAACCACTGTCTTTTGCGAAACCACTGTCTTGTGCGAAACCACTGTCTTGTGCGAAACCACTGTCTTGTGCGAAACCACTGTCTTGTGCGAAACCACTGTCTTTTGCGAAACCACTGTCTTGTGCGAAACCACTGTCTTGTGCGAAACCACTGTCTTGTGCGAAACCACTGTCCTGTGCGAAACCACTGTCCTGTGCGAAACCACTGTCCTGTGCGAAACCACTGTCCTGTGTGAAACCACTGTCTTTTGCGAAACCACTGTCTTGTGCGAAACCACTGTCTTGTGCGAAACCACTGTCTTGTGCGAAACCACTGTCTTGTGCGAAACCACTGTCTTGTGCGAAACCACTGTCTTGTGCGAAGCCACTGTCTTGTGCGAAGCCACTGTCCCGTGCCAAACCACTGTCATGTGCGAAACCACTCACCTGTGTGAAGCCACTCACCTGTGTGAAGCCACTCACCTGTGTGAAGCCACTCACCTGTGTGAAACCACTCACCTGTGTGAAACCACTCACCTGTGTGAAACCACTCACCTGTGTGAAACCACTCACCTTTGCGAAACCACTCACCTTTGCGAAACCACTCAACTGTGCGAAACCACTCAACTGTGCGAAACCACTCAACTGTGCGAAACCACTGTCTTGTGCGAAACCACTGTCTTTTGCGAAACCACTGTCTTGTGCGAAACCACTGTCTTGTGCGAAACCACTGTCTTGTGCGAAGCCACTGTCTTGTGCGAAGCCACTGTCCCGTGCCAAACCACTGTCATGTGCGAAACCACTCACCTGTGTGAAACCACTCACCTGTGTGAAACCACTCACCTGTGTGAAGCCACTCACCAGTGTGAAACCACTCACCTGTGTGAAACCACTCACCTGTGTGAAACCACTCACCTGTGTGAAACCACTCACCTGTGTGAAACCACTCACCTGTGTGAAACCACTCACCTGTGTGAAACCACTCACCTGTGTGAAACCACTCACCTTTGCGAAACCACTCACCTTTGCGAAACCACTCAACTGTGCGAAACCACTCAACTGTGCGAAACCGCTCAACTGTGCGAAACCACTGTCTTGTGCGAAACCACTGTCTTTTTCGAAACCACTGTTTTGTGCGAAACCACTGTCTTGTGCGAAACCACTGTCTTGTGCGAAGCCACTGTCTTGTGCGAAGCCACTGTCCCGTGCCAAACCACTGTCATGTGCGAAACCACTCACCTGTGTGAAACCACTCACCTGTGTGAAACCACTCACCTGTGTGAAGCCACTCACCTGTGTGAAACCACTCACCTGTGTGAAACCACTGACCTGTGTGAAACCACTCACCTGTGTGAAACCACTCACCTGTGTGAAACCACTCACCTGTGTGAAACCACTCACCTGTGTGAAACCACTCACCTGTGTGAAACCACTCACCTTTGCGAAACCACTCACCTTTGCGAAACCACTCAACTGTGCGAAACCACTCAACTGTGCGAAACCACTCAACTGTGCGAAACCACTGTCTTGTGCGAAACCACTGTCTTTTGTGCAACCACTGTCTTGTGCGAAACCACTGTCTTGTGCAAAACCACTGTCTTTTGCGAAACCACTGTCTTGTGCGAAACCACTGTCTTGTGCGAAACCACTGTCTTGTGCGAAACCACTGTCTTGTGCGAAACCACTGTCTTGTGCGAAACCACTGTCTTGTGCGAAACCACTGTCTTGTGCGAAGCCACTGTCTTGTGCGAAGCCACTGTCCCGTGCCAAACCACTCACCTGTGTGAAACCACTCACCTGTGTGAAACCACTCACCTGTGTGAAACCACTCACCTGTGTGAAACCACTCACCTGTGTGAAACCACTCACCTGTGTGAAACCACTCACCTGTGTGAAACCACTCACCTATGCGAAACCACTCAACTGTGCGAAACCACTCAACTGTGCGAAACCACTCAACTGTGCGAAACCACTGTCTTGTGCGAAACCTCTGTCTTGTGCGAAACCTCTGTCTTGTGCGAAACCTCTGTCTCGTGTGAAACCACTGTATTTTGCGAAACCACTGTCTTGTGCGAAGCCACTGTCTTGTGCGAAGCCACTGTCTTGTGTGAAACCACTGTTTTGTGTGAAACCACTGTCTTGTGCGAAAACACTGTCTTGTGCTAAAACACTGTCTTGTGTGAAACCACTGTCATGTGCGAAACCACTGTCTTGTACGAAACCACTGTCTTGTGCGAAACCTTTGCCATGTGCGAAACCACTGTCATATGCGAAACCACTATTTTGTTCGAAACCACTCTTTTGTGCGAAACCACTGTCTTGTGCGACACCACTGTCACGTGCCAAACCACTGTCATGTGTGAAACCACTCACCTGTGCGAATCCACTCACATTTGCGAATCCACTCAACTGTGCGAAACCACTGTCTCCTGCAAAACCACTGTCTCGTGTGAAACCTCTCTCTCGTGCGAAACCACTGTTTTGTGCGTAACCAATGTCTTGTGTGAAACCAATGTCTAGTGCGAAACAAACTATTGTACGAAACCACTGTCTTGTGCGAAACCACTGTCTTGTGCGAAACCACTGTCTTGTGCGAAACCACTGTCTTGTGCGAAACCACTGTCTTGTGCGATACCACTGTCTTGTGCGATAACACTGTCTTGTGCGAAAGCACTGTCTTGTGCGAAAGCACTGTCTTGAGCGAAAGCACTGTCATGTGCGAAACCACTGTCATGTGCGAAACCACTGTCATGTGCGAAACCACTCTCATGTGCGAAACCACTGTCTTGTGCGAAACCACTGTCTTGTGCGAAACCACAGCCATGTGCGAAACCACTGCCATGTGCGAAACCACTGCCTTGTGAAAAACCACTGCCTTGTGAAAAACCACTGCCTTGTGCGAAACCACTGTCTTGTGCAAAACCACTGTCGTGTGCGAAACCACTGCCTTGTTCAGAACCACTGCTTGTGCGATACCACTGTTTTGTGCAAAACCACTGTTTTGTGCGAAACCACTGCCTTGTGCGAAACCACTGCCTTGTGCAAATACACTGTCTTATGCGAAACCACTGTCTTGTGCGAAACCACTGTCTTGTGCGAAACCACTGTCTTGTGCGAAACCACTGTCTCGTGCGAAACCACAGTCTTCTGCGAAACCACTGTCTTGTGCGAAACCACTTTCTTGTGCGAAACCACTTTCTTGTGCGAAACCACTTTCTTGTGCGGAACCACTGTCTTGTGCGGAACCACTTTCTTGTGCGGAACCACTGTCTTGTGCGGAACCACTGTCTTGTGCGGAACCACTCTCTTGTGCGAAACCAATGCCTTGTGCGAAACCACTGTCTTCTGCGAAACCACTGTCTTCTGCGAAACCACTGCCTTGTGCGAAACCACTGCCTTCTGCGAAACCACTGCCTTGTGCGAAACCACTGCCTTGTGCGAAACCACTGCCTTGTGCGAAACCACTGCCTTGTGCGAAACCACTGCCTTGTGCGAAACCACTGCCTTGTGCGAAACCACTGCCTTGTGCGAAACCACTGCCTTGTGCGAAACCACTGACTTGTGCGAAACCACTGACTTGTGCGAAACCACTGACTTGTGCGAAACCACTGACTTGTGCGAAACCACTGACTTGTGCGAAACCACTGCCTTGTGCGAAACCACTGCCTTGTGCGAAACCACTGCCTTGTGCGAAACCACTGCCTTGTGCGCAACCACTGCCTTGTGCGCAACCACTGCCTTGTGCGCAACCACTGTCTTGTGCGAAACCACTGTCTTGTGCGAAACCACTGCGTTGTGCGAAACCACTGCGTTGTGCGAAACCACTGCGTTGTGCGAAACCACTGCGTTGTGCGAAACCACTGCGTTGTGCGAAACCACTGTCTTGTGCGAAACCACTGCCTTGTGCGAAACCACTGCCTTGTGCGAAACCACTGCCTTGTGCGAAACCACTGCCTTGTGCGAAACCACTGCCTTGCGCGAAACCACTGCCTTGCGCGAAACCACTGCCTTGCGCGAGACCACTGCCTTGCGCGAGACCACTGCCTTGCGCGAGACCACTGCCTTGCGCGAGACCACTGTCTTGCGCGAAGCTACTGTCTTGTGCGAAGCTACTGTCTTGTGCGAAGCTACTGTCTTGTGCGAAGCTACTGTCTTGTGCGAAGCTACTGTCTTGTGCGAAGCTACTGTCTTGTGCGAAGATACTGTCTTGTGCGAAGCTACTGTCTTGTGCGAAGCTACTGTCTTGTGCGAAGCTACTGTCTTGTGCGAAGCCACTGTCTTGTGCGAAGCCACTGTCCTGTGCGAAACCACTTTCGTGTGCGACACTACTCTCGTGTTTGAACGCACTGTCTTGTGCGAAACCACTGTCTTGTGCGAAACCACTGTCTTGTGCGAAACCACTGTCTTGTGCGAAACCACTGTCTTGTGCGAAACCACTGTCTTGTGCGTAACCACTGTCTTGTGCGAAAACAATGTCTTGTGCGAAAACAATGTCTTGTGCGAAAACAATGTCTTGTGCGAAAACAATGTCTTGTGCGAAAACAATGTCTTGTGCGAAAACAATGTCTTGTGCGAAAACAATGTCTTGTGCGAAAACAATGTCTTGTGCGAAAACAATGTCTTGTGCGAAAACAATGTCATGTGCGAAACCACTGTCTTGTGTGCAACCACTCTCTTAAGCGATACCACTCTTTTGTGCGAAACCACTGTCTTGTGTGCTAGCAATGTCTTGTGTGCAAGCAATGTCTTGTGTGCAAGCAATGTCTTGTGCGAAACCACTGCCTTGTGCGAAACCACTGCCTTGTGCGAAACCACTGTCTTGTGCGAAACCACTGTCTTGTGCGAAACCACTGTCTTGTGCGAAACCACTGTCTTGTGCGAAACCACTGTCTTGTGCGAAACCACTGTCTTGTGCGGAACCACTGTCTTGTGCGGAACCACTGTCGTGTGCGAAACCACTGTCGTGTGCGAAACCACTGTCGTGTGCGAAACCACTGTCGTGTGCGAAACCACTGTCGTGTGCGAAACCACTGTCGTGTGCGAAACCACTGTCTTGTGCGAAACCACTGTCTTGTGCGAAACCACTGCCTTGTGCGAAGCCAGTGTCTTGTGCGAAACCACTGCCTTGCGCGAGACCACTGTCTTGTGCGAAGCTACTGTCTTGTGCGAAGCTACTGTCTTGTGCGAAGCTACTGTCTTGTGCGAAGCTACTGTCTTGTGCGAAGCTACTGTCTTGTGCGAAGCCACTGTCTTGTGCGAAGCCACTGTCTTGTGCGAAGCCACTGTCTTGTGCGAAGCCACTGTCTTGTGCGAAACCACTGTCTTGTGCGAAGCTACTGTCTTGTGCGAAGCTACTGTCTTGTGCGAAGCTACTGTCTTGTGCGAAACCACTGTCTTGTGCGAAACCACTGTCTTGTGCGAAACCACTTTCGTGTGCGACACTACTCTCATGTTTGAACGCACTGTCTTGTGCGAAACCACTGTCTTGTGCGAAAACAATGTCTTGTGCAAAAACAATGTCTTGTGCGAAAACAATGTCTTGTGCGAAAACAATGTCTTGTGCGAAGCCACTGTCTTGTGCGAAACCACTGTCTTGTGCGAAACCACTGTCTTGTGCAAAACCACTGTCTTGTGCGAAACCACTGTCTCCTGCGAAACCACTGTCTCCTGCGAAACCACTGTCTTGTGCGAAACCACTGTCTTGTGCGAAACCACTGTCGTGTGTGCTACGACTGTCTTTTTCGAAACTACTGTCTAGTGTGAAATCACTGCCTTGTGCAAAACCACTTTCGTGTGCGAAACCACTGCCGAATGCGAAACCACTGTCGTGTGCGAAACCACTGTCGTATGCGAAACCACTGTCGTGTGCGAAACCACTGTCTTGTGCGAAACCACTGTCTTGTGTGAAACAACTGTCTTGTGTGAACCAACTGTCTTGTGTGAAACAACTGTCTTGTGTGAAACAACTGTCTTGTGTGAAACAACTGTCTTGTGTGAAACAACTGTCTTGTGTGAAACAACTGTCTTGTGCGAAACAACTGTCTTGTGCGAAACAACTGTCTTGTGCGAAACAACTGTCTTGTGCGAAACAACTGTCTTGTGCGAAACCACTGTCTTGTGCGAAACCACTGCACTCTGCGAAACCACTGTCCATTGCGAAACTGTGCGAAACCACTGTCCTGTGCGAAACCACTGTCGTGTGCGACACTACTGTCGTTTGAGAAACCACTGTCTTGTACGAAACCACTGTCTTTTGTGAAACCACTTTCCTGTGCGAAACCACTGTCCTTTGCGAAACCACTGTCCTTTGCGAAACCACTGTCTTGTGCGAAAACACTGTCCTGTGCGAAACCACTGTCGTGTGCGACACTACTGTCGTTTGAGAAACCACTGTCTTGTGCGAAAACACTGTCTTGTGCGAAACCACTTTCCTGTGCGAAACCACTGCCCTTTGCGAAACCACTGTCCTTTGCGAAACCACTGTATTGTGCAAAACCACTGTCCTGTACGAAACCACTGTCCTGTACGAAACCACTGTCCTGTACGAAACCACTGTCCTGTACGAAACCACTGTCCTGTACGAAACCACTGTCCTGTACGAAACCACTGTCCTGTACGAAACCACTGTCCTTTGCGAAACCACTGTCCATTGCGAAACCACTGTCTTGTGCGAAACCACTGTCTTGTGCGAAACCACTGTCTTGTGCGAAACCACTGCCCTGTGCGAAACCACTGCCCTGTGCGAAACCACTGCCCTGTGCGAAACCACTGCCCTGTGCGAAACCACTGTCTTGTGCGAAACCACTGTCTTGTGCGAAACCACTGTCTTGTGCGAAACCACTGTCTTGTGCGAAACCACTGTCTTGTGCGAAACCACTGTCTTGTGCGAAACCACTGTCTTGTGCGAAACCACTGTTTTGTGCGAAACCACTGTCTTGTGCGAAACCACTGTCTTGTGCGAAACCACTGTCTTGTGCGAAACCACTGTCTTGTGCGAAACCACTGTCTTCTGCGAAACCACTGTCTCCTGCGAAACCACTGTCTTGTGCGAAACCACTGTCGTGTGTGCTACGACTGTCTTTTTCGAAACTATTGTCTAGTGTGAAATCACTGCCTTGTGCAAAACCACTTTCGTGTGCGAAACCACTGCCGAATGCGAAACCACTGCCGAATGCGAAACCACTGTCGTGTGCGAAACCACTGTCGTGTGCGAAACCACTGTCTTGTGCGAAACCACTGTCTTGTGCGAAACCACTGTCTTGTGCGAAACCACTGTCTTGTGCGAAACCACTGTCTTGTGCGAAACCACTGTCTTGTGCGAAACCACTGTCTTGTGCGAAACCACTGTCTTGTGCGAAACCACTGTCTTGTGCGAAACCACTGTCTTGTGCGAAACCACTGTCTTGTGCGAAACCACTGTCTTGTGCGAAACCACTGTCTTGTGCGAAACCACTGTCTTGTGCGAAAACAATGTCTTGTGCGAAAACAATGTCTTGTGCGAAAACAATGTCTTGTGCGAAAACAATGTCTTGTGCGAAAACAATGTCTTGTGCGAAAACAATGTCTTGTGCGAAAACAATGTCTTGTGCGAAAACAATGTCTTGTGCGAAAACAATGTCTTGTGCGAAACCACTGTCTTGTGTGCAACCACTCTCTTAAGCGATACCACTCTTTTGTGCGAAACCACTGTCTTGTGTGCTAGCAATGTCTTGTGTGCAAGCAATGTCTTGTGTGCAAGCAATGTCTTGTGCGAAACCACTGCCTTGTGCGAAACCACTGCCTTGTGCGAAACCACTGTCTTGTGCGAAACCACTGTCTTGTGCGAAACCACTGTCTTGTGCGAAACCACTGTCTTGTGCGAAACCACTGTCTTGTGCGAAACCAATGTCTTGTGCGAAACCACTGTCTTGTGCGGAACCACTGTCTTGTGCGGAACCACTGTCGTGTGCGAAACCACTGTCGTGTGCGAAACCACTGTCGTGTGCGAAACCACTGTCGTGTGCGAAACCACTGTCGTGTGCGAAACCACTGTCGTGTGCGAAACCACTGTCTTGTGCGAAACCACTGTCTTGTGCGAAACCACTGCCTTGTGCGAAACCAGTGTCTTGTGCGAAACCACTGCCTTGCGCGAGACCACTGTCTTGTGCGAAGCTACTGTCTTGTGCGAAGCTACTGTCTTGTGCGAAGCTACTGTCTTGTGCGAAGCTACTGTCTTGTGCGAAGCTACTGTCTTGTGCGAAGCCACTGTCTTGTGCGAAGCCACTGTCTTGTGCGAAGCCACTGTCTTGTGCGAAGCCACTGTCTTGTGCGAAGCCACTGTCTTGTGCGAAACCACTGTCTTGTGCGAAACCACTGTCTTGTGCGAAACCACTGTCTTGTGCGAAACCACTGTCTTGTGCGAAACCACTTTCGTGTGCGACACTACTCTCATGTTTGAACGCACTGTCTTGTGCGAAACCACTGTCTTGTGCGAAAACAATGTCTTGTGCGAAAACAATGTCTTGTGCGAAAACAATGTCTTGTGCGAAAACAATGTCTTGTGCGAAGCCACTGTCTTGTGCGAAACCACTGTCTTGTGCGAAACCACTGTCTTGTGCGAAACCACTGTCTTGTGCGAAACCACTGTCTCCTGCGAAACCACTGTCTCCTGCGAAACCACTGTCTTGTGCGAAACCACTGTCTTGTGCGAAACCACTGTCGTGTGTGCTACGACTGTCTTTTTCGAAACTACTGTCTAGTGTGAAATCACTGCCTTGTGCAAAACCACTTTCGTGTGCGAAACCACTGCCGAATGCGAAACCACTGTCGTGTGCGAAACCACTGTCGTATGCGAAACCACTGTCGTGTGCGAAACCACTGTCTTGTGCGAAACCACTGTCTTGTGTGAAACAACTGTCTTGTGTGAACCAACTGTCTTGTGTGAAACAACTGTCTTGTGTGAAACAACTGTCTTGTGTGAAACAACTGTCTTGTGTGAAACAACTGTCTTGTGCGAAACAACTGTCTTGTGCGAAACAACTGTCTTGTGCGAAACAACTGTCTTGTGCGAAACAACTGTCTTGTGCGAAACAACTGTCTTGTGCGAAACCACTGTCTTGTGCGAAACCACTGCACTCTGCGAAACCACTGTCCATTGCGAAACTGTGCGAAACCACTGTCCTGTGCGAAACCACTGTCGTGTGCGACACTACTGTCGTTTGAGAAACCACTGTCTTGTACGAAACCACTGTCTTTTGTGAAACCACTTTCCTGTGCGAAACCACTGTCCTTTGCGAAACCACTGTCCTTTGCGAAACCACTGTCTTGTGCGAAAACACTGTCCTGTGCGAAACCACTGTCGTGTGCGACACTACTGTCGTTTGAGAAACCACTGTCTTGTGCGAAAACACTGTCTTGTGCGAAACCACTTTCCTGTGCGAAACCACTGCCCTTTGCGAAACCACTGTCCTTTGCGAAACCACTGTATCGTGCAAAACCACTGTCCTGTACGAAACCACTGTCCTGTACGAAACCACTGTCCTGTACGAAACCACTGTCCTGTACGAAACCACTGTCCTGTACGAAACCACTGTCCTGTACGAAACCACTGTCCTGTACGAAACCACTGTCCTGTACGAAACCACTGTCCTTTGCGAAACCACTGTCCATTGCGAAACCACTGTCTTGTGCGAAACCACTGTCATGTGCGAAACCACTGTCTTGTGCGAAACCACTGCCCTGTGCGAAACCACTGCCCTGTGCGAAACCACTGCCCTGTGCGAAACCACTGCCCTGTGCGAAACCACTGCCCTGTGCGAAACCACTGTCTTGTGCGAAACCACTGTCTTGTGCGAAACCACTGTCTTGTGCGAAACCACTGTCTTGTGCGAAACCACTGTCTTGTGCGAAACCACTGTCTTGTGCGAAACCACTGTCTTGTGCGAAACCACTGTCTTGTGCGAAACCACTGTCTTGTGCGAAACCACTGTCTTGTGCGAAACCACTGTCTTGTGCGAAACCACTGTCTTCTGCGAAACCACTGTCTCCTGCGAAACCACTGTCTTGTGCGAAACCACTGTCGTGTGTGCTACGACTGTCTTTTTCGAAACTACTGTCTAGTGTGAAATCACTGCCTTGTGCAAAACCACTTTCGTGTGCGAAACCACTGCCGAATGCGAAACCACTGCCGAATGCGAAACCACTGTCGTGTGCGAAACCACTGTCGTGTGCGAAACCACTGTCTTGTGCGAAACCACTGTCTTGTGCGAAACCACTGTCTTGTGCGAAACCACTGTCTTGTGCGAAACCACTGTCTTGTGCGAAACCACTGTCTTGTGCGAAACCACTGTCTTGTGCGAAACCACTGTCTTGTGCGAAACCACTGTCTTGTGCGAAACCACTGTCTTGTGCGAAACCACTGTCTTGTGCGAAACCACTGTCTTGTGCGAAACCACTGTCTTGTGCGAAACCACTGTCTTGTGCGAAACCACTGCCTTGTGTGAAACCACTGCCTTGTGTGAAACCACTGCCTTGTGTGAAACCACTGTCTTGTGCGAAACCACTGCCTTGTGTGAAACCACTGCCTTGCGCAAGACCACTGTCCTGTGCGAAACCACTGTCCTGTGCGAAACCAATTTCGTGTGCGACACTACTGTCTTGTGCGAACCCACTGTCTTGTGCGAAACCACTGTTTAATGCGAAACCACTGTCCTGTTTGAAAAGAACTGTTCTTTGCGAAACCACTGTCTTGTGCGAAACCACTGCACTCTGCAAAACCACTGTCCTTTGCGAAACTGTGCGAAACCACTGTCCTGTGCGAAACCACTGTCGTGTGCGACACTACTGTCGTTTGAGAAACCACTGTCTTGTACGAAACCACTGTCTTTTGTGAAACCACTTTCCTGTGCGAAACCACTGTCCTTTGCGAAACCACTGTCCTTTGCGAAACCACTGTCTTGTGCGAAAACACTGTCTTGTGCGAAAACACTGTCCTGTGCGAAACCACTGTCGTGTGCGACACTACTGTCGTTTGAGAAACCACTGTCTTGTGCGAAAACACTGTCTTGTGCGAAACCACTGTCTTGTGCGAAACCACTGTCATTTGCGAAACCACTGTCATTTGCGAAACCACTGTCCTTTGCGATACCACTGTCCTTTGCGTAACCACTGTCTTGTGCGAAACTATTGTCTTGTGCGAAACCACTGCCTTGCGCAAGACCACTGTCTTGTGCGAAGCAACTGTCCTGTGCGAAACCACTGTCCTGTGCGAAACCAATTTCGTGTGCGACACTACTGTCTTGTGCGAAACCACTGTCTTGTGCGAAACCACTGTCCTTTGCGAAACTGTGCGAAACCACTGTCCTGTGCGAAACCACTGTCGTGTGCGACACTACTGTCGTTTGAGAAACCACTGTCTTGTACGAAACCACTGTCTTTTGTGAAACCACTTTCCTGTGCGAAACCACTGTCCTTTGCGAAACCACTGTCCTTTGCGAAACCACTGTCCTTTGCGAAACCACTGTCTTGTGCGAAAACACTGTCCTGTGCGAAACCACTGCCGTGTGCGACACTACTGTCGTTTGAGAAACCACTGTCTTGTGTGAAAACACTGTCTTGTGCGAAACCACTTTCCTGTGCGAAACCACTGTCATTTGCGAAACCACTGTCCTTTGCGATACCACTGTCCTTTGCGAAACCACTGTCCTTTGCGAAACCACTGTCTTGTGCGAAACCACTGTCCTGTGCGAAACCACCGTCCTGTGCGAAACCACCGTCCTGTGCGAAACCACCGTCCTGTGCGAAACCACCGTCTTGTGCGAAACCACCGTCTTGTGCGAAACCACCGTCTTGTGCGAAACCACCGTCTTGTGCGAAACCACCATCTTGTGCGAAACCACCGTCTTGTGCGAAACCACCGTCTTGTGCGAAACCACTGTCTTGTGTGCAACCACTGTCTTGTGTGCAACCACTGTCGTGTTCGAAACCACTGTCGTTTGCGAAACCACTGTCTTGTGCCAAACCACTGTCCTGTGCGAAACCACTGTCCTGTGCGAAACCACTGTCGTGTGCAAAACCACTGTCGTGCGCGAAACCACTGTCTTTTGCGAAACCACTGTCTTTTGCGAAACCACTGTCTTTTGCGAAACCACTGTCTTTTGCGAAACCACTGTCTTTTGCGAAACCACTGTCTTTTGCGAAACCACTGTCTTTTGCGAAACCACTGTCTTTTGCGAAACCACTGTCTTTTGCGAAACCACTGTCTTTTGCGATACCACTGTCTTGTGCGATACCACTGTCTTGTGCGAAACCATTGTCTTGTGCGAAACCACTGTCTTGTGCGAAACCACTGTCTTGTGCGAAACCACTGTCTTGTGCGAAACCACTGTCTTGTGCGAAACCACTGTCTTGTGCGAAACCACTGTCTTGTGCGAAACCACTGTCTTGTGCGAAACCACTGCCTTGTGTGAAACCACTGCCTTGTGCGAAGCTACTGTCCTGTGCGAAACCACTGTCCTGTGCGAAACCAATTTCGTGTGCGACACTACTGTCTTGTGCGAACCCACTGTCTTGTGCGAAACCACTGTTTAATGCGAAACCACTGTCTTTTGCGAAACCACTGTCTTTTGCGAAACCACTGTCTTTTGCGAAACCACTGTCTTGTGCGAAACCACTGTCTTGTGCGAAACCACTTTCCTGTGCGAAACCACTTTCCTGTGCGAAACCACCGTCTTGTGCGAAACCACCGTCTTGTGCGAAACCACCGTCTTGTGCGAAACCACCGTCCTGTGCGAAACCACTGTCTTGTGCGCAACCACTGTCTTGTGCGCAACCACTGTCTTGTGCGCAACCACTGTCTTGTGTGCAACCACTGTCTTGTGCGCAACCACTGTCTTGTGCGCAACCACTGTCTTGTGCGCAACCACTGTCTTGTGCGCAACCACTGTCTTGTGCGCAACCACTGTCTTGTGCGCAACCACTGTCTTGTGCGAAACCACTGTCTTGTGCGAAACCACTGCCTTGTGCGAAACCACTGCCTTGTGCGAAACCACTGTCTTGTGCGAAACCACTTTCTTGTGCGAAACCACTGTCTTGTGAGAAACCACTGTCTTGTGCGAAACCACTGTCTTGTGCGAAACCACTGTCTTGTGCGAAACCACTGTCTTGTGCGAAACCACTGTCTTGTGCGAAACCACTGTCTTGTGCGAAACCACTGTCTTGTGCGAAACCACTGTCTTGTGCGAAACCACTGTCGTGTGTGCTACGACTGTCTTTTTCGAAACTACTGTCTAGTGTGAAATCACTGCCTTGTGCAAAACCACTTTCGTGTGCGAAACCACTGCCGAATGCGAAACCACTGTCGTGTGCGAAACCACTGTCGTATGCGAAACCACTGTCGTGTGCGAAACCACTGTCTTGTGCGAAACCACTGTCTTGTGTGAAACAACTGTCTTGTGTGAAACAACTGTCTTGTGTGAAACAACTGTCTTGTGTGAAACAACTGTCTTGTGTGAAACAACTGTCTTGTGTGAAACAACTGTCTTGTGCGAAACAACTGTCTTGTGCGAAACAACTGTCTTGTGCGAAACAACTGTCTTGTGCGAAACAACTGTCTTGTGCGAAACCACTGCACTCTGCGAAACCACTGTCCATTGCGAAACTGTGCGAAACCACTGTCCTGTGCGAAACCACTGTCGTGTGCGACACTACTGTCGTTTGAGAAACCACTGTCTTGTACGAAACCACTGTCTTTTGTGAAACCACTTTCCTGTGCGAAACCACTGTCCTTTGCGAAACCACTGTCCTTTGCGAAACCACTGTCTTGTGCGAAAACACTGTCCTGTGCGAAACCACTGTCGTGTGCGACACTACTGTCGTTTGAGAAACCACTGTCTTGTGCGAAAACACTGTCTTGTGCGAAACCACTTTCCTGTGCGAAACCACTGCCCTTTGCGAAACCACTGTCCTTTGCGAAACCACTGTATTGTGCAAAACCACTGTCCTGTACGAAACCACTGTCCTGTACGAAACCACTGTCCTGTACGAAACCACTGTCCTGTACGAAACCACTGTCCTGTACGAAACCACTGTCCTGTACGAAACCACTGTCCTGTACGAAACCACTGTCCTGTACGAAACCACTGTCCTTTGCGAAACCACTGTCCATTGCGAAACCACTGTCTTGTGCGAAACCACTGTCTTGTGCGAAACCACTGTCTTGTGCGAAACCACTGCCCTGTGCGAAACCACTGCCCTGTGCGAAACCACTGCCCTGTGCGAAACCACTGCCCTGTGCGAAACCACTGCCCTGTGCGAAACCACTGTCTTGTGCGAAACCACTGTCTTGTGCGAAACCACTGTCTTGTGCGAAACCACTGTCTTGTGCGAAACCACTGTCTTGTGCGAAACCACTGTCTTGTGCGAAACCACTGTCTTGTGCGAAACCACTGTCTTGTGCGAAACCACTGTCTTGTGCGAAACCACTGTCTTGTGCGAAACCACTGTCTTCTGCGAAACCACTGTCTCCTGCGAAACCACTGTCTTGTGCGAAACCACTGTCGTGTGTGCTACGACTGTCTTTTTCGAAACTACTGTCTAGTGTGAAATCACTGCCTTGTGCAAAACCACTTTCGTGTGCGAAACCACTGCCGAATGCGAAACCACTGCCGAATGCGAAACCACTGTCGTGTGCGAAACCACTGTCGTGTGCGAAACCACTGTCTTGTGCGAAACCACTGTCTTGTGCGAAACCACTGTCTTGTGCGAAACCACTGTCTTGTGCGAAACCACTGTCTTGTGCGAAACCACTGTCTTGTGCGAAACCACTGTCTTGTGCGCAACCACTGTCTTGTGCGAAACCACTGTCTTGTGCGAAACCACTGTCTTGTGCGAAACCACTGTCTTGTGCGAAACCACTGTCTTGTGCGAAACCACTGTCTTGTGCGAAACCACTGTCTTGTGCGAAACCACTGCCTTGTGTGAAACCACTGCCTTGTGTGAAACCACTGCCTTGTGTGAAACCACTGTCTTGTGCGAAACCACTGCCTTGTGTGAAACCACTGCCTTGCGCAAGACCACTGTCCTGTGCGAAACCACTGTCCTGTGCGAAACCAATTTCGTGTGCGACACTACTGTCTTGTGCGAACCCACTGTCTTGTGCGAAACCACTGTTTAATGCGAAACCACTGTCCTGTTTGAAAAGAACTGTTCTTTGCGAAACCACTGTCTTGTGCGAAACCACTGCACTCTGCAAAACCACTGTCCTTTGCGAAACTGTGCGAAACCACTGTCCTGTGCGAAACCACTGTCGTGTGCGACACTACTGTCGTTTGAGAAACCACTGTCTTGTACGAAACCACTGTCTTTTGTGAAACCACTTTCCTGTGCGAAACCACTGTCCTTTGCGAAACCACTGTCCTTTGCGAAACCACTGTCTTGTGCGAAAACACTGTCTTGTGCGAAAACACTGTCCTGTGCGAAACCACTGTCGTGTGCGACACTACTGTCGTTTGAGAAACCACTGTCTTGTGCGAAAACACTGTCTTGTGCGAAACCACTGTCTTGTGCGAAACCACTGTCATTTGCGAAACCACTGTCATTTGCGAAACCACTGTCCTTTGCGATACCACTGTCCTTTGCGTAACCACTGTCTTGTGCGAAACTATTGTCTTGTGCGAAACCACTGCCTTGCGCAAGACCACTGTCTTGTGCGAAGCTACTGTCCTGTGCGAAACCACTGTCCTGTGCGAAACCAATTTCGTGTGCGACACTACTGTCTTGTGCGAAACCACTGTCTTGTGCGAAACCACTGTCCTTTGCGAAACTGTGCGAAACCACTGTCCTGTGCGAAACCACTGTCGTGTGCGACACTACTGTCGTTTGAGAAACCACTGTCTTGTACGAAACCACTGTCTTTTGTGAAACCACTTTCCTGTGCGAAACCACTGTCCTTTGCGAAACCACTGTCCTTTGCGAAACCACTGTCCTTTGCGAAACCACTGTCTTGTGCGAAAACACTGTCCTGTGCGAAACCACTGCCGTGTGCGACACTACTGTCGTTTGAGAAACCACTGTCTTGTGTGAAAACACTGTCTTGTGCGAAACCACTTTCCTGTGCGAAACCACTGTCATTTGCGAAACCACTGTCCTTTGCGATACCACTGTCCTTTGCGAAACCACTGTCCTTTGCGAAACCACTGTCTTGTGCGAAACCACTGTCCTGTGCGAAACCACCGTCCTGTGCGAAACCACCGTCCTGTGCGAAACCACCGTCCTGTGCGAAACCACCGTCTTGTGCGAAACCACCGTCTTGTGCGAAACCACCGTCTTGTGCGAAACCACCGTCTTGTGCGAAACCACCATCTTGTGCGAAACCACCGTCTTGTGCGAAACCACCGTCTTGTGCGAAACCACTGTCTTGTGTGCAACCACTGTCTTGTGTGCAACCACTGTCGTGTTCGAAACCACTGTCGTTTGCGAAACCACTGTCTTGTGCCAAACCACTGTCCTGTGCGAAACCACTGTCTTGTGCGAAACCACTGTCTTGTGCGAAACCACTGTCTTGTGCGAAACCACTGTCTTGTGCGAAACCACTGCCTTGTGTGAAACCACTGCCTTGTGCGAAGCTACTGTCCTGTGCGAAACCACTGTCCTGTGCGAAACCAATTTCGTGTGCGACACTACTGTCTTGTGCGAACCCACTGTCTTGTGCGAAACCACTGTTTAATGCGAAACCACTGTCTTTTGCGAAACCACTGTCTTTTGCGAAACCACTGTCTTTTGCGAAACCACTGTCTTGTGCGAAACCACTGTCTTGTGCGAAACCACTTTCCTGTGCGAAACCACTTTCCTGTGCGAAACCACCGTCTTGTGCGAAACCACCGTCTTGTGCGAAACCACCGTCTTGTGCGAAACCACCGTCCTGTGCGAAACCACTGTCTTGTGCGCAACCACTGTCTTGTGCGCAACCACTGTCTTGTGCGCAACCACTGTCTTGTGTGCAACCACTGTCTTGTGCGCAACCACTGTCTTGTGCGCAACCACTGTCTTGTGCGCAACCACTGTCTTGTGCGCAACCACTGTCTTGTGCGCAACCACTGTCTTGTGCGAAACCACTGTCTTGTGCGAAACCACTGCCTTGTGCGAAACCACTGCCTTGTGCGAAACCACTGTCTTGTGCGAAACCACTTTCTTGTGCGAAACCACTGTCTTGTGAGAAACCACTGTCTTGTGCGAAACCACTGTCTTGTGCGAAACCACTGTCTTGTGCGAAACCACTGTCTTGTGCGAAACCACTGTCTTGTGCGAAACCACTGTCTTGTGCGAAACCACTGTCTTCTGCGAAACCACTGTCTCCTGCGAAACCACTGTCTTGTGCGAAACCACTGTCGTGTGTGCTACGACTGTCTTTTTCGAAACTACTGTCTAGTGTGAAATCACTGCTTTGTGCAAAACCACTTTCGTGTGCGAAACCACTGCCGAATGCGAAACCACTGCCGAATGCGAAACCACTGTCGTGTGCGAAACCACTGTCGTGTGCGAAACCACTGTCGTGTGCGAAACCACTGTCTTGTGCGAAACCACTGTCTTGTGCGAAACCACTGTCTTGTGCGAAACCACTGTCTTGTGCGAAACCACTGTCTTGTGCAAAACCACTGTCTTGTGCAAAACCACTGTCTTGTGCGAAACAACTGTCTTGTGCGAAACCACTGTCTTGTGCGAAACCACTGTCTTGTGCGAAACCACTGTCTTGTGCGAAACCACTGTCTTGTGCGAAACCACTGTCTTGTGCGAAACCACTGCCTTGTGTGAAACCACTGCCTTGTGTGAAACCACTGCCTTGTGTGAAACCACTGTCTTGTGCGAAACCACTGCCTTGTGTGAAACCACTGCCTTGCGCAAGACCACTGTCCTGTGCGAAACCACTGTCCTGTGCGAAACCAATTTCGTGTGCGACACTACTGTCTTGTGCGAACCCACTGTCTTGTGCGAAACCACTGTTTAATGCGAAACCACTGTCCTGTTTGAAAAGAACTGTCCTTTGCGAAACCACTGTCTTGTGCGAAACCACTGCACTCTGCAAAACCACTGTCCTTTGCGAAACTGTGCGAAACCACTGTCCTGTGCGAAACCACTGTCGTGTGCGACACTACTGTCGTTTGAGAAACCACTGTCTTGTACGAAACCACTGTCTTTTGTGAAACCACTTTCCTGTGCGAAACCACTGTCCTTTGCGAAACCACTGTCCTTTGCGAAACCACTGTCTTGTGCGAAAACACTGTCTTGTGCGAAAACACTGTCCTGTGCGAAACCACTGTCGTGTGCGACACTACTGTCGTTTGAGAAACCACTGTCTTGTGCGAAAACACTGTCTTGTGCGAAACCACTGTCTTGTGCGAAACCACTGTCATTTGCGAAACCACTGTCATTTGCGAAACCACTGTCCTTTGCGATACCACTGTCCTTTGCGTAACCACTGTCTTGTGCGAAACTATTGTCTTGTGCGAAACCACTGCCTTGCGCAAGACCACTGTCTTGTGCGAAGCTACTGTCCTGTGCGAAACCACTGTCCTGTGCGAAACCAATTTCGTGTGCGACACTACTGTCTTGTGCGAAACCACTGTCTTGTGCAAAACCACTGTCCTTTGCGAAACTGTGCGAAACCACCGTCCTGTGCGAAACCACTGTCGTGTGCGACACTACTGTCGTTTGAGAAACCACTGTCTTGTACGAAACCACTGTCTTTTGTGAAACCAGTTTCCTGTGCGAAACCACTGTCCTTTGCGAAACCACTGTCCTTTGCGAAACCACTGTCCTTTGCGAAACCACTGTCTTGTGCGAAAACACTGTCCTGTGCGAAACCACTGCCGTGTGCGACACTACTGTCGTTTGAGAAACCACTGTCTTGTGTGAAAACACTGTCTTGTGCGAAACCACTTTCCTGTGCGAAACCACTGTCATTTGCGAAACCACTGTCCTTTGCGATACCACTGTCCTTTGCGAAACCACTGTCCTTTGCGAAACCACTGTCTTGTGCGAAACCACTGTCCTGTGCGAAACCACCGTCCTGTGCGAAACCACCGTCCTGTGCGAAACCACCGTCCTGTGCGAAACCACCGTCCTGTGCGAAACCACCGTCTTGTGCGAAACCACCGTCTTGTGCGAAACCACCGTCTTGTGCGAAACCACCGTCTTGTGCGAAACCACCATCTTGTGCGAAACCACCGTCTTGTGCGAAACCACCGTCTTGTGCGAAACCACTGTCTTGTGTGCAACCACTGTCTTGTGTGCAACCACTGTCGTGTTCGAAACCACTGTCGTTTGCGAAACCACTGTCCTGTGCCAAACCACTGTCCTGTGCGAAACCACTGTCCTGTGCGAAACCACTGTCGTGCGCGAAACCACTGTCGTGCGCGAAACCACTGTCTTTTGCGAAACCACTGTCTTTTGCGAAACCACTGTCTTTTGCGAAACCACTGTCTTTTGCGAAACCACTGTCTTTTGCGAAACCACTGTCTTTTGCGAAACCACTGTCTTTTGCGAAACCACTGTCTTTTGCGAAACCACTGTCTTGTGCGATACCACTGTCTTGTGCGAAACCACTGTCTTGTGCGAATCCACTGTCTTGTGCGAAACCACTGTCTTGTGCGAAACCACTGTCTTGTGCGAAACCACTGTCTTGTGCGAAACCACTGTCTTGTGCGAAACCACTGTCTTGTGCGAAACCACTGTCTTGTGCGAAACCACTGTCTTGTGCGAAACCACTGTCTTGTGCGAAACCACTGTCTTGTGTGAAACCACTGCCTTGTGCGAAGCTACTGTCCTGTGCGAAACCACTGTCCTGTGCGAAACCAATTTCGTGTGCGACACTACTGTCTTGTGCGAACCCACTGTCTTGTGCGAAACCACTGTTTAATGCGAAACCACTGTCTTTTGCGAAACCACTGTCTTTTGCGAAACCACTGTCTTTTGCGAAACCACTGTCTTGTGCGAAACCACTGTCTTGTGCGAAACCACTTTCCTGTGCGAAACCACTTTCCTGTGCGAAACCACCGTCTTGTGCGAAACCACCGTCTTGTGCGAAACCACCGTCTTGTGCGAAACCACCGTCCTGTGCGAAACCACTGTCTTGTGCGCAACCACTGTCTTGTGCGCAACCACTGTCTTGTGCGCAACCACTGTCTTGTGCGCAACCACTGTCTTGTGCGCAACCACTGTCTTGTGCGCAACCACTGTCTTGTGCGCAACCACTGTCTTGTGCGCAACCACTGTCTTGTGCGCAACCACTGTCTTGTGCGCAACCACTGTCTTGTGCGCAACCACTGTCTTGTGCGAAACCACTGTCTTGTGCGAAACCACTGCCTTGTGCGAAACCACTGCCTTGTGCGAAACCACTGCCTTGTGCGAAACCACTGCCTTGTGCGAAACCACTGCCTTGTGCGAAACCACTGCCTTGTGCGAAACCACTGCCTTGTGCGAAACCACTGCCTTTTGCGAAACCATTGCCTTGTGCGAAACCACTGCCTTGTGCGAAACCACTGCCTTGTGCGAAACCACTGCCTTGTGCGAAGCCACTGCCTTGTGCGAAGCCACTGCCTTGTGCGAAGCCACTGCCTTGTGCGAAACCACTGTCTTGTGCGAAACCACTGTCTGGTGCGTAACCACTGTCTTGTGTGCAACCACTGTCTTGTGTGAAACCACTCTCTTGTGTGAAACCACTCTCTTGTGTGAAACCACTCTCTTGTGCGAAACCACTGCCTTGTGCGAAAACACTGTCTTGTGCGAAAACACTGTCCTGTGCGAAACCACTGTCGTGTGCGACACTACTGTCGTTTGAGAAACCACTGTCTTGTGCGAAAACACTGTCTTGTGCGAAACCACTGTCTTGTGCGAAACCACTGTCATTTGCGAAACCACTGTCATTTGCGAAACCACTGTCCTTTGCGATACCACTGTCCTTTGCGTAACCACTGTCTTGTGCGAAACTATTGTCTTGTGCGAAACCACTGCCTTGCGCAAGACCACTGTCTTGTGCGAAGCTACTGTCCTGTGCGAAACCACTGTCCTGTGCGAAACCAATTTCGTGTGCGACACTACTGTCTTGTGCGAAACCACTGTCTTGTGCGAAACCACTGTCCTTTGCGAAACTGTGCGAAACCACTGTCCTGTGCGAAACCACTGTCGTGTGCGACACTACTGTCGTTTGAGAAACCACTGTCTTGTACGAAACCACTGTCTTTTGTGAAACCACTTTCCTGTGCGAAACCACTGTCCTTTGCGAAACCACTGTCCTTTGCGAAACCACTGTCCTTTGCGAAACCACTGTCTTGTGCGAAAACACTGTCCTGTGCGAAACCACTGCCGTGTGCGACACTACTGTCGTTTGAGAAACCACTGTCTTGTGTGAAAACACTGTCTTGTGCGAAACCACTTTCCTGTGCGAAACCACTGTCATTTGCGAAACCACTGTCCTTTGCGATACCACTGTCCTTTGCGAAACCACTGTCCTTTGCAAAACCACTGTCTTGTGCGAAACCACTGTCCTGTGCGAAACCACCGTCCTGTGCGAAACCACCGTCCTGTGCGAAACCACCGTCCTGTGCGAAACCACCGTCTTGTGCGAAACCACCGTCTTGTGCGAAACCACCGTCTTGTGCGAAACCACCGTCTTGTGCGAAACCACCATCTTGTGCGAAACCACCGTCTTGTGCGAAACCACCGTCTTGTGCGAAACCACTGTCTTGTGTGCAACCACTGTCTTGTGTGCAACCACTGTCGTGTTCGAAACCACTGTCGTTTGCGAAACCACTGTCCTGTGCCAAACCACTGTCCTGTGCGAAACCACTGTCCTGTGCGAAACCACTGTCGTGTGCAAAACCACTGTCGTGCGCGAAACCACTGTCTTTTGCGAAACCACTGTCTTTTGCGAAACCACTGTCTTTTGCGAAACCACTGTCTTTTGCGAAACCACTGTCTTTTGCGAAACCACTGTCTTTTGCGAAACCACTGTCTTTTGCGAAACCACTGTCTTTTGCGAAACCACTGTCTTTTGCGATACCACTGTCTTGTGCGATACCACTGTCTTGTGCGAAACCATTGTCTTGTGCGAAACCACTGTCTTGTGCGAAACCACTGTCTTGTGCGAAACCACTGTCTTGTGCGAAACCACTGTCTTGTGCGAAACCACTGTCTTGTGCGAAACCACTGTCTTGTGCGAAACCACTGCCTTGTGTGAAACCACTGCCTTGTGCGAAGCTACTGTCCTGTGCGAAACCACTGTCCTGTGCGAAACCAATTTCGTGTGCGACACTACTGTCTTGTGCGAACCCACTGTCTTGTGCGAAACCACTGTTTAATGCGAAACCACTGTCTTTTGCGAAACCACTGTCTTTTGCGAAACCACTGTCTTTTGCGAAACCACTGTCTTGTGCGAAACCACTGTCTTGTGCGAAACCACTTTCCTGTGCGAAACCACTTTCCTGTGCGAAACCACCGTCTTGTGCGAAACCACCGTCTTGTGCGAAACCACCGTCTTGTGCGAAACCACCGTCCTGTGCGAAACCACTGTCTTGTGCGCAACCACTGTCTTGTGCGCAACCACTGTCTTGTGCGCAACCACTGTCTTGTGCGCAACCACTGTCTTGTGCGCAACCACTGTCTTGTGCGCAACCACTGTCTTGTGCGCAACCACTGTCTTGTGCGCAACCACTGTCTTGTGCGCAACCACTGTCTTGTGCGCAACCACTGTCTTGTGCGAAACCACTGTCTTGTGCGAAACCACTGCCTTGTGCGAAACCACTGCCTTGTGCGAAACCACTGTCTTGTGCGAAACCACTTTCTTGTGCGAAACCACTGTCTTGTGCGAAACCACTGTCTTGTGCGAAACCACTGTCTTGTGCGAAACCACTGTCTTGTGCGAAACCACTGTCTTGTGCGAAACCACTGTCTTGTGCGAAACCACTGTCTTGTGCGAAACCACTGTCTTCTGCGAAACCACTGTCTCCTGCGAAACCACTGTCTTGTGCGAAACCACTGTCGTGTGTGCTACGACTGTCTTTTTCGAAACTACTGTCTAGTGTGAAATCACTGCTTTGTGCAAAACCACTTTCGTGTGCGAAACCACTGCCGAATGCGAAACCACTGCCGAATGCGAAACCACTGTCGTGTGCGAAACCACTGTCGTGTGCGAAACCACTGTCGTGTGCGAAACCACTGTCTTGTGCGAAACCACTGTCTTGTGCGAAACCACTGTCTTGTGCGAAACCACTGTCTTGTGCGAAACCACTGTCTTGTGCGAAACCACTGTCTTGTGCGAAACCACTGTCTTGTGCGAAACAACTGTCTTGTGCGAAACCACTGTCTTGTGCGAAACCACTGTCTTGTGCGAAACCACTGTCTTGTGCGAAACCACTGTCTTGTGCGAAACCACTGTCTTGTGCGAAACCACTGTCTTGTGCGAAACCACTGCCTTGTGTGAAACCACTGCCTTGTGTGAAACCACTGCCTTGTGTGAAACCACTGTCTTGTGCGAAACCACTGCCTTGTGTGAAACCACTGCCTTGCGCAAGACCACTGTCCTGTGCGAAACCACTGTCCTGTGCGAAACCAATTTCGTGTGCGACACTACTGTCTTGTGCGAACCCACTGTCTTGTGCGAAACCACTGTTTAATGCGAAACCACTGTCCTGTTTGAAAAGAACTGTCCTTTGCGAAACCACTGTCTTGTGCGAAACCACTGCACTCTGCAAAACCACTGTCCTTTGCGAAACTGTGCGAAACCACTGTCCTGTGCGAAACCACTGTCGTGTGCGACACTACTGTCGTTTGAGAAACCACTGTCTTGTACGAAACCACTGTCTTTTGTGAAACCACTTTCCTGTGCGAAACCACTGTCCTTTGCGAAACCACTGTCCTTTGCGAAACCACTGTCTTGTGCGAAAACACTGTCCTGTGCGAAAACACTGTCCTGTGCGAAACCACTGTCGTGTGCGACACTACTGTCGTTTGAGAAACCACTGTCTTGTGCGAAAACACTGTCTTGTGCGAAACCACTGTCTTGTGCGAAACCACTGTCATTTGCGAAACCACTGTCATTTGCGAAACCACTGTCCTTTGCGATACCACTGTCCTTTGCGTAACCACTGTCTTGTGCGAAACTATTGTCTTGTGCGAAACCACTGCCTTGCGCAAGACCACTGTCTTGTGCGAAGCTACTGTCCTGTGCGAAACCACTGTCCTGTGCGAAACCAATTTCGTGTGCGACACTACTGTCTTGTGCGAAACCACTGTCTTGTGCAAAACCACTGTCCTTTGCGAAACTGTGCGAAACCACTGTCCTGTGCGAAACCACTGTCGTGTGCGACACTACTGTCGTTTGAGAAACCACTGTCTTGTACGAAACCACTGTCTTTTGTGAAACCAGTTTCCTGTGCGAAACCACTGTCCTTTGCGAAACCACTGTCCTTTGCGAAACCACTGTCCTTTGCGAAACCACTGTCTTGTGCGAAAACACTGTCCTGTGCGAAACCACTGCCGTGTGCGACACTACTGTCGTTTGAGAAACCACTGTCTTGTGTGAAAACACTGTCTTGTGCGAAACCACTTTCCTGTGCGAAACCACTGTCATTTGCGAAACCACTGTCCTTTGCGATACCACTGTCCTTTGCGAAACCACTGTCCTTTGCGAAACCACTGTCTTGTGCGAAACCACTGTCCTGTGCGAAACCACCGTCCTGTGCGAAACCACCGTCCTGTGCGAAACCACCGTCCTGTGCGAAACCACCGTCCTGTGCGAAACCACCGTCTTGTGCGAAACCACCGTCTTGTGCGAAACCACCGTCTTGTGCGAAACCACCGTCTTGTGCGAAACCACCATCTTGTGCGAAACCACCGTCTTGTGCGAAACCACCGTCTTGTGCGAAACCACTGTCTTGTGTGCAACCACTGTCTTGTGTGCAACCACTGTCGTGTTCGAAACCACTGTCGTTTGCGAAACCACTGTCCTGTGCCAAACCACTGTCCTGTGCGAAACCACTGTCCTGTGCGAAACCACTGTCGTGTGCGAAACCACTGTCGTGCGCGAAACCACTGTCTTTTGCGAAACCACTGTCTTTTGCGAAACCACTGTCTTTTGCGAAACCACTGTCTTTTGCGAAACCACTGTCTTTTGCGAAACCACTGTCTTTTGCGAAACCACTGTCTTTTGCGAAACCACTGTCTTTTGCGAAACCACTGTCTTGTGCGATACCACTGTCTTGTGCGAAACCACTGTCTTGTGCGAATCCACTGTCTTGTGCGAAACCACTGTCTTGTGCGAAACCACTGTCTTGTGCGAAACCACTGTCTTGTGCGAAACCACTGTCTTGTGCGAAACCACTGTCTTGTGCGAAACCACTGTCTTGTGCGAAACCACTGTCTTGTGCGAAACCACTGTCTTGTGCGAAACCACTGTCTTGTGTGAAACCACTGCCTTGTGCGAAGCTACTGTCCTGTGCGAAACCACTGTCCTGTGCGAAACCAATTTCGTGTGCGACACTACTGTCTTGTGCGAACCCACTGTCTTGTGCGAAACCACTGTTTAATGCGAAACCACTGTCTTTTGCGAAACCACTGTCTTTTGCGAAACCACTGTCTTTTGCGAAACCACTGTCTTGTGCGAAACCACTGTCTTGTGCGAAACCACTTTCCTGTGCGAAACCACTTTCCTGTGCGAAACCACCGTCTTGTGCGAAACCACCGTCTTGTGCGAAACCACCGTCTTGTGCGAAACCACCGTCCTGTGCGAAACCACTGTCTTGTGCGCAACCACTGTCTTGTGCGCAACCACTGTCTTGTGCGCAACCACTGTCTTGTGCGCAACCACTGTCTTGTGCGCAACCACTGTCTTGTGCGCAACCACTGTCTTGTGCGCAACCACTGTCTTGTGCGCAACCACTGTCTTGTGCGCAACCACTGTCTTGTGCGCAACCACTGTCTTGTGCGAAACCACTGTCTTGTGCGAAACCACTGCCTTGTGCGAAACCACTGCCTTGTGCGAAACCACTGTCTTGTGCGAAACCACTTTCTTGTGCGAAACCACTGTCTTGTGCGAAACCACTGTCTTGTGCGAAACCACTGTCTTGTGCGAAACCACTGTCTTGTGCGAAACCACTGTCTTGTGCGAAACCACTGTCTTGTGCGAAACCACTGTCTTGTGCGAAACCACTGTCTTCTGCGAAACCACTGTCTCCTGCGAAACCACTGTCTTGTGCGAAACCACTGTCGTGTGTGCTACGACTGTCTTTTTCGAAACTACTGTCTAGTGTGAAATCACTGCTTTGTGCAAAACCACTTTCGTGTGCGAAACCACTGCCGAATGCGAAACCACTGCCGAATGCGAAACCACTGTCGTGTGCGAAACCACTGTCGTGTGCGAAACCACTGTCGTGTGCGAAACCACTGTCTTGTGCGAAACCACTGTCTTGTGCGAAACCACTGTCTTGTGCGAAACCACTGTCTTGTGCGAAACCACTGTCTTGTGCGAAACCACTGTCTTGTGCGAAACCACTGTCTTGTGCGAAACCACTGTCTTGTGCGAAACAACTGTCTTGTGCGAAACCACTGTCTTGTGCGAAACCACTGTCTTGTGCGAAACCACTGTCTTGTGCGAAACCACTGTCTTGTGCGAAACCACTGTCTTGTGCGAAACCACTGTCTTGTGCGAAACCACTGCCTTGTGTGAAACCACTGCCTTGTGTGAAACCACTGCCTTGTGTGAAACCACTGTCTTGTGCGAAACCACTGCCTTGTGTGAAACCACTGCCTTGCGCAAGACCACTGTCCTGTGCGAAACCACTGTCCTGTGCGAAACCAATTTCGTGTGCGACACTACTGTCTTGTGCGAACCCACTGTCTTGTGCGAAACCACTGTTTAATGCGAAACCACTGTCCTGTTTGAAAAGAACTGTCCTTTGCGAAACCACTGTCTTGTGCGAAACCACTGCACTCTGCAAAACCACTGTCCTTTGCGAAACTGTGCGAAACCACTGTCCTGTGCGAAACCACTGTCGTGTGCGACACTACTGTCGTTTGAGAAACCACTGTCTTGTACGAAACCACTGTCTTTTGTGAAACCACTTTCCTGTGCGAAACCACTGTCCTTTGCGAAACCACTGTCCTTTGCGAAACCTGTCTTGTGCGAAAACACTGTCCTGTGCGAAAACACTGTCCTGTGCGAAACCACTGTCGTGTGCGACACTACTGTCGTTTGAGAAACCACTGTCTTGTGCGAAAACACTGTCTTGTGCGAAACCACTGTCTTGTGCGAAACCACTGTCATTTGCGAAACCACTGTCATTTGCGAAACCACTGTCCTTTGCGATACCACTGTCCTTTGCGTAACCACTGTCTTGTGCGAAACTATTGTCTTGTGCGAAACCACTGCCTTGCGCAAGACCACTGTCTTGTGCGAAGCTACTGTCCTGTGCGAAACCACTGTCCTGTGCGAAACCAATTTCGTGTGCGACACTACTGTCTTGTGCGAAACCACTGTCTTGTGCAAAACCACTGTCCTTTGCGAAACTGTGCGAAACCACTGTCCTGTGCGAAACCACTGTCGTGTGCGACACTACTGTCGTTTGAGAAACCACTGTCTTGTACGAAACCACTGTCTTTTGTGAAACCAGTTTCCTGTGCGAAACCACTGTCCTTTGCGAAACCACTGTCCTTTGCGAAACCACTGTCCTTTGCGAAACCACTGTCTTGTGCGAAAACACTGTCCTGTGCGAAACCACTGCCGTGTGCGACACTACTGTCGTTTGAGAAACCACTGTCTTGTGTGAAAACACTGTCTTGTGCGAAACCACTTTCCTGTGCGAAACCACTGTCATTTGCGAAACCACTGTCCTTTGCGATACCACTGTCCTTTGCGAAACCACTGTCCTTTGCGAAACCACTGTCTTGTGCGAAACCACTGTCCTGTGCGAAACCACCGTCCTGTGCGAAACCACCGTCCTGTGCGAAACCACCGTCCTGTGCGAAACCACCGTCCTGTGCGAAACCACCGTCTTGTGCGAAACCACCGTCTTGTGCGAAACCACCGTCTTGTGCGAAACCACCGTCTTGTGCGAAACCACCATCTTGTGCGAAACCACCGTCTTGTGCGAAACCACCGTCTTGTGCGAAACCACTGTCTTGTGTGCAACCACTGTCTTGTGTGCAACCACTGTCGTGTTCGAAACCACTGTCGTTTGCGAAACCACTGTCCTGTGCCAAACCACTGTCCTGTGCGAAACCACTGTCCTGTGCGAAACCACTGTCGTGTGCGAAACCACTGTCGTGCGCGAAACCACTGTCTTTTGCGAAACCACTGTCTTTTGCGAAACCACTGTCTTTTGCGAAACCACTGTCTTTTGCGAAACCACTGTCTTTTGCGAAACCACTGTCTTTTGCGAAACCACTGTCTTTTGCGAAACCACTTTCTTTTGCGAAACCACTGTCTTGTGCGATACCACTGTCTTGTGCGAAACCACTGTCTTGTGCGAATCCACTGTCTTGTGCGAAACCACTGTCTTGTGCGAAACCACTGTCTTGTGCGAAACCACTGTCTTGTGCGAAACCACTGTCTTGTGCGAAACCACTGTCTTGTGCGAAACCACTGTCTTGTGCGAAACCACTGTCTTGTGCGAAACCACTGTCTTGTGCGAAACCACTGTCTTGTGTGAAACCACTGCCTTGTGCGAAGCTACTGTCCTGTGCGAAACCACTGTCCTGTGCGAAACCAATTTCGTGTGCGACACTACTGTCTTGTGCGAACCCACTGTCTTGTGCGAAACCACTGTTTAATGCGAAACCACTGTCTTTTGCGAAACCACTGTCTTTTGCGAAACCACTGTCTTTTGCGAAACCACTGTCTTGTGCGAAACCACTGTCTTGTGCGAAACCACTTTCCTGTGCGAAACCACTTTCCTGTGCGAAACCACCGTCTTGTGCGAAACCACCGTCTTGTGCGAAACCACCGTCTTGTGCGAAACCACCGTCCTGTGCGAAACCACTGTCTTGTGCGCAACCACTGTCTTGTGCGCAACCACTGTCTTGTGCGCAACCACTGTCTTGTGCGCAACCACTGTCTTGTGCGCAACCACTGTCTTGTGCGCAACCACTGTCTTGTGCGCAACCACTGTCTTGTGCGCAACCACTGTCTTGTGCGCAACCACTGTCTTGTGCGCAACCACTATCTTGTGCGAAACCACTGTCTTGTGCGAAACCACTGCCTTGTGCGAAACCACTGCCTTGTGCGAAACCACTGCCTTGTGCGAAACCACTGCCTTGTGCGAAACCACTGCCTTGTGCGAAACCACTGCCTTGTGCGAAACCACTGCCTTGTGCGAAACCACTGCCTTTTGCGAAACCACTGCCTTGTGCGAAACCACTGCCTTGTGCGAAACCACTGCCTTGTGCGAAACCACTGCCTTGTGCGAAGCCACTGCCTTGTGCGAAGCCACTGCCTTGTGCGAAGCCACTGCCTTGTGCGAAACCACTGTCTTGTGCGAAACCACTGTCTGGTGCGTAACCACTGTCTTGTGTGCAACCACTGTCTTGTGTGAAACCACTCTCTTGTGTGAAACCACTCTCTTGTGTGAAACCACTCTCTTGTGCGAAACCACTGCCTTGTGCGAAACCACTGTCGTGTGCGAAACCACTGTCGTGTGCGAAACCACTGTCGTGTGCGAATCCACTGTCGTATTTGAAACCACTGACGTGTGCGAAACCACTGTCTTATGCGAAACCACTGTCTTGTGCGAAACTACTGTCTTGTGCGAATCACTGTTGTGTGCGAAACAACCGTCCTGTGCGAATTACCGTCTTGTGCGAAACCACCTCGTGTGCGAAACAACCGTCTTGTGCGAAACCACCTCGTGTGCGAAACAACCGTCTTGTGCGAAACCACTGTCTTCTGTGCAACCACTGTCTTCTGTGCAACCACTGTCTTGTGCGAAACCACTGTCTTGTGCGAAACCACTGTCTTGTGCGAGACCAGTGCCTAGTGCGAAACCACTGCCTTGTGCGAAACCACTGCCTTGTGCGAAACCACTGTCTTGTGCGAAACCACTGTCATGTGCGCAACCATTGTCATGTGCGCAACCATTGTCATGTGCGCAACCATTGTCATGTGCGAAACCAATGTCCTGTGCGAAACCAATGTCCTGTGCGAAACCAATGTCCTGTGCGAAACCAATGTCATGTGCGAAACCAATGTCATGTGCGAAACCACTGTCTTGTGCGAAACCACTGTCTTGTGTGAAACCACTGTCTTGTGTGAAACCAGTGTCTTGTGTGAAACCAGTGTCTTGTGTGAAACCAGTGTCTTGTGTGAAACCAGTGTCCTGTGTGAAACCACTGTCTTGTGCGAAACCACTTTCTTGTGTGAAACCACTTTCTTGTGTGAAACCACTCACCTTTGCGAAACCACTGTCATGTGCGAAACCACTGTCTTGTGCGAAACCACTGTCACCACAGTGAAAAGACGAGTGATTTCGCGAGGGCTGTACACCGCCCTGGATCGCCTAACTGACTAGTTTCGTGTGCTGTTCGTACGGATGTTTGAACGAAAACGCGTGGGAAACGGGTTGATGATTCGTCACTTCGAAGGCGAGCATAGCTAAATAACTGTCGTGATTAGTTTACTTGTAACTTGGGGTAAATATTGCCTTTGAACTGCGTCTATGGCTGATCACGTTAGATGAGTTCACATGCGGCAACCAGACTTGTAGAGTGCGTGTTTAATGACAATTAATGTAACAAACTTTTATTTGAACTCAAACTTTTATTTGTAGCCATCGATCGTGCTCGCTTTTGGTAAAGTCGAGCAATGGACAGTTTTATTACAGGTAGCTGGCAGTAAAGTGGGCACGGAGCCTGCGGGATATAGAATAGCAGCTTCTCCATCGCTTTCCGGCTGTTCAAGGACATACTTCGCTGACTCCTGTGACCGACTAGAGGTAGGTGGAATTCACGCACAATTAGGGACCTTTCAGAAACCACTCTGCCAACCCACATACCGTGCAGACTGTGGAAACAATTACAACAGATTAGCGGAACAAATACGAGAGTCCCGACCTAAACCCACCCTGCCATCCCACAAATTGTTTACTTTTTAACACGCCCCTCTTTTTTGTCAACATTTACATCCTATGCGGCACTTAATACCTGTCACTGACTAATCATCATTTATAAAGCTTAAATACAAGTCTAAATTCTCGTTAGATAAGACTTTATATCTTTAGTTCGCACTTTTAATGTCTGTCTCTCTGAAAAGGCTACCAAATGGGAACTTCTTTCGTCATGAAGAAAATTCCCTTAGAGGATGAATGAAGTTGTTTTTGTTTCTTGTAACTATGAGCCGAAAACAAACCACCAATCACGTCTGTTGGTTTTAAGAATAGATAAATAAGTAAATGACATAGCTTTTAATTTTAAAATCTCGCAAGTTACTGTTCGCAAGGTATAGTCTAGAACCAGATTTAAAATCGCAGCCGCTGGTCTTCGTGAGGAACCTGTAATGTCCCCTGACTGTTACTTTACTTCAATTATTTTATGGTCAGCTATATACGGTGCTTCCTGTCCACCAGCAAAGCCACATTTTGGAGTGTGTATGTATTATCTTGCATTTAGCGTACGTAAGCGTAGCGTGGCGCCTCTGGTGTGAAAAGGCGCCAACTGCGATCCCGGTTACGGAGGACGTAGTGCGGCCGTTCACCGACAGATGGCAGCACGTCACTCGCGGAAGCGACGCGTCGAACGAATGAGTGGCAATCCAAACAGTAATTTCTTTGCGGACTGACATAAAAAGCCAGCGGCTCTTTTATTTAATAATAGGCGCGGGTATTGTTATAGTTTTCCGTAGACAACTGTTGCTGTAGAATAGAGGAATGTTAAAAGTAAAAGTAATAATTTCGCTGTCTCTCTGGGCGGAAGAAGGAACGGCCTGTTAATGTTGACATTGATAGTGACACAGATAATAGCCTACCGCAGTATGTTGTGTTTTGCGAATTTTATAATATTTAAGACGAGTAGAAAATGACGCTACATCACTCTCTTCGCTTCATTTCTACATTATTTTTTACAGCAGTATCAATTACGACATAGGCGGAACCTAAAAGTAACCATCGACCAACCAGCATATAAAACAATCAGACGTGTAAACATTCTTCACATAGCGACTTGATGTTTCTGGTTCTCGCTTTGAAGATCTGAAAGATGCTACAGATTGGGAGCTTCGTGTTTCGCTCCATTAAAAAATTTACTTCCGCATCGCTCGTACTTGTTTAAAATTAACTTCTATTGTCGGGCGAAGTGAACACATTCCAAAAGAGTAATTTATTTATTTTACTTTTTCGCAGAATGGAGGAGGATCGTCAAATGTAAAAATAATACCTCGATTGTTGCACTGGGTCGAAGAAGGAACATAATGTTAACTTTAACGTTCTCTGTGGCGTAGATGATATCAAACGTAATTTATCACTCGAGCATACTGCTCCAAAATTCTTAAATTTCTTAAATAAACTGGCCCCTAGCAATATGCAAAGTTTTGAAAGACTTTCGAGGAAAAAAAAAAAGAATTGGCACTGCCTTTGGGATGCGTCCTAACCCTTAATTACGTACGCCATCAGTATAAGGCATTGGTCTTTATGCTTCGTGCTCACCAACAAAGCCAGATTTCGAAGTGTTTATGTATTATCTTTCATTTAGCATACGCAACCGATACCTACAATGCAGTGCAGGGTCGCTTAAAATGCAATAAAGGAAAAAAATTAAAAATTAAAAAGAAATTTTTTGGCTATACAAGTCGGATGACCTCGGTGTATGCCAGTATGAATGAAAAATTGAAACATAACCTACGTGATTATATGGGTCTATGAACACCGGAATTTCTGAACAGGCAAATTTCTGAAATAAGCTGGCCGCTAGCAGTATCCAAAGTCTTGAAACACTTTCTAGAAAATAAATAAAAAATTTAAAAAAAAAGGTAAAATAAAGTATTAAAAATTGTTTCTGCCTTTGGGATGTGTCCTAACCCTTAATTACGTAAGACATTGTTCTTTATGCTTCGTGCCCACCAACAAAGCCAGATTTCCAAGTTTTCATGTATTATCTTTCATTCGGCGTACGTAAGCAATGCCGACAGTCCTGTGGCGCCTCTGGTGTGAAAAGTCGCCAACTGCGCTCCCAGTTACGGAGAACGTAGTGCGGCCGTTCACCGACAGATGGCAGCACGTCACTCGCGGAAGCGGCGCGTCGATTGAATGAGTGGCAATCGAAACAGTAATTTCTCTGTGGACCGACCTAAACAGTCAGCGGCTCTTTTATTTAATAATAGGCGCGGGTATTGTTATAGTTTTCCTTAGATAACTGTTGCTGTAAATGGAAGAATGTTAAAAGTAAAAATAATTATTTCGCTGTCTCTCTGGGCGGAAGAAGGATTAATGTTGACATTGGCAGTGACACAGATAATAGTAAACGTAATTTATTTCTCGCGCATGACACCGTATATTGTGCTTTTAAACATTTCGCTTCTGCTTCGCCATTTGACCACCATTCTCTTCCTTAATATGAAAAGTGTTACATCTTGCGCACTCACGAAGTGCGAGAGAATTTTTCGGCCCATGTTGTGACGAGAGCGAACTACTCAGTGACCCGAAGTATGATTCGTGGCGCCTGTCCAGAGTTTTCCAAAACAGAACAGACGTCGCGCTGTCTTCGTTTTCGCGGCCGGCTGTAGCGTCTCCATATTTGCCGCATTTCCATTGAACTGGTTTTTCCATTCGGCTGCGCTTCTGCTGCTCTCGAGCCAAGTGCAGAGAGGCGCTGGACAGCTTTCTGTTAAACTGTAGCCGTCTACGAACGGAATTTCGCAACTTCGTGTTGTCAGGAAGTGAAACTATTTGGCACATTGCGTTCAGTTTCCGGATAGACCCGAAACAGGTGACACTGTAAACTTTGTTATCATTCGTTCTGTTCGTCGGATTAAAAAAAAATGGAATACCGTCAAGAGAAATCCGGAAAATAAATGCATTCTTTTTCTCCACACATCGTTAATCGCTGGGAAGATATTGTTGTTGGACGTGAAAGAATAGGTCGACATAAACGCTGGTATCACACTAAATGCCAGGCACCCACTAGTCGCTAATAATTCCGTGCAATGCGTGGCTCGATGATTTGTGAATCGCTACAGCCACACTAGCTTTTTGTGCCTAAGGCGGTCGTACAGAATCGTTTGTTATTGACACAATAGTCGCGAATCTCACGTACAGGATTAAGAATGTAGTTTCGACTCAGTTGGAGTTTTCGGGGAAATGTCGAGTATTCAGAACGTTACTTAGTCGTGTGATCGCCAGTTTTGTACTCATAACGTCGGTAGTGGAAGTGAGAAACGGTTTCCCGTACAGAACAAGCTACAAAATTTTGGATGCAAACAATGAAAAATTTTTCCCTGTGTAGGATACACGAATAACTAAAGATAAGTTTTTAGTATCGTCGCAATTACGTAATTCGCAAGACATAATTTTCACCTTGTTGACAATGACAGTCCGTAGTGTGTAGGAGTGACAATGAAATCGCTATTACTGTTTCCTGTTTCACATGAAAACGTGTGCAATTACCGAAGCCCTGTGGCAGGTAACGACAGTTTATTTATTCGCAGATTCCTTCGAAAGAAGACATCGATTCACGACATTACTTGGCCAAGAAATAATAACAATAGGTGTTGTCTGTTAGTTAGCGCCCGGAAAGCTGCATGCAGTGTTAAAAATAACGTGCTCATTATTGACAATATTGAGTTTCCGCGTGGCTGTTTCCTGTACTGATCGTGACTGGCAACAATTTACGAAATTGTTACCAAATTTGAACTCGAGTTAGAACGCTGTCTCGTGCGTCCGATTCCAGGAACAACGTAGGTGTCAATTTTATTTTTAACTGACCAGCCACCTAGACAGCTAACTTGGCCAACTTAACACATCGTCATTACACATGTCCTCACTTCAGTTGTTTCCGATTAGACTGCAAGAGGCACACCGACGATGAAATCGCGGGGACAATTATTAAGTGCCGCCAAAGCGACTGTATTCTTGTGGCGCTGCAATCGAATAGCAAACCGAGATTCGGACGAAGCGGTACGTCGTAATTTTCGCGACCATTTTACTGCCATCGTGCTGCTACACGAGGTGTCGACGTCTGTGTCACTGTTTCCCCAGGCTGAAATAATTCGGCGATTTCCTGGGCATTGTCCCAACGGAAGAACAACAGCCGCTGCAGCGATAAAAGGCATTGTTGTAGGCGCGCATTCTTCTATCTGTGGCGTCTCATATAGAAGAAAATGTGACGCATCACTGATGGACGCTATTCTTTGATTACCACAACACCCACGACTTTTTCCCAGAGTTTACTATTTAATTCTGTCTACAAATAGCCGCTGCAGTTATTTACCGAACAGCATACAGCGATCAGATATGGTTTAAGGCACGGAGCTGGAATCACACTCAGTACGAAGGCGAATCTAACTCGAGTGTCGTACTGCGTGGCTGCAATTTTGGCGGCGTTAACGCTATTCGAGCATTTTAAAAAACTTGATTCGGCGAAACCCTCTGCAGTTTTCTTTCGAGGGGGAAAAAAATAATGCATAATTCTGCAATGTTGCCACCGACTGTTACTGGGGATGGGCCCGCAACTAGCATTGCTTGTTTTCGTCTTTACAACTGAATAATGGCGAAAGCAGTAACGGAAGCTGTGTGGAACAAAACGGAATCTTTTTACTGTCAATATTTGGTTCCCACGACAAACAGAGTCTCTTAAATATGAGGCAAAAAACTGTGAACACGCGGAAACAAGTGTGTATTTACGCCACCAGTGTGACGGTAAACAACAAGGCTGTTCACTCTCCTTAAAACGCGACTTTCACGTTTGACTGTTGCACACAATTCTGTCAACATTCTCCCAACCGCGAGGATAGGCTTTTGTACAGACTGTACCGCACATTTATCACGAGAGCATACATTACACCTGAAATATCTTTAAAGGGAAATACTTCGAGTAAAGGAAAGGGCAGCCGCTACTTCTCGAAATGATACACAACAAAAGATACGGAAATCAAGCAAATCGCCTATTTAAAGCAGCAAATACGTTTTATGTATTCCGCTAACGCTGTGACTTATACGCTCTGTCTCGGAAGCTAAATTTTTTACTTTATTATTCTATAATTCGTCTTCCTGACATGCACCAGCAATTCAAAATACGGGGCGAAATCTGCACTCGGCCCAGACGTCCGTTGCAACTGTCAAACGACTTCCTCGCGACGCCATTCTTGCGCCAGAAGCTCTCTGTATTATTGCCGCTCTAAATATGAGTAACGGAAACTATGTGTTTTGTTCCATTAAAAAAAAAAAAGACAAATAAATAAAATACTTCCGCCCTCTCTCCCAGTTGCTTAACATTAACGTCTGCTGTGTAAAGAAGTACACCGCAATCAAAAAGAGTAATATTTTTGTTTAATAAAAGGTCCGAGTATTGTTATTCGTTTTCGTAGATAACTTGGTGTAGAATGAAGAGGAACGTTAAATGTACAAATAATGCTTTCATTGTCTCTCTGGGTCGAAGAAGCAACGTATTGTTAACTTTCACGTTGACTGCTGCGTACATTATATGAAACTTAATTAATCATTCGAGCATACTGCCGCAAAATGTGCTTTACGAAAAACCGATTTACAAAGTTCTGCCCTGCCACGGCATTAATTGGCCTAACTTTTCCTTCCTTTATCTCAAATGACGTTACATGTTGCCCAATGGTGAAGCAGGAATGTCTCGACCATTCTTGTGAAACGAGAGATCTCGAGCTAAATAACTGCAGGATCTAACGAAAAATTTCAAATTTCCTGCAGGTATTGAAAACGGATTTTTCATAGTGCTCAACAGAGCGATTGAGGCAGTTCAGAGACGACAGAATGCTAATATTTAGTCACTGCTAAAGTTTTGTCAATAACCAACATTTGTTGCATAGTATACTATTTGAAACTGCCTTGGTGCTTCCGCTACAGATGTCACACAGCATAAACGCTAATTCTGTTTAAAAATCGGACATTACAGACGCTATTTCGTACACATTAATTAACCTTATCAGCCGGCCGCTTTGGCCGAGCGGTCTGCGGCGCGGTCGGGGGTTCGACTCCTCCCTCGGGCTTGGATGTTTGTGTTGTCCTTAGCGTAAGTTGAACACGTTTTAATTAACCATATCACACGTATTGCGAAGTAATTCTCTGTGAAACAATGTACTACTTTCGAAACAGATATTTCGTACACATTAATTAACCATATCAGACATATTGCGAAGTAAATCTCCGGGAAACACGTGAACTTTCTTCGAAACATATTTCGTCTGCTAATCCAGCGGGAATGGTAATCTAAGTGAGTCACAGTCCAACAAAAACAGGAGTTCATCGAGTAATTGTTAATTCTTGCGTTTGTTAGCAGGAGGAATCCACGATACAAAGTTTGAAACTGTTTCTTACAATTTCAGCTGCGCATGTCGGAAGTACGATAAAATATTCAGGTTTTTTTCCACTGCATTTTCAATTAATCGATTTTTTCTCCGACTCTGTTTCTCTTCCCCTCAAGCAAACTTTAGAGAGGAAATCGATAGATTTCCGTTAATCTGTAGCCAGCTACAAATGGAATTTCGAAACCTCCTATTGTCACCAAGTAAAAGCATTTCTCACAAATCAGTATTCGAGGCTGTGTAGAAGCACATGCCGGAATATTTATTAACAGAGTTCCTTCCAAAGGAGAAATCGATTCACGAGATTACGTATCGATAAGTTATTGTTATCTTTATAAGTTAGCGACCGAAAAGCTAAATGTAGCGTTGTAGTTTTAGCACTATTAAGTTACCAGATTATTGTGTTTCTGTATTGATGGATTTTATTCGCAACTGCCAACAGCTTAAAAAATTCCGTCACAGTATTTTTCTACTGCATTTTCAATTAATCGATTTTTTATCCATCTCTGTTTCTCCTCCCCTCAAGCAAACTTTAGGTGGAGATCGATAGATTTCCATTAATTTGTAGCCAGCTAAAAATGGAATTTCGAAACCTTCTGTTGTCACGAAGTAAAAGCATTTCTCACATTGCGTTTAGTTTACCCATTTCCTGTTACACATGAAAAACACGTAAACAGTATTCGAAGCTAAGTGGAAGCAGATGCCGGAATATTTATTAACAGAGTTCCTTCCAAAGGCGAAATCGATTCACGAGATTACGTATCGATAAGTTAGTGTTATCTTTTTTTAAATTAATGTAGAAAAGATTAATGTAGCGTGGTAGTTTCGGCACTATTAATTTGCGAGATTACTGTGTTACTGTATTGATGGATTTTATTCGCAACTGCCAACGGTTTAAAAAATTCCGTCACAGTATTTTTCTACTGCATTTTCAATTAATCGATTTTTTATCCGACTCTGTTTCTCCTCCCCTCAAGCAAACTTTAGAGAGGAGATCGATATATTTCCATTAATCTGTAGCCCGCTACAAATGGAATTTCGAAACCTCCTGTTGTCACCAAGTAAAAGCATTTCTCACAAATCAGTATTCGAAGCTGTGTAGAAGCACATGCCCGAATATTTATTATCAGAGTTCCTTCCAAAGGAGAAATCGATTCACGAGATTACGTATCGATAAGTTAGTGTTATCTTTTTTAAATTAACGACCGAAAAGATAAATGTAGCGTAGTAGCTTTAGCACTATTAAGTTACCAGATTACTGTGTTTCTGTATTGATGGATTTTATTCGCAACTGCCAACAGTTTAAAAAATTCCGTCACAGTATTTTTCTACTGCATTTTCAATTAATCGATTTTTTATCCGACTCTGTTTCTCCTCCCCTCGAGCAAACTTTAGAGAGGAGATCGATATATTTCCATTAATCTGTAGCCCGCTACAAATGGAATTTCGAAACCTCCTGTTGTCACCAAGTCAAAGCATTTTTCACAAATCAGTATTCGAAGCTGTGTAGAAGCAGATGCCGGAATATTTATTAACAGAGTTCCTTCCAAAGGAGAAATCGATTCACGAGATTACGTATCGATAAGTTATTGTTATCTTTATAAGTTAGCGACCGAAAAGCTAAATGTAGCGTTGTAGTTTTAGCACTATTAAGTTACCAGATTATTGTGTTTCTGTATTGATGGATTTTATTCGCAACTGCCAACAGCTTAAAAAATTCCGTCACAGTATTTTTCTACTGCATTTTCAATTAATCGATTTTTTATCCATCTCTGTTTCTCCTCCCCTCAAGCAAACTTTAGGTGGAGATCGATAGATTTCCATTAATTTGTAGCCAGCTAAAAATGGAATTTCGAAACCTTCTGTTGTCACGAAGTAAAAGCATTTCTCACATTGCGTTTAGTTTACCCATTTCCTGTTACACATGAAAAACACGTAAACAGTATTCGAAGCTAAGTGGAAGCAGATGCCGGAATATTTATTAACAGAGTTCCTTCCAAAGGCGAAATCGATTCACGAGATTACGTATCGATAAGTTAGTGTTATCTTTTTTAAATTAATGTAGAAAAGATTAATGTAGCGTAGTAGTTTCGGCACTATTAATTTGCCTGATTACTGTGTTACTGTATTGATGGATTTTATTCGCAACTGCCAACGGTTTAAAAAATTCCGTCACAGTATTTTTCTACTGCATTTTCAATTAATCGATTTTTTATCCGACTCTGTTTCTCCTCCCCTCAAGCAAACTTTAGAGAGGAGATCGATATATTTCCATTAATCTGTAGCCCGCTACAAATGGAATTTCGAAACCTCCTGTTGTCACCAAGTAAAAGCATTTCTCACAAATCAGTATTCGAAGCTGTGTAGAAGCACATGCCCGAATATTTATTATCAGAGTTCCTTCCAAAGGAGAAATCGATTCACGAGATTACGTATCGATAAGTTAGTGTTATCTTTTTTAAATTAACGACCGAAAAGATAAATGTAGCGTAGTAGCTTTAGCACTATTAAGTTACCAGATTACTGTGTTTCTGTATTGATGGATTTTATTCGCAACTGCCAACAGTTTAAAAAATTCCGTCACAGTATTTTTCTACTGCATTTTCAATTAATCGATTTTTTATCCGACTCTGTTTCTCCTCCCCTCGAGCAAACTTTAGAGAGGAGATCGATATATTTCCATTAATCTGTAGCCCGCTACAAATGGAATTTCGAAACCTCCTGTTGTCACCAAGTCAAAGCATTTTTCACAAATCAGTATTCGAAGCTGTGTAGAAGCAGATGCCGGAATATTTATTAACAGAGTTCCTTCCAAAGGAGAAATCGATTCACGAGATTACGTATCGATAAGTTAGTGTTATCTTTTTTAAATTAATGACCGAAAAGATTAATGTAGCGTAGTAGTTTCGGCACTATTAATTTGCCAGATTACTGTGTTACTCTATTGATGGATTTTATTCGCAACTGCCAACGGTTTAAAAAATTCCGTCACAGTATTTTTCTACTGCATTTTCAATTAATCGATTTTTTATCCGTCTCTGTTTCTCCTCCCCTCAAGCAAACTTTAGAGAGGAGATCGATATATTTCCATTAATCTGTAGCCCGCTACAAATGGAATTTCGAAACCTCCTGTTGTCACCAAGTTACAGCATTTCTCACAAATCAGTATTCGAAGCAGTGTAGAAGCACATGCCCGAATATTTATTAACAGAGTTCCTTCCAAAGGAGAAATCGATTCACGAGATTACGTATCGATAAGTTAGTGTTATCTTTTTTAAGTTAACGACCTAAAAGATAAATGTGGCGTAGTAGTTTTGTCACTATTAAGTTACCAGATTACTGTGTTTCTGTATTGTTGGATTTTATTCCCAACTGCTAACAGTTTAAAAAATTCCGTCACAGTCATTTACACACTGCAATTTGTTATGGCGGAAAATGGAGAAAAACTTTAATTCACAGATAAAGTATTCTGAACGTTGTTTATTCTACACATGTGTGTTGACCTGTTTTGCCAAAGCTACTACACATTAATATGTAGAGAACACGCTACATAATTCCGGATCCAAAGTATCAGAACATCGTGTTTCTTGCCTGTGAACGAGACAGGCCTCACTTAAAATTAGTTTCAGTGTTATCCCAGTTACCTACATCGCTAGCCATCATTTTCACGTTGTTGACTACATTCGTGGTCAGTACGGCTGACTCTCAAATTGATGTTTGACGTGAATGTGAATAATAGTTAATGGCAGTGTGGAAGAAAAGGAAAGTTTATTTATTCACACATTTCCTTCAGAAGGAGAAATCGGTCCACTAGATTACGTGTAGAAACCACCATAACAATAGGTCATTGTTGTCTGTTAGTTCAAATTCAAATGTTTGCAAATATAAGGGACTTAACTGCTGTGGTTATTCATTCCCTAGACTGCCAAACTGCTGTAACTAACTTATGGTAAGGGCAACACACACACATATGTCTGAGGAAGGACTCGAACCTCCGACGGCGAACAACCGAGCACTCCGCAGAAAGGCGCCTTAGCGCGCTCTGCCACTCCACCGTGGCTGTTAGTTAACGCTCAGAAAGATAAACGCAGTGTTAGAAATACCGTGACTATTTTTAACGACATTATCAGGTTCCTATTCTGTACTGATGAATAATTTTCGTAACCGGCAATAGTTTACAACGCATCTTTCAAGGTCCTTTACATATTGCAGCGCTGTGGTGGAGGAATATTATAGAGGATCTAGTAGAAACTTAATTCACTTGGACGGCATTAGAAGTGAGAATTGTGTCAAACTTTTATTTCTTCTTGTGTTGCATCTACGATAAGACAGCGCAAATGACGGAGAAAATTCCACATTTCTGTGCGCTGTCGTCCTTGTCGTATTAATTGTTAAGCAAGCCACCACAAAGCAACGAGACTGACTGATTTTACGTAGTTACAGAAAAAAATGTGTTAATTCATGTAACGGCAGGAATCGCGTGGTTATTGAAAGACTTCCCATACTGAAATACCTTTTAACACGCTGCACTATGCGTCAAATGTAAGAAATAACGTGTATGTACCTATATGTTAAATTTCCGAGCCATCACAAAAGCTGATTTGGTCATCTTAATACGTCATAATTACACATTTCCTCACTTCATTACTTTGTGATGAAACAGCATGAGTTACACCAGCAGTCAAAATGGAGGGAAAATAATAAAGTGCCGCCAAACCTACTGTGAAGGAATTTTTTAGCGGCTACATTCTTGCAGCAGACACTTCCTGTATTCTCGCTGCGTTACATCAGAATATCAAATCGATATTCGGTCGAAGCGGTACGCCGTATTATCTCGGGACCATCTCACTGCCGTCTTGCTGCTACACGAGGTGTCGATGTCTGCGACCTTGTTTCCAGAAATTTAAATGGAAATAATTCGCCGATTTTCTGCGCATTCTCCCAACGGAAGAACAACAGCCGTAATTCAGATGAAAGTCATTGTTGTAGACGTGTATTCTGGTATCTGTAGCGGAACATGTAAAACATGACTGAAGGGCGCTATATGTTAACTACCAGAATACTAACGTATTTTTCCCAGAGCTAACTATTTATTTCTGTCTAAAAGTAATGGTTACAGCAGACAGAAGGAAGGAAGGACGTTTAGGGTTTTACGTCACGTCGACAGCACATTCAATACGAAGGCAAATCTAACTCGAGTTTCGTACTGTGTGGCTGCAATTTTGACGCCATTAACAGTATTTGAGTATTTTAAGGAAATTAACGACAAATTGTTTCCATTACTGAGCTATCGTGACAGCTGGATTGTTCTTTGAGAACCACGTTGCTTCCCAGAACCTTATTCAGTAATAGATTTCAACAGCATCAGACTACAGTCTGCTAAAATGAGCTGTTTTGTTATGAGAGGAATTCAGTTAACGCACAGTTCTGCGTACTTGACACTGACTGTTACTGGGGATGAACCCACGGTCGCCATTACGTACTTGTTTCCGTGCCCACGACTGAATAATGGCAAAGGTATTCACGGAAGCTGTGTGGAGAAAATGAAATACATTTACTGTCAATATTTGCTCCATTGACAGTCTCGTGAGTTTACGAGTATATGAGGCAATAACAAAGTGCAAAGGCGGCATCAGTAATTACGTTCGCTGTTCACACTCTCCTTTAAACGAGCCTTTCACGTCTGGCTGTTGCAACGAATTTTGTCAACACTGCCCCAACATGAAGAGTAGGATTTTGTACAAAATATCCCACACATCTATCACATGAACATACTTTTAATCGATATGTCTTAAAAGGGAAATACTATCAGTAAAGGAAAGGACATTCGCTAGTTCTCGAAATGATATACAACAGAAGATATGGAAAACCAGCAACTCGCCTATTTGACGGAGGCCTTCTACGGAAAATAAGTTTTATCTATTCCACCAAATATACCACTTCTACGCTCTGTCTCGAAAGCTAAATTTTCCATTAAAATATGAGCGAAACCACATTTCTCTTTACTGCATTATTTCATAACGTCCGTTGCAACTGTTAAAACGACTTCCTTGCGTCGCCATTCTTGCGCCAGGCGCTCTCTGTATTATTGTCGCTCTACATACGAATAAAAGATACTATGTGTTTTGCTCCATAAAAAAATAGACAAATAAATAAAATACTTCCACCCTCCCTCCCAGTTGCTTAACATTAACGTCTGCTGTGTAAGTAAAGATGTAAACCGCAATCAAAAAGAGTAATATTTTTGTTTAATAAAAGGTCCGAGTATTGTTATTCGTTTTCGTAGATAACTTGGTGTAGAATGGAGGAGGAACGTTAAATGTAAAAACAATGCTTTCATTGTCTCTCTGGGTCGAAGAAGCAACGTATTGTTAACTTTCACGTTGACTGCTGCGTACATTATATGAAACGTAATTCATCATTAGAGCATACTGCCGCAAAATGTGCTTTACGAAAAACCGATTTACAAAATTCTGCCCTGCCTCGGCATTAATTGGCCTAACTTTTCCTTCCTTTATCTCAAATGACGTTACATGTTGCCCAATGATAAAGCGGAATGTCTCGATTATTCTTGTGAAACGAGAGATCTCAAGCTAAATAACTGCAGGAACTAACGAAAAATTTCAAATTTCCTGCAGGCATTGAAAACCGGGATTTTTCATAGTGCTCAACAGAGCGAATGATGAAGTTTACAGACGACAGAATGTTAATATTTAGTCACTGCAAAAGTTTTTTCAATAACGTTTGTTGCATAGTATACTATTTGAAACTGCCTTCGTGCTTCCGCTACAGATGTCACACAGCATAAACGCTAGTTCTGTGTAAAAGTCGGACATTACAGACGCTATTTCGTACACATTAATTAACCATATCAGCCGGCCGGTTTGACCGAGCGGTCTGCGGCGCGCCAGCCACAGTCTACACGGCCGTTGCGGTCGGGGGTTCGAATCCTCGGGCGTGGATGTTTGTGTTGTCCTTAGCGTAAGTTAGTTTAAGTTAGTCAAGTGATTAGTGTGTAAGTCTAGCGACTGATGACCAGGAATTTTGGTCGCATAAGACGTCACACACATTTGAACATTTTTAATTAACCATATCACACGTATTGCGAAGTAATTCTCCGTGAAACAATGTACTATTATCAAAACAGATATTTCGTACACATTAATTAACCATATCAGACGTATTGCGAAGTAAATCTCCGGGAAACAGTGACCTTCCTTCCAAACATATTTCGTCTTCTGATCCAGCGGAAGTGGTAATCTAAATGAGTCACAGTCGATCAGGATTTAAGGATTTCATCGAGTAATTGTTAATTCTTGCGTATGTTAGCAGGAGGAAACCACGATAGATAGATTGAAACTGTTTCTTACTATTTCAGCTGGGCATGTCGGAAGTTCGATAAAATATTCAGGTATTTTTCTACTGCAAATTCAATTAATCGATTTTTTATCCGACTCTGTTTCTCCTCCCCTCAAACAAACTTTAGAGAGGGGATCGATAGATTTCCATTAATCTGTAGCCAGCTACAAATGGAATTTCGAAACCTCCTGTTGTCACGAAGTAAAAGCATTTCTCAATTGCGTTTAGTTTACCCATTTCCAGATACACGTGGAAAACACGTAATCAGTATTCGAAGCTGTGTGGAAGCAGATGCCGGAATATTTATTAACAGAGTTACTTCCAAAGGAAAAATCGATTCACGAGATTACGTATCGATAAGTTATTGTTATCTTTTTTTTTAAGTTAAAGACCGAAAAGATAAATGTAGCGTAGTAGTTTTAGCACTATTTAGTTTCCAGATTACTGTGTTTCTCTATTGATGGATTTTATTCGCAACTGACAACAGTTTAAAAAATTCCGTCACAGTATTTTTCTACTGCATTTTCGATTAATCGATTATTTATCCGATTCTTTTTCTCCTCCTCTCAAGCAAACTTTAGAAAGGGGAGGCAGTGTGGAGGAAACGGAAAGTTTATTTATTCACACATGTCCTTCAAAATGAGGAATCGGTCCACTAGATTACGTGTAGAAGCCACCATAACAATAGGTCAGTGTTGTCTGTTAGTTCAAATTCGAATGTTTGCAAATATAAGGGACTTAACTGCTGTGGTTATTCAGTCCCTAGACTGCCAAACTGCTGTAACTAACTTATGGTAAGGGCAACACACACACACACACACACACACACACACACACACACACACACACGCACGCACGCACGTGACCGAGGGAGGATTCGAACCTCAGACGGCGAACAACCGAGCACTCCGCAGCAAGGCGCCTTAGCGCGCTCTGCCACTCCACCGTGGCTGTTAGTTAACGCTCAGAAAGATAAACGCAGTGTTAGAAATACCGTGACCATTTTTAACAACATTATCAGATTCCTATTCTATACTGATGAATAATTTTCGTAACCGGCAATAGTTTACAACGCATCTTTCAAGGTCCTTTACATATTGCAGCCCTGTGGTGGAGGAATATTATAGAGGATCTAGTAGAAACTTAATTCACTTTGACGGCAGTAGAAGTGAGAATTGTGTCAAACTTTTATTTCTTATTTCTTCTTGTGGGGCATCAACGATAAGACGGCACAAATGACGGAGAGAATTCCGCATTTCTGTGCGCTGTCGACCTTGTCGCATTAATTGTTAAGCAAGCTACCAGAAAGCAACGAGACTGACTGATTTTACGTAGTTACAAAAAAAAGTGTTAATACATGTAACCGCAGGAATCTCATGGTTATTGAAAGACTTCCTATACTGAAATACCTTTTAACACGCTGCACTATGCGTCAAATGTAAGAAATAACGTGTATGTACCTATATGTTAAATTTCCGAGCCATCACAAAAGCTGATTTGGTCATCTTAATACGTCATAATTCACTTTATTATTTTGTGATTAAACAGCATGAGTTACACGAGAAGTCAAAGTGGAGGGAAAATAATAAAGTGCCGCCAAACCAACTGTGAAGGAATTTTTTAGCGGCTACATTCTTGCAGCAGACACTTCCTCAAGATATGGACGAAGTGGTACGTCGTATTATCTCGGGACCATCTCACTGCCGTCTTGCTGCTACACGAGGTGTCGATGTCTGCGACCCTGTTTCCGCAAGTTGACATCCAAATAATTCGCCAACTTGCTGTGCATTCTGCCAACGGTAGAAGAATAGCCAATAACCGTGGCACTGGCGAAAGTTATTATTGTCGACGTGTATTCTCGTATCTGTGGTGTCTGACGTGGCAGAAAATGTGAAACATGACTGATGAGCCCTATATATTAATTAACAAAACACCCACATCATTTTACCAGAGCGAACTATATATTTGTGTCCATTTGTGCGTTAATATTCTCCGTGCTAAGCATTGCAAGTAGAGACGCTAAAAATAATCGTTGTAGTTATTTAGCATACAGCAGAAAGATAAAAAAAAGGTGAACAATAGCAAACAGGCAAACAGTCAACAGCCTTATCCGCTTAGTTTATGAGAAACAGAAAGGGAAAAATATCGTGTACGGTATATTCGGAAAAATCAGAGAAACTGGCGAATAGTTGTAAACCACTTTCAGGTCGTCATTCAAAGAGAAGAACTTAATGAGACACGTTTTCGGCATGAGGGTCGGAGCTTATTCAGTGCGACAGCAAGTCTGGCTTGTGTGTCGTACTGTGCGGCTGCAATTTTTTAGCAACTCTCCTTCTATGGAAAATAAGTTTTACGTATACGACAAAATTTTTCATTACTACGCGCTGCCTCGAAAAGTAAATTCCCCGTGAAAACATGATGGAAACCACATTTCTCTTTACTTCATTATTTCATAACGCCCGTTGCAACTGTCAAACGACTTCCTCGCGACGCCATTCTTGCGTCAGACGCTCTCTGTGTTATTGCCGCTGTAAATATGAATACGGAATCAAGTTTACGACGAAAGACTCCATCTTCTTGTGCGAGTTGTACACTATCTGATTTGAGTAGAAAATTGCGCTAAAACATGGCCTTCGCTTTATTTGTGAGTTACTCAGCATTTTTTACAGCCGTATAAATTACTTCATGACGGTACCTAAAACTCACCACCGACTGACCAGCATATAAAACATTTGGTCAGACGTGTAAATATTCTTTCGATAAGCACTTTATTTTTCGCGTTTTCGCTTTGAAGGTCTGCATCTCCTCTAACGTTTGGGGACTTGTTGCTTTCCGCCATTTAAATGAAATAAAATAAATAAGTAAAAAAAACTCCAGCCTTCGCTCCCAGTTGCTTAACATTAACGTCTGCTGTCTAAAGTAGTAAACCGCAATCAGAAAGAATAAGACAGATAACTTGGTGTAGAATGGAGAAGGAACGTTCAATGTAAAAATAACGCTTTCATTGTCTCTCTGAGTCGAACAAGCAACGTATTGTTAACTTCGGCGTCAACTGTGACATAACGTAATTCATCACTCGAGTATACTGCTGCAAAATGTGCTTTACGAAAAACCGACTTACAAAATTCTGTTCTGCCTCGACATTAATTGGCCTAACTTTTCCTTGCTTTATTTCAAATGACGTTACATGTTGTCCAATGATGAAGCAGGGATGTCTCACCCAAACGTTTGAAACGGGAGATCTCAAGCCAAACAACTGCAAAAACCAACAACAAATTTAAAATTTTCTGCAGGTATTGAAAACCGGGATTTTTCGTAGTGCTCCAACTAAAAACTGGGCGAATGGTGAAGTTTAGAGACGACACAATGTTAATATCTAGTCACTGCAAAAGTTTTGCTGTATAGTATACTCTTTTAGACTGGTAAGTCTGCTAGATTAAACAAATGTCACAGAGACTAAACGCTGATTCTGAGTAAAAGTGGGATATTACGGACGTTATTTAGTACACACTAATGAACCATATCAGACGTATGGCGAAGTAAATCTCCGGGAAACAGTGCACTTCCTACGAAACATATTTCGTCTTCTGAATCAGCGTAACTGGCAATCTAAATGAGTCACAGTCCAACAAAAACTGATTTCATCGAGTAATTGTTAATTCTTGCGTTTGTTAGCAGCAGGAATCCTCGCTACAACGTTTGAAACTGTTTCTTACAATTTCACCTGGGCATGTCGGAAGTAAGATAAAATATTCCGTTTTTTTCCTACTGCATTGTCATTTAATCGATTTTATCTGACTCTGGTTCTCCTCACCTCAAGCAAACTTTAGAGAGGGGATCGATAGATTTCCATTAATCTGTAGCCAGCTACGAATGGAATTTAAAAACCACATGTTGTCACTAAGTAAAACCATTTCTCACATTGCATTTGGATTACCCACATCCTGTTGCACATGGAAAACACAATATTGGAAGCAGTGTGGAAGAAGATGAGGGAACATTTATTCACAGAGGGAGAAATCGTGCCACGAGATTACGTGTCGATATGTTAGTGTTATCTCTTAGTTAACGACCGGAATGATAGATGTGACCTAGTATTTTTGCCAGATTTCTGTGTTTCTGTATTGATGGATTTTATTCGCAACTGCCAACAGTTTAAAACTGCAACCTGTTATGGGTGGAAAATTTGTAGGAAAAAAAATTAATTCTCAGTCTACCTACAAACTCGTTTAAAATTCGCTGCATTTGTTGAAAACTACGATTTTTTTGAACTGTAAGGCGCCTTAGAACGCTGGCCAACTCCATCGCAGCTATATATTATTTAACGCTCGGAAAGACAGACGCAGTGTTACAAGTACTGTGATCATTTTTAACAACATTATCAGGTTTCTTTTCTCTAATGATGAATTGTGTTCTAATTGGCAATACTGCAGACCTGTGTTGGAGGAGAAACGTAATTCATTCAGATGGCAGTAGAAATGAGAATTGTTTCTTAACATTAACGTCTGTTGTCGGAAGCAGTAAATCGCAATCAAATAGAGCAATTTCTTTTATTTATTTATTACACGTTTTCATATATAACTTGTTGTTAAACTTAAAAATAATACTTTGATTGTCTGTCTGGGTCGAAGAAGGAACACATTGTTGTGTTTCACCTTGACCTTGGCATAGATTATATCAAACGTAATTCATCACTCGAGCATCCCTGCTCCATAATGTGCTTTACGAAAATCCGATTTCCCAAAATCTGTTCTGTTTTGTCATTAATTGGCCTAACCTTTCCCTGCACTATCTTCAAAGTCGTTACATGTTGCCCAAAAATGAAGTAGGAATGTCGCAACCATTCTTGTGAAACGAGAGATCTCAAGCCAAATCACTGCGGAAAGTAACAACAAGTTAAAAATTTCTTTCTATAAATAGGCGTTGCAGTTATTTAGCGAACAGAAGACAGATCAAATAAACTGAAAAATAGCAAACCACGGACGTGAACCGCTATATCGGCAGCGTCTATTATGAGAAACAGAATGGGGAAAATACAGTGTAGCGCAATTTCCGAAAATATCAGACAATTGAGGAACAGTTGTAAGCCAGTTTTAGGCTGGTATTCAGTGAGAAGGGATCAGACATAGTTTAAGGCATGGAGTTGGAAGCACATTCAGTACGAAGGCAAATCTAGCTTCAGTGTCGTATTAAGTGGCTGCAATTTTGGAGCCATTAACGCTATTCCAGCATATAAGAAACTGAATTTCGGCGAATCCCTCTGCAGTTTTGTTTCGAGGGGATGAAAATAATGCACAATTCTGCGGTGTTGCCACCGACTGTTACTGGGGATGGACCCGCAATTAGCATTGCTTGTTTCCGTCTTTACAACTGAATAATGGCGAAGGCAGTAACGGAAGTATCTCGAACGAAACGGAATCTATTTACGGTCAATATTTGTTCCCGTGACAGAGTCTCTTAAATTTACGTGTGTATGAGGCATAAAACAGTGCAAATATGGGAACAGTTGTGTATTTACGCCACCAGTGTGACGATAAATCGCAAGGCTGTTCACACTCTCCTATAAACGCGCCTTTCACGTCTCACTGTTGCAAACAATTTATGTCTACACTGTCCCAATCGGAAGAGTAGGCTTTTGTACAAACTGTACCGCACATTTATAACGAGAACATACTTTACACCTGAAATGTCTTTAAAGGGAAATACTGTTAGTAAAGGAAAGGACATTCGCTAGTTCTCGAAATGATACACAACAGAAGATATGGAAAACTAGTAACTCGCCTATTTGACGGAGGCCTTCTACGGAAAATAAGTTTTATCTATTCCACCAAATATCTCACTTCTACGCTCTGTCTCGAAAGCTAAATTTTCCATGAAAACATGATCGAAACGACATTTCTCTTTACTTCATTATTTCATAACGTCCGTTGCAACTGTCAAACGACTTTCTTCCGACGCCATTCTTGCGCCAGAAGCTCTCTGTATTATTGCCGCTCTAAATATGAGTAACGGAAACTATGTGTTTTGTTCCATTAAAAAAAATAAAAAAAAATAGACAAATAAATAAAATACTTATGCCCTCCCTCCCAGTTACGTAACATAAACGTCTGCTGTGTAAAGAAGTAAACCGCAATCAAAAAGAGTAATATTTTTGTTTAATAATAGGTCCGAGTATTGTTATTCGTTTTCGTAGATAACTTGGTGTAGAATGGAGGAGGATCGTTAGATGTAAAAATAATGCTTGCATTGTCTCTCTGGGTCGAAGAAGCAACGTATTTTTAACTTTCACGTCGATTGTGGCATATATTCTGTCAAACATAATTCATCATTCGAGCATACTGCGGCAAAAATGTGCTTTACGAAAAACCGATTTACAAAATTCTGCCATGCCTCGGCATTAATTAGCCTAACTTTTCCTTCCTTCATCTCAAATGACGTTACATGTTGCCCAATGATGAAGCAGGAATGTCTCGACCATTCTTGTGAAACGAGAGATCTCGAGCTAAATAACTGCACGAACTAACGAAAAATTTCAAATTTCCTGCAGCTTTGAAAACCGGAATTTTTCATAGTTTTCAACTGAGCGAATGATGATGAAGTTTAGAGACGACAGAATGTTAATATTTAGTCACTGCAAAAGTTTTGTCAATAACCATCGTTTGTTGCATAGTATACTATTTGAAACTGCCTTCGTGCTTCCGCTACAGATGTCACACAGCATAAACGCTAATTCTGTGTAAAAGTCGGACATTACAGACGCTATTTCGTACACATTAATTAACAATATCAGCCGGTCGCTTTGGCCGAGCGGTCTGCGGCGCGCCAGTCACAGTCTACACGGCCGCTGCTGTCGGGGGTTCGAATCCTCCCTCGGGCGTGGATGTTTGTGTTGTCCTTAGCGTAAGTTGAACATTTTTAATTAGCCATATCACACGTATTGCGAGGTAATTCTCCGTGAAACAAGGTACTATTTTCGAAACAGATATTTCGTACACATTAATTAACCGTATCAGACGTATTGCGAAGTAAATCTCCCGAGAAACAGTGAACTTCCTTCGAAACATATTTCGTCTTCTGATCCAGCGGAAATGGTAATCTAAATGAGTCACAGTCCAACAAAAACGGGATTCTATCGAGTAATTTTTAATTCTTGCGTTTGATAGGAGGAGGAATCCACGATACAAAGTTTGGAACTGTTTCTTACAATTTCACCTGGGCATGTCGGAAGTACGATAAAATATTCAGGTCTATTTCTACTGCATTTTCAATTTATCGATTTTTTATCCGACTCTGTTTCTCCTGCCCTCAAGCAAACTTTACAGAGGGGATCGATAGATTTCCATTAATCTGTAGTCAGCTACGAATGGAATTTCGAAACCTCCTGTTGTCACCAAGTAAAAGCAGTTCTCACATTGCGTTTAGTTTACCCATTTCCTGTTACACATGTAAAACACGTAAACAGTATTCGAAGCTGGGTGGAAGCAGATGCCGGAATATTTATTAACAGAGTTCCTTGCAAAGGAGAAATCGATTCGCGAGATTACGTATCGATAAGTTCGTGTTATCTTTTTTAACTTAACGACCGAAACGATAAATGTAGCGTAGTAGTTTTGGCACTATTAAGTTACCAGATTACTGTGTTTCTGTATTGATGGATTTTATTTGCAACTGCCAACAGTTTAAAAAATTCCGTCACAGTCATTTACACACTGCAATCTATTATGGCAGAAAATTGAGAAAAAATTTAATTCACAGATAAAGTACAAACATATTTTAAGTCCACCGCATTTATAGGAAAATATAATTCTTTCAACTGCTCAAATCGAAAACTGTAGTAGTGGTATGGTTTCTTAATCGTCAAAATTCTAATGATTAAGTCTCAGCTAAATTTTTCTCTAAAACAAACGTTTCCTTCCATACCTAGACTTTCAACAATGCTTTCGTATCTCTGTACTTGTTTAATCTCAGTGCGTAAACACTGATTCTATATCAAAGTACTACGTCACAGACGTTATTTGGCATAACTTAATAAATCGCATCGCACCTAGCACAAAGGAAGTCTCCGAAAAACAAAGTGCTTTCTCCAAAACCGATATTTCGACCTCTTCGCCAGAGAAAGCGTAATCTAAGTAAGTCACAGTCCAACGAAAACAAATTTTCCCCGAAAACTTTGTCGTTCGTTACGAGAAAGAATTATCTGAACAGCGCTTGAATCTCTTTGTTACGATCTCCCACGAATATATATTAAAGAAACAGCCACTGATTTAACATCCGGAGTGCACGTATAATACACGGAATAATACTTTGCGTAATGCTAACACAACAAATACGGTACCCACGAGTGCAGCTTCAAAACCTCATGTTGTCAGAAAGTAAAACACTTTCTCGCATTGGGTTCACTTTACGGATCGACAAGAAAAATGTTGAGATCATAATGATCATGAAATATTCAGTACCGTCAAGAGAATACCGGAAGATAGATTTTTTTTTCTTTTTCTCCTTACAGCATCCATCCCTGGTAACAAATTTCTGATTGATGTGGACCAAGTTATTGTGGCTGAAGAGAGGAACACAAACGCTGGTATTCTCACAGAGTTTCTGGAAACCCACTTCTCGCTAATAAATCCGTACGACGGTTCGTTAATTTGTAAACCGTCACACCTACTTTCGTTTTCAGTCCTCGGCTGGTCGTACAGTATCGTTCGCTGCTGACGAAATATTCCATGACCCGAGGTACAGGATTAGGAAAGCGTTTTGACTCAGTAGGAGCTTCTTGGCCATACCGTGTATTCTGAACGTTGTTTATTCTCCACATGTCGTGTGTTGACCTGTTTTGTCAAAGCTACTACATTTTTATATGTAGAGCACACGCTACATAATTCCGTATCCAAAGTATCAGAACATCGTTTTTCTTGCCTGTAAACGAGACAGGCCTCACTTAAAATTAGTTTCAGTGTTATACCAGTTAGCAACATCACTAGCTATTATTTTCACGTTGTTGACTACATTCGTAGTCAGTATGGCTGACTCTCAAATTGCTGTTTGACGTGAATAATATTTACAGTAATGGAAGCAGTGTGGAAGAAAAGGAAAGTTTATTTATTCACACATTTCCTTCAAAAGGAGAAATCGGTCCACTAGATTACATGTAGAAGCCACCATAACAATAGGTCAGTGTTGTCTGTGAGTTCAAATTCAAATGTTTGTAAATCTAAGGGACATAACTGCTGTGGTTATTCAGTCCCTAGACTGCCAAACTGCTGTAACTAACTTATGGCAGGGGCAACACACACACACACACACACACACACACACACACACACACACATATGTCTGAGGGACGCTACATCACTCCCTTCGCTTCATCTCCAGCAGTATCAATAGGCGGAAGCTAAGACTAACGAGCATATAAAACAATCAGACGTGTAAACACATAGCGACTTGATGTTTCTAGTTTTCGATTTGAAGGTCTGAAAGATGCTACAGATTGGAAACTTCGTGTTTCGCTCCATTGAAAAATTTATTTCCACCATCGCTCGCAGTTGCGTAACATAAACGTCTGTTGTCGGAAGAAGTAAAACGCAATCAAAAAGAGTAATTTATTTATTTGTTATACGTTTTCGCAGATAACTTGTTCTAGAATGGAGGAAGAACGTTAAATGCAAAAATAATTCTTGGGTTTTTCTTACTGCTCACATCTAAAATTGTAGGAATAGTAAGGTTTTTGAGGCGACAGGATGCTAATGTTTGACTGCTGCCAAACTTTTTCTTTAAAACCAGCCTTTCCTCGTATACCAACATAGCTTTCGAGTCTCTGCGAGTTTTATAGTATCTGCGTTGAGTAGAAAATATAAAACGATGCTACCGGTTGGGAACTTGGTGTTTTCTTCCATTTAAAAAAGTATAACACAAATAAATAAATAAATAAAAATGAACAAAATTCCGCCTTTGCTCCCAGTTGCTTAACATTAACATCTGCTGTGTAAAGAAGTAAACCGCAATCAAAAAGAGTAACATAACTGTTTAATAATACATCTAAGTATTGTTATACGTTTTCGTAGATAACTTGGTGTAGAATGGAGGAGGAACCTTAAATTTAAAAATAATGCTTTCATTGTCTCTCTGGGTCGAAGAAGCAACGTATTGTCAACTTTCACATTGACTGTGGTATACATTATATCAATCGAAATTCAATACTCGAGCATACTGCTGCAAAATTTGCTTTACGAAACATCGATATACAAAACTGTGTTCTGCTCCGGCAAAATTGGCCTAACTTTTCCTTGTTTCATTTCAAATGACTTTAAAATGTTGCTCATTACGAAGTAAGAATATCTTGACCATTCTTGTGCAACGAGAGATCCCAAGCCAAATCACTGCACAAACTAACAACAAATATCAAATTTCCTGCAGGTATTGAAAACCGAGATTTTCCATAGGTGTCCAAACTGAAAACTGGGGTAATGATGAAGTTTAGAGTCGACAGAATGTTAATATTTAGTCACTGCAAAAGTTTTCTCACCAACCAAGGTTTTGTTGTATAGTATACTTTTTGAAACTGCTTCGACACCTCTGCTACATGAAACAAATGTCACAGAGGATAAACGACGATTCTGTGTAAATGTCGGTCATTACGGGCGTTATTTCGTACGCATTAATTAACCATACCACACGTACTGCAGAGTAAATCTCCGGAAAACAGTGTACTTCAATCGAAGCAAATATTTCGTCTTGTGATAATGAGTCACACCCCAACAAAAACAGGACTTCACCGACTAAATGTTTATTCTTCCTTTCTTACCGGAAGGAATCAACCATACAACGTTTCAACTCACAATTTCACCTGGGCATGTCGAAATGACGATGCAATATTCGGTTTTTTCTCCAACGCCATTTTCATTGAATTAATTTTTTATTTGACCTTCCTCCCCTCAAGCAGACGTAATAAGGCTGTGTTACCTCTCACTTAACAATCGGAAAGATTAATGTGGTATTTTTGGCAGTATTAATTTACCAGATATCTGGTTTCTGTACTGATGGATTTCGTTCGCAAATGCCAAACGTTACGGCGGATAGTGTTTAAGTAAAAATTTTCTTCACAGACAAAATACAGACATCTTTTAAATTCTAAGTAAAACTATTTCTTGCATAGAGTTTAGTTCCCGGATCAAGACGAAACACAAAACAGTTTCAGCTCCTAATATTCAATAAATATCGAGTACCATCAAGAGAAAACCAGAAAATAAGTAATCCCCATTTTCTCCTTACAGCATCCATCCCAGGTATCAAATGTGTGGTCGATGAGGACGCAGTTATTGTGACTGAAGTCAGGGATGAAGGGACGAACATGGTATTATCTCTGAATTTCCAGAAAGCCATTTCTCGTCAATAAATCAGTACAATGGCTCGTTACTTGTAAGCCGTCACACCTACTCTCGATTTCAGTCCTAAACCGTTCGTACAGAATCGTTCGCTACTGACGAAATAATCCCTAAACCTACGTACAGGAGTAAGAAAGCGTTTTAAGCTTCCTAGCCATACCATGTGTTCTGAACGTTGCTCACTCTCAACATGTCGTGTGATGCCCCGTTTGGTGAAAGTTACTACAATTTCATGTACAGAAAACGCTACAAAATTTTGGATGCAAATTATCAAAACAAGCTGTTTCTTGCCTGTAAACGAGACAGGCCTAACTTAAAGCAGTTCCAGTTTTATCCCAGTCACCTAGATCGCAAGACGCCAATTTCACGTTGTTGACAATCTTCATAGTCGATATGAAAGACTCTGAAATCCATGTTCGTCGTGAATAATATTTGCCTTAATGGCAGCAATGTGAAAGGAAAGGAAAGTTTATTTATTCCCAGAGTTCCTACCAAAGGATAAATCGATCCACGAGATTACCTGTCGAAGACGTGATAAGTCAGTGTTGTCTCTTTAATTCATAGACAAACTACAAACATTTTTTAAATTGACAGCATCTGTTGAAATCGAGGATGTTTCTGACCGCTCTAATCTAAAACTGTCGGAGTGGTAGGCTACGTTTTTTCATGCGACAGAATGCTAATGTTTTACTCCCTGCCAAATTTTTCTTTAAAACCAACGTTCCCTTGTATACCGAGACTTTTAACGTTGCTTACGTGTCTCTGCTTCATTCATCTGATTCTAGGTCAAAGTTGCGCCTTACAGACGTCGTCCAGTATAACTGAATAAGCGCAGCCTGCCCCAGCAGCGCCTGCCTTGTCGGCTACACGCGCGGCTCGCGTGTGAGGCGGGTTGTCCACTCGGCAGGCGTTAGCGCCCCCAGGCGTGTGCTGAGTCCTACGAGCAAAGGACAGCTTTACGCTCCAATTAGGGCGACCAGCTTTTGATTACGGGTTTAAGGGAGAGACGACCGAAATCTGGTCATATTTTGGGAAGAACGAGGGAGATTTGATGACAGAAATAATTTTTAATGCAAGAGGCTGTCTTGACAGGTGTAGCAAAATTTGCCTGTTGTCGAAGTTTTTGAAGTGAAAAGGTTGGAGCAGAATTTGGAGAGTTGCGTACGGTGGGCCTCCTATCTGGGTTTTAGTGTGCACGTGAGCACGAATTTTGAGCGAGTAGGAGGCTCTGCCACGCGACGACGGACTGGGCGCCTACTTGAGTCGTGCCGTGTCGACCGCTCGGCCTGCTGCCGTCTCGCAGGCGTTCCGTCCGGCGTAGCAGGTTATAGGCGGGCGCAGTCGGCCGTCGAGGCGTGCACACCTGATTTTTAATCAAGACATAGTCTTTGTCTTTTCGCGAACGTCGTCGTCGCCGCCGCACGCACGCAGATTACACGTGTGGTTACGTACGCCTGTGTATGCAGTGCAGGGGCGCTTAAAATAAAATAAAGGGAAAAAAAAATTCACTCTACAAGTCGGACGACCTTGGCGTATGCCAGTATGAATGAAAAGTTTAAACATAACTGACGTGATTGTCTGTGTCTATGATTACCGGAATTTCTGAATACACAAATTTGTGAAATAAACTGGCCCCTAGCAATATGCAAAGTTTTGAAAGACTTTCGAGGGGAAAATAAAAGAATTGGCACTGCCTTTGGGATGCGTCCTAACCCTTAATTACGTACGCCATCAGTATAAGACATTGGTCTTTATGCTTCGTGCTCACCAACAAAGCCAGATTTCCAAGTGTTTATGTATTATCTTTCACTTAGCATACGCAACCGATACCTACAATGCAGTGCACGGTCGCTTAAAATGCAATAAAGGAAAAAAATTAAACATTAAAAAGAAATTTTTTCGCTTTACAAGTTGGATGACCTCGGCGTATGCCAGTATGAATGAAAAATTGAAACATAACCCACGTGATTATTTGGATCTATGATCACCGGAATTTCTGCATAGGCAAATTTCTGAAATAAGCTGGCCGCTAGCAATATCCAAAGTCTTGAAACACTTTCTAGAAAATAAATTAAAGAAAATTAAAAAAAAAGGTAAAATAAAGTATTAAAAAATTGATACTGCCCTTGGAATGTGTCCTAACCCTTAATTACGTAAGACATTGGTCTTTATGCTTCGTGCCCACCAACAAAGCCAGATTTCCAAGTTTTCATGTATTATCTTTCATTTGGCGTACGTAAGCAATGCCGACAGTCCTGTGGCGCCTCTGGTGTGAAAAGGCGCCAACTGCGATCCCGGTTACGGAGGACGTAGTGCGGCCGTTCACCGACAGATGGCAGCACGTCACTCGCGGAAGCGGCGCGTCGATCGAATGAGTGGCAATCGAAACAGTAATTTCTCTGTGGACCGACCTAAAAAGTCAGCGGCTCTTTTATTTAATAATAGGCGCGGGTATTGTTATAGTTTTCCTTAGATAACTGTTGCTGTAGAATGGAGGAATGTTAAAAGTAATAATAATTATTTCGCTGTCTCTCTGGGCGGAAGAAGGAACGGCCTGTTAATGTTGACATTGACAGTGGCACAGATAATAGTAAACGTAATTTATTTCTCGCGCATGACGCCGTATATTGTGTTTTTAAACATTTCGCTTCTGCTTCGTCATTTGACCACCATTCTCTTCCTTAATCTGAAACGTTGTTACATCTTGCGCACTCACCAAGTGCGAGGGAATTTTTCGGCCCATGTTGTGACGAGAGCGAACTACTCAGTGGCCCGAAGTATGATTCGTGGTGCCTGTCCAGAGTTTTCCAAAACAGAACAGACGTCGCGCTGTCTTCGTTTTCGCGGCCGGCTGTAGCGTCTCCATATTTGCCGCATTTCCATTGAACTGGGTTTTCCATTCGGCTGCGCTTCTGCTGCTCTCGAGCCAAGTGCAGAGAGGCGCTGGACAGCTTTCTGCTAAACTGTAGCCGTCTACGAATGGAATTTCGCAACTTCGTGTTGTCAGGAAGTGAAACTATTTGGCACATTGCGTTCGGTTTCCGGATAGACCATAAACAAGTGATACTGTAAACTTTGTTATCATTCGTTCTGTTCGTTGGATTAAGAGAAATCCGGAAAATAAATGCATTCTTTTTCTCCACACATCGTGCATCGCTGGGAAGAAATTGTTGCTGGACGTGAAAGAATAGGTCGACATAAACGCTAAATGCCAGGCACCCACTAGTCGCTAATAATTCCGTGCAATGCGTGGCTCGATGATTTGTGAGTCGCTACAGCCACACTAGCTTTCTGTGCCTAAGGCTGTCGTACAGAATCGTTTGTTATTGACACAATAGTCGCGAATCTCACGTACAGGATTAAGAATGTAGTTTCGACTCAGTTGGAGTTTTCGGGGAAATGTCGAGTATTCAGAACGTTACTTAGTCGTGTGATCGCCAGTTTTGTACTCATAACGTCGGTAGTGGAAGTGAGAAACGGTTTCCCGTACAGAACAAGCTACAAAATTTTGGATGCAAAGAATGAAAAATTTTTCCCTGTGTAGGATACACGAATAACTAAAGATAAGTTTTTAGTATGGTCGCAATTACGTAATTCGCAAGACATAATTTTCACCTTGTTGACAATGACAGTCCGTAGTGTGTAGGAGTGACAATGGAATCGCTATTACTGTTTCCTGTTTCACATGAAAACGTGTGCAATTACCGAAGCCCTGTGGCAGGTAACGACAGTTTATTTATTCGCAGATTCCTTCGAAAGAAGACATCGATTCACGACATTACTTGGCCAAGAAATAATAACAATAGGTGTTGTCTGTCAGTTAGCGCCCGGAAAGCTGAATGCAGTAATAAAAAATAACGTGCTCATTATTGACAATATTGAGTTTCCGCGTGGCTGTTTCCTGTACTGATCGTGACTGGCAACAGTTTACGAAATATGTGTCGAGGACTTTTGAATACGCCAGAGTCGTGATGGACGTTTACACTGGAGTAAAAATGTCCTTTACGTAGACAGCAGTGATTTCAGAATTATATCAAATTTTGTTTTTTCTTAGTGTATGAGTGACAGATGCTCGCTTTGCACAGGTCTTTTAGTCGCATCAAGTGTTGTGCCGACCACTCACAGTGGCGGACATTATTACTGAGCAAGTCGCCAGTAAGCAATCACACTGTCTGATTCTCAGTAGCTGCAACAGTAGGTATTACACTACAGGTACCGCTGGCGATCGGGTCGATATCTATAGGGTTACCAAATTTGAACTCGAGTTAGAACGCTGTCTCGTGCGTCCGATTCCAGGAACAACGTAGGTGTCAATTTTATTTTTAACTGACCAGCCACCTAGACAGCTAACTTGGCCAACTTAACACATCGTCATTACACATGTCCTCACTTCAGTTGTTTCCGATTAGACTGCAAGAGGCACACCGACGATGAAAACGCGGGGACAATTATTAAGTGCCGCCAAAGCGACTGTATTCTTGTGGCGCTGCATTCGAATAGCAAACCGAGATTCGGACGAAGCGGCACGTCGTAATTTTCGCGACCATTTTACTGCCATCGTGCTGCTACACGAGGTGTCGACGTCTGTGTCACTGTTTCCCCAGGCTGAAATAATTCGGCGATTTCCTGAGCATTGTCCCAACGGAAGAACAACAGCCGCTGCAGCGATAAAAGGCATTGTTGTAGACGCGCATTCTTCTATCTGTGGCGCCTCATATAGAAGAAAATGTGACACACGACTGATGGACGCCATTCTTTGATTACCACAACACCCACGACTTTTTCCCAGAGTTTACTATTTAATTCTGTCTACAAATAGCCGCTGCAGTTATTTACCGAACAGCATACAGGGATCAGATATAGTTTAAGGCACGGAGCTGGAAGCACACTCAGTACGAAGGCGAATCTAACTCGAGGGTCGTACTGCGTGGCTGCAATTTAGGCGGCATTAACGCTATTCGAGCATTTTAAGAAACTTGATTCGGCGAAACCCTCTGCAGTTTTCTTTCGAGGGGGAACAAAATAATGCATAATTCTGCAATGTTGCCACCGACTGTTACTGGGGATGGGCCCGCAATTAGCATTGCTTGTTTTCGTCTTTACAACTGAATAATGGCGAAAGCAGTAACGGAAGCTGTGTGGAACAAAACGGAATCTTTTTACTGTCAATATTTGGTTCCCACGACCAACAGAGTCTCTTAAATATGAGGCAAAAAACTGTGAACACGCGGAAACAAGTGTGTATTTACGCCACCAGTGTGACGGTAAACAACAAGGCTGTTCACACTCTCCTTTAAACGCGACTTTCACGTTTGACTGTTGCACACAATTCTGTCAACATTCTCCCAACCGCGAGGATAGGCTTTTGTACAGACTGTACCGCACATTTATCACGAGAGCATACTTTACACCTGAAATATCTTTAAAGGGAAATACTTCGAGTAAAGGAAAGGGCAGCCGCTACTTCTCGAAATGATACACAACAAAAGATACGGAAATCCAGCAAATCGCCTATTTAAAGCGGCAAATACGTTTTATGTATTCCGCTAACGCTGTGACTTATACGCTCTGTCTCGGAAGCTAAATATTTTACTTTATTATTCTATAATTCGTCTTCCTGACATGCACCAGCAATTCAAAATATGGGGCGAAATCTGCTCTCGGCCCAGACGTCCGTTGCAACTGTCTAACGTCTTCCTCGCGACGCCATTCTTGCGCCAGAAGCTCTCTGTATTATTGCCGCTCTAAATATGAGTAACGGAAACTATGTGTTTTGTTCCATTAAAAATAATAGACAAATAAATAAAATACTTCCACCCTCCCTCCCAGTTGCTTAACATTAACGTCTGCTGTGTAAAGAAGTAAACCGCAATCAAAAAGAGTAATATTTTTGTTTAATAATAGGTCCGAGTATTGTTATTCGTTTTCGTAGATAACTTGGTGTAGAATGGAGGAGGAACGTTAAATGTAAAAATAATGCTTTCATTGTCTCTCTGGGTCGAAGAAGCAACGTATTGTTCACTTTCACGTTGACTGCTGCGTACATTATATGAAACGTAATTAATCATTCGAGCATACTGCCGCAAAATGTGCTTTACGAAAAACCGATTTACAAAGTTCTGCCCTGCCTCGGCATTAATTGGCCTTACTTTTCCTTCCTTTATCTCAAATGACGTTACATGTTGCCCAATGGTGAAGCAGGAATGTCTCGACCATTCTTGTGAAACGAGAGATCTCGAGCTAAATAACTGCACGAACTAACGAAAAATTTCAAATTTCCTGCAGGTATTGAAAACGGATTTTTCATAGTGCTCAACAGAGCGATTGATGCAGTTCAGAGACGACAGAATGCTAATATTTAGTCACTGCAAAAGTTTTGTCAATAACCAACATTTGTTGCATAGTATACTATTTGAAACTGCCTTGGTGCTTCCGCTACAGATGTCACACAGCATAAACGCTAATTCTGTTTAAAAATCGGACATTACAGACGCTATTTCGTACACATTAATTAACCTTATCAGCCGGCCGCTTTGGCCGAGCGGTCTGCGGCGCGGTCGGGGGTTCGAATCCTCCCTCGGGCGTGGATGTTTGTGTTGTCCTTAGCGTAAGTTGAACACGTTTTAATTAACCATATCACACGTATTGCGAAGTAATTCAATGTGAAACAATGTACTACTTTCGAAACAGATATTTCGTACACATTAATTAACCATATCAGACATATTGCGAAGTAAATCTCCGGGAAACACGTGAACTTTCTTCGAAACATATTTCGTCTGCTAATCCAGCGGAAATGGTAATCTAAGTGAGTCACAGTCCAACAAAAACAGGAGTTCATCGAGTAATTGTTAATTCTTGCGTTTGTTAGCAGGAGGAATCCACGATACAAAGTTTGAAACTGTTTCTTACAATTTCAGCTGGGCATGTCGGAAGTACGATAAAATATTCAGGTTTGTTTTTCTACTGCATTTCCAATTAATCGATTTTTTCTCCGACTCTGTTTCTCATCCCCTCAAGCAAACTTTAGGTGGAGATCGATAGATTTCCATTAATTCGTAGCCAGCTAAAAATGGAATTTCGAAACCTTCTGTTGTCACTAAGTAAAAGCATTTCTCACATTGCGTTTAGTTTACCCATTTCCTGTTACACATGAAAAACACGTAAACAGTATTCGAAGCTATGTGGAAGCAGATGCCGGAATATTTATTAACATAGTTCCTTCCAAAGGCGAAATCGATTCACGAGATTACGTATCGATAAGTTAGTGTTGTCTTTTTTAAATTAATGTAGAAAAGATTAATGTAGCGTAGTAGTTTCGGCACTATTAATTTGCCAGATTACTGTGTTACTGTATTGATGGATTTTATTCGCAACTGCCAACGGTTTAAAAAATTCCGTCACAGTATTTTTCTACTGCATTTTCAATTAATCGATTTTTTATCCGACTCTGTTTCTCCTCCCCTCAAGCAAACTTTAGAGAGGAGTTCGATATATTTCCATTAATCTGTAGCCCGCTACAAATGGAATTTCGAAACCTCCTGTTGTCACCAAGTTAAAGCATTTCTCACAAATCAGTATTCGAAGCAGTGTAGAAGCACATGCCCGAATATTTATTAACAGAGTTCCTTCCAAAGGAGAAATCGATTCACGAGATTACGTATCGATAAGTTAGTGTTATCTTTTTTAAGTTAACGACCTAAAAGATAAATGTGGCGTAGTAGTTTTGTCACTATTAAGTTACCAGATTACTGTGTTTCTGTATTGTTGGATTTTATTCCCAACTGCTAACAGTTTAAAAAATTCCGTCACAGTCATTTACACACTGCAATTTGTTATGGCGGAAAATGGAGAAAAACTTTAATTCACAGATAAAGTATTCTGAACGTTGTTTATTCTACACATGTGTGTTGACCTGTTTTGCCAAAGCTACTACACATTAATATGTAGAGAACACGCTACATAATTCCGGATCCAAAGTATCAGAACATCGTGTTTCTTGCCTGTGAACGAGACAGGCCTCACTTAAAATTAGTTTCAGTGTTATCCCAGTTACCTACATCGCTAGCCATCATTTTCACGTTGTTGACTACATTCGTGGTCAGTATGGCTGACTCTCAAATTGTTGTTTGACGTGAATGTGAATAATAGTTAATAGCAGTGTGGAAGAAAAGGAAAGTTTATTTATTCACACATTTCCTTCAAAAGGAGAAATCGGTCCACTAGATTACGTGTAGAAACCACCATAACAATAGGTCAGTGTTGTCTGTTAGTTCAAATTCAAATGTTTGCAAATCTAAGGGACTTAACTGCTGTTGTTATTCATTCCCTAGACTGCCAAACTGCTGTAACTAACTTATGGTAAGGGCAACACACACACATATGTCTGAGGAAGGACTCGAACCTCCGACGGCGAACAACCGAGCACTCCGCAGAAAGGCGCCTTAGCGCGCTCTGCCACTCCACCGTGGCTGTTAGTTAACGCTCAGAAAGATAAACGCAGTGTTAGAAATACCGTGACTATTTTAACAACATTATCAGGTTCCTATTCTGTACTGATGAATAATTTTCGTAACCGGCAATAGTTTACAACGCATCTTTCAAGGTCCTTTACATATTGCAGCCCTGTGGTGGAGGAATATTATAGAGGATCTAGTAGAAACTTAATTCACTTGGACGGCATTAGAAGTGAGAATTGTGTCAAACTTTTATTTCTTATTTCTTCTTGTGTTGCATCAACGATAATACAGCGTAAATGACGGAGAAAATTCCGCATTTCTGTGCGCTGTCGTCCTTGTCGTATTAATTGTTAAGCAAGCCACCACAAAGCAACGAGACTGACTGATTTTACGTAGTTACAGAAAAAAATGTGTTAATTCATGTAACCGCAGGAATCGCGTGGTTATTGAAAGACTTCCCATACTGAAATACCTTTTAACACGCTGCACTATTCGTCAAATGTAAGAAATAACGTGTATGTGCCTATATGTTAAATTTCCGAGCCATCACAAAAGCTGATTTGGTCATCTTAATACGTCATAATTACACATTTCCTCACTTCATTACTTTGTGATGAAACAGCATGAGTTACACGAGCAGTCAAAGTGGAGGGAAAATAATAAAGTGCCGCCAAACCTACTGTGAAGGAATTTTTTAGCGGCTACATTCTTGCAGCAAACACTTCCTGTATTCTCGCTGCGTTACATCAGAATATCATATCGATATTCGGTCGATGCGGTACGCCGTATTATCTCGGGACCATCTCACTGCCGTCTTGCTGCTACACGAGGTGTCGATGTCTGCGACCTTGTTTCCAGAAATTTAAATGGAAATAATTCGCCGATTTTCTGCGCATTCTCCCAACGGAAGAACAACAGCCGTAATTCAGATGCAAGTCATTGTTGTAGACGTGTATTCTGGTATCTGTAGCGGAACATGTAAAACATGACTGAAGGGCGCTATATGTTAACTACCAGAATACTAACGTATTTTTCCCAGAGCTAACTATTTATTTCTGTCTAAAAGTAATGGTTACAGCAGACAGAAGGAAGGATGGAAGTTTAGGGTTTTACGTCACGTCGACAGCACATTCAGTACGAAGGCAAATCTAACTCGAGTTTCGTACTGTGTGGCTGCAATTTTGACGCCATTAACGGTATTTGAGTATTTTAAGGAAATTACCGACAAATTGTTTCCATTACTGAGCTATCGTGACAGCTGGATTGTTCTTTGAGAACCACGTTGCTTCCCAGAACCTTATTCAGTAATAGATTTCAACAGCATCAGACTACAGTCTGCTAAAATGAGCTGTTTTGTTATGAGAGGAATTCAGTTAACGCACAGTTCTGCGTACTTGACACTGACTGTTACTGGGGATGAACCCACGGTCGCCATTACGTACTTGTTTCCGTGCCCACGACTGAATAATGGCAAAGGTATTCACTGAAGCTGTGTGAAGAAAATGAAATACATTTATTGTCAATATTTGCTCCATTGACAGTCTCGTGAGTTTACGAGTATATGAGGCAATAACAAAGTGCAGAGGCGGCAACAGTAATTACGTTCGCTGTTCACACTCTCCTTTAAACGCGCCTTTCACGTCTGGCTGTTGCAACGAATTTTGTCAACACTGCCCCAACATGAAGAGTAGGATTTTGTACAAAATATCCCACACATCTATCACATGAACATACTTTTAATCGATTTGTCTTAAAAGGGAAATACTATCAGTAAAGGAAAGGACATTCGCTAGTTCTCGAAATGATACACAACAGAAGATATGGAAAACCAGCAACTCGCCTATTTGACGGAGGCCTTCTACGGAAAATAAGTTTTATCTATTCCACCAAATATACCACTTCTACACTCTGTCTCGAAATCTAAATTTTCCATTAAAATATGATCGAAACCACATTTCTCTTTACTGCATTATTTCATAACGTCCGTTGCAACTGTGAAAACGACTTCCTTGCGTCGCCATTCTTGCGCCAGGCGCTCTCTGTATTATTGTCGCTCTAAATACGAATAAAAGATACTATGTGTTTTGCTCCATAAAAAAATAGACAAATAAATAAAATACTTCCACCCTCCCTCCCAGTTGCTTAACATTAACGTCTGCTGTGTAAGTAAAGAAGTAAACCGCAATCAAAAAGAGTAATATTTTTGTTTAATAAAAGGTCCGAGTATTGTTATTCGTTTTCGTAGATAACTTGGTCTAGAATGGAGGAGGAACGTTAAATGTAAAAACAATGCTTTCATTGTCTCTCTGGGTCGAAGAAGCAACGTATTGTTAACTTTCACGTTGACTGCTGCGTACATTATATGAAACGTAATTCATCATTAGAGCATACTGCCGCAAAATGTGCTTTACGAAAAACCGATTTACAAAATTCTGCCCTGCCTCGGCATTAATTGGCCTAACTTTTCCTTCCTTTATCTCAAATGACGTTACATGTTGCCCAATGATAAAGCAGGAATGTCTCGATTATTCTTGTGAAACGAGAGATCTCAAGCTAAATAACTGAAGGAACTAACGAAAAATTTCAAATTTCCTGCAGGCATTGAAAACTGGGATTTTTCATAGTGATGAAGTTTACAGACGACAGAATGTTAATATTTAGTCACTGCAAAAGTTTTCTCAATAACGTTTGTTGCATAGTATACTATTTGAAACTGCCTTCGTGCTTCCGCTACAGATGTCACACAGCATAAACGCTAGTTCTGTGTAAAAGTCGGACATTACAGACGCTATTTCGTACACATTAATTAACCATATCAGCCGGCCGATTTGGCCGAGCGGTCTGCGGCGCGCCAGCCACAGTCTACACGGCCGCTGCGGTCGGGGGTTCGAATCCTCGGGCGTGGATGTTTGTGTTGTCCTTAGCGTAAGTTAGTTTAAGTTAGTCAAGTGATTAGTGTGTAAGTCTAGCGACTGATGACCAGGAATTTTGGTCGCATAAGACGTCACACACATTTGAACATTTTTAATTAACCATATCACACGTATTGCGAAGTAATTCTACGTGAAACAATTTACTATTATCAAAACAGATATTTCGTACACATTAATTAACCATATCAGACGTATTGCGAAGTAAATCTCCGGGAAACAGTGAACTTCCTTCCAAACATATTTCGTCTTCTTATCCAGCGGAAGTGGTAATCTAAATGAGTCACAGTCGATCAGGATTTAAGGATTTCATCGAGTAATTGTTAATTCTTGCATATGTTAGCAGGAGGAAACCACGATAGAAAGATTGAAACTGTTTCTTACTATTTCAGCTGGGCATGTCGGAAGTTCGATAAAATATTCAGGTATTTTTCTACTGCAAATTCAATTAATCGATTTTTTATCCGACTCTGTTTCTCCTCCCCTCAAGCAAACTTTAGGTGGAGATCGATAGATTTCCATTAATCTGTAGCCAGCTACAAATGGAATTTCGAAACCTCCTGTTGTCACGAAGTAAAAGCATTTCTCACATTGCGTTTAGTTTACCCATTTCCAGATACACGTGGAAAACACATAATCAGTATTCGAAGCTGTGTGGAAGCAGATGCCGGAATATTTATTAACAGAGTTCCTTCCAAAGGAGAAATCGATTCACGAGATCGATAAGTTAGTGTTATCTTTTTTTAAGTTAACGACCTAAAAGATAAATGTAGCGTAGTAGTTTTAGCACTATTAAGTTACCAGATTACTGTGTTTCTGTATTGATGGATTTTATTCGCAACTGCCAACGGTTTAAAAAATTCCGTCACAGTATTTTTCTACTGCATTTTCAATTAATCGATTTTTTATCCAACTCTGTTTCTCCTCCCCTCAAGCAAACTTTAGGTGGAGATCGATAGATTTCCATTAATCTGTATCCAGCTACAAATGGAATTTCGAAACCTCCTGTTGTCACCAAGTAAAAGCATTTCTCACATTGCGTTTAGTTTACCCATTTACAGATACACGTGGAAAACACGTAATCAGTATTCGAAGCTGTGTGGAAGCAGATGCCGGAATATTTATTAACAGAGTTCCTTCCAAAGGAAAAATCGATTCACGAGATTACGTATCGATAAGTTATTTTTATCTTTTTTTAGTTAAAGACCGAAAAGATAAATGTTGCGTAGTAGTTTTAGCACTATTTAGTTACCAGATTACTGTGTTTCTCTATTGATGGATTTTATTCGCAACTGCCAACGGTTTAAAAAATTCCGTCACAGTATTTTTCTACTGCATTTTCGATTAATCGATTATTTATCCCATTCTTTTTCTCCTCCTCTCAAGCAAACTTTAGAAAGGGGAGGCAGTGTGGAGGAAACGGAAAGTTTATTTATTCACACATTTCCTTCAAAAGGAGAAATCGGTACACTAGATTACGTGTAGAAGCCACCATAACAATAGGTCAGTGTTGTCTGTTAGTTCAAATTCGAATGTTTGCAAATCTAAGGGACTTAACTGCTGTGGTTATTCAGTCCCTAGACTGCCAAACTGCTGTAACTAACTTATGGTAAGGGCAACACACACACACACACACACACACACACACGCGCGCATTAATTGGCCTAACTTTTCCTTCCTTCATCTCAAATGACGTTACATGTTGCCCAATGGTGAAGCAGGAATGTCTCGACCATTCTTGTGAAACGAGAGATCTCGAGCTAAATAACTGCACGAACTAACGAAAAATTTCAAATTTCCTGCAGGTATTGAAAACGGATTTTTCATAGTGCTCAACAGAGCGATTGATGCAGTTCAGAGACGACAGAATGCTAATATTTAGTCACTGCAAAAGTTTTGTCAATAACCAACATTTGTTGCATAGTATACTATTTGAAACTGCCTTGGTGCTTCGATCACGAGATTACGTATCGATAAGTTATTGTTATCTTTATAAGTTAGCGACCGAAAAGATAAATGTAGCGTTGTAGTTTTAGCACTATTAAGTTACCAGATTACTGTGTTTCTCTATTGATGGATTTTATTCGCAACTGCCAACAGCTTAAAAAATTCAGTCACAGTATTTGTCTACTGCATTTTCAATTAATCGATTTTTTATCCATCTCTGTTTCTCCTCCCCTCAAGCAAACTTTAGGTGGAGATCGATAGATTTCCATTAATTTGTAGCCAGCTAAAAATGGAATTTCGAAACCTTCTGTTGTCACTAAGTAAAAGCATTTCTCACATTGCGTTTAGTTTACCCATTTCCTGTTACACATGAAAAACACGTAAACAGTATTCGAAGCTATGTGGAAGCAGATGCCGGAATATTTATTAACATAGTTCCTTCCAAAGGCGAAATCGATTCACGAGATTACGTATCGATAAGTTAGTGTTGTCTTTTTTAAATTAATGTAGAAAAGATTAATGTAGCGTAGTAGTTTCGGCACTATTAATTTGCCAGATTACTGTGTTACTGTATTGATGGGTTTTATTCGCAACTGCCAACGGTTTAAAAAATTCCGTCACAGTATTTTTCTACTGCATTTTCAATTAATCGATTTTTTATCCGACTCTGTTTCTCCTCCCCTCAAGCAAACTTTAGAGAGGAGATCGATATATTTCCATTAATCTGTAGCCCGCTACAAATGGAATTTCGGAACCTCCTGTTGTCACCAAGTTAAAGCATTTCTCACAAATCAGTATTCGAAGCTGTGTAGAAGCACATGCCCGAATATTTATTATCAGAGTTCCTTCCAAAGGAGAAATCGATTCACGAGATTACGTATCGATAAGTTAGTGTTATCTTTTTTAAATTAACGACCGAAAAGATAAATGTAGCGTAGTAGCTTTAGCACTATTAAGTTACCAGATTACTGTGTTTCTGTATTGATGGATTTTATTCGCAACTGCCAACGGTTTAAAAAATTCCGTCACAGTATTTTTCTACTGCATTTTCAATTAATCGATTTTTTGTCCATCTCTGTTTCTCCTCCCCTCAGGCAAACTTTAGAGAGGAGATCGATATATTTCCATTAATCTGTAGCCCGCTACAAATGGAATTTCGAAACCTCCTGTTGTCACCAAGTCAAAGCATTTTTCAGAAATCAGTATTCGAAGCTGTGTAGAAGCAGATGCCGGAATATTTATTAACAATGTTCCTTCCAAAGGAGAAATCGATTCACGAGATTACGTATCGATAAGTTAGTGTTATCTTTTTTAAATTAACGACCGAAAAGATAAATGTAGCGTAGCAGCTTTAGCACAATTAAGTTACCAGATTACTGTGTTTCTGTATTGATGGATTTTATTCGCAACTGCCAACGGTTTAAAAAACTCCGTCACAGTATTTTTCTACTGCATTTTCAATTAATCGATTTTTTATCCGTCTCTGTTTCTCCTCCCCTCAAGCAAACTTTAGAGAGGAGATCGATATATTTCCATTAATCTGTAGCCCACTACAAATGGAATTTCGAAACCTCCTGTTGTCACCAAGTTAAAGCATTTCTCACAAATCAGTATTCGAAGCCGTGTAGAAGCACATGCCCGAATATTTATTAATAGAGTTCCTTACAAAGGAGAAATCGATTCACGAGATTACGTATCGATAAGTTAGTGTTATCTTTTTTAAGTTAACGACCTAAAAGATAAATGTGGCGTAGTAGTTTTGTCACTATTAAGTTACCAGATTACTGTGTTTCTGTATTGTTGGATTTTATTCCCAACTGCTAACAGTTTAAAAAATTCCTTCACAGTCATTTACACACTGCAATTTGTTATGGCGGAAAATGGAGAAAAACTTTAATTCACAGATAAAGTATTCTGAACGTTGTTTATTCTACACATGTGTGTTGACCTGTTTTGCCAAAGCTACTACACATTAATATGTAGAGAACACGCTACATAATTCCGGATCCAAAGTATCAGAATATCGTGTTTCTTGCCTGTGAACGAGACAGGCCTCACTTAAAATTAGTTTCAGTGTTATCCCAGTTACCTACATCGCTAGCCATCATTTTCACGTTGTTGACTACATTCGTGGTCAGTATGGCTGACTCTCAAATTGTTGTTTGACGTGAATGTGAATAATAGTTAATAGCAGTGTGGAAGAAAAGGAAAGTTTATTTATTCACACATTTCCTTCAAAAGAAAAAATCGGTCCACTAGATTACGTGTAGAAACCACCATAACAATAGGTCAGTGTTGTCTGTTAGTTCAAATTCAAATGTTTGCAAATCTAAGGGACTTAACTGCTGTGGTTATTCAGTCCCTAGACTGCCAAACTGCTGTAACTAACTTATGGTAAGGGCAACACACACATATGTCTGAGGAAGGACTCGAACCTCCGACGGCGAACAACCGAGCACTCCGCAGAAAGGCGCCTTAGCGCGCTCTGCCACTCCACCGTGGCTGTTAGTTAACGCTCAGAAAGATAAACGCAGTGTTAGAAATACCGTGACTATTTTAACAACATTATCAGGTTCCTATTCTGTACTGATGAATAATTTTCGTAACCGGCAATAGTTTACAACGCATCTTTCAAGGTCCTTTACATATTGCAGCGCTGTGGTGGAGGAATATTATAGAGGATCTAGTAGAAACTTAATTCACTTGGACGGCATTAGAAGTGAGAATTGTGTCAAACTTTTATTTCTTCTTGTGTTGCATCTACGATAAGACAGCGCAAATGACGGAGAAAATTCCACATTTCTGTGCGCTGTCGTCCTTGTCGTATTAATTGTTAAGCAAGCCACCACAAAGCAACGAGACTGACTGATTTTACGTAGTTACAGAAAAAAATGTGTTAATTCATGTAACCGCAGGAATCGCATGGTTATTGAAAGACTTCCCATACTGAAATACCTTTTAACACGCTGCACTATGCGTCAAATGTAAGAAATAACGTGTATGTACCTATATGTTAAATTTCCGAGCCATCACAAAAGCTGATTTGGTCATCTTAATACGTCATAATTACACATTTCCTCACTTCATTACTTTGTGATGAAACAGCATGAGTTACACCAGCAGTCAAAATGGAGGGAAAATAATAAAGTGCCGCCAAACCTACTGTGAAGGAATTTTTTAGCGGCTACATTCTTGCAGCAAACACTTCCTGTATTCTCGCTGCGTTACATCAGAATATCATATCGATATTCGGTCGATGCGGTACGCCGTATTATCTCGGGACCATCTCACTGCCGTCTTGCTGCTACACGAGGTGTCGATGTCTGCGACCTTGTTTCCAGAAATTTAAATGGAAATAATTCGCCGATTTTCTGCGCATTCTCCCAACGGAAGAACAACAGCCGTAATTCAGATGCAAGTCATTGTTGTAGACGTGTATTCTGGTATCTGTAGCGGAACATGTAAAACATGACTGAAGGGCGCTATATGTTAACTACCAGAATACTAACGTATTTTTCCCAGAGCTAATTATTGATTTCTGTCTAAAAGTAATGGTTACAGCAGACAGAAGGAAGGAAGGAAGTTTAGGGTTTTACGTCACGTCGACAGCACATTCAATACGAAGGCAACTCTAACTCGAGTTTCGTACTGTGTGGCTGCAATTTTGACGCCATTAACGGTATTTGAGTATTTTAAGGAAATTACCGACAAATTGTTTCCATTACTGAGCTATCGTGACAGCTGGATTGTTCTTTGAGAACCACGTTGCTTCCCAGAACCTTATTCAGTAATAGATTTCAACAGCATCAGACTACAGTCTGCTAAAATGAGCTGTTTTGTTATGAGAGGAATTCAGTTAACGCACAGTTCTGCGTACTTGACACTGACTGTTACTGGGGATGAACCCACGGTCGCCATTACGTACTTGTTTCCGTGCCCACGACTGAATAATGGCAAAGGTATTCACGGAAGCTGTGTGGAGAAAATGAAATACATTTATTGTCAATATTTGCTCCATTGACAGTCTCGTGAGTTTACGAGTATATGAGGCAATAACAAAGTGCAGAGGCGGCAACAGTAATTACGTTCGCTGTTCACACTCTCCTTTAAACGCGCCTTTCACGTCTGGCTGTTGCAACGAATTTTGTCAACACTGCCCCAACATGAAGAGTAGGATTTTGTACAAAATATACCACACATCTATCACATGAACATACTTTTAATCGATATGTCTTAAAAGGGAAATACTATCAGTAAAGGAAAGGACATTCGCTAGTTCTCGAAATGATACACAACAGAAGATATGGAAAACCAGCAACTCGCCTATTTGACGGAGGCCTTCTACGGAAAATAAGTTTTATCTATTCCACCAAATATACCACTTCTACGCTCTGTCTCGAAAGCTAAATTTTCCATTAAAATATGATCGAAACCACATTTCTCTTTACTGCATTATTTCATAACGTCCGTTGCAACTGTGAAAACGACTTCCTTGCGTCGCCATTCTTGCGCCAGGCGCTCTCTGTATTATTGTCGCTCTAAATACGAATAAAAGATACTATGTGTTTTGCTCCATAAAAAAAAAAAATAGACAAATAAATAAAATACTTCCACCCTCCCTCCCAGGTGCTTAACATTAACGTCTGCTGTGTAAGTAAAGAAGTAAACCGCAATCAAAAAGAGTAATATTTTTGTTTAATAAAAGGTCCGAGTATTGTTATTCGTTTTCGTAGATAACTTGGTCTAGAATGGAGGAGGAACGTTAAATGTAAAAACAATGCTTTCATTGTCTCTCTGGGTCGAAGAAGCAACGTATTGTTAACTTTCACGTTGACTGCTGCGTACATTATATGAAACGTAATTCATCATTGGAGCATACTGCCGCAAAATGTGCTTTACGAAAAACCGATTTACAAAATTCTGCCCTGCCTCGGCATTAATTGGCCTAACTTTTCCTTCCTTTATCTCAAATGACGTTACATGTTGCCCAATGATAAAGCAGGAATGTCTCGATTATTCTTGTGAAACGAGAGATCTCAAGCTAAATAACTGCAGGAACTAACGAAAAATTTCAAATTTCCTGCAGGCATTGAAAACTGGGATTTTTCATAGTGATGAAGTTTACAGACGACAGAATGTTAATATTTAGTCACTGCAAAAGTTTTCTCAATAACGTTTGTTGCATAGTATACTATTTGAAACTGCCTTCGTGCTTCCGCTACAGATGTCACACAGCATAAACGCTAGTTCTGTGTAAAAGTCGGACATTACAGACGCTATTTCGTACACATTAATTAACTATATCAGCCGGCCGGTTTGGCCGAGCGGTCTGCGGCGCGCCAGCCACAGTCTACACGGCCGCTGCGGTCGGGGGTTCGAATCCTCGGGCGTGGATGTTTGTGTTGTCCTTAGCGTAAGTTAGTTTAAGTTAGTCAAGTGATTAGTGTGTAATTCTAGCGACTGATGACCAGGAATTTTGGTCGCATAAGACGTCACACACATTTGAACATTTTTAATTAACCATATCACACGTATTGCGAAGTAATTCTCCGTGAAACAATTTACTATTATCAAAACAGATATTTCGTACACATTAATTAACCATATCAGACGTATTGCGAAGTAAATCTCCGGGAAACAGTGAACTTCCTTCCAAACATATTTCGTCTTCTTATCCAGCGGAAGTGGTAATCTAAATGAGTCACAGTCAATCAGGATTTAAGGATTTCATCGAGTAATTGTTAATTCTTGCATCTGTTAGCAGGAGGAAACCACGATAGAAAGATTGAAACTGTTTCTTACTATTTCAGCTGGGCATGTCGGAAGTTCGATAAAATATTCAGGTATTTTTCTACTGCAAATTCAATTAATCGATTTTTTATCCGACTCTGTTTCTCCTCCCCTCAAGCAAACTTTAGGTGGAGATCGATAGATTTCCATTAATCTGTAGCCAGCTACAAATGGAATTTCGAAACCTCCTGTTGTCACGAAGTAAAAGCATTTCTCACATTGCGTTTAGTTTACCCATTTCCAGATACACGTGGAAAACACGTAATCAGTATTCGAAGCTGTGTGGAAGCAGATGCCGGAATATTTATTAACAGAGTTCCTTCCAAAGGAAAAATCGATTCACGAGATTACGTATCGATAAGTTATTGTTATCTTTTTTTTAAGTTAAAGACCGAAAAGATAAATGTAGCGTAGTAGTTTTATCACTATTAAGTTAGCAGATTACTGTGTTTCTCTATTGATGGATTTTATTCGCAACTGCCAACAGTTTAAAAAGTTCCGTCACAGTATTTTTCTACTGCATTTTCGATTAATCGATCATTTATCCGACTCTTTTTCTCCTCCTCTCAAGCAAACTTTAGAAAGGGGAGGCAGTGTGGAGGAAACGGAAAGTTTATTTATTCACACATTTCCTTCAAAAGGAGAAATCGGTCCACTAGATTACGTGTAGAAGCCACCATAACAATACGTCAGTGTTGTCTGTTAGTTCAAATTCGAATGTTTGCAAATATAAGGGACTTAACTGCTGTGGTTATTCAGTCCCTATACTGCTAAACTGCTGTAAATAACTTATGGTAAGGGCAACACACACACACACACACACACACACACACGCGCACACGCACGCACGTGACCGAGGGAGGATTCGAACCTCCGACGGCGATCAACCGAGCACTCCGCAGCAAGGCGCCTTAGCGCGCTCTGCCACTCCACCGTGGCTGTTAGTTAACGCTCAGAAAGATAAACGCAGTGTTAGAAATACCGTGACCATTTTAACAACATTATCAGATTCCTATTCTATACTGATGAATAATTTTTGTAACCGGCAATAGTTTACAACGCATCTTTCAAGGTCCATTACATATTGCAGCCCTGTGGTGGAGGAATATTATAGAGGATCTAGTAGAAACTTAATTCACTTTGACGGCATTAGAAGTGAGAATTGTGTGAAACTTTTATTTTTTATTTCTTCTTGTGTGGCATCAACGATAAGACGGCACAAATGACGGAGAGAATTCCGCATTTCTGTGCGCTGTCGCATTAATTGTTAAACAAGCTACCAGAAAGCAACGAGACTGACTGATTTTACGTAGTTACAAAAAAAAAGTGTTAATACATGTAACCGCAGGAATCGCATGGTTATTGAAAGATTCCCATACTGAAATACCTTTTAACACGCTGCACTATGCGTCAAATGTAAGAAATAACATGTATGTACCTATATGTTAAATTTCCGAGCCATCACAAAAGCTGATTTGGTCATCTTAATACGTCGTAATTCACTTCATTATTTTGTGATTAAACAGCATGAGTTACACGAGAAGTCAAAGTGGAGGGAAAATAATAAAGTGCCGCCAAACCAACTGTGAAGGAATTTTTTAGCGGCTACATTCTTGCAGCAGACACTTCCTCAAGATGTGGACGAAGCGGTACGTCGTATTATCTCGGGACCATCTCTCTGCCGTCTTGCTGCTACACGAGGTGTCGATGTCTGCGACCCTGTTTCCGCAAGTTGACATCCAAATAATTCGCCAACTTGCTGTGCATTCTGCCAACGGTAGAAGAATAGCCAATAACCGTGGCACTGGCGAAAGTTATTATTGTCGACGTGTATTCTCGTTTCTGTGGTGTCTGACGTGGCAGAAAATGTGAAACATGACTGATGAGCCCTATATATTAATTAACAAAACACCCACATCATTTTACCAGAGCGAACTATATATTTGTGTCCATTTGTGCGTTAATATTCTCCGTGCTAAGCATTGCAAGTAGCGACGCTAAAAATAATCGTTGTAGTTATTTAGCATACAGCAGAAAGATAAAAAAAAGATGAACAATAGCAAACAGGCAAACAGTCAACAGCCTTATCCGCTTTGTTTATGAGAAACAGAAAGGGAAAAATATCGTGTACGGTATATTCGGAAAAATCAGAGAAACTGGCGAATAGTTGTAAACCACTTTCAGGTCGTCATTCAAAGAGACGAACTTAATGAGACACGTTTTCGGCATGAGGTTCGGAGCTTATTCAGTGCGAGGGCAAGTCTGGCTTGTGTGTCGTACTGTGCGGCTGCAATTTTTTAGCAACTCTCCTTCTATGGAAAATAAGTTTTACGTATACGACAAAATTTTTCATTACTACGCTCTGCCTCGAAAAGTAAATTCCCCGTGAAAACATGATGGAAACCACATTTCTCTTTACTTCATTATTTCATAACGCCCGTTGCAACTGTCAAACGACTTCCTCGCGACGCCATTCTTGCGTCAGACGCTCTCTGTGTTATTGCCGCTGTAAATATGAATACGGAATCAAGTTTACGACGAAAGACTCCATCTTCTTGTGCGAGTTTTACACTATCTGATTTGAGTAGAAAATTGCGCTAAAACATGGCCTTCGCTTTATTTGTGAGTTACTCAGCATTTTTTACAGCCGTATAAATTACTTCATGACGGTACTTAAAACTCACCACCGACTGACCAGTATATAAAACACTTGCTCAGACGTGTAAATATTCTTTCGATAAGCACTTTATTTTTCGCGTTTTCGCTTTGAAGGTCTGCCTCTCCTCTAACGGTTGGGGACTTGTTGCTTTCCGCTATTTAAATAAAATAAAATAAATAAGTAAAAAAAACTCCAGCCTTCGCTCCCAGTTGCTTAACATTAACGTCTGCTGTCTAAAGAAGTAAACCGCAATCAAAAAGAATAAGACAGATAACTTGGTGTAGAATGGAGGAGGAACGTTGAATGTAAAAATAACGCTTTCATTGTCTCTCTGAGTCGAACAAGCAACGTATTGTTAACTTCGGCGTCAACTGTGACATAACGTAATTCATCACTCGAGTATACTGCTGCAAAATGTGCTTTACGAAAAACCGACTTACAAAATTCTGTTCTGCCTCGACATTAATTGGCCTAACTTTTCCTTGCTTTATTTCAAATGACGTTACTTGTTGTCCAATGATGAAGCAGGGATGTCTCGCCCAAACGTTTGAAACGGGAGATCTCAAGCCAAACAACTCCAAAAACCAACAAGAAATTTAAAATTTTCTGCAGGTATTGAAAACCGGGATTTTTCGTAGTGCTAAAACTAAAAACTGGGCGAATGGTGAAGTTTAGAGACGACACAATGTTAATATCTAGTCACTGCAAAAGTTTTGCTGTATAGTATACTCTTTTAGACTGGTAAGTCTGCTAGATTAAACAAATGTCACAGAGACTAAACGCTAATTCTGAGTAAAAGTGGGATATTACGGACGTTATTTAGTACACACTAATGAACCATATCAGACGTATTGCGAAGTAAATCTCCGGGAAACAGTGCACTTCCTACGATACATATTTCGTCTTCTGAATCAGCGTAACTGGCAATCTAAATGAGTCACAGTCCAACAAAAACTGATTTCATCGAGTAATTGTTAATTCTTGCGTTTGTTAGCAGGAGGAATCCTCGCTACAACGTTTGAAACTGTTTCTTACAATTTCACCTGGGCATGTCGGAAGTACGATAAAATATTCCGTTTTTTTTCTACTGCATTGTCATTTAATCGATTTTATCTGACTCTGGTTCTCCTCACCTCAAGCAAACTTTAGAGAGGGGATCGATAGATTTTCATTAATCTGTAGCCAGCTACGAATGGAATTTGAAAACCACATGTTGTCACTAAGTAAAACCATTTCTCACATTGCATTTGGATTACCCACATCCTGTTGCACATGGAAAACACAATATTGGAAGCAGTGTGGAAGAAGATGAGGGAACATTTATTCACAGAGGGAGAAATCGAGCCACGAGATTACGTGTCGATATGTTAGTGTTATCTCTTAGTTAACGACCGGAATGATAGATGTGACCTAGTATTTTTGCCAGATTTCTGTGTTTCTGTATTGATGGATTTTATTCAACTGCCAACAGTTTAAAAAATTCTGTCATTGTCATTTACACACTGCAACCTGTTATGGGGGAAAATTTGTAGGAAAAAAAATTAATTCTCAGTCTACCTACAAACTCCATTAAAATTCGCTGCATTTGTTGAAAACTACGATTTTTTTTAACTGTAAGGCGCCTTAGAACGCTGGCCAACTCCATCGCAGCTATATATTATTTAACGCTCGGAAAGACAGACGCAGTGTTACAAGTACTGCGATCATTTTCAACAACATTATCAGGTTTCTTTTCTCTAATGGTGAATTGTGTTCGTAATTGGCAATACTGCGGACCTGTGTTGGAGGAGAAACGTAATTCATTCAGGCGGCAGTAGAAATGAGAATTGTTTCTTAACATTAACGTCTGTTGTCGGAGGCAGCAAATCGCAATCAAATAGAGCAATTTCTTTTATTTATTTATTACACGTTTTCATATATAACTTGTTGTTAAACTTAAAAATAATACTTTGATTGTCTGTCTGGGTCGAAGAAGGAACACATTGTTGAGTTTCACCTTGACCTTGGCATAGATTATATCAAACGTAATTCATCACTCGAGCATCAGTGCTCCATAACGTGCTTTACGAAAATCCGATTTCCATAATTCTGTTCTGTTTTGTCATTAATTGGCCTAACCTTTCCCTGCACTATCTTCAAAGTCGTTACATGTTGCCCAAAAGTAGGAATGTCGCAACCATTCTTGTGAAACGAGAGATCTCAAGCCAAATCACTGCGGAAACTAACAACAAGTTAAAGATTTCTTTCTATAAATAGGCGATGCAGTTATTTAGCGAACAGCAGACAGATCAAATAAACTGAAAAATAGCAAACCACGGACGTGAACCGCTATATCGGCAGCGTCTATTATGAGAAACAGAATGGGGAAAATACAGTGTAGCGCAATTTCCGAAAATATCAGACAATTGAGGAACAGTTGTAAGCCAGTTTTAGGCTGGTATTCAGTGAGAAGGGATCAGACATAGTTTAAGGCATGGAGTTGGAAGCACATTCAGTACGAAGGCAAATCTAGCTTGAGTGTCGTATTAAGTGGCTGCAATTTTGGAGCCATTAACGCTATTCCAGCATATAAGAAACTGAATTTCGGCGAATCCCTCTGCAGTTTTGTTTCGAGGGGATGAAAATAATGCACAATTCTGTGATGTTGCCACCGACTGTTACTGGGGATGGACCCGCAATTAGCATTGCTTGTTTCCGTCTTTACAACTGAATAATGGCGAAGGCAGTAACGGAAGTATCTCGAACGAAACGGAATCTATTTACTGTCAATATTTGTTCCCGAGACAGAGTCTCTTAAATTTACGTGTGTATGAGGCAAAAAACAGTGCAAATATGGGAACAGTTGTGTATTTACGCCACCAGTGTGACGATAAATTGCAAGGCTGTTCACGCTCTCCTTTAAACGCGCCTTGCACGTCACACTGTTGCAAACAATTTATGTCTACACTGTCCCAATCGGAACAGTAGACTTTTGTACAAACTGTACCGCACATTTATAACGAAAACATACTTTACACCTGAAATGTCTTTAAAGGGAAATACTGTTGGTAAAGGAAAGGACATTCGCTAGTTCTCGAAATGATACACAACAGAAGATATGGAAAACTAGTAACTCGCCTATTTGACGGAGGCCTTCTACGGAAAATAAGTTTTATCTATTCCACCAAATATCTCACTTCTACGCTCTGTCTCGAAAGCTAAATTTTCCATGAAAACATGATCGAAACGACATTTCTCTTTACTTCATTGTTTCATAACGTCCGTTGCAACTGTCAAACGACTTTCTTGCGACGCCATTCTTGCGCCAGAAGCTCTCTGTATTATTGCCGCTCTAAATATGAGTAACTGAAACTATGTGTTTTGTTCCATTAAAAAAAATAGACAAATAAATAAAATACTTCTGTCCTCCCTCCCAGTTACTTAACATAAACGTCTGCTGTGTAAAGAAGTAAAACGCAATCAAAAAGAGTAATATTTTTGTTTAATAATAGGTCCGAGTATTGTTATTCGTTTTCATAGATAACTTGGTGTAGAATGGAGGAGGAACGTTAAATGTAAAAATAATGCTTGCATTGTCTCTCTGGGTCGAAGAAGCAACGTATTGTTAACTTTCACGTCGACTGTGGCATACATTATGTCAAACATAATTCATCATTCCAGCATACTGCGGCAAAAATGTGCTTTACGAAAAACCGATTTACAAAATTCTGCCCTGCCTCGGCATTAATTGGCTTAACTTTTCCTTCCTTTATCTCAAATGACGTTACATGTTGCCCAATGATGAAGCAGGAATATCTCGACCATTCTTGTGAAACGAGAGATCTCGAGCTAAATAACTGCACGAACTAACGAAAAATTTCAAATTTCCTGCAGCTTTGAAAACCGGAATTTTTCATAGTTTTCAACTGAGCGAATGATGAAGTTTAGAGACGACAGAATGTTAATATTTAGTCACTGCAAAAGTTTTGTCAATAACCAACGTTTGTTGCATAGTATACTATTTGAAACTGCCTTCGTGCTTCCGCTACAGATGTCACACAGCATAAACGCTAATTCTGTGTTAAAGTCGGACATTACAGACGCTATTTCCTACACATTAATTAACAATATCAGCCGGTCGCTTTGGCCGAGCGGTCTGCGGCGCGCCAGTCACAGTCTACATGGCCGCTGCTGTCGGGGGTTCGAATCCTCCCTCGGGCGTGGATGTTTGTGTTGTCCTTAGCGTAAGTTGAACATTTTTTAATTAGCCACATCACACGTATTGCGAAGTAATTCTCCGTGAAACAAGGTACTATTTTCGAAACATATTTCGTACACATTAATTAACCATATCAGACGTATTGCGAAGTAAATCTCCCGAGAAACAGTGAACTTCCTTCGAAACATATTTCGTCTTCTGATCCAGCGGAAATGGTAATCTAAATGAGTCACAGTCCAACAAAAACGGGATTCTATCGAGTAATTTTTAAGTCTTGCGTTTGATAGGAGGAGCAATCCACGATACAAAGTTTGAAACTGTTTCTTACAATTTCAGCTGGGCATGTCAGAAGTACGATAAAATATTCAGGTATTTTTCTACTGCATTTTCAATTTATCGATTTTTTTATCCGACTCTGTTTCTCCTGCCCTCAAGCAAACTTTAGAGAGGGGATCGATAGATTTCCATTAATCTGTAGTCAGCTACGAATGGAATTTCGAAACCTCCTGTTGTCACCAAGTAAAAGCATTTCTCACAATGCGTTAGTTTATCCATTTCCTGTTACACATGTAAAACACGTAAACAGTATTCGAAGCTGGGTGGAAGAAGATGCCGGAATATTTATTAACAGAGTTCCTTACAAAGGAGAAATCGATTCACGAGATTACGTATCGATAAGTTAGTGTTATCTTTTTTAAGTTAACGACCGAAAAGATAAATGTAGCGTAGTAGTTTTTGCTCTATCAAGTTACCAGATTACTGTGTTTCTGTATTGATGGATTTTATTTGCAACTGCCAACAGTTTAAAAAATTCCGTCACAGTCATTTACACATTGCAATCTATTATGGCAGAAAATTGAGAAAAATTTAATTCACAGATAAAGTACAAACATATTTTAAGTTCACCGCATTTGTAGGAAAATACAATTCTTTCAACTGCTCAAATCGAAAACTGTAGGAGTGGTATGGTTTCTTAATCTTCAAAATTCTAATGATTAAATCTCAGCTAAATTTTTCTCTAAAACAAACGTTTCCTTCCATACCTAGACTTTCAACAATGCTTTCGTATCTCTGTACTTGTTTAATCTCAGTGCGTAAACACTGATTCTATATCAAAGTACTACGTCACAGACGTTATTTGGCATAACTTAATAAATCGCATCGCACCTAGCACAAAGTAAGTCTCCGAAAAACAAAGTGCTTTCTCCAAAACCGATATTTCGACCTCTTCGCCAGAGAAAGCGTAATCTAAGTAAGTCACAGGCCAACGAAAACAAAAATTCGCCGAAAACTTTGTCGTTCGTTACGAGAAAGAATCATCTGAACAGCGCTTGAATCTCTTTAACAAATGTTAAAGAGACAGCCACTGATTTAACATCCGGTGTGTTTCTTATACATGTATGACGGAATAATACCTGCGTAATGCTAACACAACAAATACGGTACCTACGAGTGCAGGTTCAAAACCTCATGTTGTCAGAAAGTAAAACACTTTCTCGCATTGGGTTCACTTTACGGATCGACAACAAAAATGTTGAGATCATAATGATCATGAAATATTCAGTACCGTCAAGAGAATACCGGAAGATAGATTTTTTTTTCTTTTTCCCCTTACAGCATCCATCCCTGGTAACAAATTTCTGATTGATGTGGACCAAGTTATTGTGGCTGAAGGATGAAGAGAGGAACGAAAACGCTGGTATTCTCACAAAGTTTCCGGAAACCCACTTCTCGCTAATAAATCCGTACGACGGTTCGTTAATTTGTAAACCGTCACACCTACTTTCGTTTTCAGTCTTCAGCCGGTCGTACAGTATCGTTCGCTGCTGACGAAATATTCCATGACCCGAGGTACAGGATTAGGAAAGCGTTTTTACTCAGTAGGAGCTTCTTGGCCATACCGTGTATTCTGAACGTTGTTTATTCTCCACATGTCGTGTGTTGAGCTGTTTTGTCAAAGCTACTACATTTTTATATGTAGAGCACACGCTACATAATTCCGTATCCAAAGTATCAGAACATCGTTTTTCTTGCCTGTAAACGAGACAGGCCTCACTTAAAATTAGTTTCAGTGTTATACCAGTTACCTACATCGCTAGCCATCATTCTCACGTTATTGACTACATTCGTAGTCAGTATGGCTGACTCTGAAATTGCTGTTTGACGTGAATAATATTTACAGTAATGGAAGCAGTGTGGAAGAAAAGGAAAGTTTATTTATTCACACATTTCCTTCAAAAGGAGAAATCGGTCCACTAGATTACGTGTAGAATAGGTCATTGTTGTCTGTCAGTTCAAATTCAAATGTTTGTAAATCTAAGGGACATAACTGCTGTGGTTATTCAGTCCCTAGACTGCCAAACTGCTGTAACTAACTTATGGCAATGGCAACACACACACACACACACACACACACACACACATATGTCTGAGGGACGCTACATCACTCCCTTCGCTTCATCTCCAGCAGTATCAATTAAGCCATAGGCGGAAGCTAAGACTAACCAGCATATAAAACAATCAGACGTGTAAACACATAGCGACTTGATGTTTCTAGTTTTCGATTTGAAGCTCTGAAAGATGCTACAGATTGGAAACTTCGTGTTTCGCTCCATTAAAAAATTTACTACCACCATCGCTCGCAGTTGCGTAACATAAACGTCTGTTGTCGGAAGAAGTAAAACGCAATCAAAAAGAGTAATTTATTTATTTGTTATACGTTTTCGCAGATAACTTGTAGAATGGAGGAAGAACGTTAAATGTAAAAATAATTCTTGGGTTTTTCTTACTGCTCAAATCTAAAATTGTAGGAACAGTAAGGTTTTTGAGGCGACAGGATGCTAATGTTTAACTGTCTGCCAAACTTCTTCTTTAAAACCAGCCTTTCCTCGTATACCAACATAGCTTTCGAGTCTCTGCGAGTTTTATAGTATCTGCGTTGAGTAGAAAATATAAAACGATGCTACCGGTTGGGAACTTGATGTTTTCCTCCATTTAAAAAAGTATAACACAAATAAATAAATAAATAAAAATGAACAAAATTCCGCCTTTGCTCCCAGTTGCTTAACATTAACATCTGCTGTGTAAAGAAGTAAACCGCAATCAAAAAGAGTAACATAACTGTTTAATAATACATCTAAGTATTGCTATACGTTTTCGTAGATAACTTGGTGTAAAATGGAGGAGGAACCTTAAATTTAAAAATAATGCTTTCATTGTCTCTCTGGATCGAAGAAGCAACGTATTGTCAACTTTCACATTGACTGTGGCATACATTATGTCAAACGTAATTCATCACTCGAGCATACTGCTGCAAAATCTGTTTTATGAAAAAACGATTTAGAAAAAAAATGTTGTGCCTCGACATTAATTGGCGTAACTTTTTCTTGTTTTATTTCAAATGACGTTACATGTTGTCCAATGATGAAACAGGAATGTCTCGACCATTTTTGTTGAACGAGAGAACTCAAGCCAAACAACTGCACAAACTAACGACAAATCACAAATTTCCTTCAGGTATTGAAAACCGGGATTTTTCATAGTGCTCAACTGGGCGAATAATGAAGTTTAGAGGCGACAGAATGTGAATATTTAGTCATTGCAATAGTTTTGCTGTATAGTATACTCTTTCAGACTGCTTTGGTACGTCTGCTAGATTAAACAATGTCAAAGAGCATAAACGCTGATTCTGTGTAAAAGTCGGACATTACGGACGTTATTTCGTACACATTAATTATTTCTTCTTCTGATCCAGCGGAAGTGGTAATCTAAATGAGTCACAGTCCAACAAAAACAGGAGTTCATCGAGTAATTGTTAATTCTTGCGTTTGTTAGCAGGACGAATCCACGATACAAAGTTTGAAACTGTTTCCTACAATTTCAGCTGGGCATGTCGAATGTACGATAAAATATTAAGGTATTTTTCTACTTCATTTTCAATTAATCGATTTTTTATCCGGCTCTGTTTCTCCTCCCCTCAAGCAAACTTTAGAGAGGGGATCGATAGATTTACATTAATCAGTAGCCAGCTATGAATGGAATTTCAAAATCTCCTGTTGTCACTAAGTAAAAGCATTTCTCACATTGCGTTTAGTTTACCCATTTCCTGTTACACATGGAAAACACGTAAACAGTATTCGAAGCTGTATGGAAGCAGATGCCGGAATATTTATTAACAGTGTTCCTTCCGAAGGAGAAATCGATTCACGAGATTACGTATCGATAAGTTATTATTATCTTTTTTAAGTTAACGATCGAAAAGATAAGTGGAGCGAAGTATTTTTGGCACTATTAAGTTACCAGATTACTGTTTTTCTGTATTGGTGGATTTATTCGCAAGTGCCAACAGTTTAAAAAATTCTGTCACAGTCATTTACACACTGCAATCTGTTATGGCGAAAAATACTACAAACATATTTTACGTTCACAGCATTTGTTGAAAACTATGATTCTTTCAACTGCTCAAATCTAAAACTGTAGGAGTGGTATGGTTTTTTAAGCGTCGGAATTCTAATGTTTTAGTCTCTGCTAAATTTTTCTCTAAAACAAACGATTCTTTGCATACATAGACTCTCAACAATGCTTTCGTATCTCTGTATGGTTTAATCTCAGAGCGTAAACAATGATTCTGTACCAAAGTAGTACGTTACAGACGTTATTTGGCATAACTTAATAAATCGCATCGCACCTAGCACAAAGGAAGTCTCCGAAAAACAAAGTGCTTTCTCCAAAACCGATATTTCGACCTCTTCGCCAGAGAAAGCGTAATCTAAGTAAGTCAGTGAAACGAAAGCAAAAATTCGCCGAAAACTTTGTCGTTCGTTACGAGAAAGAATCATCTGTACAGCTCTTGAATCTCTTTGTTACGATCTCACCCGAACATATATTAAAGAGACAGCCACTGATTGAACATCCGGAGTGTTTCTTATACACGCTTGACGGAATAATACCTGCGTAATGCTAACACAACAAATACGGTACCTACGAGTTCAGTTTCAAAATCTCATGTTGTCAGAAACTAAAACAATTTCTCGCATTGGGTTCAGTTAACGGATCGACAAGAAACATGTTAAGATCATAAGGATCATGAAATATCCAGTACCATCAAGAGAATACCGGAGAAAGATATTATTATCTTTTTCTCCTCATAGCATCCATCCCTGGTAACAAATTTCTGATTGATGTGGACCAAGTTATTGTGGCTGAAGGATGAAGAGAGGAACGAAAACGCTGGTATTCTCACAAAGTTTCTGGAAACCCACTTCTCGCTAATAAATCCGTACGACGGTTCGTTAATTTGTAATTCGTCACACTTACTTTCGTTTTCAGTCCTCAGCCGGTCGTACAGTATCGTTCGCTGCTGACGAGATATTCCATGAGCCCACTTACAAGATTAGGAAAGCGTTTTGACTCAGTAGGAGCTTCTTGGCCATACCGTGTATTCTGAACGTTGTTTATTCTCCACATGTCGTGTGTTGAGCTGTTTTGTCAAAGCTACTACACTTTTATATGTAGAGCACACGCTACATAATTCCGTATCGAAAGTATCAGAACATAGTGTTTCTTGCCTATAAACGAGACAGGCCTCACTTAAAATCAGTTTCAGTGTTATCTCAGTTACCTACATCGCTAGCCATCATTCTCACGTTGTTGACTACATTCGTGGTCAGTATGGCTGACTCTCAAATTGCTGTTTGACGTGAATAATATTTACAGTAATGGTAGCAGTGTGGAGGAAAAGGAAAGTTTATTTATTCACACATTTCCTTCAAAAGGAGAAATCGGTCCACTAGATTACGTGTAGAAGCCACCATAACAATAGGTCAGTGTTGTCTGTTAGTTCAAATTCAAATGTTTGTAAATCTAAGGGACTTAACTGCTGTGGTTATTCAGTCCCTAGACTTGCTAACTACTGAAACTAACTTATGGTAAGGGAAACACACACACACACACACACACACACACACATATATCCAAGGGAGGACTCGAATCTCCGACGGCGAACAACCGAGCACTCCGCAGCAAGGCGCCTTAGCGCGCTCGGTCACTCCACCGTGGCTGTTAGTTAACGCTCAGAAAGATAAACGCAGTGTTAGAAATACCGTGACCATTTTCAACAACATTATCGGGTTCCTATTCTATACTGATGAATAATGTTCGTAACCGGCAATAGTTTACAATGCATCTCTCAAGGTCCTTTACATATTGCAGCCCTGTGGTGGAGGAATATTATAGAGGATTGACAAGAAACGTAATTAACTTTGACGGAATTAGAAGTGAGAATTGTGTCAAACTTTTATGTTTTATTTCTTTTTGTGTGGCATCAACGATAAGACAGCACAAATGACGCATTTCTGTGCGCTGTCGACCTTGTCGCATTAATTGGTAAGCAAGCCACCACAAAGCAACGAGACTGACTGATTTTACGTAGTTACAGAAAAAAATGTGTTAATTCAGGTAACCGCAGGAAATACTTTTCAACACGCTGCACTATGCGTCAAATGTAAGAAATGACGTACGTACCCATATCTTAAATTTCCGAGCCATCACAAAAGCTGATTTGGTCAACTTATTACGTCATAATTACACATTTCCTCACTTCATTATTTTGTGATTAAACAGCATGAGTTACACGAGCAGTCAAACTGTAGAGAAAATAATAAGGTGCAGCCAAACCAACTGTGAAGGAATTTTTTAGCGGCTACATTCTTGCGAGAGACATTTCCTGTATTGTCGCTGCGTTACATCAGAATATCAAATAGATATTCGGAGGAAGCGGTACATCGTATTATCTCGGGACCATCTCACTGCCGTCTTGCTGCTACACGTGGTGTCGATGTCTGCGACCTTGTTTCCAGAAATTGAAATGGAAATAATTCGCCGATCTTCTGCGCATTCTCCGAACGGAAGAACAACAGCCGTAATTCAGATGAATGTCATTGTTGTAGACGTGTATTTATTTCTGTCTAAAAATAATGGTTGCATAGCAAACAGAAGGAAGGAAGCTTAGGGTTTTACGCCCCGTCGACAGCATGGTCATTAGAGACAGGAACAGCAGACAGGTCAAATAAAATGAAAAACAGCAAGGAAGTAGCTAAAAAAGTAGGACGATGAACCGCCATATCGGCAGGGTCTAAGAAACAGAACGAGGAAAATACAGCGTAGCGCAGTTTCCGGAAATATCAGAAAACTTGCGAACAGTTTTTAAGCCAATTTTAGTTTGGCATCCAATGAGAAGAAATGAGATATATTTTAAGGCATGCCGGCCGCGGTGGCCGAGGTGACTGAGGCGCTCCAGTCACGGTCAGCACGGCCACTACGGTCGGGGGTTCGAATCCCCCCTCGGGCATGGATATTTGTGCCGTCCTAGTTCGTAAGTAGTTCATAAGTAGTTTGTAAGTTTAGGGACTGATGACCCCGTAGTTAAGTCCCATAAGCTTAACAAACATTTGAATTTTTTTTAAGGCATGGAATTGGCAGCACATTCAGTACGAAGGCAAATCTAACTCGAGTTTCGTACTGTGTGGCTGCAATTTTGACGCCATTAACGGTATTCGAGTATTTTAAGGAAATTAACGACAAATTGTTTTCATTATTGAGCTATCGTGATAGCTGAATTGTTCTTTGAGAACCACGTTGCTTCCCAGAACCTTATTCAGTAATAGATTTCAACAGCATCAGACTACAGTCTGCTAAAATGAGCTGTTTTGTTATGAGAGGAATTCAGTTAGCGCACAGTTCTGCGTACTTGACACTGACTGTTACTGGGGATGAACCAACATCACATACTTGTTTCCGTCTCCATTCACGAAAGCTGTGTGGAGAATATTTACTGTCAATATACGTTCCCTTAACAGTCTCGTGAGTTTACGTGTATATGAGGCAATAACAGTTTTCAACTGAGCGAATGATGAAGTTTAGAGACGACAGAATGTTAATATTTAGTCACTGCAAAAGTTTTATCAATAACCAACGTTTGTTGCATAGTATACTATTTGAAACTGCCTCGGTGCTTCCGCTACAGATGTCACACAGCATAAACGCTAATTCTGTGTTAATGTCGGACATTACAGACGCTATTTCGTACACATTAATTAACCATATCAGCCGGCCGGTTTGACCGAGCGGTCTGCGGCGCGCCAGTCACAGTCTGCACGGCCGCTGCGGTCGGGGGTTCGAATCCTCCCTCGGGCGTGGATGTTTGTGTTGTCCTTAGAGTAAGTTAGTTTAAGTTAGTCAAGTGATTAGTGTGTAAGTCTAGCGACTGATGACCACGAAGTTTGGTCGCATAAGACCTCACACACATTTGAACATTTTTTAAATTAACCATATCACACGTATTGCGAAATAATTCTCCGTGAAACAATGTACTATTTTCGTAACAAATATTTCGTCTTCTGATACAGCGGAAGTGGTAGATAATCGAAATGAGTCACAGTTCAACAAAAACAGGAATTCACTGAGTAATTGTTTATTCTTCCTCTGTTCGCGGAATGAATCCTCGATACAAAGTTTTTAACTGTTTCTTACAATTTCACCTGGGCATGTTGGAATGACGATACAATAGTCCCTTTTTTCAACTCCACTGAATTAATTATTTATTTGGTACTCCACCCCTCAAGCAAACTTTAGAGAGGGGTTACAGAAATTTCTATTAATCTGTAGCAGCCAGCTACGAACGGAATTTCAAAACCTCCTGTTGTCAGTAAGTAGTACAATTCCTCACATTGCGTTTAGTTTACTCGTTTCGTGTTGTACATGGAAAACAGTTTCAGTAACCGATGCTGCGTGGAAGCAGATGGGAGTATATTTATTCCCAGAGTTCCTTCTAAAGGAGAAATGGATTCACGGGATTACGTGTCGAAGACGTAATAACTCAATGTTGTCTCTTAGTTAACAACAGGAAAGCTAAATGTAGTATTTTTGGCACTATGAACCTACCACAATTCTGTGTTTCTGTATTGATGGTTCTATTCGCAAGTGACAACCGTTTAAAAAATTCTGTCACAGTCATTTACATACTGCAACCTGTTATGGCGGAAAGTGTTGGAGTAAAAATTTCATTCACAGACAAACTACAAACTCCCTGCAATTGTTGAAAACTAGGATTTTACTAACCGCTCAAATCTAAAACTGTAGGAGTGGTATGGTTTTTTAAGCGACAGAATACTAATGCTTAACTCTCTGCCAATTTTTTTAAAATTTAAAACGAATGTTTCCTCGTATACCAGGACTTTTAACATTGCTTTCGTGTCTACGCTGGTTTAATCTCAGGGCATAGACGCTAATTCGGTATGAAAGTCGTACGTTACAGACGTTATTTGGTATAGCTTAATAAATCGCATCACGCAAGTCTCCAAAAAAACAAAGTGTTCTCCAGAGGAAGAGTAATTTAAATAAGTCACAGCCCAACAAAAACAGAATGTGGCCACATTTTAATTTAGAGACACTTGAGCTGGTACTTTTTCCTTACGTTGAAGTTGATGGTCGCTACGGATGTTTACCCTCGTTTCATTCGTAGTAAAATACGAACCAAAATGCTTACCGAATATCGCGGTTTTCCGTTCTCTCCACCGACAAATCTCGATTGTAATGTCTTCTCTCAGCGTAGGGAATTTAGTTCTCCCTTTACGTGGGACGCACACTGAAATGCATGTTCTGTGTATTTAGCACACGGGCCAAAAGAAAAGCGAAGTGTGAAACGCGAGTAATGGCTGCAGCAGAATTAAGCCTGGGCTTTGCGGCAGCAGTGGGTGTGGCATGCAGGGCTGGTGACCTGTTGAGGCGGCGCAGGGCGCTGCCGGGGAGAACGAGTACCGACCATCACAACCCGGTCTAAACTGTCGCAATTCGAAGAGTAATATTTCACACAAACGTTTCTCACGCGTTCGTCACTCGTGAATACTTGACACCAATCATTCTTTAAAGGGAAATTTTAACAGGAAAAAGTTTGACATACGCTAGTTCTCGATATGTTACAGAACAAAAGATTTTTCGCGTACGTGACACCGTTCCTCTACTCGGAAAAGGATTCGTGTTCGCCACTTGCTCTGTGACTTGTACGCCCTGTCTCTCAAGCTCAAGTCTCCCTGAAATTGTGATTGAAACCGTATTTCTGTTTACTTCATTATTTTATAATTCCACAGCCCGATATACTCAATGGAAACTGCTCTCCACCTAAAAGCCCGTCACAAGTGTCAAACGACCTCCTCGCAACGCCATTCTTGCGTCAAACGATCACTGTATACTTGCCACTTAAATTCTGGATAAGCAAACGAGATTAGGACGAAATTGTACATCCTGTTTAGCGAATTTTACAGCACATAAGCTGAGTAGAAAATTACGCTAAATGTGGCAAACGTTAATTATTCCACTCGCAACTGGAAATACATTCCTTTTTCTCGCTGGGAAGAAATTTGCTCGAAGTGAATGAACATTGTGGCGGAAGAGGAGAGTGACAAAGCGAATACCGTCGCTGGTTCTACCAGGAACCCAATTCTCGAAAATAAATCCGTGCAATGCGTGGCTGGTCAATTTGTCAATCGTTACAGCCACAGTAGCTTTCGGTGGCCGAGGCGGACCTACAGAATCGATCGCTACTGGCAGAATATTCGCTGCTCCCATGTACAGGATTAAGAATGAGATTTGTCTCTGTAAAGAGGTTTTCAAGCCACGCCAAGTATTCTGAACATTGCTGACTATAGTGTCGTGTGAGGTCCAATTTTCTTTTTTTTTTTACTCAGGACCTCTTTAGCGGAAGTGAGAAACATTTTTCTGTATAGAACACGCTACAGAATGTCGGATGCCGAGCACAGAACAATAATCGTGACACCGGAGAAAGTTGTTGTTGTAGACGTGTATTCTTGTAGCTGTGGCGGCTCACACAGCAGAAAATGTGAAACGTGACTTATGGGCCCTAATTAATTAACGGAACATAAGTAGTTTGTCAGTTTAGGGACTGATGACCCCGTAGTTAAGTCCTATATGCTTTACAAACATTTGAACTCTGACGAAAACAAGTCCGTAAACACAGCAGCAACATATCCTGTAATACTTGACGCCGGAAATAACGGGTACAGAAATGTTTTAGTAGTTAAACAGGACTAGTAGGTGCACGAAACTTATTTATCAACGAATATATTGTTTGTAACAATGTGTTTTCACTGTAGTGTTTTTAAAGGAAACGCCTTTTACTACTTGCATTTCTTGTTTGTAACAGGGAAGAAGAGTTGTCAAGTTCCACGAATAAATGTATAATAGGCCTGGAACTGTGCTTAATCTGACGGGAATTTTTGTTGTAAATTCCGATAAACTATTTAATTATGACTACGGATGTACGCCTGTAAGCCGTGGCCGAGCGCATTGAGGCGCTACGCTACGGTGCGCGACGCCGTTCCCCATCAGGGGTTCGAATCCCCCTTCGGGCATGGATATTTGTGCCGTCTTTAGTATAAGCTAATTCATGAGTGGTTTGTTAAGTTTAGGGACTGATGACCACGTGGTTAAGTCTCATAAGCTCTACAAACATTTCAACATTTTATGCCTGTAAATTTTTGACGTGGCATATCAGTGAAGACTCAGAGGAAGCTACACTCATTAATATCTTGTAACACGTTTTGCTTCAGTTTTCTAGCAACTTGGTGCAGTTTCCTCAATACTTGACTATTAAAGTTAAAACTAAACACAAACGGTGGTTTATGTTCGAAAGAATTAAGAAGTTGTTAACTATCGGTAATTACGTAATGGCGTTCTTAAAAATGATTATTTACAGTAACAAAGCCTTTTGTGTAAAAATACGGTCAGGGCAGGTGTATTTACTTCACGTTACACGAGAGGTGACAATCGATTAATTTTATGTACTAAGACAGAAAAGGAAACGGAATAAAACTATTGTACAATATTAAAAGTGTTGGGACTCGCACCTTAAGATAAAATCACGGTGAACAAACTGCGTACTTCACAAGTGATACGGACCTCAAACACGTAGTTTTTAAGTTTTAAAAGCATTTCAGGACGACGTCAACAGACCCGCCGCTGGAAGAGGAAGAGAGCAGAAGAAAAAAGATGAAAACCGACGACGCCGAGGGGAAAAACACAGCGACTAGTTTTTAGTAAGCGTAAACATGCCAGTACGACACAACCGGAGCAAAATGTTGAGACATCGCATGCCAGTACTCTAAAGATGATCGAGAGACGTGAACGTGAGCGCGACAGGCCGCACAGAAGCAGAGAACAGCAGCAGACGGCGCTGACAGACTCCTGCAGGGGGAACAATTTCTCCACGACTGGCTCTCGTAATGATACCAGCAGTTCAGGCAGAACATGGTCTATTCCAGGGTCCTTGTTTCGATCCAAATCTTTCAGCACTCTGTCAAATTCTTCTTGCAGTATCTCCGATCTCCTCTTCCTCCACTTCGTCTTCCATTTCTAGAATACTGCCTTGAAGTCCGTTTCCTTTGTATAGGCCCTGATATATTCCTTCCACATTTCAGCTTTTCCCTCTTTGCTTAGTACTGGTTTTCCATCCGAGTTCTTGATAGTCACACAGCTGTTTTCCTTGTCTCTTATTTTACTGTAGGCGGTATCTATGTTTCCCCCTAATTACACATTCTATGGTTTTGCACTTATCCTCTAGCCACTCATGCTTAGCCGGTCTGCAGTTTCTGTATATCTCGTTTTACAGATGTTTGTACTCCCTTTTGCTTGCTTCACTTGATAAAATTTTTTATAGTTTCTCCTCTCATCAATTAATTTAAGTACATCCTGTGTTATCCAGGGATTTCTATTAGACCTTATCCTTCTTCCTACTTGGCCCTCTGCTGCATTCACTACCCTATCTCTCAGAGCTACCCATTCTTTTTCTAATGTATTACCTACTCCTGTTTCAGCCAATCCTTGCCTGATGCTCCCTCTGATTGTCGAGCGCGTAAAAGCCACGGACCAGGCTGAATTTTGCTCGTTTGTACTTGGAAATGTTGTCGCACTCGATTTAAGGATATTGCCTGTTTTGGCCAAATGTGACAGTGCAACAGCTTACACCGGAAATCGTGAATGTATTGACCCTCATCCATAGTGTAGGTTATGTTGACAGCTGTTTTGAGTTAGCGAAGGCAACAAATGTGCATGCGAAATAAGTCGTGGTGGTAAGCTGATCTGCAGTGTAGTACAGTGCCAACGTGTTCGCCACATTTATTTTGAAACGTTAATCACATTTCATTGTAAGAAATGTTCCAGATAATCACAGGGAAAAAGAAGACAAACACGTTTCCATAGAGTATGTTTGGATGGATGCTTAGGGTTTAACGTCCCGTCGACAGCTTGGCCATTAGAGACGGAGCTAACGCTCGGAGTTTTTGGTTTAGGATGAGGAAGGAAATCGGCCATGCCCTTTGAAAGGAACCATCCCGGCATATGCCTGGAGCGATTTAGGGAAATCACGGAAAACCAAAATCTGGATGGCCGGAGGTGGATTTGAATCACCATCCTCCTGAATGCGAGTCCAGTGCGTTACCACTGCGCCACCTCGCTCGGTAGTATTTTTGGCATCCTCATGTAATATAAACTAAGAAAATTGCAATGACAGCTTATTGCTTATTGCTTAACTTTTACCCTGATTTGTTTATTGTAGATGAACGACTACAATATGAGGGGCGAATTACACAGCTCATGTTAAACTGAATTCAATAGTTTCAACAACAAATGCCGTTAGTAGCAGGACTGCAGCCAAATATTCTAACCACCATTACTGCAGCCTTGTGTTTATGTATGGGACAGTCACGTGACATAAACTTCCAGCAACTAAACGTCCGAGCAGCCAAGTGCGTACTGCCGCGAGACAGACCCTACAGCAGGCCACTGCAGTCGCAAGCGTCACCAACGTTTTCGGTCTTCCAAACGACGAGAAGAACCGTTCTCGAGTGGTACAGTGGCTCTCGCCTCAGGTGTATCGTGTAATGCAGCCTAAAGCCCAATTACCACTGTCCGTCACGTCAACGTCACGTCACGGAACCAACACGTCAAGTTGTATTCACACTGTCCGTCCGTGTCCGTCACGTCAATTCGTCCATCTCAATACGTGATGTTGAAAGTGAGGTTATGAGTGACGATCTGTTGTGTAGAAAGTCATAGTTTAATACTAGAAAGGGGAAACAACAACGCTAAATGTTATTAACGGCCAAAGAAAACTTTACAGTGTATGTTTTTGGCCAACTTACTGGGCACTGAAACAACATTTCAAAACATCGACATCTATTTTCAAGCGAAAAAATAAACATAAGAAGACATCAAACCATACTTGTAGGAGCATAAATAGCACCTGTATACTTTAACCATTAGGATTTGCTCGCTGACATTGTTAATACCGCTGTAAATAACTGATTTTTTGTCTTTCATTAGAACTGACATTTTCATTTAAAGTGTTATTTAATGAAAAATACGTAATCAAATTACAATCTCATTCAAATTAACAGTTTGCTTCAGTCGTTTCTGTTACAATGTTACGTAACATAAACCATTTTTTGGTTTCAGATATCCGACGTCGATTTTAGGGGGACACTCAATTGTCAAAAATATTTAAGTCGTCATGAAACATTTGAGATTTATCCCTAAACGAGGTACAACAACACAAAGATGAATAAAACACATTTGCATATAAACAGGGCAATCGTCGACTGCAACATGTAATTCGAGTGACGGAAATAGGTTAACTTCCGATGTTAGCAGACGGCCGTTCCGTCAAAACATTCTTCTCGAGAAAGCTTGACGGACGTTGACGTGACGTGTCGGTCCGGTGACGAACAGTGTGAATGCCGCCATTAGAAATACATTGCGGAATGTTCTGACGGACGGTGACGTGACGTGACGGACAGTGTGAATTGGCCTTAATATTACATATTTGTAGAAAACGACCATAAATTGTTGTGAGTGAGCAAGCAGCGATGACACATACAGTCTAGCTTGTCAAAAGTACTTGGCCCTTTTCTACAAATATCCGATATTTAGGCTTTAGTATCATGGCCTCCACAAGGGCGGTGCTGGGTGGACCTATGGCTGCTGAAGGGGGCCCGAGCCCACACCAAAATGTTCATTTTTTTTGTTACTGAAATAAAAACAAACTAGAAAAAACATGTTGAATATTTTTCATCCAACAAAATTTTAGAAGATTCTACAGGCAATTGTAGTAGATATTTATGATAAACCGATTATCTTAAACGATGACTTCGATTGATGCTCTTAGTTATTGCCATTGGTTGGTATTGTATGTTTTTATTAACTAAGGTGACCAACCGTACCGATTTATTCGGGACAGTCACTCATTTCTATGTGTCTGTCACGAATTTTTTCAGAAGTAATTCGGTACAGCTATTTGTCCTGGATTTAACAACTGTGTTCAGATTTATAAATTTATCTCACCTGTATCAGTTTGTTTTATTATTAGTTTCAATTACGATGGGAAACTGTTTGACAATAGGTTCATTAGACTTAAGGTACTTATCACTGTCGAAACCGTTTCCATCTGTTTCCACTGAGCAAAAATCAAATGTTTGTAAAGCTTATGGGACTTAACTACGGAGTCATCAGTCCCTAAACTTACAAACTACTTATGAACTACTTACGAACTAGGACGGCACAAATATCCATGCCCGAGGGGGGATTCGAACCCCCGACCGTAGTGGACGTGCGGACCGTGACTGAAGCGCCTGAGTCCCCTCGGCCACCGCGGCCGGAACCACTGAGCATACACGTACAAACTATACCAGTGAGAAAATCAGTGAATGGACTGCTAACACCACTTTTCCAGGTCAAATATGGATTGATATTATTTCTCATTTTAGAGTGAATCATGTGCCATTCTCAAATGTGCTTAAACTAGTGCAGTTTCTTTTTTGCCTTTCGGAAATAATGCTGTTACTGAAAAGGTATTTTCCCTACATGAATAACAGATGGGCAAGTGACGAAATACAGCTTGCCATAGAAACTGTGAAATCAATATTAGTAACTAGAGTAAATTATTATGAAACTTGTGTCGAATTTTTTTCACATGTTGTTGAAAAATATGGACTTGCTGAAGAAAATTCACTGCACATTTAAATTCAGTTGTTCTGGTCGCATTACTTAATCGTATAAAGTACTAATAAAATGTAAATTAATGTACTTTTTGTAACAACTTCAACTGATATTTTGTTCAAATTTTTGTAAATCTATCGGACTCAACTGCGTTGTTATTAGTCCTTAGCTCACAAACTACTTAAATTAAGGTAAACTGACCTAAGGACAATACAAAAACCCATGATCGAGGGGGCCTCGAACGGCCGGGCGCACTGCAGCACGGCGCTGCAGTATGCATGGCTAATCCGCCGCGGCTGATATTTTGTAATTATTACTTTCACTAAAATCTTCTACTAATACAATGAAAAAATATATACAATAGAACCTCTCAAACTCGACACAATATGGACTTAAAGGTTGTCGAGTTTTGAGGTTGTCGAGTTTTAGGGAACTAAGATAAAAATAATTGGAGTTGAATAAAAACGCTTATTTAGAGTATTAAAATTGTACATTTATTGATTTATTATATACAATTATATATTTATATCAACAGTTATAACTAATAATCAAAAAATCAAAAATAATTTTGAGACAAAAGGCCTAGTAGAATCTGAAAATAGAGTGTTCATTACAATTATTACTGAAGTGGTTTATGCTGCTTATAAAAAGTCTATCACCGTTAGTTATGGGAAGTTTTACTGAACACTAGAAGAAAAGTGTAAAATAATAGTTACTGAAGTCGTTTGAAAAACTCTGTGATTGGAGACTACTTTTCTGTCTCCAAACGGGTCTAGATATAGGCGTTCACTTTTCCCTGTACACACGGAACCATTGGTAAAGGGTTTCGCCAATTTTTTCGAACTCTCCACTTCTCATTGTTTTTCGTTCCGCGATGGATTCTGTACACTGTCTTTTCAAACACCATGATTCAATTACAGATTTCTTTTTTTTCCAACCTAGCACTGTAGACCTACCGATGTTCAAATCCAACGCTATTTTATTTACGCTTTCACCACGCTCAAGTCTTTTTAGGGCGCCAAACTTTGCTTCCATTGACACTGATACTTCTTTTCTATTCTTCTCCACCATACAGTCGCTCTATATTCCTGCACAAAACTCGTTTAAACAATTGGCAATCACTTTCGAACAAAGGCAACTGATCACAACTGTGTCTCGACAAACACTAAACTGAATGCCCAGTGACGACAATGTAGCGAGGGTACTTTATGACCTGCCCGGGAATCCCAGGTCAACGTGCGGCCGCACGATAAGGAAAGTGGCCACAGAAATCGCCGAACGTGTGCAAGCAATAGCCCGCCCCAGCTGGGTAGCTAAAGGGTGCGTTGACGACCTTGGAAAACCCAGTAACCTAGTCTGAGTCTCTAGTGTTCTCGGGCGGCCTATGTACTGATGGAAAGCTTTACGTTATGGGCGGAGTAAAAAAAAAAAAAAAAAAAAAAAAAAAAAAATATATATATATATATATATATATATATATATATATATATATATATATATATATTTTTACACCGCCCATAACGTAAAGCTTTCCATCAGTACATCACACATCATTAATTCACCAGCCCTGTCGAGTTTTACGGAATGTCGAGTTTTCGGGAATCGAGTTTGAGAGGTTCTACTGTATATACAAATTACAAAATTTGTGTGTCCCAAATTTGAAACTAGAAAATATGGTCACCTTAGTAGTAACACCACAGTCTAACATATACAGCACGACACTCCCACATATTTTTGTTATACACTGCGACAGCAGCGCTCCAAGCGGCCGGCAAGCTACGTTTCTGAATACGGTATTGCATGAGTATCGCTTATATTGATTTTAACATACTTTTTACATCAGGAAACGTACGTAGTGTCTTAAAAAAAGCAATAATTTAAAAATAGCTCCACCTTTGTCTTTCTTAGATTTCCTAAGATCCTTGAAACGGTACGAAACGGTACATTACAGCACAGCTTATTTACTATTATCTTGTAACCTACAAGCTTTTACTGAATAATCTCATTTAGTATCAATATTAGAAAATTGTCTAGGAAACACCAGAAGACCTTCCCTTTGGCAGAAAGACGTCGCTTTCAAGAACGCCAACACTTCTTCACTACAATTTCAGTAAAATCGTTGAGGGTGGAACGTAGGAAACGAATACAGAATGTAATAACTACAGTATTTAACATAATAAATCAGTAGCCACAACTTTAGCTGAAAGATAAAGTCACAGACCTGACAAGAAAACGAAAAAAGCAATCAAACTGTTGTCAACAAAGAAGAACCCAATTCTACAATTGTTGCTACAATTTAAGCACAAACGGCAAGAATCTTCAAGACATTGTCTTCTTAAGTTAAAGTAATCACACTCAAAAGAATATGCGCGTATAAGAAAGATAAGTGAAGCCTACAAATGTGCGAATCATTAGACGTCATACCGAAATGACAAACGTCAAAAAGCACTTTATCATAGGAAGAACACAACGTAATAGAAATTTATGTTTGTCTCATATTTATATTCTACTTACTTTTAGTGGAAAAAGCTGTAAATATACACATATTCGTAAGTATTGGTTCATGACGAAGTTCGTTATACCACTCAATCAGTTAAATTCGGCTGTTTTTACATTAGTTTCCGTATTATGTATGTCTGTTGATATTTTATTAATGTTTGTAACTCAAGAATTATACTATCTATTTTGTTAATTACGCACACAAATAATGATAAAGAAACATTGCTCCTTCGGCAGCTTGCCCACCGCTAGGAGCGCTAGTGTCGTTGCAACTGTCAGTTGGTAACAACTTTCACAGCAGTGAGTGTCGCGACTGTATATGTTAGACTGTGGTAACACTGCAGGGCCGACGCAAGGCAGGTGCGAAACGTGCGGCCGCACGGGGCGGCAGTTTCCGAGAGGGGGGGGGCGGCAAATCTGCGTCGCCCCCTTTTTTAATTTTTTTTAAGGACAAACTCAACATGCATGCCCATGAGCGGATTCGAATTCAAACCTCGGAGTGAGCGTCTTCGGGAACTGCGAATACCTGCCGGCCGCCCCTTTAGAACAAGGGGAGGGAGGAGGGCTGATTCCTTGCTCGCCACTGTGGCAGCGCCTTCGTGTGTGAGCCGTAGGCACGGAGAGGGGGAAGCAGTCTGGCGTACACGCCGCCGCCGGTATAGGGATGGCCAAGTTTTAGAAATATCGATATGTATCGTATCGATATGTACAAAAATATCGATTTTATTGAAATAAGAATATCGATATTTCGATCGGTGAAATCTTTACATAGAATGCTAAATTAATAATATTAATATAAACCACAGAAATCATCAATATACAATTTAAAATTGACAAATGTTTTATAATTTTAAACATTAATCAATAAAAAAAGCACATGTATAATCAGTAAAAGAAACACAATGTGAAAAAAATTAATTGAGCCAGTAGTCATCAGTAACATACATTAGGAGAGCCCATTGCTTTATATGTTCAGCAGTTATTCTACTTCTGTTGTCTTGCACCACTAAATTGATCAGTGAAGCCACTCTTTCTGACGAAACAGAAGAGGCTTGGCATGTCAGGTACTTCTGCAAAATGTCTGATAAAATGGACGTAAAGTGTCGAGTGTCAGCCCAAAACTACAGAGGATCACTGTTACGCTCTAAATATGGTTGATCAAGATACTGCTTCAGCTCATTTGGTACAGAATCTTGGCTTGAAATTTGCTGTGAAACTGAACTTTAGGTCAGCAGTTTTTCATGCCACGACCAAATGGAAGAGCTGCTCAGGAGTAAAGAGGTTGCCAGCACTGAACCATCTCCTCTCCACGCATTCTATGCCTCCTTGTCACCTATCAACGCCCAACGGTAATTAAAGAAAAAGGATGGCTTTTAAAAATATCGCTTTCGATATTCTAAATTTAATATCGATATATCGGAAAATAAAATATCGACTATAAATATCGATGATTTTTCAAAAAATATCGATATTTTTTGCCCATCCCTACGCCAGTATATTCTTATGTGTCGAGCGCTGCCAGCCTGTTAAAGCGCCATGCGTTTACTCACAACTAATTTTGCAGAAGACGAAATCTAATTTGGAAATTCGAATGCCATGTTCGATACTGCGGTTACATGTTAAGCCTGAAGCGATTTTGCTAAGCCCTTCAATGGCAGTTGAGTGTTTTATTCTTCCCGCACTATGGAAAAAAAATGTTGAACATTACTACAGTCAAACATGATCAACACTTACAATGACTAGAAGCAGTCCGAATGGGTAAATACGCTGTGAGTAATTACAAGGGATAAAGACATTGATAGTAAGCCTGGCATAAGTTGGGTTTCGCCGTATTTTTGAAAATGTTTGCTATCCATATCTGAGTGATAGTCGGATGTTTTAGTTTTTGAGCCCTGAAACATCTGTCTCTGCCTGCACAAACACAATTAAACTCTGACCAGCACTTTTGTGTGACAAAACTACTCACACACTATCACTTTGCCAATATTTTTTTACTGTATAATGCGTGTGAATGCACGTTTCGTCTAAGTAAACTACTGCTCGCTTTGATTCTGATAAAAACCTGAGATAGTATGGTCTTTCAGCAACAATGCCCTCTGCTCCGCACAAAACAAAACGTTAATTTTGACACCTTCTAAAACGAAAATCCATAGACAGAACATTGCTTCTACGGGTTTCCTTGCTATCTTTGAAGCTCATTTCTGTTTTACAAAATTTATGTAGTTTTCGCATTCCTTTCTGTTGTTCGTAATGCTATAAAAATTGCTGCCTGATATTACATTTATCCGTATCATCGGTCACATACTTATTGTGAGCTTCTTGCGTCTTCTTCTTCGGCGCTAGTTTAACCATAGCGTCGCTGTACCTCCTCACGTGACCTACAGTACTTCCTGGCACTGCCGCGTCACCAGGCGATAGGTATTGTTCATTGTTGCCTTCTCTACAACGAAAACTACAGAATTCGTTTCAGTACATGGCCGAGGTAGTCAAGATTGGTCAGAAGCACTTTCATTGCACTTCGTAATGGTGCGTCCGAAATTCTTGCAACTTGGTATGTAATAGGTAAGTGCTTTTCATATAACGTACAATTAGTATTGTACAGGCATGTTACTCATAAGTTAGAATTTTTCTCCTTCAAGAACACAGAATAGGAAAATTTATTTTTCTTATAATCTGTTACTTCAAAAATTGGCAAGTCGGCAAATAAGCACGCGTCACCCCGATAGGTAGAATGAAAATAAAGCGCAGAAAAGTGACGTGAAACCGCGATGACTAATATGTTGCTCCTTATTCCATAATCAGAAACGAAAGAACTGACACATGGAAATTACGACAGATGTCGAGTGTCAGTTCTTTGAAATGAACAACCGCAGTGCAGTGAGTTAATATATTTCGACTAGCGTCAGTGGCCATCGATGCCTGGGTGTGTATTTATTGCATTATATGTTACTCCATCTCCTTATTCTTCCTCTCTCCATTGTCTTTCGCCCCACTCTTTGACCGTTTCACCTGCGTCTGTAGCAAAATTCGGCCTGAAATGCAATTTCACGTGGCTCAATTCTCATGACTTCAAGATTTCACACACATTTGAACATTTTTGTAAATTCAAAAGGCTTATTAAAATTAGACAGATTTCTTCACTCAGGTTTGACTCCATTCTTGAGCTGGTGCCCAGCGACTAGGGTTGCCAGATCTCCGGGCGCCGCCCGGAGTGCCCGGGTTTGGAATGAATTCTCCGGGTCTACGGGACAATCACTCTCATCTCCGGGTTTCAATGTAACCTTCATCTTAACTTTTTTTTTTTTTTTTTTTTTTTTTTAACGGCTCTGTTTAAATACTATGCTCATGTAGCGACGATCTACATCGAACTTAACGTAACTTAAACTAAGGACTAACACAACATCCATGCCCTAGGTGGGGGGGCGGGGATTCGAACCTCTGGCGGGAGCAGCCTCGCGCCCCGTGGCAAGACGCCTCAGTGCGCTCGGCCATTCCCGGCCGGTTCCTCTCTAGTGATTGTCAATAACTTTATATAAATGTCAATTTCTTATTGCAACAAAACGCTACTTTTCTATTCTTCGTCTGAAAATTTTTCATTGTTGCGTCGGTAGTAATCGACTAGGACATTATTAAGCAAACACTGTTGCGGCAACGTGTCAAATGGCGACGTCTATTGTTTGTGTTCGTTCGTTCATTGTTTGTTATCAGTTTACCGGCAATTTTTGGAATACTCGGATCGTTTGTGAACAGACAAGCTTACATTAACTCAGATTAGAGAGTAATAATAGTGAAATGAAGAGACGATATCTAAGTTCGTTCCGTGAAGAATGGCTGCAGGAAGACAATTATAAAGAGTGACTACAAAAAGTGGATACTGATGAGTGTATGTGTAAGTGGAGAACATGTAATATCTCATTTACTGTTAAGTACATCGGAGTGAAAGCTGTGAATAAACCTTTACCATCAGAAAGACACAAAGCGAATATTACCACACAAAAGAAGAATCAGTCGCTTCTTAAATTCTTGCCGAAACAGTTTTCTGCAGAAGACGACAAAGTCACTGCAACGGAATTAACTTTGACTTACCATGGTGTGAAACACCACCATTCTTACAATTCTCAAGATTGTGGTAATAAGCTATATCCTTATGTTTTTAGAGATTCCTCAGTAGCAGCGAAAGTAAGATGCGGCCGAACAAAAAGCGAGGCATTAGTAAAACATGTGCTAAAGAGAAGCTACTAAGCGAATTAAAGCAAAATGTTCCGTTTTCATTGGGTTCAGACGCTTCAAACAAGGGCAATAAAAACATTATCCGATAGTTGTAACATACTTCTCCAAAGATAAGGGAAAATGTAATGAACTTCTTGATTTCTATGAAGATGCCATCTCAAACAAACTAAAATCCATTTTATTGGAAAATGGTTTGACACTAAATAATGTAGTTTCGTATTCAGCTGACAATGCATCAGTTAATTTCGGGAAACACAATTGAAAGAAGAAAATGAAAACTTAATCAAAGCCAATTGTTGTTGTCATATTTTACATAACTGTGCTAAGTTTGGATTCAAGCTTCTAAAATATGACGTAGAAACTCTAGTTCTTAAAATATGTTCAGACTTTTCTACATCATCAAAAAATTCGGAGGAACTAAAAACATTTTGCGAGTTTGCTCAGCATGATTACAGCGAAATACTGCGACACACTGTAGTGCATGGTTGTCTTTGGAGTCAGCTGTGGACCGTCTTGTGACGAGTTTTAAAGATGTATCATGTAGCACGGGGTGAGGAGAAAACACATCCCCTAATTTAGAAGTTTATTAGTTCACAACAAGACGAAATAAACGAGTATTCGCTAACACTACCAGAGTGCTTTCTGTATTTTTCAAAAACAACTTTGCCTGTTTGTTGTAAAGCAATCAGAATTTTAGAAAAAGAGGACACACTTTCCACAGATGTTCACGAGATTATGTTGGAAGTGAAAAAACAAATAGAGGGTCGTAAGGAGGATACGTTTTATGGATTTGAAGTTAATATGTCTTTAGAAAAGAATATTGTAGTAAAAGAGTGCACACTTGTTTACGAAAGGTTATTAAACAATCTTGGTAAATGGTACAGCTTTAGTGGGAACGACAATGTGTATGTAGTTGTATCAGTGCTAGACTTATGTCAACCAAATCTATTTTCATTTAAAGACTTGGCCAAAGTGCGAAAGAAATTGAAAATTAGTTTTGATGGAAACGAACTGTATCAGGAGTTTTCTGTTTTGAAGTCTGTAGTATCAAATCTTGATAGGAAGGAAACTAATTGTTGTAAAGCGTAGAGAGAGTTTTTTGAAAAAGCAGATGCACCAAACTTTTTCAATATAATGCAGCAAGTCCTCGCAATTCCTGTCAGTAACGCACACGTTGAACAAGTGTTTAGTGTAATGAGTGTATTATGGTCGAATGCTAGAAACACAATGTCCGTTGAACTTGTGAAAGCCGAGATATGTGTTCAGATGAATTTGAAAATGAGATGTGAAGATTTCTACAACGTGGCTCTTAAAAACAAGACTCTTCTGAATGCAGCGAGATCATCAGCAAAATATGAATAATAAGGTATGTGCCTGTAACAGTAATATTTTATACTGTTATTTTTATTTGCTTCGGTGTAGGTTCTATTAGTGGTAAACTAGTAATGGCGGCATTAGTGAGTGATAGAAGTCAATTTTGTTGTGTCTGTAAAACTTGTGACCGTAATGATACACAAAGATCTGTTTGACGAAGACTGCCCCCAATTAGTCAAATGTACAATCAGAAAAAAATCAACTGTTTGAGTGTCTTGTGGATGGCTATACTGCCCGCGGTGAACGAAGGCGTCCGAGTTCAGGCACGTCTTTGCTGACCAAATTTGTTCAGCTAACTAGTTTCCGTGATTGCACCATTTTCAAAGCATAAAATATGGGGCAAGTTACATTATATACTTTTTGGTAACTCAAGCTGTAAAAAACATGTAATCTTATCCAGTTGACTCAAATACCTAATAAAAATTAAGACACCGTTAAAACACACTGCACTGCACTACGCTAGAAATTAGATGTTTTGTGCAGCTGGAGCTACGAAAATGTATATAATGTAACTTGCCCCATATTTTACGCTTTGAAAATGGTTTAATCACCGAAACTAGTAAGCGGAACAAATTTGGTCAGCAAAGTGTACAAATATGCATTTTTCAAAATTTTTACTGCCGAGGATCGCCTCACCAAAATGTAGGAAGTATTTTTTAATTACACATTCGGCACGTTAGGTGGATACGCGAACGTAAATGGATCAATTTGTATTGTAAAAAGTAATGACAGGTTCTTAAGATATCATGTCATTGTGCAAATCTCCCGCAGTGCACTGTTATTTACTTATGTCACGGCAGTGAAGTAATTTTCGCGGAAGTACAACATAATGGGGAACGAAGCACCAGTCACTGGCCACTGCACTTCCCTGTCGAACCTGGCAACTGCGCTGCTAGCTGTCAGATGTTCAACTCTCGCCGTACGTAGTATACTGTAGCACTGTCGATCAATTCACTATAGAATTCGCGATCGTACTTCGGCGTATAATGTTTAACTGATATTACATTAGAACGTCGATTATCGGAACTAATTGGGGAACGTGGGTGTTCGGAAACTCATTTATTCGAAGAATCAAACTGTACTGTTTCATTTGCCAATAAGTACTTTACGGTACATGTATTTAAAACAACAGGCATCTCTTTTAGTGCAGTAATAATCTCGTATTTATCTCTCATAGAAAGGACAGCACTATTATGTTTAATCATTTTACGCCCTCAAGTTTACTTGTTTACGCGGCAGCAAGTGGTGGTAACAGGGAGCAGACGGTGTATGTGCCCCTTCTCTCCACATGGAGCCAGAGAGAAGCTCTTCTCGGTGGCGCGCGATCCTTCACAGTGCGCGGAGCCACAAGCGGCAGCTCTTGGAAGGCGCAGCTGTCGATGTGAGCAGCTTCGATGCTTCCGCCACGCCGACTGAAGTGTGCAGACTGCTGATCCACAGCTACTGGCGGCCTGGCCGTCAGGTGCGGCATGTCAAGGTGAAGGCCACCCCTAGCAATGTTCCACCGGGGGGATACTTGCTGGGAGGGAGGAGATGATTAGTTTTTTTTCCTTTTAGAATTCACGTGTAATCCTGGTTGGGGGGGGAGTTGGTCGCAGTTGGGGGGGGGGGGCTGAGCCATTGGCCAAGGGAGAGGGGGCCACATCTGGTCTCCCGGCCTGCCTCGAGTTCAATCTGGCAACCCTAGTCAGCTGGTCGGCGACATGGCACCAGAAGATTCGGCACAGACTTTGGCCCTATACAGGGTGTTACAAAAAGGTACGGCCAAACTTTCAGGAAACATTCCTCACACACAAAAAAAGAAAATATGTTATGTGGACATGAGTCCGGAAACGCTTAATTTCCATGTTAGAGCTCATTTTAGTATTTCTCTTTAAACGTAAATTGAAATAATTCGTGCAGACAATTGTCAAAATATCCAATTGTTGCGTTAGTATGTACTGTACTTCCTCGATTCACCGCCAGCTGGCCCAGTTGAAGGAAGGTAATGACTTCAGTGCTTGTGTTGACATGTGACTCATTGCTCTACAGTACTAGCTCAAATGTTCAAATGTTTGTTACTTTATGGGACTTAACTACGGGGTCATCAGTCCCTAAACTTACAAACTACTTATCAACTACTTACAAACTAGGACGGCACAAATATCCATGCCCGAGGGGGGATTCGAACCCCCGACCGTAGTGGCCGTGCAGACCGTGACTAGAGCGCCTCAGTCTCCTCGGCCACCGCGGCCGGCTACAGTACTAGCATCAAGCACAAAAGTACGTAGCATCAACTGGTTAGTGTTCATCACGAACATAGTTCTGCAGTCAGTGGATTGTTTATAAATGGTCGAGGTAATTCTTCGTGCCACCTCACCGTATGGCGAGTGCTACGGGAGAACCAGTTGTTTCCGTACTATATACAGCGTGTGCAGGCACTATCAGCAGCTGATTGGCCTCCACGGGTACACTTCTGTGAATGGTTCATCCAACAATGTGTGACTCCACATTTCAGTGCAAATGTTCTATTTACGGATGAGGCTTCATTCCAACGTGATCAAATTGTAAATTTTCACAATCAACATATGTGGGCTGACGAGAATCCGCACGCAATTGTGCAATCACGTCATCAACACAGATTTTCTGTGAACGTTTCGGCAGGAATTGTTGGTGACGTATTGATTGGGCCTCATGTTCTTCCACCTACGCTCACTGGAGCACGTTATCATGATTTCATACAGATACTCTACCTGTGCTGCTAGAACATGGGCCTTTACAAGTACGACAAAACATGTGGTTCAGGCTCGATGAAGCGCCTGTACATTTCAGTCGACGTGTTCGTACGCTTCTCAACAACAGATTCGGTGACCGATGGATTGGTAGAGGCGGACCAATTCCGTGGCCTCCACGCTCTCCTTACCTCAACCCTCTCGACTTTCATTTATGGGGGGCATTTGAGAGCTCTCGTCTACGCAACCCCGGTACCAAATGTACCCCAGACACGGATAGTAAAGTTTCTCTGTTGTCGAAGTTTTGAAGTGAAAAGGAGAAGGCAGAATTGGAGAGTTGTGTACTGCAGCAACGCTGTGGGCCTTGTATTGGATTTTAATGCGTATGCGGGCATGAATTTGGAATGATGGGAGCCGGCACGAGACACGAAAAACAGTAGCAAGTAGGATGTTTTGCTATGTTGTTATGACAAGCAATTGTACGCTCTTCGAGGTGTGTAAAACGTGAATGTTTAATGTGTTAGCTGGGAGAGGAGAGATGCACCGACTGGCAGGGGCTGATATTTCGGGCGGGCACAGTGTTGCCAACTGGCGAGGTTAGGCGCTCGACACGTGAAGTAAAAGTTTGCGTGTTGTCGAAGTTTTGAAGGGAAAAGGGAAAGGCAAAATTTGGAGAGTTGCGATGTGTAGCAACGCTGTGGGCACTCTATCGGGGTTTTAACGTGTGTGTGAGGGTGAATTTGGAATGATGGGAGCCGCCAGGAGGCACGAAAGACGTAGCAAGTTGGAGGGATACTTTGCGAAAACATTGTACGTGTTTCGAGTTGTGACACACGTGAATTGCAAATTAGTAAGTTGTGTTTAGGGGGGACACGTAAGGAGAGACGGAAGGAAGCAGCAGGGGCTGATATTTCGGCTCGAGGGGTGAGCTTTGTCCCCCAGACACGGATAGTAAAGTTTCTCTGTTGTCGAAGTTTTGAAGTGAAAAGGAGAAGGCAGAATTGGAGAGTTGTGTACTGCAGCAACGCTGTGGGCCTTGTATTGGATTTTAATGCGTATGCGGGCATGAATTTGGAATGATGGGAGCCGGCACGAGACACGAAAAACAGTAGCAAGTAGGATGTTTTGCTATGTTGTTATGACAAGCAATTGTACGCTCTTCGAGGTGTGTAAAACGTGAATGTTTAATGTGTTAGCTGGGAGAGGAGAGATGCACCGACTGGCAGGGGCTGATATTTCGGGCGGGCACAGTGTTGCCAACTGGCGAGGTTAGGCGCTCGACACGTGAAGTAAAAGTTTGCGTGTTGTCGAAGTTTTGAAGGGAAAAGGGAAAGGCAAAATTTGGAGAGTTGCGATGTGTAGCAACGCTGTGGGCACTCTATCGGGGTTTTAACGTGTGTGTGAGGGTGAATTTGGAATGATGGGAGCCGCCAGGAGGCACGAAAGACGTAGCAAGTTGGAGGGATACTTTGCGAAAACATTGTACGTGTTTCGAGTTGTGACACACGTGAATTGCAAATTAGTGAGTTGTGTTTAGGGGGGACACGTAAGGAGAGACGGAAGGAAGCAGCAGGGGCTGATATTTCGGCTCGAGGGGTGATCTTTGGCCCCCAGACACGGATAGTAAAGTTTCGCTGTTGTCGAAGTTTTGAAGTGAAAAGGAGAAGGCAGAATTGGAGAGTTGTGTACTGCAGCAACGCTGTGGGCCTTGTATGTGGATTATAATGCGTATGTGGGCATGAATTTGGAATGATGGGAGCCGGCACGAGACACGAAAAACAGTAGCAAGTAGGATGTTTTGCTATGTTGTTATGACAAGCAATTGTACGCTCTTCGAGGTGTGTAAAACGTGAATGTTTAATGTGTTAGCTGGGAGAGGAGAGATGCACCGACTGGCAGGGGCTGATATTTCGGGCGGGCACAGTGTTGCCAACTGGCGAGGTTAGGCGCTCGACACGTGAAGTAAAAGTTTGCGTGTTGTCGAAGTTTTGAAGGGAAAAGGGAAAGGCAAAATTTGGAGAGTTGCGATGTGTAGCAACGCTGTGGGCACTCTATCGGGGTTTTAACGTGTGTGTGAGGGTGAATTTGGAATGATGGGAGCCGCCAGGAGGCACGAAAGACGTAGCAAGTTGGAGGGATACTTTGCGAAAACATTGTACGTGTTTCGAGTTGTGACACACGTGAATTGCAAATTAGTAAGTTGTGTTTAGGGGGGACACGTAAGGAGAGACGGAAGGAAGCAGCAGGGGCTGATATTTCGGCTCGAGGGGTGAGCTTTGTCCCCCAGACACGGATAGTAAAGTTTCTCTGTTGTCGAAGTTTTGAAGTGAAAAGGAGAAGGCAGAATTGGAGAGTTGTGTACTGCAGCAACGCTGTGGGCCTTGTATTGGATTTTAATGCGTATGCGGGCATGAATTTGGAATGATGGGAGCCGGCACGAGACACGAAAAACAGTAGCAAGTAGGATGTTTTGCTATGTTGTTATGACAAGCAATTGTACGCTCTTCGAGGTGTGTAAAACGTGAATGTTTAATGTGTTAGCTGGGAGAGGAGAGATGCACCGACTGGCAGGGGCTGATATTTCGGGCGGGCACAGTGTTGCCAACTGGCGAGGTTAGGCGCTCGACACGTGAAGTAAAAGTTTGCGTGTTGTCGAAGTTTTGAAGGGAAAAGGGAAAGGCAAAATTTGGAGAGTTGCGATGTGTAGCAACGCTGTGGGCACTCTATCGGGGTTTTAACGTGTGTGTGAGGGTGAATTTGGAATGATGGGAGCCGCCAGGAGGCACGAAAGACGTAGCAAGTTGGAGGGATACTTTGCGAAAACATTGTACGTGTTTCGAGTTGTGACACACGTGAATTGCAAATTAGTGAGTTGTGTTTAGGGGGGACACGTAAGGAGAGACGGAAGGAAGCAGCAGGGGCTGATATTTCGGCTCGAGGGGTGATCTTTGGCCCCCAGACACGGATAGTAAAGTTTCGCTGTTGTCGAAGTTTTGAAGTGAAAAGGAGAAGGCAGAATTGGAGAGTTGTGTACTGCAGCAACGCTGTGGGCCTTGTATGTGGATTATAATGCGTATGTGGGCATGAATTTGGAATGATGGGAGCCGGCACGAGACACGAAAAACAGTAGCAAGTAGGATGTTTTGCTATGTTGTTATGACAAGCAATTGTACGCTCTTCGAGGTGTGTAAAACGTGAATGTTTAATGTGTTAGCTGGGAGAGGAGAGATGCACCGACTGGCAGGGGCTGATATTTCGGGCGGGCACAGTGTTGCCAACTGGCGAGGTTAGGCGCTCGACACGTGAAGTAAAAGTTTGCGTGTTGTCGAAGTTTTGAAGGGAAAAGGGAAAGGCAAAATTTGGAGAGTTGCGATGTGTAGCAACGCTGTGGGCACTCTATCGGGGTTTTAACGTGTGTGTGAGGGTGAATTTGGAATGATGGGAGCCGCCAGGAGGCACGAAAGACGTAGCAAGTTGGAGGGATACTTTGCGAAAACATTGTACGTGTTTCGAGTTGTGACACACGTGAATTGCAAATTAGTAAGTTGTGTTTAGGGGGGACACGTAAGGAGAGACGGAAGGAAGCAGCAGGGGCTGATATTTCGGCTCGAGGGGTGAGCTTTGTCCCCCAGACACGGATAGTAAAGTTTCTCTGTTGTCGAAGTTTTGAAGTGAAAAGGAGAAGGCAGAATTGGAGAGTTGTGTACTGCAGCAACGCTGTGGGCCTTGTATTGGATTTTAATGCGTATGCGGGCATGAATTTGGAATGATGGGAGCCGGCACGAGACACGAAAAACAGTAGCAAGTAGGATGTTTTGCTATGTTGTTATGACAAGCAATTGTACGCTCTTCGAGGTGTGTAAAACGTGAATGTTTAATGTGTTAGCTGGGAGAGGAGAGATGCACCGACTGGCAGGGGCTGATATTTCGGGCGGGCACAGTGTTGCCAACTGGCGAGGTTAGGCGCTCGACACGTGAAGTAAAAGTTTGCGTGTTGTCGAAGTTTTGAAGGGAAAAGGGAAAGGCAAAATTTGGAGAGTTGCGATGTGTAGCAACGCTGTGGGCACTCTATCGGGGTTTTAACGTGTGTGTGAGGGTGAATTTGGAATGATGGGAGCCGCCAGGAGGCACGAAAGACGTAGCAAGTTGGAGGGATACTTTGCGAAAACATTGTACGTGTTTCGAGTTGTGACACACGTGAATTGCAAATTAGTGAGTTGTGTTTAGGGGGGACACGTAAGGAGAGACGGAAGGAAGCAGCAGGGGCTGATATTTCGGCTCGAGGGGTGATCTTTGGCCCCCAGACACGGATAGTAAAGTTTCGCTGTTGTCGAAGTTTTGAAGTGAAAAGGAGAAGGCAGAATTGGAGAGTTGTGTACTGCAGCAACGCTGTGGGCCTTGTATGTGGATTATAATGCGTATGTGGGCATGAATTTGGAATGATGGGAGCCGGCACGAGACACGAAAAACAGTAGCAAGTAGGATGTTTTGCTATGTTGTTATGACAAGCAATTGTACGCTCTTCGAGGTGTGTAAAACGTGAATGTTTAATGTGTTAGCTGGGAGAGGAGAGATGCACCGACTGGCAGGGGCTGATATTTCGGGCGGGCACAGTGTTGCCAACTGGCGAGGTTAGGCGCTCGACACGTGAAGTAAAAGTTTGCGTGTTGTCGAAGTTTTGAAGGGAAAAGGGAAAGGCAAAATTTGGAGAGTTGCGATGTGTAGCAACGCTGTGGGCACTCTATCGGGGTTTTAACGTGTGTGTGAGGGTGAATTTGGAATGATGGGAGCCGCCAGGAGGCACGAAAGACGTAGCAAGTTGGAGGGATACTTTGCGAAAACATTGTACGTGTTTCGAGTTGTGACACACGTGAATTGCAAATTAGTAAGTTGTGTTTAGGGGGGACACGTAAGGAGAGACGGAAGGAAGCAGCAGGGGCTGATATTTCGGCTCGAGGGGTGAGCTTTGTCCCCCAGACACGGATAGTAAAGTTTCTCTGTTGTCGAAGTTTTGAAGTGAAAAGGAGAAGGCAGAATTGGAGAGTTGTGTACTGCAGCAACGCTGTGGGCCTTGTATTGGATTTTAATGCGTATGCGGGCATGAATTTGGAATGATGGGAGCCGGCACGAGACACGAAAAACAGTAGCAAGTAGGATGTTTTGCTATGTTGTTATGACAAGCAATTGTACGCTCTTCGAGGTGTGTAAAACGTGAATGTTTAATGTGTTAGCTGGGAGAGGAGAGATGCACCGACTGGCAGGGGCTGATATTTCGGGCGGGCACAGTGTTGCCAACTGGCGAGGTTAGGCGCTCGACACGTGAAGTAAAAGTTTGCGTGTTGTCGAAGTTTTGAAGGGAAAAGGGAAAGGCAAAATTTGGAGAGTTGCGATGTGTAGCAACGCTGTGGGCACTCTATCGGGGTTTTAACGTGTGTGTGAGGGTGAATTTGGAATGATGGGAGCCGCCAGGAGGCACGAAAGACGTAGCAAGTTGGAGGGATACTTTGCGAAAACATTGTACGTGTTTCGAGTTGTGACACACGTGAATTGCAAATTAGTGAGTTGTGTTTAGGGGGGACACGTAAGGAGAGACGGAAGGAAGCAGCAGGGGCTGATATTTCGGCTCGAGGGGTGATCTTTGGCCCCCAGACACGGATAGTAAAGTTTCGCTGTTGTCGAAGTTTTGAAGTGAAAAGGAGAAGGCAGAATTGGAGAGTTGTGTACTGCAGCAACGCTGTGGGCCTTGTATGTGGATTATAATGCGTATGTGGGCATGAATTTGGAATGATGGGAGCCGGCACGAGACACGAAAAACAGTAGCAAGTAGGATGTTTTGCTATGTTGTTATGACAAGCAATTGTACGCTCTTCGAGGTGTGTAAAACGTGAATGTTTAATGTGTTAGCTGGGAGAGGAGAGATGCACCGACTGGCAGGGGCTGATATTTCGGGCGGGCACAGTGTTGCCAACTGGCGAGGTTAGGCGCTCGACACGTGAAGTAAAAGTTTGCGTGTTGTCGAAGTTTTGAAGGGAAAAGGGAAAGGCAAAATTTGGAGAGTTGCGATGTGTAGCAACGCTGTGGGCACTCTATCGGGGTTTTAACGTGTGTGTGAGGGTGAATTTGGAATGATGGGAGCCGCCAGGAGGCACGAAAGACGTAGCAAGTTGGAGGGATACTTTGCGAAAACATTGTACGTGTTTCGAGTTGTGACACACGTGAATTGCAAATTAGTAAGTTGTGTTTAGGGGGGACACGTAAGGAGAGACGGAAGGAAGCAGCAGGGGCTGATATTTCGGCTCGAGGGGTGAGCTTTGTCCCCCAGACACGGATAGTAAAGTTTCTCTGTTGTCGAAGTTTTGAAGTGAAAAGGAGAAGGCAGAATTGGAGAGTTGTGTACTGCAGTAACGCTGTGGGCCTTGTATTGGATTTTAATGCGTATGCGGGCATGAATTTGGAATGATGGGAGCCGGCACGAGACACGAAAAACAGTAGCAAGTAGGATGTTTTGCTATGTTGTTATGACAAGCAATTGTACGCTCTTCGAGGTGTGTAAAACGTGAATGTTTAATGTGTTAGCTGGGAGAGGAGAGATGCACCGACTGGCAGGGGCTGATATTTCGGGCGGGCACAGTGTTGCCAACTGGCGAGGTTAGGCGCTCGACACGTGAAGTAAAAGTTTGCGTGTTGTCGAAGTTTTGAAGGGAAAAGGGAAAGGCAAAATTTGGAGAGTTGCGATGTGTAGCAACGCTGTGGGCACTCTATCGGGGTTTTAACGTGTGTGTGAGGGTGAATTTGGAATGATGGGAGCCGCCAGGAGGCACGAAAGACGTAGCAAGTTGGAGGGATACTTTGCGAAAACATTGTACGTGTTTCGAGTTGTGACACACGTGAATTGCAAATTAGTGAGTTGTGTTTAGGGGGGACACGTAAGGAGAGACGGAAGGAAGCAGCAGGGGCTGATATTTCGGCTCGAGGGGTGATCTTTGGCCCCCAGACACGGATAGTAAAGTTTCGCTGTTGTCGAAGTTTTGAAGTGAAAAGGAGAAGGCAGAATTGGAGAGTTGTGTACTGCAGCAACGCTGTGGGCCTTGTATGTGGATTATAATGCGTATGTGGGCATGAATTTGGAATGATGGGAGCCGGCACGAGACACGAAAAACAGTAGCAAGTAGGATGTTTTGCTATGTTGTTATGACAAGCAATTGTACGCTCTTCGAGGTGTGTAAAACGTGAATGTTTAATGTGTTAGCTGGGAGAGGAGAGATGCACCGACTGGCAGGGGCTGATATTTCGGGCGGGCACAGTGTTGCCAACTGGCGAGGTTAGGCGCTCGACACGTGAAGTAAAAGTTTGCGTGTTGTCGAAGTTTTGAAGGGAAAAGGGAAAGGCAAAATTTGGAGAGTTGCGATGTGTAGCAACGCTGTGGGCACTCTATCGGGGTTTTAACGTGTGTGTGAGGGTGAATTTGGAATGATGGGAGCCGCCAGGAGGCACGAAAGACGTAGCAAGTTGGAGGGATACTTTGCGAAAACATTGTACGTGTTTCGAGTTGTGACACACGTGAATTGCAAATTAGTAAGTTGTGTTTAGGGGGGACACGTAAGGAGAGACGGAAGGAAGCAGCAGGGGCTGATATTTCGGCTCGAGGGGTGAGCTTTGTGCCCCAGACACGGATAGTAAAGTTTCTCTGTTGTCGAAGTTTTGAAGTGAAAAGGAGAAGGCAGAATTGGAGAGTTGTGTACTGCAGCAACGCTGTGGGCCTTGTATTGGATTTTAATGCGTATGCGGGCATGAATTTGGAATGATGGGAGCCGGCACGAGACACGAAAAACAGTAGCAAGTAGGATGTTTTGCTATGTTGTTATGACAAGCAATTGTACGCTCTTCGAGGTGTGTAAAACGTGAATGTTTAATGTGTTAGCTGGGAGAGGAGAGATGCACCGACTGGCAGGGGCTGATATTTCGGGCGGGCACAGTGTTGCCAACTGGCGAGGTTAGGCGCTCGACACGTGAAGTAAAAGTTTGCGTGTTGTCGAAGTTTTGAAGGGAAAAGGGAAAGGCAAAATTTGGAGAGTTGCGATGTGTAGCAACGCTGTGGGCACTCTATCGGGGTTTTAACGTGTGTGTGAGGGTGAATTTGGAATGATGGGAGCCGCCAGGAGGCACGAAAGACGTAGCAAGTTGGAGGGATACTTTGCGAAAACATTGTACGTGTTTCGAGTTGTGACACACGTGAATTGCAAATTAGTGAGTTGTGTTTAGGGGGGACACGTAAGGAGAGACGGAAGGAAGCAGCAGGGGCTGATATTTCGGCTCGAGGGGTGATCTTTGGCCCCCAGACACGGATAGTAAAGTTTCGCTGTTGTCGAAGTTTTGAAGTGAAAAGGAGAAGGCAGAATTGGAGAGTTGTGTACTGCAGCAACGCTGTGGGCCTTGTATGTGGATTATAATGCGTATGTGGGCATGAATTTGGAATGATGGGAGCCGGCACGAGACACGAAAAACAGTAGCAAGTAGGATGTTTTGCTATGTTGTTATGACAAGCAATTGTACGCTCTTCGAGGTGTGTAAAACGTGAATGTTTAATGTGTTAGCTGGGAGAGGAGAGATGCACCGACTGGCAGGGGCTGATATTTCGGGCGGGCACAGTGTTGCCAACTGGCGAGGTTAGGCGCTCGACACGTGAAGTAAAAGTTTGCGTGTTGTCGAAGTTTTGAAGGGAAAAGGGAAAGGCAAAATTTGGAGAGTTGCGATGTGTAGCAACGCTGTGGGCACTCTATCGGGGTTTTAACGTGTGTGTGAGGGTGAATTTGGAATGATGGGAGCCGCCAGGAGGCACGAAAGACGTAGCAAGTTGGAGGGATACTTTGCGAAAACATTGTACGTGTTTCGAGTTGTGACACACGTGAATTGCAAATTAGTAAGTTGTGTTTAGGGGGGACACGTAAGGAGAGACGGAAGGAAGCAGCAGGGGCTGATATTTCGGCTCGAGGGGTGAGCTTTGTCCCCCAGACACGGATAGTAAAGTTTCTCTGTTGTCGAAGTTTTGAAGTGAAAAGGAGAAGGCAGAATTGGAGAGTTGTGTACTGCAGTAACGCTGTGGGCCTTGTATTGGATTTTAATGCGTATGCGGGCATGAATTTGGAATGATGGGAGCCGGCACGAGACACGAAAAACAGTAGCAAGTAGGATGTTTTGCTATGTTGTTATGACAAGCAATTGTACGCTCTTCGAGGTGTGTAAAACGTGAATGTTTAATGTGTTAGCTGGGAGAGGAGAGATGCACCGACTGGCAGGGGCTGATATTTCGGGCGGGCACAGTGTTGCCAACTGGCGAGGTTAGGCGCTCGACACGTGAAGTAAAAGTTTGCGTGTTGTCGAAGTTTTGAAGGGAAAAGGGAAAGGCAAAATTTGGAGAGTTGCGATGTGTAGCAACGCTGTGGGCACTCTATCGGGGTTTTAACGTGTGTGTGAGGGTGAATTTGGAATGATGGGAGCCGCCAGGAGGCACGAAAGACGTAGCAAGTTGGAGGGATACTTTGCGAAAACATTGTACGTGTTTCGAGTTGTGACACACGTGAATTGCAAATTAGTGAGTTGTGTTTAGGGGGGACACGTAAGGAGAGACGGAAGGAAGCAGCAGGGGCTGATATTTCGGCTCGAGGGGTGATCTTTGGCCCCCAGACACGGATAGTAAAGTTTCGCTGTTGTCGAAGTTTTGAAGTGAAAAGGAGAAGGCAGAATTGGAGAGTTGTGTACTGCAGCAACGCTGTGGGCCTTGTATGTGGATTATAATGCGTATGTGGGCATGAATTTGGAATGATGGGAGCCGGCACGAGACACGAAAAACAGTAGCAAGTAGGATGTTTTGCTATGTTGTTATGACAAGCAATTGTACGCTCTTCGAGGTGTGTAAAACGTGAATGTTTAATGTGTTAGCTGGGAGAGGAGAGATGCACCGACTGGCAGGGGCTGATATTTCGGGCGGGCACAGTGTTGCCAACTGGCGAGGTTAGGCGCTCGACACGTGAAGTAAAAGTTTGCGTGTTGTCGAAGTTTTGAAGGGAAAAGGGAAAGGCAAAATTTGGAGAGTTGCGATGTGTAGCAACGCTGTGGGCACTCTATCGGGGTTTTAACGTGTGTGTGAGGGTGAATTTGGAATGATGGGAGCCGCCAGGAGGCACGAAAGACGTAGCAAGTTGGAGGGATACTTTGCGAAAACATTGTACGTGTTTCGAGTTGTGACACACGTGAATTGCAAATTAGTAAGTTGTGTTTAGGGGGGACACGTAAGGAGAGACGGAAGGAAGCAGCAGGGGCTGATATTTCGGCTCGAGGGGTGAGCTTTGTGCCCCAGACACGGATAGTAAAGTTTCTCTGTTGTCGAAGTTTTGAAGTGAAAAGGAGAAGGCAGAATTGGAGAGTTGTGTACTGCAGCAACGCTGTGGGCCTTGTATGTGGATTATAATGCGTATGTGGGCATGAATTTGGAATGATGGGAGCCGGCACGAGACACGAAAAACAGTAGCAAGTAGGATGTTTTGCTATGTTGTTATGACAAGCAATTGTACGCTCTTCGAGGTGTGTAAAACGTGAATGTTTAATGTGTTAGCTGGGAGAGGAGAGATGCACCGACTGGCAGGGGCTGATATTTCGGGCGGGCACAGTGTTGCCAACTGGCGAGGTTAGGCGCTCGACACGTGAAGTAAAAGTTTGCGTGTTGTCGAAGTTTTGAAGGGAAAAGGGAAAGGCAAAATTTGGAGAGTTGCGATGTGTAGCAACGCTGTGGGCACTCTATCGGGGTTTTAACGTGTGTGTGAGGGTGAATTTGGAATGATGGGAGCCGCCAGGAGGCACGAAAGACGTAGCAAGTTGGAGGGATACTTTGCGAAAACATTGTACGTGTTTCGAGTTGTGACACACGTGAATTGCAAATTAGTGAGTTGTGTTTAGGGGGGACACGTAAGGAGAGACGGAAGGAAGCAGCAGGGGCTGATATTTCGGCTCGAGGGGTGATCTTTGGCCCCCAGACACGGATAGTAAAGTTTCGCTGTTGTCGAAGTTTTGAAGTGAAAAGGAGAAGGCAGAATTGGAGAGTTGTGTACTGCAGCAACGCTGTGGGCCTTGTATGTGGATTATAATGCGTATGTGGGCATGAATTTGGAATGATGGGAGCCGGCACGAGACACGAAAAACAGTAGCAAGTAGGATGTTTTGCTATGTTGTTATGACAAGCAATTGTACGCTCTTCGAGGTGTGTAAAACGTGAATGTTTAATGTGTTAGCTGGGAGAGGAGAGATGCACCGACTGGCAGGGGCTGATATTTCGGGCGGGCACAGTGTTGCCAACTGGCGAGGTTAGGCGCTCGACACGTGAAGTAAAAGTTTGCGTGTTGTCGAAGTTTTGAAGGGAAAAGGGAAAGGCAAAATTTGGAGAGTTGCGATGTGTAGCAACGCTGTGGGCACTCTATCGGGGTTTTAACGTGTGTGTGAGGGTGAATTTGGAATGATGGGAGCCGCCAGGAGGCACGAAAGACGTAGCAAGTTGGAGGGATACTTTGCGAAAACATTGTACGTGTTTCGAGTTGTGACACACGTGAATTGCAAATTAGTAAGTTGTGTTTAGGGGGGACACGTAAGGAGAGACGGAAGGAAGCAGCAGGGGCTGATATTTCGGCTCGAGGGGTGAGCTTTGTCCCCCAGACACGGATAGTAAAGTTTCTCTGTTGTCGAAGTTTTGAAGTGAAAAGGAGAAGGCAGAATTGGAGAGTTGTGTACTGCAGTAACGCTGTGGGCCTTGTATTGGATTTTAATGCGTATGCGGGCATGAATTTGGAATGATGGGAGCCGGCACGAGACACGAAAAACAGTAGCAAGTAGGATGTTTTGCTATGTTGTTATGACAAGCAATTGTACGCTCTTCGAGGTGTGTAAAACGTGAATGTTTAATGTGTTAGCTGGGAGAGGAGAGATGCACCGACTGGCAGGGGCTGATATTTCGGGCGGGCACAGTGTTGCCAACTGGCGAGGTTAGGCGCTCGACACGTGAAGTAAAAGTTTGCGTGTTGTCGAAGTTTTGAAGGGAAAAGGGAAAGGCAAAATTTGGAGAGTTGCGATGTGTAGCAACGCTGTGGGCACTCTATCGGGGTTTTAACGTGTGTGTGAGGGTGAATTTGGAATGATGGGAGCCGCCAGGAGGCACGAAAGACGTAGCAAGTTGGAGGGATACTTTGCGAAAACATTGTACGTGTTTCGAGTTGTGACACACGTGAATTGCAAATTAGTGAGTTGTGTTTAGGGGGGACACGTAAGGAGAGACGGAAGGAAGCAGCAGGGGCTGATATTTCGGCTCGAGGGGTGATCTTTGGCCCCCAGACACGGATAGTAAAGTTTCGCTGTTGTCGAAGTTTTGAAGTGAAAAGGAGAAGGCAGAATTGGAGAGTTGTGTACTGCAGCAACGCTGTGGGCCTTGTATGTGGATTATAATGCGTATGTGGGCATGAATTTGGAATGATGGGAGCCGGCACGAGACACGAAAAACAGTAGCAAGTAGGATGTTTTGCTATGTTGTTATGACAAGCAATTGTACGCTCTTCGAGGTGTGTAAAACGTGAATGTTTAATGTGTTAGCTGGGAGAGGAGAGATGCACCGACTGGCAGGGGCTGATATTTCGGGCGGGCACAGTGTTGCCAACTGGCGAGGTTAGGCGCTCGACACGTGAAGTAAAAGTTTGCGTGTTGTCGAAGTTTTGAAGGGAAAAGGGAAAGGCAAAATTTGGAGAGTTGCGATGTGTAGCAACGCTGTGGGCACTCTATCGGGGTTTTAACGTGTGTGTGAGGGTGAATTTGGAATGATGGGAGCCGCCAGGAGGCACGAAAGACGTAGCAAGTTGGAGGGATACTTTGCGAAAACATTGTACGTGTTTCGAGTTGTGACACACGTGAATTGCAAATTAGTAAGTTGTGTTTAGGGGGGACACGTAAGGAGAGACGGAAGGAAGCAGCAGGGGCTGATATTTCGGCTCGAGGGGTGAGCTTTGTCCCCCAGACACGGATAGTAAAGTTTCTCTGTTGTCGAAGTTTTGAAGTGAAAAGGAGAAGGCAGAATTGGAGAGTTGTGTACTGCAGTAACGCTGTGGGCCTTGTATTGGATTTTAATGCGTATGCGGGCATGAATTTGGAATGATGGGAGCCGGCACGAGACACGAAAAACAGTAGCAAGTAGGATGTTTTGCTATGTTGTTATGACAAGCAATTGTACGCTCTTCGAGGTGTGTAAAACGTGAATGTTTAATGTGTTAGCTGGGAGAGGAGAGATGCACCGACTGGCAGGGGCTGATATTTCGGGCGGGCACAGTGTTGCCAACTGGCGAGGTTAGGCGCTCGACACGTGAAGTAAAAGTTTGCGTGTTGTCGAAGTTTTGAAGGGAAAAGGGAAAGGCAAAATTTGGAGAGTTGCGATGTGTAGCAACGCTGTGGGCACTCTATCGGGGTTTTAACGTGTGTGTGAGGGTGAATTTGGAATGATGGGAGCCGCCAGGAGGCACGAAAGACGTAGCAAGTTGGAGGGATACTTTGCGAAAACATTGTACGTGTTTCGAGTTGTGACACACGTGAATTGCAAATTAGTGAGTTGTGTTTAGGGGGGACACGTAAGGAGAGACGGAAGGAAGCAGCAGGGGCTGATATTTCGGCTCGAGGGGTGATCTTTGGCCCCCAGACACGGATAGTAAAGTTTCGCTGTTGTCGAAGTTTTGAAGTGAAAAGGAGAAGGCAGAATTGGAGAGTTGTGTACTGCAGCAACGCTGTGGGCCTTGTATGTGGATTATAATGCGTATGTGGGCATGAATTTGGAATGATGGGAGCCGGCACGAGACACGAAAAACAGTAGCAAGTAGGATGTTTTGCTATGTTGTTATGACAAGCAATTGTACGTCCTTCGAGGTGTGTAAAACGTGAATGTTTAATGTGTTAGCTGGGAGAGGAGAGATGCACCGACTGGCAGGGGCTGATATTTCGGGCGGGCACAGTGTTGCCAACTGGCGAGGTTAGGCGCTCGACACGTGAAGTAAAAGTTTGCGTGTTGTCGAAGTTTTGAAGGGAAAAGGGAAAGGCAAAATTTGGAGAGTTGCGATGTGTAGCAACGCTGTGGGCACTCTATCGGGGTTTTAACGTGTGTGTGAGGGTGAATTTGGAATGATGGGAGCCGCCAGGAGGCACGAAAGACGTAGCAAGTTGGAGGGATACTTTGCGAAAACATTGTACGTGTTTCGAGTTGTGACACACGTGAATTGCAAATTAGTAAGTTGTGTTTAGGGGGGACACGTAAGGAGAGACGGAAGGAAGCAGCAGGGGCTGATATTTCGGCTCGAGGGGTGAGCTTTGTCCCCCAGACACGGATAGTAAAGTTTCTCTGTTGTCGAAGTTTTGAAGTGAAAAGGAGAAGGCAGAATTGGAGAGTTGTGTACTGCAGTAACGCTGTGGGCCTTGTATTGGATTTTAATGCGTATGCGGGCATGAATTTGGAATGATGGGAGCCGGCACGAGACACGAAAAACAGTAGCAAGTAGGATGTTTTGCTATGTTGTTATGACAAGCAATTGTACGCTCTTCGAGGTGTGTAAAACGTGAATGTTTAATGTGTTAGCTGGGAGAGGAGAGATGCACCGACTGGCAGGGGCTGATATTTCGGGCGGGCACAGTGTTGCCAACTGGCGAGGTTAGGCGCTCGACACGTGAAGTAAAAGTTTGCGTGTTGTCGAAGTTTTGAAGGGAAAAGGGAAAGGCAAAATTTGGAGAGTTGCGATGTGTAGCAACGCTGTGGGCACTCTATCGGGGTTTTAACGTGTGTGTGAGGGTGAATTTGGAATGATGGGAGCCGCCAGGAGGCACGAAAGACGTAGCAAGTTGGAGGGATACTTTGCGAAAACATTGTACGTGTTTCGAGTTGTGACACACGTGAATTGCAAATTAGTGAGTTGTGTTTAGGGGGGACACGTAAGGAGAGACGGAAGGAAGCAGCAGGGGCTGATATTTCGGCTCGAGGGGTGATCTTTGGCCCCCAGACACGGATAGTAAAGTTTCGCTGTTGTCGAAGTTTTGAAGTGAAAAGGAGAAGGCAGAATTGGAGAGTTGTGTACTGCAGCAACGCTGTGGGCCTTGTATGTGGATTATAATGCGTATGTGGGCATGAATTTGGAATGATGGGAGCCGGCACGAGACACGAAAAACAGTAGCAAGTAGGATGTTTTGCTATGTTGTTATGACAAGCAATTGTACGCTCTTCGAGGTGTGTAAAACGTGAATGTTTAATGTGTTAGCTGGGAGAGGAGAGATGCACCGACTGGCAGGGGCTGATATTTCGGGCGGGCACAGTGTTGCCAACTGGCGAGGTTAGGCGCTCGACACGTGAAGTAAAAGTTTGCGTGTTGTCGAAGTTTTGAAGGGAAAAGGGAAAGGCAAAATTTGGAGAGTTGCGATGTGTAGCAACGCTGTGGGCACTCTATCGGGGTTTTAACGTGTGTGTGAGGGTGAATTTGGAATGATGGGAGCCGCCAGGAGGCACGAAAGACGTAGCAAGTTGGAGGGATACTTTGCGAAAACATTGTACGTGTTTCGAGTTGTGACACACGTGAATTGCAAATTAGTAAGTTGTGTTTAGGGGGGACACGTAAGGAGAGACGGAAGGAAGCAGCAGGGGCTGATATTTCGGCTCGAGGGGTGAGCTTTGTGCCCCAGACACGGATAGTAAAGTTTCTCTGTTGTCGAAGTTTTGAAGTGAAAAGGAGAAGGCAGAATTGGAGAGTTGTGTACTGCAGCAACGCTGTGGGCCTTGTATTGGATTTTAATGCGTATGCGGGCATGAATTTGGAATGATGGGAGCCGGCACGAGACACGAAAAACAGTAGCAAGTAGGATGTTTTGCTATGTTGTTATGACAAGCAATTGTACGCTCTTCGAGGTGTGTAAAACGTGAATGTTTAATGTGTTAGCTGGGAGAGGAGAGATGCACCGACTGGCAGGGGCTGATATTTCGGGCGGGCACAGTGTTGCCAACTGGCGAGGTTAGGCGCTCGACACGTGAAGTAAAAGTTTGCGTGTTGTCGAAGTTTTGAAGGGAAAAGGGAAAGGCAAAATTTGGAGAGTTGCGATGTGTAGCAACGCTGTGGGCACTCTATCGGGGTTTTAACGTGTGTGTGAGGGTGAATTTGGAATGATGGGAGCCGCCAGGAGGCACGAAAGACGTAGCAAGTTGGAGGGATACTTTGCGAAAACATTGTACGTGTTTCGAGTTGTGACACACGTGAATTGCAAATTAGTGAGTTGTGTTTAGGGGGGACACGTAAGGAGAGACGGAAGGAAGCAGCAGGGGCTGATATTTCGGCTCGAGGGGTGATCTTTGGCCCCCAGACACGGATAGTAAAGTTTCGCTGTTGTCGAAGTTTTGAAGTGAAAAGGAGAAGGCAGAATTGGAGAGTTGTGTACTGCAGCAACGCTGTGGGCCTTGTATGTGGATTATAATGCGTATGTGGGCATGAATTTGGAATGATGGGAGCCGGCACGAGACACGAAAAACAGTAGCAAGTAGGATGTTTTGCTATGTTGTTATGACAAGCAATTGTACGCTCTTCGAGGTGTGTAAAACGTGAATGTTTAATGTGTTAGCTGGGAGAGGAGAGATGCACCGACTGGCAGGGGCTGATATTTCGGGCGGGCACAGTGTTGCCAACTGGCGAGGTTAGGCGCTCGACACGTGAAGTAAAAGTTTGCGTGTTGTCGAAGTTTTGAAGGGAAAAGGGAAAGGCAAAATTTGGAGAGTTGCGATGTGTAGCAACGCTGTGGGCACTCTATCGGGGTTTTAACGTGTGTGTGAGGGTGAATTTGGAATGATGGGAGCCGCCAGGAGGCACGAAAGACGTAGCAAGTTGGAGGGATACTTTGCGAAAACATTGTACGTGTTTCGAGTTGTGACACACGTGAATTGCAAATTAGTAAGTTGTGTTTAGGGGGGACACGTAAGGAGAGACGGAAGGAAGCAGCAGGGGCTGATATTTCGGCTCGAGGGGTGAGCTTTGTCCCCCAGACACGGATAGTAAAGTTTCTCTGTTGTCGAAGTTTTGAAGTGAAAAGGAGAAGGCAGAATTGGAGAGTTGTGTACTGCAGTAACGCTGTGGGCCTTGTATTGGATTTTAATGCGTATGCGGGCATGAATTTGGAATGATGGGAGCCGGCACGAGACACGAAAAACAGTAGCAAGTAGGATGTTTTGCTATGTTGTTATGACAAGCAATTGTACGCTCTTCGAGGTGTGTAAAACGTGAATGTTTAATGTGTTAGCTGGGAGAGGAGAGATGCACCGACTGGCAGGGGCTGATATTTCGGGCGGGCACAGTGTTGCCAACTGGCGAGGTTAGGCGCTCGACACGTGAAGTAAAAGTTTGCGTGTTGTCGAAGTTTTGAAGGGAAAAGGGAAAGGCAAAATTTGGAGAGTTGCGATGTGTAGCAACGCTGTGGGCACTCTATCGGGGTTTTAACGTGTGTGTGAGGGTGAATTTGGAATGATGGGAGCCGCCAGGAGGCACGAAAGACGTAGCAAGTTGGAGGGATACTTTGCGAAAACATTGTACGTGTTTCGAGTTGTGACACACGTGAATTGCAAATTAGTGAGTTGTGTTTAGGGGGGACACGTAAGGAGAGACGGAAGGAAGCAGCAGGGGCTGATATTTCGGCTCGAGGGGTGATCTTTGGCCCCCAGACACGGATAGTAAAGTTTCGCTGTTGTCGAAGTTTTGAAGTGAAAAGGAGAAGGCAGAATTGGAGAGTTGTGTACTGCAGCAACGCTGTGGGCCTTGTATGTGGATTATAATGCGTATGTGGGCATGAATTTGGAATGATGGGAGCCGGCACGAGACACGAAAAACAGTAGCAAGTAGGATGTTTTGCTATGTTGTTATGACAAGCAATTGTACGCTCTTCGAGGTGTGTAAAACGTGAATGTTTAATGTGTTAGCTGGGAGAGGAGAGATGCACCGACTGGCAGGGGCTGATATTTCGGGCGGGCACAGTGTTGCCAACTGGCGAGGTTAGGCGCTCGACACGTGAAGTAAAAGTTTGCGTGTTGTCGAAGTTTTGAAGGGAAAAGGGAAAGGCAAAATTTGGAGAGTTGCGATGTGTAGCAACGCTGTGGGCACTCTATCGGGGTTTTAACGTGTGTGTGAGGGTGAATTTGGAATGATGGGAGCCGCCAGGAGGCACGAAAGACGTAGCAAGTTGGAGGGATACTTTGCGAAAACATTGTACGTGTTTCGAGTTGTGACACACGTGAATTGCAAATTAGTAAGTTGTGTTTAGGGGGGACACGTAAGGAGAGACGGAAGGAAGCAGCAGGGGCTGATATTTCGGCTCGAGGGGTGAGCTTTGTGCCCCAGACACGGATAGTAAAGTTTCTCTGTTGTCGAAGTTTTGAAGTGAAAAGGAGAAGGCAGAATTGGAGAGTTGTGTACTGCAGCAACGCTGTGGGCCTTGTATTGGATTTTAATGCGTATGCGGGCATGAATTTGGAATGATGGGAGCCGGCACGAGACACGAAAAACAGTAGCAAGTAGGATGTTTTGCTATGTTGTTATGACAAGCAATTGTACGCTCTTCGAGGTGTGTAAAACGTGAATGTTTAATGTGTTAGCTGGGAGAGGAGAGATGCACCGACTGGCAGGGGCTGATATTTCGGGCGGGCACAGTGTTGCCAACTGGCGAGGTTAGGCGCTCGACACGTGAAGTAAAAGTTTGCGTGTTGTCGAAGTTTTGAAGGGAAAAGGGAAAGGCAAAATTTGGAGAGTTGCGATGTGTAGCAACGCTGTGGGCACTCTATCGGGGTTTTAACGTGTGTGTGAGGGTGAATTTGGAATGATGGGAGCCGCCAGGAGGCACGAAAGACGTAGCAAGTTGGAGGGATACTTTGCGAAAACATTGTACGTGTTTCGAGTTGTGACACACGTGAATTGCAAATTAGTGAGTTGTGTTTAGGGGGGACACGTAAGGAGAGACGGAAGGAAGCAGCAGGGGCTGATATTTCGGCTCGAGGGGTGATCTTTGGCCCCCAGACACGGATAGTAAAGTTTCGCTGTTGTCGAAGTTTTGAAGTGAAAAGGAGAAGGCAGAATTGGAGAGTTGTGTACTGCAGCAACGCTGTGGGCCTTGTATGTGGATTATAATGCGTATGTGGGCATGAATTTGGAATGATGGGAGCCGGCACGAGACACGAAAAACAGTAGCAAGTAGGATGTTTTGCTATGTTGTTATGACAAGCAATTGTACGCTCTTCGAGGTGTGTAAAACGTGAATGTTTAATGTGTTAGCTGGGAGAGGAGAGATGCACCGACTGGCAGGGGCTGATATTTCGGGCGGGCACAGTGTTGCCAACTGGCGAGGTTAGGCGCTCGACACGTGAAGTAAAAGTTTGCGTGTTGTCGAAGTTTTGAAGGGAAAAGGGAAAGGCAAAATTTGGAGAGTTGCGATGTGTAGCAACGCTGTGGGCACTCTATCGGGGTTTTAACGTGTGTGTGAGGGTGAATTTGGAATGATGGGAGCCGCCAGGAGGCACGAAAGACGTAGCAAGTTGGAGGGATACTTTGCGAAAACATTGTACGTGTTTCGAGTTGTGACACACGTGAATTGCAAATTAGTAAGTTGTGTTTAGGGGGGACACGTAAGGAGAGACGGAAGGAAGCAGCAGGGGCTGATATTTCGGCTCGAGGGGTGAGCTTTGTCCCCCAGACACGGATAGTAAAGTTTCTCTGTTGTCGAAGTTTTGAAGTGAAAAGGAGAAGGCAGAATTGGAGAGTTGTGTACTGCAGTAACGCTGTGGGCCTTGTATTGGATTTTAATGCGTATGCGGGCATGAATTTGGAATGATGGGAGCCGGCACGAGACACGAAAAACAGTAGCAAGTAGGATGTTTTGCTATGTTGTTATGACAAGCAATTGTACGCTCTTCGAGGTGTGTAAAACGTGAATGTTTAATGTGTTAGCTGGGAGAGGAGAGATGCACCGACTGGCAGGGGCTGATATTTCGGGCGGGCACAGTGTTGCCAACTGGCGAGGTTAGGCGCTCGACACGTGAAGTAAAAGTTTGCGTGTTGTCGAAGTTTTGAAGGGAAAAGGGAAAGGCAAAATTTGGAGAGTTGCGATGTGTAGCAACGCTGTGGGCACTCTATCGGGGTTTTAACGTGTGTGTGAGGGTGAATTTGGAATGATGGGAGCCGCCAGGAGGCACGAAAGACGTAGCAAGTTGGAGGGATACTTTGCGAAAACATTGTACGTGTTTCGAGTTGTGACACACGTGAATTGCAAATTAGTGAGTTGTGTTTAGGGGGGACACGTAAGGAGAGACGGAAGGAAGCAGCAGGGGCTGATATTTCGGCTCGAGGGGTGATCTTTGGCCCCCAGACACGGATAGTAAAGTTTCGCTGTTGTCGAAGTTTTGAAGTGAAAAGGAGAAGGCAGAATTGGAGAGTTGTGTACTGCAGCAACGCTGTGGGCCTTGTATGTGGATTATAATGCGTATGTGGGCATGAATTTGGAATGATGGGAGCCGGCACGAGACACGAAAAACAGTAGCAAGTAGGATGTTTTGCTATGTTGTTATGACAAGCAATTGTACGCTCTTCGAGGTGTGTAAAACGTGAATGTTTAATGTGTTAGCTGGGAGAGGAGAGATGCACCGACTGGCAGGGGCTGATATTTCGGGCGGGCACAGTGTTGCCAACTGGCGAGGTTAGGCGCTCGACACGTGAAGTAAAAGTTTGCGTGTTGTCGAAGTTTTGAAGGGAAAAGGGAAAGGCAAAATTTGGAGAGTTGCGATGTGTAGCAACGCTGTGGGCACTCTATCGGGGTTTTAACGTGTGTGTGAGGGTGAATTTGGAATGATGGGAGCCGCCAGGAGGCACGAAAGACGTAGCAAGTTGGAGGGATACTTTGCGAAAACATTGTACGTGTTTCGAGTTGTGACACACGTGAATTGCAAATTAGTAAGTTGTGTTTAGGGGGGACACGTAAGGAGAGACGGAAGGAAGCAGCAGGGGCTGATATTTCGGCTCGAGGGGTGAGCTTTGTCCCCCAGACACGGATAGTAAAGTTTCTCTGTTGTCGAAGTTTTGAAGTGAAAAGGAGAAGGCAGAATTGGAGAGTTGTGTACTGCAGTAACGCTGTGGGCCTTGTATTGGATTTTAATGCGTATGCGGGCATGAATTTGGAATGATGGGAGCCGGCACGAGACACGAAAAACAGTAGCAAGTAGGATGTTTTGCTATGTTGTTATGACAAGCAATTGTACGCTCTTCGAGGTGTGTAAAACGTGAATGTTTAATGTGTTAGCTGGGAGAGGAGAGATGCACCGACTGGCAGGGGCTGATATTTCGGGCGGGCACAGTGTTGCCAACTGGCGAGGTTAGGCGCTCGACACGTGAAGTAAAAGTTTGCGTGTTGTCGAAGTTTTGAAGGGAAAAGGGAAAGGCAAAATTTGGAGAGTTGCGATGTGTAGCAACGCTGTGGGCACTCTATCGGGGTTTTAACGTGTGTGTGAGGGTGAATTTGGAATGATGGGAGCCGCCAGGAGGCACGAAAGACGTAGCAAGTTGGAGGGATACTTTGCGAAAACATTGTACGTGTTTCGAGTTGTGACACACGTGAATTGCAAATTAGTGAGTTGTGTTTAGGGGGGACACGTAAGGAGAGACGGAAGGAAGCAGCAGGGGCTGATATTTCGGCTCGAGGGGTGATCTTTGGCCCCCAGACACGGATAGTAAAGTTTCGCTGTTGTCGAAGTTTTGAAGTGAAAAGGAGAAGGCAGAATTGGAGAGTTGTGTACTGCAGCAACGCTGTGGGCCTTGTATGTGGATTATAATGCGTATGTGGGCATGAATTTGGAATGATGGGAGCCGGCACGAGACACGAAAAACAGTAGCAAGTAGGATGTTTTGCTATGTTGTTATGACAAGCAATTGTACGTCCTTCGAGGTGTGTAAAACGTGAATGTTTAATGTGTTAGCTGGGAGAGGAGAGATGCACCGACTGGCAGGGGCTGATATTTCGGGCGGGCACAGTGTTGCCAACTGGCGAGGTTAGGCGCTCGACACGTGAAGTAAAAGTTTGCGTGTTGTCGAAGTTTTGAAGGGAAAAGGGAAAGGCAAAATTTGGAGAGTTGCGATGTGTAGCAACGCTGTGGGCACACTATCGGGGTTTTAACGTGTGTGTGAGGGTGCATTTGGAATGATGGGAGCCGCCAGGAGGCACGAAAGACGTAGCAAGTTGGAGGGATACTTTGCGAAAACATTGTACGTGTTTCGAGTTGTGCCTATACCGCTTGCAGTGTGTAGTAATGTTTACACTTGCCGCTCTCTCGCAGGCGTTCCGCCCGCCGTACAACGATATAAGCTGAGCGGAGTCGCTGTCAGCTCGTGCTCTGCGCACCATATTTTTACTTTGTAAGACCCTGTCTTCTCGCGAACGTCGTCGTCGCCGCCGCACGCACGCAGAATACACGTGTACATACTGATACGTGTACGTGCTAGGCATGGTCGCTTGAATTCCGCATATGGGCTTTAAAGGCATGGTCGCTCAAACGCCATTAGGTTTTTAAATGTAATAAAGGCAGTGGACAAGTCAGACGCCTCTTGCGTTTGCTGGTATGAATGGAAAATTAAAACATAACTGACGTGCTCGTCTATGCCTATGTTTACCGGAATTTCTTCATATATATATCTGAAATTAATAATTAGGCATGGTCGCTTGATCTCCGCATTTGGGTTTTAAAGGCAAGGACGCTTAAACGCTTGTAGGTTTTTAAATCTAATGAAGGCGCTGGACAAGTCAGGTGCGCCCGGCGTTTGCTAGTGTGAATGGAAAATTAAAACATAACTGCCGTGCTGGTCTATGCCTATGACTACCGCAATTTCTGAAAACATATATCTGAAATTAACTGCCCGATACCAACATCCAGCTTCTTATATCACATTGTAAAAAAAAAAAAACAAATAAATAAATAAAAAAAAGCATTAATAATAATAAAAATGAATTGAAATATAAATATTTAACTAAATTAGAATTTGACACTGCTTTTGGTACGCGTCGTATGTGTTAGTTACGTATGCTGTCGCCGCCGCCGCACCCACGCAGATTACACGTGTATTTTCAAGGCATGGTCGCTTGAACCTATTTTGGGTTATTAATGCAGGGACGCTTAATCTCCTTTTTTGTGTGTCACGATACAATAAAGATAAAAATGGCGCTCAACGAGTTGGACGACTTGGATGTGAAATTAACTGGCCGCTAGCAATATCAAACATCTTAAAACACGTAATAAAAATAAATATAAAATAATTAAGTAATCAAAATATAATTTGACACATCTTTTCGAATGCGTCGTATGTGTTAGTTACGTTTGCTATCATAATCAGTACACAGCTAGAGTAACAGGTGGCACTTACTTCCGAAGTATTTATACACTGTTATGAGGTGAATGCCATTTCTACTCATATTGCTAATTGTTTATATAATATGCGACGTAGATAAAGTGCTCCATTAAAATTTATTTACAAGTATTTCTTACTCTTTTTCCACCATACGTTTGATGTATATTTAGCAACGAGGGGGCGATAAATGCGTACGGGTGAACACAATTGTAACCTTCATTAAATTCCGTCTGTTACGACTTCAAACAGCGAAAACGTTAGATAGAAAACATAATGCAGAATGATAAACGGAGATGTATGAGCAGACAGCCTACAATTACAACTCAACTACTGCACACACGGCGTAACTTTGGCGCATAGTAAGTCCTACACGGTTTATCTTGGGTTCTATAGTGGGTTTGGATTTGGGAAGGGGGTTGATGAATGAAAGTGTATTGACTGGTGGTGGGGTAGGTAAACTGGTTGTGCAGTAGACTGGGGGGGCGGTGGAGTGGTGGGAGTGGTACAGAGGTGCGGGTTCTAGACTGGTGGGGGTGGTAGACTTTTGGGGGTGGCAGAGAGGTGGGGGTGTAGGACTGGTGGGGGTGGTAGACTGATATGGGTGGTAGAGGGGTGAGGGTGGTGGAGGGGTGGGGTGGTAAACTGATAGAGGTTGTAGATTGGTGTGGATGGTAGATTGGTGGGGGAGGTAGAGCGATGGGGTAATGAAAAGATAGGGGTTGTAGATTGGTGGGGGTGGTAGATTGGTGGGGGTGGTAGACTGGTATGGGTGGACAACAGATGGGGGAGGAAGAGGGGTGGGGCTGGTGGCCTGATAGGGGTGGTAGCGGGGTGGGGATAGTAGAGGGGTGGGATCGAGGAGGGGTGGGGGTGGTAAACTGGTGGGGTTGTAGAGCATGGTAGAAGGGTTGTGGTGGTAGACTGGTGGGGGTGGTAGACTGGTGGAGTTGGTAGAGGGGTGGGGGTGGTAGAGGGGTGGGTGTGGTAGAGGGTTGGGTGTAATAGAGAGATGGGGTGGAAGAGGGGTGGGGGTTGTAAAGTGGTGGGGGGGTAGTGGGGTGGGTGTGAGAGGGTAGGTGGGGTGGTAGTGTGGTGGGGGTGGTAGAGTGGTGGGGGTGGTAGAGTGGTGGGGGTGGTGGAGGGATGGGGGTGGTGGAGGGATGGGGGTGGTGGAGGAATGGGGGTGGTGGAGGGATGGGGGTGGTGGAGGGATGGGGGTGGTGGAGGGATGGGGGTGGTAGTGGGGTTAGTGTGAGAAGGTGGTGGGGGTGGTTGAGGGGTGGGGGTGGTAGGGGGGTGGGGGTGGTAGGGGGTGGGGGTGGTAGGGGGTGGCGGTGATAGAGGGGTGGGGGTGGTAGAGGGGTGGGGATGGTAGAGTGGTGGGGGTGGTAGAGTGGTGGGGGAGGTAGGAAGGTGGGTGTGAGAGGGTGGTGGGGGTGGTAGTGTGGGGTGTGGTAGTGTGGTGGGAGTGGTAGAGGGGTTGGGTGGTAGAGTGGTGGAGGTGGTAAAAAGGTGGGCGTGAGGGGGTGGTGGGGTGGTAGTGTGGTGGGGTGGTGAAGTAGTGGGGGTGGTAGAGTGGTGGGTGGTAGAGGGTTGGGGATGGTAGAGTGGTGGGGGTGGTAGTGGTTTGTGGGTGGTAAAGGGTGGTGTGGGTGTTAGTGTGCTGGTAGAGTGGTGGGGGTGGTAGAGTGGTAGGGTGGTTATGGGGTGGGGGTGGTAGTGTGGTGGGTATGATAGAGTGTGCAAAACCACTGTCTTGTGCAAAACCGCTAACTTGTGCGAAACCACTGTCTTGTGCAAAACTGCTGAATTGTGTGAAACCACTGTCATGTGCAATACCACTGTCTTGTGCGAAACCACTGTCTTGTGCGAAACCACTGTCTTGTGCGAAACCACTGTCTTGTGCGAAACGACTCTCTTGTGCGAAATCACTGCCTTGTGCGAAACCACTGCATTGTGCGAACCACTGAATTGTGCGAAACCACTGTCTTGTGCGAAACCACTGCCTTGGGCGAAACCACTGTCTTGTGTGAAACAACTGTCTTGTGCGAAAACACTGTCTTGTGCGAAATCACTGTCTTTTGTGCAACCACTGTCTTTTGCGAAAACACTGTCCTGTGCGAAACCACTGTCTTGTGCTAAACCACTGTCTTGTGCGAAACCACTGCCTTGTGCGAAACCACTGCCTTGTGCGAAACCACTGTCATGTGCGAAACCACTGCCTTACGCGAAACCACTGTCTTGTGCGAAACCACTGCCTTGTGCGAAAACACTGTCTTGTGTGAAACATCTGAATTGTGCAAAACCACTGTCTTGTGCGAAACCACAGCCTTGTGGAAAACCACTGTCTAGTGCGAAACCACTGTCTTGTGCGAAACCACTGTCTTGTGCGAAACCACTGTCCTGTGCGAAACCACTGTCCTGTCCGAAACCACTGTCTTGTGCGAAAACACTGTCTTGTGTGAAACCACTGCCTTGTGCGAAACCACTATCTTGTCCGATACCACTACCTTGTGCGAAACCACTGTCTTGTGCGAAACCACTGCCTTGTGCGAAACCACTGCCTTGTGCAAACCACTGAATTGTGCGAAACCACTGTCTTGTGCGAAACCACTGCCTTGGGCGAAACCACTGTCTTGTGCGAAACCACTGTCTTGTGCGAAAACACTGTCTTGGGCGAAATCACTTTCTTTTGTGCAACCACTGTCTTTTGCGAAACCACTGTCTTTTGCGAAACCACTGTCTTGTGTGAAACAACTGACATGTGCGTATCCACTGTCGTGTGTGAAACCACTGTCATGTGTGAAACAACTGACTTGTGCGAATCTAGTGTCGTGTGCGAAACGACTGTCGTGTGCGAAACCACTGTCGTGTGCGAAACCGCTGTCTTTTGCGAAACCACTGTCTTGTGCGAAACCACTGTCTTGTGCTAAATCACTGTCTTGTGTGCAACCACTGTCTTTTGCGAAAACACGGTCTTGTGCGAAACCACTGTCTTGTGTGCAACCACTGTCTTAAGCGAAACCACTGTTTTGTGCGAAACCACTGTCTTGTGTGCAAGCACTGTCTTGGGCGAAACCACTGTCTTGTGCGAAACCACTGTCTTGTGCTAAACCACTGTCTTGTGCAAAACCACTGCCTTGTGCAAAACCACTGTCTTGTGCGAAACCACTGTCTTGTGCGAAACCACTGCCTTGTGCGAAACCACTGTCTTGTGCGAAACCACTGCCTTGTGCGAAACCACAGCCTTATGCGAAACCACTGTCTTGTGCGAAATAACTGTCTTGTGCGAAACCACTGTCTTGTGTGGAAACACTGTCTTGTGAGAAACCACTGTCTTGTGAGAAACCATGTCTTGTGCGAAACCACCCTCTTGTGCGAAACCACTGTCTTGTGCAAAACCACTGCCTTGTGCGAAACCACTGTGCTGTGCGAAACCACAGTCTTGTACGAAACCACTGCCTTGTGTAAAAACACTGTATTGTGCAAAAGCACTGTCTTGTGCGAAACCACTGCCTTGTGCGAAACCACTGTCTTGTGCGATAACACTGCCATGTGCGAAACCACTGCCATGTAAAAAACCACTGTCTTTTGCGAAACCACTGTCTTGTGCAAAACCACTGCCTTGTGCGAAACCACTGTTTTGAGCGACACCACTGCCTTGTGCAAAACCACTGCCTTGTGCAAATGCACTGTCTTGTGCGAAACGACTGTCTTGTGCGAAACCACTGCCTCGTGCGAAACCACTCTCTTGTGCAAAACCACTGCCTTGTGCGAAACCACTGTCTTGTGTGCAACCAATGTCTTGTGCGAAACCACTATCTTGTGCTAAACCACTCTCTTGTGCGAAACCACTGTCGTGTGTGTTACGTCTGTCTTTTTCGAAACCACTGTCTTGTGCGAAACCACTGTCTTGTGCAAAAACACTGTCTTGTGCTAAACCACTGTCTTGTGCGAAACCACTGCCTTGTGCGAAACCACTGCCTTGTGCGAAACCACTCTCTTGTGCGAAACTACTGCCTTGTGCAAAACCACTGTCTTGTGCGAAACCACTGCCTTGTGCGAAACCACTGTCTTGTGCGAATGCACCGTCTTGTGCGAAACATCTAAATTGTGCGAAACCACTGCCTTGTGCGAAACCACAGCCTTGTGGAAAACCACTGTCTAGTGCGAAACCACTGTCTTGTGCGAAACCACTGTCTTGTGCGAAACCACTGTCCTGTGCAAAACCACTGTCCTGTCCGAAAACACTGTCATGTGTGAAACCACTGTCTTGTGCGAAACCACTGTCTGATGCGAAACCACTGTCTTGTGCGAAACCACTGTCTTCTCCAAAACCACTTCCTTGTGCGAAACCACTGTCTTGTGCGAAACCACTGTTTTGTGTGCAACCACTATCTTGAGTGAAACTACTGTCTTGTGCGAAACCACTGCCATGTACGAAACCACTGCCATGTGCGAAACCACTGCCTTGTGCGGAACCACTGTATTGTGCGACACCACTGCCTTGTGCGACACCACTGCCTTGTGCGACACCACTGCCTTGTGCGAAACCACTGCCTTGTGCGAAACCACTGCGTTGTGCGAAACCACTGCCTTGTGCGAAACCACTGTCTTGTGCGAAACCACTGCCTTGTGCAAAACCACTGCCTTGTGCGAAACCACTGTCTTGTGCGAAACCACTGTCTTGTGCAAAACACCCTTGTGCAAAACACTCTTGTGCGGAACCACTGCCTTGTGCGAAACCACTGCCTTGTGCGAAACCACTGCATTGTGCGAAACCACTCTATTGTGCAAAACCACTGTCTTGTGCGAAACCACTGTCTTGTACGAAACCACTGTCTTCTGCGAAACGACTCTCTTGTGCGAAATCACTGCCTTGTGCGAAACCACTTTCTTGTGCGAAACCACTGTCTTGTGCGAAACCACTGTCTTGTGCGAAACCACTGTCTTGTGCGAAACCACTGTCTTGTGCGAAACCACTGTCTTGTGCGAAACCACTGTCTTGCGCGAAACGACTCTCTTGTGCGAAATCACTGCCTTGTGCGAAACCACTTTCTTGTGCGAAACCACTGTCTTGTGCGAAACCACTGTCTTGTGCGAAACCACTGTCTTTTGCGAAACCACTGTCTTGTGCGAAACCACTGTTCTGTGCGAAACCACTGTCTTGTGCGAAACCACTGTCTTGTGCGAAACCACTGTCTTGTGCAAAACCACTGTCTTGTGCGAAACCACTGTCTTGTGCGAAACCACTGTCTTGTGCGAAACCACTGTCTTGTGCGAAACCACTGTCTTGTGCGAAACTACTTTCTTGTGTGAAACTCCTCTCTTGTGAGAAACCACTGCCTTGAGCGAAACCACGGCCTTGTGCGAAACCACCGTCTTGTGCGAAACCACTGCCTTGTGCGAAACCACTGCCTTGTGTGTAACCACTGCCTTGTGTGAAACCATTGTCTCGTGCGAAACCACTGTCTTCTCCGAAACCACTTCCTTGTGCGAAACCACTGTCTTGTGCGATACCACTGTTTTGTGTGCAACCACTATCTTGAGTGAAACTACTGTCTTGTGCGAAACCACTGCCATGTACGAAACCACTGCCATGTGCGAAACCACTGCCTTGTGCGAAACCACTGTCTTGTGCAAAACAATCTTGTGCAAAACACTCTTGTGCGAAACCACTGCCTTGTGCGAAACCACTGCCTTGTGCGAAACCACTGCCTTGTGCAAAACCACTGCATTGTGCGAAACCACTCAATTGTGCAAAACCACTGCCTTGTGCGAAACCACAGTCTTGTGCGAAACCACTGTCTTGTGCGAAACCACTGTCTTGTGCGAAACAACTCTGTTGAGGAAAATCACTGCCTTGTGCGAAACCACATTCTTGTGCGAAACCACTGTCTTGTGCGAAACTACTGTCTTGTGCGAAACCACTGCCATGTACGAAACCACTGCCATGTGCGAAACCACTGCCTTGTGCGAAACCACTGTCTTGTGCAAAACAATCTTGTGCAAATCACTCTTGTGCGAAACCACTGCCTTGTGCGAAACCACTGCCTTGTGCGAAACCACTGCCTTGTGCAAAACCACTGCATTGTGCAAAACCACTCAATTGTGCAAAACCACTGCCTTGTGCGAAACCACAGTCTTGTGCGAAACCACTGTCTTTTGCGAAACCACTGTCTTGTGCGAAACCACTGTTCTGTGCGAAACCACTGTCTTGTGCGAAACCACTGTCTTGTGCGAAACCACTGTCTTGTGCAAAACCACTGTCTTGTGCGAAACCACTGTCTTGTGCGAAACCACTGTCTTGTGTGAAACCACTTTCTTGTGCGAAACCACTTTCTTGTGCGAAACCACTGTCTTGTGCGAAACCACTTTCTTGTGCGAAACAACTTTCTTGTGCGAAACCACTGTCTTGTGCGAAACCACGGTCTCGTGCGAAACCACTGTCTCGTGCGAAACCACTGTCTTGTGCGAAACCACTGTCTTGTGGGAAACCACTGCCTTGTGCGAAACAACTGTCTTGTGCGAAACCACTGCCTTGTGCGAAACCACTCTTTTGGGCGAAACCACTGCCTTGTGCGAAACCACTCTATTGTGCGAAACCACTGTCTTGTGCGAAACCACTGTCTTGTGCGAAACCACTGTCTTGTGCGAAACCACTGTCTTGTGCGAAACCACTGTCTTGTGCGAAACGACTCTCTTGTGCGAAATCACTGCCTTGTGCCAAACCACTGTCTTGTGCGAAAACACTTTCTTGTGCGAAACCACTTTCTTGTGCGAAACCACTGTCTTGTGCGAAACCACTGTCTTGTGCGAAACCACTGTCTTGTGCGAAACCACTGTCTTGTGCGAAACCACTGTCTTGTGCGAAACCACTAACTTGTGCGATCCACTGTCTTGTGCGAAAACACTGTCTCGTGCGAAACCACTGTCTCGTGCGAAACCAGTGTCTCGTGCGAAACTACTGTCTCGTGCGAAACCACTGTCTCGTGCGAAACCACTGTCTCGTGCGAAAACACTGTCTTTTGCAAAGCCACTGTCTTGTGCGAAACCACTGTCTCGTGCGAAACCACTGTCTCGTGAGAAACCACTGCCTTGTGCGAAACAACTGTCTTGTGCGAAACCACTGCCTTGTGCGAAACCACTCTCTTGTGCGAAACCACTGCCTTGTGCGAAACCACTCTATTGTGCGAAACCACTGTCTTGTGCGAAACCACTGTCTTGAGCGGAACCACTGTCTTGTGCGAAACCACTGTCTTGTGCGAAACCACTGTCTTGTGCGAAACGACTCTCTGGTGCGAAACCACTGCCTTGTGCAAAACCACTTTCTTGTGCGAAACCACTTTCTTGTGCGAAACCACTGCCTTGTGCGAAACCACTCTATTGTGCGAAACCACTGTCTTGTGCAAAACCACTGTCTTGTGCGAAACCACTGTCTTGTGCGAAACCACTGTCTTGTGCGAAACGACTCTCTTGTGCGAAATCACTGCCTTGTGAGAAACCACTTTCTTGTGCGAAACCACTTTCTTGTGCAAAACCACTGTCTTGTGCGAAACCACTGTCTTGTGCGAAACCACTGTCTTGTGCGAAACCACTGTCTTGTGCGAAACCACTGCCTTGTGCGAAACCACTGTCTTGTTCGAAACCACTGTCTTGGGCGAAACCACTGTCTTGTGCGAAACCACTGTCTTGTGCGAAACCACTCTCTTGTGCGAAACCACTGTCTTGTTCGAAACCACTGTCTTGTGCGAAACCACTGTCTTGTGCGAAACCACTCTCTTGTGCGAAACCACTGTCTTGTGTGAAACGATTCTCTTGTGCGAAATCACTGCCTTGTGCCAAACCACTGTCTTGTGCGAAACCACTTTCTTGTGTGAAACCACTTTCTTGTGCGAAACCACTTTCTTGTGCGAAACCACTGTCTTGTGCGAAACCCCTTTCTTGTGCGAAACCACTTTCTTGTGCAAAACCACTGTCTTGTGCGAAACCACTGTCTTGTGCGAAACCACTGTCTTGTGCGAAACCACTGTCTTGTGCGAAACCACTGACTAGTGCAAAACCACTGTCTTGTGCGAAACCACTGTCTTGTGCGAAACCACTGTCTCGTGCGAAAACAATGTCTCGTGCGAAACCACTGTCTCGTGCGAAACCACTGTATCGTGCGAAACCACTGTCTCGTGCGAAACTACTGTCTTGTGCGAAAACACTGTCTTGTGCGAAACCACTGTCTTGTGCGAAACCACTGTCTTGTGCGAAACCACTGTCTTGTGCGAAACGACTCACTTGTGCGAAATCACTGCCTTGTGCGAAACCACTTTCTTGTGCGAAACCACTTTCTTGTGCGAAACCACTGTCTTGTGCGAAACCACTGTTTTTTGCGAAACCACTGCCTTGTGCGAAACCACTGTCTTGTGCGAAACGATTCTCTTGTGCGATATCACTGCCTTGTGCCAAACCACTGTCTTGTGCGAAACCAATTTCTAGTGTGAAACCACTTTCTTGTGCGAAACCACTTTTTTGTGCGAAACCACTGTCTTGTGCGAAACCACTTTCTTGTGCGAAACCACTTTCTTGTGCGAAACCACTGTCTTGTGCGAAACAACTGTCTTGTGCGAAACCACTATCTTGTGCGAAACCACTGTCTTGTGCGAAACCACTGTCCTGTGCGAAACCACTGACTTGTGCGAAACCACTGTCTTGTGCGAAACCACTGTCTTGTGCGAAACCACTGTCTTGTGCGAAACCACTGTCTCGTGCGAAACCACTTTCTCGTGCGAAACCACTGTCTCATGCGAAACCACTGTCTCGTGCGAAACCACTGTCTCGTGCGAAACCACTGTCTCGTGCGAAACTACTGTCTTGTGCGAAAACACTGTCTTGTGCGAAACCACTGTCTCGTGAGAAACCACTGTCTCGTGCGAAACCACTGTCTCGTGCGAAACCACTGTCTTTTGCGAAACCACTCTCTTGTGCGAAACCACTGCCTTGTGCGAAACAACTGTCTTGTGCGAAACCACTGCCTTGTGCGAACCCACTCCTTTGTGCGAAACCACTGCCTTGTGCGAAACCACTCTATTGTGCAAAACCACTGTCTTGTGCGAAACCACTGTCTTGTGCGAAACCACTGTCTTGCGCGAAACCACTGTCTTGTGCGAAACCACTGTCTTGTGCGAAACCACTGTCTTGTGCGAAACCACTGTCTTGTGCGAAACCACTGTCTTGTGCGAAACGACTCTCTTGTGCGAAATCACTGCCTTGTGCCAAACCACTGTCTTGTGCGAAACCAATTTCTTGTGCGAAACCACTTTCTTGTGTGAAACCACTTTCTTGTGCGAATCCACTGTCTTGTGCGAAACCACTTTCTTGTGCGAAACCACTTTCTTGTGCGAAACCACTGTCTTGTGCGAAACCACTGTCCTGTGCGAAACCACTGTCCTGTCCGAAACCACTGTCTTGTGCGAAAACACTGTCTTGTGTGAAACCACTGCCTTGTGCGAAACCACTATCTTGTCCGATACCACTACCTTGTGCGAAACCACTGTCTTGTGCGAAACCACTGCCTTGTGCGAAACCACTGCCTTGTGCAAACCACTGAATTGTGTGAAACCACTGTCTTGTGCGAAACCACTGCCTTGGGCGAAACCACTGTCTTGTGCGAAACCACTGTCTTGTGCGAAAACACTGTCTTGGGCGAAATCACTTTCTTTTGTGCAACCACTGTCTTTTGCGAAACCACTGTCTTTTGCGAAACCACTGTCTTGTGTGAAACAACTGACATGTGCGTATCCACTGTCGTGTGCAAAACCACTGTCATGTGTGAAACAACTGACCTGTGCGAATCTAGTGTCGTGTGCGAAACGACTGTCGTGTGCGAAACCACTGTCGTGTGCGAAACCGCTGTCTTTTGCGAAACCACTGTCTTGTGCGAAACCACTGTCTTGTGCGAAATCACTGTCTTGTGTGCAACCACTGTCTTTTGCGAAAACACGGTCTTGTGCGAAACCACTGTCTTGTGTGCAACCACTGTCTTAAGCGAAACCACTGTTTTGTGCGAAACCACTGTCTTGTGTGCAAGCACTGTCTTGGGCGAAACCACTGTCTTGTGCGAAACCACTGTCTTGTGCTAAACCACTGTCTTGTGCAAAACCACTGCCTTGTGCAAAACCACTGTCTTGTGCGAAACCACTGTCTTGTGCGAAACCACTGCCTTGTGCGAAACCACTGTCTTGTGCGAAACCACTGCCTTGTGCAAAACCACTGCCTTGTGCGAAACCACTGTCTTGTGCGAAACCACTGTCTTGTGCAAAACACCCTTGTGCAAAACACTCTTGTGCGGAACCACTGCCTTGTGCGAAACCACTGCCTTGTGCGAAACCACTGCATTGTGCGATACCACTCTATTGTGCAAAACCACTGTCTTGTGCGAAACCACTGTCTTGTACGAAACCACTGTCTTCTGCGAAACGACTCTCTTGTGCGAAATCACTGCCTTGTGCGAAACCACTTTCTTGTGCGAAACCACTGTCTTGTGCGAAACCACTGTCTTGTGCGAAACCACTGTCTTGTGCGAAACCACTGTCTTGTGCGAAACCACTGTCTTGTGCGAAACCACTGTCTTGCGCGAAACGACTCTCTTGTGCGAAATCACTGCCTTGTGCGAAACCACTTTCTTGTGCGAAACCACTGTCTTGTGCGAAACCACTGTCTTGTGCGAAACCACTGTCTTTTGCGAAACCACTGTCTTGTGCGAAACCACTGTTCTGTGCGAAACCACTGTCTTGTGCGAAACCACTGTCTTGTGCGAAACCACTGTCTTGTGCAAAACCACTGTCTTGTGCGAAACCACTGTCTTGTGCGAAACCACTGTCTTGTGCGAAACCACTGTCTTGTGCGAAACTACTTTCTTGTGTGAAACTCCTCTCTTGTGAGAAACCACTGCCTTGAGCGAAACCACGGCCTTGTGCGAAACCACCGTCTTGTGCGAAACCACTGCCTTGTGTGTAACCACTGCCTTGTGTGAAACCATTGTCTCGTGCGAAACCACTGTCTTCTCCGAAACCACTTCCTTGTGCGAAACCACTGTCTTGTGCGATACCACTGTTTTGTGTGCAACCACTATCTTGAGTGAAACTACTGTCTTGTGCGAAACCACTGCCATGTACGAAACCACTGCCATGTGCGAAACCACTGCCTTGTGCGAAACCACTGTCTTGTGCAAAACAATCTTGTGCAAAACACTCTTGTGCGAAACCAATGCCTTGTGCGAAACCACTGCCTTGTGCGAAACCACTGCCTTGTGCAAAACCACTGCATTGTGCGAAACCACTCAATTGTGCAAAACCACTGCCTTGTGCGAAACCACAGTCTTGTGCGAAACCACTGTCTTGTGCGAAACCACTGTCTTGTGCGAAACAACTCTGTTGAGGAAAATCACTGCCTTGTGCGAAACCACATTCTTGTGCGAAACCACTGTCTTGTGCGAAACTACTGTCTTGTGCGAAACCACTGCCATGTACGAAACCACTGCCATGTGCGAAACCACTGCCTTGTGCGAAACCACTGTCTTGTGCAAAACAATCTTGTGCAAATCACTCTTGTGCGAAACCACTGCCTTGTGCGAAACCACTGCCTTGTGCGAAACCACTGCCTTGTGCAAAACCACTGCATTGTGCAAAACCACTCAATTGTGCAAAACCACTGCCTTGTGCGAAACCACAGTCTTGTGCGAAACCACTGTCTTTTGCGAAACCACTGTCTTGTGCGAAACCACTGTTCTGTGCGAAACCACTGTCTTGTGCGAAACCACTGTCTTGTGCGAAACCACTGTCTTGTGCAAAACCACTGTCTTGTGCGAAACCACTGTCTTGTGCGAAACCACTGTCTTGTGTGAAACCACTTTCTTGTGCGAAACCACTTTCTTGTGCGAAACCACTGTCTTGTGCGAAACCACTTTCTTGTGCGAAACAACTTTCTTGTGCGAAACCACTGTCTTGTGCGAAACCACGGTCTCGTGCGAAACCACTGTCTCGTGCGAAACCACTGTCTTGTGCGAAACCACTGTCTTGTGGGAAACCACTGCCTTGTGCGAAACAACTGTCTTGTGCGAAACCACTGCCTTGTGCGAAACCACTCTTTTGGGCGAAACCACTGCCTTGTGCGAAACCACTCTATTGTGCGAAACCACTGTCTTGTGCGAAACCACTGTCTTGTGCGAAACCACTGTCTTGTGCGAAACCACTGTCTTGTGCGAAACCACTGTCTTGTGCGAAACGACTCTCTTGTGCGAAATCACTGCCTTGTGCCAAACCACTGTCTTGTGCGAAAACACTCTCTTGTGCGAAATCACTGCCTTGTGCCAAACCACTGTCTTGTGCGAAAACACTTTCTTGTGCGAAACCACTTTCTTGTGCGAAACCACTGTCTTGTGCGAAACCACTGTCTTGTGCGAAACCACTGTCTTGTGCGAAACCACTGTCTTGTGCGAAACCACTGTCTTGTGCGAAACCACTAACTTGTGCGATCCACTGTCTTGTGCGAAAACACTGTCTCGTGCGAAACCACTGTCTCGTGCGAAACCAGTGTCTCGTGCGAAACTACTGTCTCGTGCGAAACCACTGTCTCGTGCGAAACCACTGTCTCGTGCGAAAACACTGTCTTTTGCAAAGCCACTGTCTTGTGCGAAACCACTGTCTCGTGCGAAACCACTGTCTCGTGAGAAACCACTGCCTTGTGCGAAACAACTGTCTTGTGCGAAACCACTGCCTTGTGCGAAACCACTCTCTTGTGCGAAACCACTGCCTTGTGCGAAACCACTCTATTGTGCGAAACCACTGTCTTGTGCGAAACCACTGTCTTGAGCGGAACCACTGTCTTGTGCGAAACCACTGTCTTGTGCGAAACCACTGTCTTGTGCGAAACGACTCTCTGGTGCGAAATCACTGCCTTGTGCAAAACCACTTTCTTGTGCGAAACCACTTTCTTGTGCGAAACCACTGCCTTGTGCGAAACCACTCTATTGTGCGAAACCACTGTCTTGTGCGAAACCACTGTCTTGTGCGAAACCACTGTCTTGTGCGAAACCACTGTCTTGTGCGAAACGACTCTCTTGTGCGAAATCACTGCCTTGTGAGAAACCACTTTCTTGTGCGAAACCACTTTCTTGTGCAAAACCACTGTCTTGTGCGAAACCACTGTCTTGTGCGAAACCACTGCCTTGTGCGAAACCACTGTCTTGTTCGAAACCACTGTCTTGGGCGAAACCACTGTCTTGTGCGAAACCACTGTCTTGTGCGAAACCACTCTCTTGTGCGAAACCACTGTCTTGTTCGAAACCACTGTCTTGTGCGAAACCACTGTCTTGTGCGAAACCACTCTCTTGTGCGAAACCACAGTCTTGTGTGAAACGATTCTCTTGTGCGAAATCACTGCCTTGTGCCAAACCACTGTCTTGTGCGAAACCACTTTCTTGTGTGAAACCACTTTCTTGTGCGAAACCACTTTCTTGTGCGAAACCACTGTCTTGTGCGAAACCACTTTCTTGTGCGAAACCACTTTCTTGTGCAAAACCACTGTCTTGTGCGAAACCACTGTCTTGTGCGAAACCACTGTCTTGTGCGAAACCACTGTCTTGTGCGAAACCACTGACTAGTGCAAAACCACTGTCTTGTGCGAAACCACTGTCTTGTGCGAAACCACTGTCTCGTGCGAAAACAATGTCTCGTGCGAAACCACTGTCTCGTGCGAAACCACTGTATCGTGCGAAACCACTGTCTCGTGCGAAACTACTGTCTTGTGCGAAAACACTGTCTTGTGCGAAACCACTGTCTTGTGCGAAACCACTGTCTTGTGCGAAACCACTGTCTTGTGCGAAACGACTCACTTGTGCGAAATCACTGCCTTGTGCGAAACCACTTTCTTGTGCGAAACCACTTTCTTGTGCGAAACCACTGTCTTGTGCGAAACCACTGTTTTTTGCGAAACCACTGCCTTGTGCGAAACCACTGTCTTGTGCGAAAAGATTCTCTTGTGCGATATCACTGCCTTGTGCCAAACCACTGTCTTGTGCGAAACCAATTTCTAGTGTGAAACCACTTTCTTGTGCGAAACCACTTTTTTGTGCGAAACCACTGTCTTGTGCGAAACCACTTTCTTGTGCGAAACCACTTTCTTGTGCGAAACCACTGTCTTGTGCGAAACAACTGTCTTGTGCGAAACCACTATCTTGTGCGAAACCACTGTCTTGTGCGAAACCACTGTCTTGTGCGAAACCACTGTCCTGTGCGAAACCACTGACTTGTGCGAAACCACTGTCTTGTGCGAAACCACTGTCTTGTGCGAAACCACTGTCTCGTGCGAAACCACTTTCTCGTGCGAAACCACTGTCTCATGCGAAACCACTGTCTCGTGCGAAACCACTGTCTCGTGCGAAACCACTGTCTCGTGCGAAACTACTGTCTTGTGCGAAAACACTGTCTTGTGCGAAACCACTGTCTCGTGAGAAACCACTGTCTCGTGCGAAACCACTGTCTCGTGCGAAACCACTGTCTTTTGCGAAACCACTCTCTTGTGCGAAACCACTGCCTTGTGCGAAACAACTGTCTTGTGCGAAACCACTGCCTTGTGCGAACCCACTCCTTTGTGCGAAACCACTGCCTTGTGCGAAACCACTCTATTGTGCAAAACCACTGTCTTGTGCGAAACCACTGTCTTGTGCGAAACCACTGTCTTGCGCGAAACCACTGTCTTGTGCGAAACCACTGTCTTGTGCGAAACCACTGTCTTGTGCGAAACCACTGTCTTGTGCGAAACCACTGTCTTGTGCGAAACGACTCTCTTGTGCGAAATCACTGCCTTGTGCCAAACCACTGTCTTGTGCGAAACCAATTTCTTGTGCGAAACCACTTTCTTGTGTGAAACCACTTTCTTGTGCGAATCCACTGTCTTGTGCGAAACCACTTTCTTGTGCGAAACCACTTTCTTGTGCGAAACCACTGTCTTGTGCGAAACCACTGTCCTGTGCGAAACCACTGTCCTGTCCGAAACCACTGTCTTGTGCGAAAACACTGTCTTGTGTGAAACCACTGCCTTGTGCGAAACCACTATCTTGTCCGATACCACTGTCTTGTGCGAAACCACTGCCTTGTGCGAAACCACTGCCTTGTGCAAACCACTGAATTGTGTGAAACCACTGTCTTGTGCGAAACCACTGCCTTGGGCGAAACCACTGTCTTGTGCGAAACCACTGTCTTGTGCGAAAACACTGTCTTGGGCGAAATCACTTTCTTTTGTGCAACCACTGTCTTTTGCGAAACCACTGTCTTTTGCGAAACCACTGTCTTGTGTGAAACAACTGACATGTGCGTATCCACTGTCGTGTGCGAAACCACTGTCATGTGTGAAACAACTGACCTGTGCGAATCTAGTGTCGTGTGCGAAACGACTGTCGTGTGCGAAACCACTGTCGTGTGCGAAACCGCTGTCTTTTGCGAAACCACTGTCTTGTGCGAAACCACTGTCTTGTGCGAAATCACTGTCTTGTGTGCAACCACTGTCTTTTGCGAAAACACGGTCTTGTGCGAAACCACTGTCTTGTGTGCAACCACTGTCTTAAGCGAAACCACTGTTTTGTGCGAAACCACTGTCTTGTGTGCAAGCACTGTCTTGGGCGAAACCACTGTCTTGTGCGAAACCACTGTCTTGTGCTAAACCACTGTCTTGTGCAAAACCACTGCCTTGTGCAAAACCACTGTCTTGTGCGAAACCACTGTCTTGTGCGAAACCACTGCCTTGTGCGAAACCACTGTCTTGTGCGAAACCACTGCCTTGTGCGAAACCACAGCCTTATGCGAAACCACTGTCTTGTGCGAAATAACTGTCTTGTGCGAAACCACTGTCTTGTGTGGAAACACTGTCTTGTGAGAAACCACTGTCTTGTGAGAAACCACTGTCTTGTGCGAAACCACCCTCTTGTGCGAAACCACTGTCGTGTGTGTTACGTCTGTCTTTTTCGAAACCACTGTCTTGTGCGAAACCACTGTCTTGTGCGATAACACTGCCATGTGCGAAACCACTGCCTTGTAAAAAACCACTGTCTTTTGCGAAACCACTGTCTTGTGCAAAACCACTGCCTTGTGCGAAACCACTGTTTTGAGCGACACCACTGCCTTGTGCAAAACCACTGCCTTGTGCAAATGCACTGTCTTGTGCGAAACGACTGTCTTGTGCGAAACCACTGCCTCGTGCGAAACCACTCTCTTGTGCAAAACCACTGCCTTGTGCGAAACCACTGTCTTGTGTGCAACCAATGTCTTGTGCGAAACCACTATCTTGTGCTAAACCACTCTCTTGTGCGAAACCACTGTCGTGTGTGTTACGTCTGTCTTTTTCGAAACCACTGTCTTGTGCGAAACCACTGTCTTGTGCAAAAACACTGTCTTGTGCTAAACCACTGTCTTGTGCGAAACCACTGCCTTGTGCGAAACCACTGCCTTGTGCGAAACCACTCTCTTGTGCGAAATTACTGCCTTGTGCAAAACCACTGTCTTGTGCGAAACCACTGCCTCGTGCGAAACCACTGTCTTGTGCGAATGCACCGTCCTGTGCGAAACATCTAAATTGTGCGAAACCACTGCCTTGTGCGAAACCACAGCCTTGTGGAAAACCACTGTCTAGTGCGAAACCACTGTCTTGTGCGAAACCACTGTCTTGTGCGAAACCACTGTCCTGTGCAAAACCACTGTCCTGTCCGAAAACACTGTCTTGTGTGAAACCACTGTCTTGTGCGAAACCACTGTCTGATGCGAATCCACTGTCTTGTGCGAAACCACTGTCTTCTCCAAAACCACTTCCTTGTGCGAAACCACTGTCTTGTGCGAAACCACTGTTTTGTGTGCAACCACTATCTTGAGTGAAACTACTGTCTTGTGCGAAACCACTGCCATGTACGAAACCACTGCCATGTGCGAAACCACTGCCTTGTGCGGAACCACTGTATTGTGCGACACCACTGCCTTGTGCGAAACCACTGCCTTGTGCGAAACCACTGCGTTGTGCGAAACCACTGCCTTGTGCGAAACCACTGTCTTGTGCGAAACCACTGCCTTGAGCAAAACCACTGCCTTGTGCGAAACCACTGTCTTGTGCGAAACCACTGTCTTGTGCAAAACACCCTTGTGCAAAACACTCTTGTGCGAAACCACTGCCTTGTGCGAAACCACTGCCTTGTACGAAACCACTGTCTTGTGCGAAACCACTGTCTTGTACGAAACCACTGTCTTGTGCGAAACGACTCTCTTGTGCGAAATCACTGCCTTGTGCGAAACCACTTTCTTGTGCGAAACCACTGTCTTGTGCGAAACCACTGTCTTGTGCGAAACCACTGTCTTGTGCGAAACCACTGTCTTGTGCGAAACCACTGTCTTGTGCGAAACGACTCTCTTGTGCGAAATCACTGCCTTGTGTGAAACCACTTTCTTGTGCGAAACCACTGTCTTGTGCGAAACCACTGTCTTGTGCGAAACCACTGTCTTTTGCGAAACCACTGTCTTGTGCGAAACCACTGTTCTGTGCGAAACCACTGTCTTGTGCGAAACCACTGTCTTGTGCGAAACCACTGCCTTGTGCGAAACCACTGTCTTGTGCGAAACCACTGCCTTGTGCAAAACCACTGCCTTGTGCGAAACCACTGTCTTGTGCGAAACCACTGTCTTGTGCAAAACACCCTTGTGCAAAACACTCTTGTGCGAAACCACTGCCTTGTGCGAAACCACTGCCTTGTACGAAACCACTGTCTTGTGCGAAACCACTGTCTTGTACGAAACCACTGTCTTGTGCGAAACGACTCTCTTGTGCGAAATCACTGCCTTGTGCGAAACCACTTTCTTGTGCGAAACCACTGTCTTGTGCGAAACCACTGTCTTGTGCGAAACCACTGTCTTGTGCGAAACCACTGTCTTGTGCGAAACTACTTTCTTGTGTGAAACTCCTCTCTTGTGAGAAACCACTGCCTTGAGCGAAACCACGGCCTTGTGCGAAACCACCGTCTTGTGCGAAACCACTGCCTTGTGCGAAACCACTGCCTTGTGCGTAACCACTGCCTTGTGTGAAACCATTGTCTCGTGCGAAACCACTGTCTTCTCCGAAACCACTTCCTTGTGCGAAACCACTGTCTTGTGCGAAACCACTGTTTTGTGTGCAACCACTATCTTGAGTGAAACTACTGTCTTGTGCGAAACCACTGCCATGTGCGAAACCACTGCCTTGTGCGAAACCACTGTCTTGTGCAAAACAATCTTGTGCAAAACACTCTTGTGCGAAACCACTGCCTTGTGCGAAACCACTGCCTTGTGCGAAACCACTGCCTTGTGCAAAACCACTGCATTGTGCGAAACCACTCAATTGTGCAAAACCACTGCCTTGTGCGAAACCACAGTCTTGTGCGAAACCACTGTCTTGTGCGAAACCACTGTCTTGTGCGAAACAACTCTGTTGAGGAAAATCACTGCCTTGTGCGAAACCACATTCTTGTGCGAAACCACTGTCTTGTGCGAAACCACTGTCTTGTGCGAAACCACTGTCTTGTGCGAAACCACTGTATTATGCGAAACGATTCTCTTGTGCGAAATCACTGCCTTGTGCCAAACCACTGTCTTGTGCGAAACCACTTTCTTGTGTGAAACCACTTTCTTGTGCGAAACCACTTTCTTGTGCGAAACCACTGTCTTGTGCGAAACCACTTTCTTGTGCGAAACAACTTTCTTGTGCGAAACCACTGTCTTGTGCGAAACCACTGTCTTGTGCGAAACCACTTTCTTGTGCGAAACCACTGTCTCGTGCGAAACCACTGTCTCGTGCGAAACTACTGTCTTGTGCGAAAACACTGTCTTGTGCGAAACCACTGTCTTGTGCGAAACCACGGTCTCGTGCGAAACCACTGTCTCGTGCGAAACCACTGTCTTGTGCGAAACCACTGTCTTGTGCGAAACCACTGCCTTGTGCGAAACAACTGTCTTGTGCGAAACCACTGCCTTGTGCGAAACCACTCTTTTGTGCGAAACCACTGCCTTGTTCGAAACCACTCTATTGTGCGAAACCACTGTCTTGTGCGAAATCACTGTCTTGTGCGAAACCACTGTCTTGTGCGAAACCACTGTCTTGTGCGAAACCACTGTCTTGTGCGAAACCACTGTCTTGTGCGAAACGACTCTCTTGTGCGAAATCACTGCCTTGTGCCAAACAACTGTCTTGTGCGAAAACACTTTCTTGTGCGAAACCATTTTCTTGTGCGAAACCACTGTCTTGTGCGAAACCACTGTCTTGTGCGAAACCACTGTCTTGTGCGAAACCACTGTCTTGTGCGAAACCACTGTCTTGTGCGAAACCACTAACTTGTGCGAAACCACTGTCTTGTGCGAAACCACTGTCTTGTGCGAAAACACTGTCTCGTGCGAAACCACTGTCTCGTGCGAAACCAGTGTCTCGTGCGAAACTACTGTCTCGTGCGAAACCACTGTCTCGTGCGAAACCACTGTCTCGTGCGAAAACACTGTCTTTTGCGAAGCCACTGTCTTGTGCGAAACCAATGTCTCGTGAGAAAACAATGTCTCGTGAGAAACCACTGCCTTGTGCGAAACAACTGTCTTGTGCGAAACCACTGCCTTGTGCGAAACCACTCTCTTGTGCGAAACCACTGCCTTGTGCGAAACCACTCTATTGTGCGAAACCACTGTCTTGTGCGAAACCACTGTCTTGAGCGGAACCACTGTCTTGTGCGAAACCACTGTCTTGTGCGAAACCACTGTCCTGTGCGAAACGACTCTCTGGTGCGAAATCACTGCCTTGTGCAAAACCACTTTCTTGTGCGAAACCACTTTCTTGTGCGAAACCACTGCCTTGTGCGAAACCACTCTATTGTGCAAAACCACTGTCTTGTGCGAAACCACTGTCTTGTGCGAAACCACTGTCTTGTGCGAAACCACTGTCTTGTGCGAAACCACTGTCTTGTGCGAAACGACTCTCTTGTGCGAAATCACTGCCTTGTGAGAAACCACTTTCTTGTGCGAAACCACTTTCTTGTGCAAAACCACTGTCTTGTGCGAAACCACTGTCTTGTGCGAAACCACTGCCTTGTGCGAAACCACTGTCTTGTGCGAAACCACAGTCTTGGGCGAAACCACTGTCTTGTGCGAAACCACTGTCTTGTGCGGAAACCACTCTCTTGTGCGAAACCACTGTCTTGTTCGAAACCACTGTCTTGTGCGAAACCACTGTCTTGTGCGAAACCACTCTCTTGTGCGAAACCACTGTCTTGTGTGAAACGATTCTCTTGTGCGAAATCACTGCCTTGTGCCAAACCACTGTCTTGTGCGAAACCACTTTCTTGTGTGAAACCACTTTCTTGTGCGAAACCACTTTCTTGTGCGAAACTACTGTCTTGTGCGAAACCACTTTCTTGTGCGAAACCACTTTCTTGTGCAAAACCAATGTCTTGTGCGAAACCACTGTCTTGTGCGAAACCACTGTCTTGTGCGAAACCACTGTCTTGTGCGAAACCACTGACTAGTGCAAAACCACTGTCTTGTGCGAAACCACTGTCTTGTGCGAAACCACTGTCTCGTGCGAAAACAATGTCTCGTGCGAAACCACTGTCTCGTGCGAAACCACTGTCTCGTGCGAAACCACTGTCTCGTGCGAAACCACTGTCTCGTGCGAAACTACTGTCTTGTGCGAAAACACTGTCTTGTGCGAAACCACTGTCTTGTGCGAAACCACTGTCTTGTGCGAAACGACTCACTTGTGCGAAATCACTGCCTTGTGCGAAACCACTTTCTTGTGCGAAACCACTTTCTTGTGTGAAACCACTGTCTTGTGCGAAACCACTGTTTTGTGCGAAACCACTGCCTTGTGCGAAACCACTGTCTTGTGCGAAACGATTCTCTTGTGCGATATCACTGCCTTGTGCCAAACCACTGTCTTGTGCGAAACCAATTTCTAGTGTGAAACCACTTTCTTGTGCGAACCACTTTCTTGTGCGAAACCACTGTCTTGTGCGAAACCACTTTCTTGTGCGAAACCACTTTCTTGTGCGAAACCACTGTCTTGTGCGAAACAACTGTCTTGTGCGAAACCACTATCTTGTGCGAAACCACTGTCTTGTGCGAAACCACTGTCTTGTGCGAAACCACTGTCTTGTGCGAAACCACTGACTTGTGCGAAACCACTGTCTTGTGCGAAACCACTGTCTTGTGCGAAACCACTGTCTCGTGCGAAACCACTTTCTCGTGCGAAACCACTGTCTCATGCGAAACCACTGTCTCGTGCGAAACCACTGTCTCGTGCGAAACCACTGTCTCGTGCGAAACTACTGTCTTGTGCAAAAACACTGTCTTGTGCGAAACCACTGTCTCGTGCGAACCACTGTCTCGTGCGAAACCACTGTCTCGTGCGAAACCACTGTCTTTTGCGAAACCACTCTCTTGTGCGAAACCACTGCCTTGTGCGAAACAACTTTCTTGTGCGAAACCACTGCCTTGTGCGAACCCACTCTTTTGTGCGAAACCACTGCCTTGTGCGAAACCACTGTCTTGTGCAAAACCACTGTCTTGCGCGAAACCACTGTCTTGTGCGAAACCACTGTCTTGTGCGAAACCACTGTCTTGTGTGAAACCACTGTCTTGTGCGAAACCACTGTCTTGTGCGAAACGACTCTCTTGTGCGAAATCACTGCCTTGTGCCAAACCACTGTCTTGTGCGAAACCAATTTCTTGTGCGAAACCAATTTCTTGTGCGAAACCACTTTCTTGTGCGAAACCACTTTCTTGTGCGAAACCACTGTCTTGTGCGAAACCACTTTCTTGTGCGAAACCACTTTCTTGTGCGAAACCACTTTCTTGTGCGAAACCACTGTCTTGTGCGAAACCACTGTCTTCTCCAAAACCACTTCCTTGTGCGAAACCACTGTCTTGTGCGTAACCACTGTTTTGTGTGCAACCACTATCTTGAGTGAAACTACTGTCTTGTGCGAAACCACTGCCTTGTACGAAACCACTGAAATGTGCGAAACCACTGCCTTGTGCGGAACCACTGTATTGTGCGACACCAGTGCCTTGTGCGACACCACTGCCTTGTGCGACACCACTGCCTTGTGCGAAACCACTGCCTTGTGCGAAACCACTGCCTTGTGCGAAACCACTGCCTTGTGCGAAACCACTGTCTTGTGTGAAACCACTGCCTTGTGCGAAACCACTGCCTTGTGCGAAACCACTGTCTTGTGCGAAACCACTCTCTTGTGCGAAACCACTGTCTTGTGCGAAACCACTGCCTTGTGCGAAACCACACTCTTGTGCGAAACCACACTCTTGTGCGAAACCACACTCTTGTGTGAAACCACACTCTTGTGCGAAACCACTCTCTTGTGCGAAACCACTGCCTTTTGCGAAACCACTGTCTTGTGCGAAACCACACTCTTGTGCGAAACCAGTGTCTTGTGCGAAACCACACTCTTGTGCGAAACCACACTCTTGTGCGAAACCACTGTCTTGTGGTGAACCACTGTCTTGTTTTGAACCACTGTCTTGTGCGAAACCACTGTCTTGTGGTGAACCACTGTCTTGTTTTGAACCACTGTCTTGTGCAAAACCACTGCCTTGTGCGAAACCACTGCCTTGTGCGAAACCACTGCCTTGTGCGAAACCACTGCCTTCTGCGAAACCACTGTCTTGTGCAAATCACTCTGTTGTGCGAAACCACTGCCTTGTGCGAAACCACTCTCTTCTGCGAATCCACTGCGTATTGCGAAACCACGGTCTTGTCGACACCACTGTCTTCTGTGCAACCACTTTCTTGTGCGAAACCACTGTCTTGTGCAAAACCACTGTCTTGTGCTGAACCACGGTCTTTTGCGAAACCACTGCCTTGTGCGAAACAACTGCCTTGTGCGAAACCACTGCCTTTTGCGAAACCACTGTCTTGTGCGAAACCACACTCTTGTGCGAAACCACTGTCTTGTGCGAAATCACTGTCTTGTGCGTAACCACTGTCTTGTGCGAAACACTCTGTTGTGCGAAACCACTGTCTTGTGCAAAACACTCTGTTGTGCGAAACCACTGCCTTGTGCGAAACCACTCTCTTGTGTGAAACCACTGCCTTGTGCGAACCCACTGTCTTGTGCGAACCCACTGTCTTGTGCGAAACCTTTGTCTTGTGCGAAACCACTGTCTTGTGCGAAACCACTGTCTTGTGCGAAACCACTGTCTTGTGCGAAACCACTGTCTTGTGCGAAACCACAGTCTTGTGCGAAACCACAGTCTTGTGCGAAACCACAGTCTTGTGCGAAACCACAGTCTTGTGCGAAACCACAGTCTTGTGCGAAACCACTGACTTGTGCGAAACCACTGTCTTGTGCGAAACCACTGTCTTGTGCGAAAACACTGTCTTGTGCGAAACCACTGTCTCGTGCGAAACCACTGTCTCGTGCGAAACTACTGTCTCGTGCGAAACCACTGTCTCGTGCGAAACCACTGTCTCGTGCGAAAACACTGTCTTTTGCGAAACCACTGTCTTGTGCGAAATCACTGTGTCGTGCGAAATCACTGTCTCGTGAGAAACCACTGCCTTGTGTGAAACAACTGTCTTGTGCGAAACCACTGCCTTGTGCGAAACCACTCTCTTGTGCGTAACCACTGCCTTGTGCGAATTCACTCTATTGTGCGAAACCACTGTCTTCTGCAGAACCACTGTCTTGTGCGGAACCACTGTCTTGTGCGAAACCACTGTCTTGTGCGAAACCACTGTCTTGTGCGAAACGACTCTCTGGTGCGAAATCACTGCCTTGTGCGAAACCACTGTCTTGTGCGAAACCACTGTCTTGTGCGAAACCACTGTCTTGTGCGAAACGACTCTCTTGTGCGAAATCACTGCCTTGTGAGAAACCACTTTCTTGTGCGAAACCACTTTCTTGTGCGAAACCACTGTCTTGTGCGAAACCACTGTCTTGTGCGAAACCACTGCCTTGTGCAAAACCACTGTCTTGGGCGAAACCACTGTCTTGTACGAAACCACTGTCTTGTGCGAAACCACTCTCTTGTGCGAAACCACTCTCTTCTGCGAAACCACTGTCTTGTGCGAAACCACTGTCTTGTGCGAAACCACTGTCTTGTGCGAAACCACTCTCTTGTGTGAAACCACTGTCTTGTGCGAAACGATTCTCTTGTGCGAAATCACTGCCTTGTGCCAAACCACTGTCTTGTGCGAAACCACTTTCTTGTGTGAAACCACTTTCTTGTGCGAAACCACTGTCTTGTGCAAAACCACTGTTTTGTGCGAAACCACTGCCTTGTGCGAAACCACTGTCTTGTGCGAAACGATTCTCTTGTGCGAAATCACTGCCTTGTGCCAAACCACTGTCTTGTGCGAAACCAATTTCTAGTGTGAAACCACTTTCTTGTGAGAAACCACTTTCTTGTGCGAAACCACTGTCTTGTGCGAAACCACTTTCTTGTGCGAAACCACTTTCTTGTGCGAAACCACTGTCTTGTGCGAAACCACTGTCTTGTGCGAAACCACTATCTTGTGTGAAACCACTGTCTTGTGTGAAACCACTGTCTTGTGCGAAACCACTGTCTTGTGCGAAACCACTGTCCTGTGCGAAACCACTGACTTGTGCGAAACCACTGTTTTGTGCAAAACCACTGTCTTGTGCGAAACCACTGTCTCGTGTGAAACCACTTTCTCGTGCGAAACCACTGTTTCGTGCGAAACCACTGTCTCGTGCGAAACTACTGTCTTGTGCGAAACCACTGTCTCGTGCGAAACCACTGTCTTGCGCGAAACCACTGTCTTGTGCGAAACCACTGCCTTGCGCGAAACCACTGTCTTGTGCGAAACCACTGTCTTGTGCGAAACCACTGTCTTGTGCGAAACCACTGTCTTGTGCGAAACCACTGTCTTGTGCGAAACCACTGTCTTGTGCGAAACGACTCTCTTGTGCGAAATCACTGCCTTGTGCCATACCACTGTCTTGTGCGAAACCACTTTCTTGTGCGAAACCAATTTCTTGTGCGAAACCACTTTCTTGTGCGAAACCACTGTCTTGTGCGAAACCACTTTCATGTGCGAAACCAATTTCTTGTGCGAAACCACTGTCTTGTGCGAAACCACTGTCTTGTGCGAAACCACTGTCTTGTGCGAAACCACTGTCTTGTGCGAAACCACTGTCTTGTGCGAAACCACTGTCTTCTCCAAAACCACTTCCTTGTGCGAAACCACTGTCTTGTGCGAAACCACTGTTTTGTGTGCAACCACTCCCTTGAGTGAAACTACTGTCTTGTGCGAAACCGCTGCCATGTACGAAACCACTGCCATGTGCGAAACCACTGCCTTGTGCGGAAGCACTGTATTGTGCGACACCACTGCCTTGTGCGACACCACTGCCTTGTGCGACACCACTGCCTTGTGCGAAACCACTGCCTTGTGCGAAACCACTGCCTTGTGCGAAACCACTGCCTTGTGCGAAACCACTGTCTTGTGCGAAACCACTGCCTTGTGCGAAACCACTGCCTTGTGCGAAACCAATGTCTTGTGCGAAACCACTCTCTTGTGCGAAACAGCTGTCTTGTGCGAAACCACTGTCTTGTGCGAAACCACACTCTTCTGCGAAACCACACTCTTGTGCGAAACCACACTCTTGTGCGAAACCACACTCTTGTGCGAAACCACACTCTTGTGCGAAACCACTCTCTTGTGCGAAACCACTGCCTTTTGCGAAACCACTGTCTTGTGCGAAACCACACTCTTGTGCGAAACCACTGTCTTGTGCGAAACCACACTCTTGTGCGAAACCACACTCTTGTGCGAAACAACTGTCTTGTGGTGAACCACTGTCTTGTTTTGAACCACTGTCTTGTGCGAAACCACTGTCTTGTGCGAAACCACTGTCTTGTGGTGAACCACTGTCTTGTTTTGAACCACTGTCTTGTGCGAAACCACTGCCTTGTGCGAAACCACTGCCTTGTGCGAAACCACTGCCTTGTGCGAAACCACTGCCTTGTGCGAAACCACTCTCTTGTGCGAATCCACTGCGTATTGCGAAACCACGGTCTTGTCGACACCACTGTCTTGTGCGATACCACTGTCTAGTGCGAAATCACTGTCTTCTGTGCAACCACTTTCTTGTGCGAAACCACTGTCTTGTGCAAAACCACTGTCTTGTGCTGAACCACGGTCTTTTGCGAAACCACTGCCTTGTGCGAAACCACTGCCTTGTGTGAAACCACTGCCTATTGCGAAACCACTGTCTTGTGCGAAACCACACTCTTGTGCGAAACCACTGTCTTGTGCGAAATCACTGTCTTGTGCGTAACCACTGTCTTGTGCAAAACACTCTGTTGTGCGAAACCACTGTCTTGTGCAAAACACTCTGTTGTACGAAACCACTGCCTTGTGCGAAACCACTCTCTTGTGTGAAACCACTGCCTTGTGCGAACCCACTGTCTTGTGCGTACCCACTGTCTTGTGCGAAACCACTGTCTTGTGCGAAACCACTGTCTTGTGTGAAACCACTGTCTTGTGTGAAACCACTGTCTTGTGCGAAACCACTGTCTTGTGCGAAACCACTGTCTTGTGCGAAACCACTGTCTTGTGCGAAACCACTGTATTGTGCGAAACCACAGTCTTGTGCGAAACCACAGTCTTGTGGGAAACCACAGTCTTATGCGAAACCACAGTCTTGTGCGAAACCACAGTCTTGTGCGAAACCACAGTCTTGTGCGAAACCACAGTCTTGTGCGAAACAACTGTCTTGTGCGAAACCACTGTCTTGTGTGAAACCACTGCCTTGTGCGAACCCACTGTCTTGTGCGTACCCACTGTCTTGTGCGAAACCACTGTCTTGTGCGAAACCACTGTCTTGTGTGAAACCACTGTCTTGTGCGAAACCACTGTCTTGTGCGAAACCACTGTCTTGTGCGAAACCACTGTCTTGTGCGAAACCACTGAATTGTGCGAAACCACAGTCTTGTGCGAAACCACAGTCTTGTGGGAAACCACAGTCTTGTGCGAAACCACAGTCTTGTGCGAAACCACAGTCTCTTGCGAAACCACAGTCTTGTGCGAAACCACAGTCTTGTGCGAAACAACTGTCTTGTGCGAAACCACTGTCTTGTGTGAAACAACTGTCTTGTGCGAAACAACTGTCTTGTGCGAAACAACTGTCGTTTGCGAAACAACTGTCGTGCGCGAAAAAACTCTCGTGCGCGAAACAACTCTCGTGCGCGAAACAACTGTCGTGTGCGAAACAACTGTCGTTGGCGAAACAACTGTCGTGGGCGAAACAACTGTCGTGTGCGAAACAACTGTCGTGTGCGAAACAACTGTCGTGTGCGGAACAACTGTCGTGTGCGAAACAACTGTCGTGTGCGAAACAACTGTCGTGTGCGAAACTACTGTCTTGTGCGAAACCACTGTCTTGTGCGAAACCACTGTCTTGTGCGAAACCACTGTCTTGTGCGAAACCACTGTCTTGTGCGAAACCACTGTCTTGTGCGTAACCACTGTCTTGTGCGAAACCACTTTCTTGTGCGAAACCACTGTCTTGTGCGAAACCACTGTCTTGTGCGAAACCACTGTCTTGTGCGAAACCACTGCCTTGTGCGTAACCACTGCCTTGTGTGAAACCATTGTCTCGTGCGAAACCACTGTCTTCTCCGAAACCACTTCCTTGTGCGAAACTACTGTCTTGTGCAAAACCACTGCCATGTACAAAACCACTGTCTTGTGCGAAACCACTGCCTTGTGCAAAACCACTGCCTTGTGCGAAACCACTGTCTTGTGCGAAACCACTGTCTTGTGCGTACCACTGTCTTGTGCAAAACACCCTTGTGCAAAACACTCTTGTGCGAAACCACTGCCTTGTGCGAAACCACTGCATTGTGCGAAACCACTCTATTGTGCAAAACCACTGTCTTGGGCGAAACCACTGTCTTGTGCGAAACCACTGTCTTGTGCGAAACCACTCTCTTGTGCGAAACCACTGTCTTGTGCGAAACCACTGTCTTGTGCGAAACCACTGTCTTGTGCGAAACCACTATCTTGTGCGAAACCACTGTCTTGTGCGAAACCACTGTCTTGTGCGAAACCACTGTCCTGTGTGAAACCACTGTCTCGTGCGAAACCACTTTCTCGTGCGAAACCACAGTCTTGTGCGAAACCACTGTCTTGTGCGAAACCACTGCCTTGTGCGAAACAACTGTCTTGTGCGAAACCACTGCCTTGTGCGAACCCACTCTTTTGTGCGAAACCACTGCCTTGTGCGAAACCACTCTATTGTGCAAAACCACTGTCTTGTGCGAAACCACTGTCTTGCGCGAAACCACTGTCTTGTGCGAAACCACTGTCTTGTGCAAAACCACTGTCTTGTGCGAAACCACTGTCTTGTGCGAAACCACTGTCTTGTGCGAAACTACTTTCTTGTGTGAGACTACTTTCTTGTGCGAAACCACTGCCTTGAGCGAAACCACGGCCTTGTGCGAAACCACTGTCTTGTGCGAAACCACTGTCTTGTGCGAAACCACTGTCTTGTGCGAAACTACTTTCTTGTGTGAGACTACTTTCTTGTGCGAAACCACTTTCTCGTGCGAAACCACAGTCTTGTGCGAAACCACTGTCTTGTGCGAAACCACTGCCTTGTGCGAAACAACTGTCTTGCGCGAAACCACTGTCTTGTGCGAAACCACTGTCTTGTGCGAAACCACTGTCTTGTGCGAAACCACTGTCTTGTGCGAAACCACTGTCTTGTGCGAAACCACTGTCTTGTGCGAAACGACTCTCTTGTGCGAAATCACTCCCTTGTGCCAAACCACTGTCTTGTGCGAAACCACTTTCTTGTGCGAAACCACTTTCTTGTGCGAAACCATTTTCTTGTGCGAAACCACTGTCTTGTGCGAAACCACATTCTTGTGCGAAACCACTTTCTTGTGCGAAACCACTGTCTTGTGCGAAACCACTGTCTTGTGCAAAACCACTGTCTTGTGCGAAACCACTGTCTTGTGCGAAACCACTGTCTTGTGCGAAACTACTTTCTTGTGTGAGACTACTTTCTTGTGCGAAACCACTGCCTTGAGCGAAACCACGGCCTTGTGCGAAACCACTGTCTTGTGCGAAACCACTGCCTTGTGCGAAACCACTGCCTTGTGCGTAACCACTGCCTTGTGTGAAACCATTGTCTCGTGCGAAACCACTGTCTTCTCCGAAACCACTTCCTTGTGCGAAACCACTGTCTTGTGCGAAACCACTGTTTTGTGTGCAACCACTATCTTGAGTGAAACTACTGTCTTGTGCGAAACCACTGCCATGTACAAAACCACTGTCTTGTGCGAAACCACTGCCTCGTGCAAAACCACTGCCTTGTGCGAAACCACTGTCTTGTGCGAAACCACTGTCTTGTGTGAAACCACTGTCTTGTGCAAAACACCCTTGTGCAAAACACTCTTGTGCGAAACCACTGCCTTGTGCGAAACCACTGCATTGTGCGAAACCACTCTATTGTGCAAAACCACTGTCTTCACTGTCTTGTGCGAAACCACTCTCTTGTGCGAAACCACTGTCTTGTGCGTAACCACTGTCTTGTGCGAAACCACTGTCTTGTGCGAAACCACTCTCTTGTGCGAAACCACTGTCTTGTGCGAAACGATTCTCTTGTGCGAAATCACTGCCTTGTGCCAAACCACTGTCTTGTGCGAAACCACTTTCTTGTGTGAAACCACTTTCTTGTGCGAAACCACTGTCTTGTGCGAAACCACTGTTTTGTGCGAAACCACTGCCTTGTGCGAAACCACTGTCTTGTGCGAAACGATTCTCTTGTGCGAAATCACTGCCTTGTGCCAAACCACTGTCTTGTGCGAAACCAATTTCTAGTGTGAAACCACTTTCTTGTGCGAAACCACTTTCTTGTGCGAAACCACTGTCTTGTGCGAAACCACTTTCTTGTGCGAAACCACTTTCTTGTGCGAAACCACTGTCTTGTGCGAAACCACTGTCTTGTGCGAAACCACTATCTTGTGCGAAACCACTGTCTTGTGCGAAACCACTCTCTTGTGCAAAACCACTGTCCTGTGCGAATTCACTCTATTGTGCGAAACCACTGTCTTCTGCGGAACCACTGTCTTGTGCGGAACCACTGTCTTGTGCGAAACCACTGTCTTGTGCGAAACCACTGTCTTGTGCGAAACGACTCTCTGGTGCGAAATCACTGCCTTGTGCGAAACCACTGTCTTGTGCGAAACCACTGTCTTGTGCGAAACCACTGTCTTGTGCGAAACGACTCTCTTGTGCGAAATCACTGCCTTGTGAGAAACCACTTTCTTGTGCGAAACCACTTTCTTGTGCGAAACCACTGTCTTGTGCGAAACCACTGTCTTGTGCGAAACCACTGCCTTGTGCGAAACCACTGTCTTGTGCGAAACCACTGTCTTGGGCGAAACCACTGTCTTGTACGAAACCACTGTCTTGTGCGGAATCACTCTCTTGTGCGAAACCACTCTCTTGTGCGAAACCACTCTCTTGTGCAAAACCACTGTCTTGTGCGAAACCACTGTCTTGTGCGAAACCACTCTCTTGTGCGAAACCACTGTCTTGTGCGAAACGATTCTCTTGTGCGAAATCACTGCCTTGTGCCAAACCACTGTCTTGTGCGAAACCACTTTCTTGTGTGAAACCACTTTCTTGTGCGAAACCACTGTCTTGTGCAAAACCACTGTTTTGTGCGAAACCACTGCCTTGTGCGAAACCACTGTCTTGTGCGAAACGATTCTCTTGTGCGAAATCACTGCCTTGTGCCAAACCACTGTCTTGTGCGAAACCAATTTCTAGTGTGAAACCACTTTCTTGTGCGAAACCACTTTCTTGTGCGAAACCACTGTCTTGTGCGAAACCACTTTCTTGTGCGAAACCACTTTCTTGTGCGAAACCACTGTCTTGTGCGAAACCACTGTCTTGTGCGAAACCACTATCTTGTGCGAAACCACTGTCTTGTGCGAAACCACTGTCTTGTGCGAAACCACTGTCCTGTGCGAAACCACTGACTTGTGCGAAACCACTGTCTTGTGCGAAACCACTGTCTTGTGCGAAACCACTGTCTCGTGCGAAACCACTTTCTCGTGCGAAACCACTGTCTCGTGCGAAACCACTGTCTCGTGCGAAACTACTGTCTTGTGCGAAAACACTGTCTTGTGCGAAACCACTGTCTCGTGCGAAACCACTGTCTCGTGCGAAACCACTGTCTTGTGCGAAACCACTGTCTTGTGCGAAACGACTCTCTTGTGCGAAATCACTGCCTTGTGCCAAACCACTGTCTTGTGCGAAACCACTTTCTTGTGCGAAACAACTTTCTTGTGCGAAACCATTTTCTTGTGCGAAACCACTGTCTTGTGCGAAACCACTTTCTTGTGCGAAACCACTTTCTTGTGCGAAACCACTGTCTTGTGCGAAACCACTGTCTTGTGCGAAACCACTGTTTTGTGCGAAACCACTGTCTTCTCCAAAACCACTTCCTTGTGCGAAACCACTGTCTTGTGCGAAACCACTGCCATGTACGAAACCACTGCCGTGTTCGAAACCACTGCCTTGTGCGGAACCACTGTATTGTGCGACACCATTGCCTTGTGCGACACCACTGCCTTGTGCGACACCACTGCCTTGTGCGAAACCACTGCCTTGTGCGAAACCACTGTCTTGTGCGAAACCACTGCCTTGTGCGAAACCACTGCCTTGTGCGAAACCACTGTCTTGTGCGAAACCACTCTCTTGTGCGAAACCACTGTCTTGTGTGAAACCACTGTCTTGTTCGAAACCACACTCTTGTGCGAAACCACACTCTTGTGCGAAACCACACTCTTGTGCGAAATCACACTCTTGTGCGAAACCACTCTCTTGTGCGAAACCACTGCCTTTTACGAAACCACTGTCTTGTGCGAAACCACACTCTTGTGCGAAACCACTGTCTTGTGCGAAACCACACTCTTGTGCGAAACCACACTCTTGTGCGAAACCACTGTCTTGTGGTGAACCACTGTCTTGTTTTGAACCACTGTCTTGTGCGAAACCACTGTCTTGTGCGAAACCACTGTCTTGTGGTGAACCACTGTCTTGTTTTGAACCACTGTCTTGTGCGAAAACACTGCCTTGTGCGAAACCACTGTCTTGTGCGAAACCACAGTCTTGTGCGAAACCACAGTCTTGTGTGAAACCACAGTCTTGTGCGAAACCAGCGTCTTGTGCGAAACCACAGTCTTGTGCGAAACCACAGTCTTGTGCGAAACCACAGTCTTGTGCGAAACAACTGTCTTGTGCGAAACCACTGTCTTGTGCGAAACAACTGTCTTGTGCGAAACAACTGTCTTGTGCGAAACAACTGTCGTGTGCGAAACAACTGTCGTGTGCGAAACAACTGTCGTGCGCGAAACAAATGTCGTGCGTGAAACAAATGTCATGTGCGAAACAACTGTCGTGCGCGAAACAACTGTCGTGCGCGAAATAAATGTCGTGCGCGAAACAACTGTCGTGCCCGAAACAACTGTCGTGCGCGAAACAACTGTCGTGCGCGAAACAACTGTCGTGCACGAAACAACTCTCGTGCGCGAAACAACTCTCGTGCGCGAAACAACTGTCGTGTGCGAAACAACTGTCGTGGGCGAAACAACTGTCGTGGGCGAAACAACTGTCGTGTGCTAAACAACTGTCGTGTGCGAAACAACTGTCGTGTGCGGAACAACTGTCGTGTGCGAAGCAACTGTCGTGTGCGAAACAACTGTCGTGTGCGAAACTACTGTCTTGTGCGAAACTACTGTCTTGTGCGTAACCACTGCCTTGTGCGTAACCACTTCCTTGTGTGAATCCATTGTCTTCTGCGAAACCACTTACTTGTGCGAAAACACTGTCTTGTGCGAAACCACTGTCTTGTGCGAAACCACTGTCTTGTGCGAAACCACTGTCTTGTGCGAAACCACTGTCTTGTGCGTAACCACTGTCTTGTGCGAAACCACTGTCTTATGCGAAACCACTGTCTTGTGCGAAACCACTGTCTTGTGCGAAACCACTGTCTTGTGCGAAACTACTTTCTTGTGTGAGACTACTCTCTTGTGCGAAACCACTGCCTTGAGCGAAACCACGGCCTTGTGCGAAACCACTGTCTTGTGCGAAACCACTGCCTTGTGCGAAACCACTGCCTTGTGCGTAACCACTGCCTTGTGTGAAACCAATGTCTCGTGCGAAACCACTGTCTTCTCCGAAACCACTTCCTTGTGCGAAACCACTGTCTTGTGCGAAACCACTGTTTTGTGTGCAACCACTATCTTGAGTGAAACTACTGTCTTGTGCGAAACCACTGCCATGTACAAAACCACTGTCTTGTGCGAAACCACTGCCTCGTGCAAAACCACTGCCTTGTGCGAAACCACTGTCTTGTGCGAAACCACTGTCTTGTGCGAAACCACTGTCTTGTGCAAAACACCCTTGTGCAAAACACTCTTGTGCGAAACCACTGCCTTGTGCGAAACCACTGCATTGTGCGAAACCACTCTATTGTGCAAAACCACTGTCTTCACTGTCTTGTGCGAAACCACTCTCTTGTGCGAAAAAACTGTCTTGTGCGTAACCACTGTCTTGTGCGAAACCACTGTCTTGTGCGAAACCACTCTCTTGTGCGAAACCACTGTCTTGTGCGAAACGATTCTCTTGTGCGAAATCACTGCCTTGTGCCAAACCACTGTCTTGTGCGAAACCACTTTCTTGTGTGAAACCACTTTCTTGTGCGAAACCACTGTCTTGTGCGAAACCACTGTTTTGTGCGAAACCACTGCCTTGTGCGAAACCACTGTCTTGTGCGAAACGATTCTCTTGTGCGAAATCACTGCCTTGTGCCAAACCACTGTCTTGTGCGAAACCAATTTCTAGTGTGAAACCACTTTCTTGTGCGAAACCACTTTCTTGTGCGAAACCACTGTCTTGTGCGAAACCACTTTCTTGTGCGAAACCACTTTCTTGTGCGAAACCACTGTCTTGTGCGAAACCACTGTCTTGTGCGAAACCACTATCTTGTGCGAAACCACTGTCTTGTGCGAAACCACTCTCTTGTGCGAAACCACTGTCCTGTGCGAATTCACTCTATTGTGCGAAACCACTGTCTTCTGCGGAACCACTGTCTTGTGCGGAACCACTGTCTTGTGCGAAACCACTGTCTTGTGCGAAACCACTGTCTTGTGCGAAACGACTCTCTGGTGCGAAATCACTGCCTTGTGCGAAACCACTGTCTTGTGCGAAACCACTGTCTTGTGCGAAACCACTGTCTTGTGCGAAACGACTCTCTTGTGCGAAATCACTGCCTTGTGAGAAACCACTTTCTTGTGCGAAACCACTTTCTTGTGCGAAACCACTGTCTTGTGCGAAACCACTGTCTTGTGCGAAACCACTGCCTTGTGCGAAACCACTGTCTTGTGCGAAACCACTGTCTTGGGCGAAACCACTGTCTTGTACGAAACCACTCTCTTGTGCGAAACCACTCTCTTGTGCGAAACCACTCTCTTGTGCGAAACCACTGTCTTGTGCAAAACCACTGTCTTGTGCGAAACCACTGTCTTGTGCGAAACCACTCTCTTGTGCGAAACCACTGTCTTGTGAGAAACGATTCTCTTGTGCGAAATCACTGCCTTGTGCCAAACCACTGTCTTGTGCGAAACCACTTTCTTGTGTGAAACCACTTTCTTGTGCGAAACCACTGTCTTGTGCAAAACCACTGTTTTGTGCGAAACCACTGCCTTGTGCGAAACCACTGTCTTGTGCGAAACAATTCTCTTGTGCGAAATCACTGCCTTGTGCCAAACCACTGTCTTGTGCGAAACCAATTTCTAGTGTGAAACCACTTTCTTGTGCGAAACCACTTTCTTGTGCGAAACCACTGTCTTGTGCGAAACCACTTTCTTGTGCGAAACCACTTTCTTGTGCGAAACCACTGTCTTGTGCGAAACCACTGTCTTGTGCGAAACCACTGTCTTGTGCGAAACCACTGTCTTGTGCGAAACCACTGTCTTGTGCGAAACCACTGTCCTGTGCGAAACCACTGACTTGTGCGAAACCACTGTCTTGTGCGAAACCACTGTCTTGTGCGAAACCACTGTCTCGTGCGAAACCACTTTCTCGTGCGAAACCACTGTCTCGTGCGAAACCACTGTCTCGTGCGAAACTACTGTCTTGTGCGAAAACACTGTCTTGTGCGAAACCACTGTCTCGTGCGAAACCACTGTCTCGTGCGAAACCACTGTCTCGTGCGAAACCACTGTCTTGTGCGAAACCACTGTCTTGTGCGAAACGACTCTCTTGTGCGAAATCACTGCCTTGTGCCAAACCACTGTCTTGTGCGAAACCACTTTCTTGTGCGAAACAACTTTCTTGTGCGAAACCATTTTCTTGTGCGAAACCACTGTCTTGTGCGAAACCACTTTCTTGTGCGAAACCACTTTCTTGTGCGAAACCACTCTCTTGTGCGAAACCACTGTCTTGTGCGAAACCACTGTCTTGTGCGAAACCACTGTCTTGTGCGAAACCACTCTCTTGTGCGAAACCACTGTCTTGTGCGAAACGATTCTCTTGTGCGAAATCACTGCCTTGTGCCAAACCACTGTCTTGTGCGAAACCACTTTCTTGTGTGAAACCACTTTCTTGTGCGAAACCACTGTCTTGTGCAAAACCACTGTTTTGTGCGAAACCACTGCCTTGTGCGAAACCACTGTCTTGTGCGAAACGATTCTCTTGTGCGAAATCACTGCCTTGTGCCAAACCACTGTCTTGTGCGAAACCAATTTCTAGTGTGAAACCACTTTCTTGTGCGAAACCACTTTCTTGTGCGAAACCACTGTCTTGTGCGAAACCACTTTCTTGTGCGAAACCACTTTCTTGTGCGAAACCACTGTCTTGTGCGAAACCACTGTCTTGTGCGAAACCACTGTCTTGTGCGAAACGACTCTCTGATGCGAAATCACTGCCTTGTGCGAAACCACTGTCTTGTGCGAAACCACTGTCTTGTGCGAAACCACTGTCTTGTGCGAAACGACTCTCTTGTGCGAAATCACTGCCTTGTGAGAAACCACTTTCTTGTGCGAAACCACTTTCTTGTGCGAAACCACTGTCTTGTGCGAAACCACTGTCTTGTGCGAAACCACTGCCTTGTGCGAAACCACTGTCTTGTGCGAAACCACTGTCTTGGGCGAAACCACTGTCTTGTACGAAACCACTGTCTTGTGCGGAATCACTCTCTTGTGCGAAACCACTCTCTTGTGCGAAACCACTCTCTTGTGCAAAACCACGGTCTTGTGCGAAACCACTGTCTTGTGCGAAACCACTCTCTTGTGCGAAACCACTGTCTTGTGCGAAACGATTCTCTTGTGCGAAATCACTGCCTTGTGCCAAACCACTGTCTTGTGCGAAACCACTTTCTTGTGTGAAACCACTTTCTTGTGCGAAACCACTGTCTTGTGCAAAACCACTGTTTTGTGCGAAACCACTGCCTTGTGCGAAACCACTGTCTTGTGCGAAACGATTCTCTTGTGCGAAATCACTGCCTTGTGCCAAACCACTGTCTTGTGCGAAACCAATTTCTAGTGTGAAACCACTTTCTTGTGCGAAACCACTTTCTTGTGCGAAACCACTGTCTTGTGCGAAACCACTTTCTTGTGCGAAACCACTTTCTTGTGCGAAACCACTGTCTTGTGCGAAACCACTGTCTTGTGCGAAACCACTATCTTGTGCGAAACCACTGTCTTGTGCGAAACCACTGTCTTGTGCGAAACCACTGTCCTGTGCGAAACCACTGACTTGTGCGAAACCACTGTCTTGTGCGAAACCACTGTCTTGTGCGAAACCACTGTCTCGTGCGAAACCACTTTCTCGTGCGAAACCACTGTCTCGTGCGAAACCACTGTCTCGTGCGAAACTACTGTCTTGTGCGAAAACACTGTCTTGTGCGAAACCACTGTCTCGTGCGAAACCACTGTCTCGTGCGAAACCACTAACTCGTGCGAAACCACTGTCTTGTGCGAAACCACTGTCTTGTGCGAAACGACTCTCTTGTGCGAAATCACTGCCTTGTGCCAAACCACTGTCTTGTGCGAAACCACTTTCTTGTGCGAAACAACTTTCTTGTGCGAAACCATTTTCTTGTGCGAAACCACTGTCTTGTGCGAAACCACTTTCTTGTGCGAAACCACTTTCTTGTGCGAAACCACTGTCTTGTGCGAAACCACTGTCTTGTGCAAAACCACTGTTTTGTGCGAAACCACTGTCTTCTCCAAAACCACTTCCTTGTGCGAAACCACTGTCTTGTGCGAAACCACTGCCATGTACGAAACCACTGCCGTGTTCGAAACCACTGCCTTGTGCGGAACCACTGTATTGTGCGACACCATTGCCTTGTGCGACACCACTGCCTTGTGCGACACCACTGCCTTGTGCGAAACCACTGCCTTGTGCGAAACCACTGTCTTGTGCGAAACCACTGCCTTGTGCGAAACCACTGCCTTGTGCGAAACCACTGTCTTGTGCGAAACCACTCTCTTGTGCGAAACCACTGTCTTGTGTGAAACCACTGTCTTGTTCGAAACCACACTCTTGTGCGAAACCACACTCTTGTGCGAAACCACACTCTTGTGCGAAATTACACTCTTGTGCGAAACCACTCTCTTGTGCGAAACCACTGCCTTTTACGAAACCACTGTCTTGTGCGAAACCACACTCTTGTGCGAAACCACTGTCTTGTGCGAAACCACACTCTTGTGCGAAACCACACTCTTGTGCGAAACCACTGTCTTGTGGTGAACCACTGTCTTGTTTTGAACCACTGTCTTGTGCGAAACCACTGTCTTGTGCGAAACCACTGTCTTGTGGTGAACCACTGTCTTGTTTTGAACCACTGTCTTGTGCGAAAACACTGCCTTGTGCGAAACCACTGTCTTGTGCGAAACCACAGTCTTGTGCGAAACCACAGTCTTGTGCGAAACCACAGTCTTGTGCGAAACCAGCGTCTTGTGCGAAACCACAGTCTTGTGCGAAACCACAGTCTTGTGCGAAACCACAGTCTTGTGCGAAACAACTGTCTTGTGCGAAACCACTGTCTTGTGCGAAACAACTGTCTTGTGCGAAACAACTGTCTTGTGCGAAACAACTGTCGTGTGCGAAACAACTGTCGTGCGCGAAACAAATGTCGTGCGTGAAACAAATGTCGTGCGTGAAACAAATGTCATGTGCGAAACAACTGTCGTGCGCGAAACAACTGTCGTGCGCGAAATAAATGTCGTGCGCGAAACAACTGTCGTGCCCGAAACAACTGTCGTGCGCGAAACAACTGTCGTGCGCGAAACAACTGTCGTGCACGAAACAACTCTCGTGCGCGAAACAACTCTCGTGCGCGAAACAACTGTCGTGTGCGAAACAACTGTCGTGGGCGAAACAACTGTCGTGGGCGAAACAACTGTCGTGTGCTAAACAACTGTCGTGTGCGAAACAACTGTCGTGTGCGGAACAACTGTCGTGTGCGAAGCAACTGTCGTGTGCGAAACAACTGTCGTGTGCGAAACTACTGTCTTGTGCGAAACTACTGTCTTGTGCGTAACCACTGCCTTGTGCGTAACCACTTCCTTGTGTGAATCCATTGTCTTCTGCGAAACCACTTACTTGTGCGAAAACACTGTCTTGTGCGAAACCACTGTCTTGTGCGAAACCACTGTCTTGTGCGAAACCACTGTCTTGTGCGTAACCACTGTCTTGTGCGAAACCACTGTCTTATGCGAAACCACTGTCTTGTGCGAAACCACTGTCTTGTGCGAAACCACTGTCTTGTGCGAAACTACTTTCTTGTGTGAGACTACTCTCTTGTGCGAAACCACTGCCTTGAGCGAAACCACGGCCTTGTGCGAAACCACTGTCTTGTGCGAAACCACTGCCTTGTGCGAAACCACTGCCTTGTGCGTAACCACTGCCTTGTGTGAAACCAATGTCTCGTGCGAAACCACTGTCTTCTCCGAAACCACTTCCTTGTGCGAAACCACTGTCTTGTGCGAAACCACTGTTTTGTGTGCAACCACTATCTTGAGTGAAACTACTGTCTTGTGCGAAACCACTGCCATGTACAAAACCACTGTCTTGTGCGAAACCACTGCCTCGTGCAAAACCACTGCCTTGTGCGAAACCACTGTCTTGTGCGAAACCACTGTCTTGTGCGAAACCACTGTCTTGTGCAAAACACCCTTGTGCAAAACACTCTTGTGCGAAACCACTGCCTTGTGCGAAACCACTGCATTGTGCGAAACCACTCTATTGTGCAAAACCACTGTCTTCACTGTCTTGTGCGAAACCACTCTCTTGTGCGAAACCACTGTCTTGTGCGTAACCACTGTCTTGTGCGAAACCACTGTCCTGTGCGAATTCACTCTATTGTGCGAAACCACTGTCTTCTGCGGAACCACTGTCTTGTGCGGAACCACTGTCTTGTGCGAAACCACTGTCTTGTGCGAAACCACTGTCTTGTGCGAAACGACTCTCTGGTGCGAAATCACTGCCTTGTGCGAAACCACTGTCTTGTGCGAAACCACTGTCTTGTGCGAAACCACTGTCTTGTGCGAAACGACTCTCTTGTGCGAAATCACTGCCTTGTGAGAAACCACTTTCTTGTGCGAAACCACTTTCTTGTGCGAAACCACTGTCTTGTGCGAAACCACTGTCTTGTGCGAAACCACTGCCTTGTGCGAAACCACTGTCTTGTGCGAAACCACTGTCTTGGGCGAAACCACTGTCTTGTACGAAACCACTCTCTTGTGCGAAACCACTCTCTTGTGCGAAACCACTCTCTTGTGCGAAACCACTGTCTTGTGCAAAACCACTGTCTTGTGCGAAACCACTGTCTTGTGCGAAACCACTCTCTTGTGCGAAACCACTGTCTTGTGAGAAACGATTCTCTTGTGCGAAATCACTGCCTTGTGCCAAACCACTGTCTTGTGCGAAACCACTTTCTTGTGTGAAACCACTTTCTTGTGCGAAACCACTGTCTTGTGCAAAACCACTGTTTTGTGCGAAACCACTGCCTTGTGCGAAACCACTGTCTTGTGCGAAACGATTCTCTTGTGCGAAATCACTGCCTTGTGCCAAACCACTGTCTTGTGCGAAACCAATTTCTAGTGTGAAACCACTTTCTTGTGCGAAACCACTTTCTTGTGCGAAACCACTGTCTTGTGCGAAACCACTTTCTTGTGCGAAACCACTTTCTTGTGCGAAACCACTGTCTTGTGCGAAACCACTGTCTTGTGCGAAACCACTATCTTGTGCGAAACCACTGTCTTGTGCGAAACCACTCTCTTGTGCGAAACCACTGTCCTGTGCGAATTCACTCTATTGTGCGAAACCACTGTCTTCTGCGGAACCACTGTCTTGTGCGGAACCACTGTCTTGTGCGAAACCACTGTCTTGTGCGAAACCACTGTCTTGTGCGAAACGACTCTCTGGTGCGAAATCACTGCCTTGTGCGAAACCACTGTCTTGTGCGAAACCACTGTCTTGTGCGAAACCACTGTCTTGTGCGAAACGACTCTCTTGTGCGAAATCACTGCCTTGTGAGAAACCACTTTCTTGTGCGAAACCACTTTCTTGTGCGAAACCACTGTCTTGTGCGAAACCACTGTCTTGTGCGAAACCACTGCCTTGTGCGAAACCACTGTCTTGTGCGAAACCACTGTCTTGGGCGAAACCACTGTCTTGTACGAAACCACTCTCTTGTGCGAAACCACTCTCTTGTGCGAAAACACTCTCTTGTGCGAAACCACTGTCTTGTGCAAAACCACTGTCTTGTGCGAAACCACTGTCTTGTGCGAAACCACTCTCTTGTGCGAAACCACTGTCTTGTGAGAAACGATTCTCTTGTGCGAAATCACTGCCTTGTGCCAAACCACTGTCTTGTGCGAAACCACTTTCTTGTGTGAAACCACTTTCTTGTGCGAAACCACTGTCTTGTGCAAAACCACTGTTTTGTGCGAAACCACTGCCTTGTGCGAAACCACTGTCTTGTGCGAAACAATTCTCTTGTGCGAAATCACTGCCTTGTGCCAAACCACTGTCTTGTGCGAAACCAATTTCTAGTGTGAAACCACTTTCTTGTGCGAAACCACTTTCTTGTGCGAAACCACTGTCTTGTGCGAAACCACTTTCTTGTGCGAAACCACTTTCTTGTGCGAAACCACTGTCTTGTGCGAAACCACTGTCTTGTGCGAAACCACTGTCTTGTGCGAAACCACTGTCTTGTGCGAAACCACTGTCTTGTGCGAAACCACTGTCCTGTGCGAAACCACTGACTTGTGCGAAACCACTGTCTTGTGCGAAACCACTGTCTTGTGCGAAACCACTGTCTCGTGCGAAACCACTTTCTCGTGCGAAACCACTGTCTCGTGCGAAACCACTGTCTCGTGCGAAACTACTGTCTTGTGCGAAAACACTGTCTTGTGCGAAACCACTGTCTCGTGCGAAACCACTGTCTCGTGCGAAACCACTGTCTCGTGCGAAACCACTGTCTTGTGCGAAACCACTGTCTTGTGCGAAACGACTCTCTTGTGCGAAATCACTGCCTTGTGCCAAACCACTGTCTTGTGCGAAACCACTTTCTTGTGCGAAACAACTTTCTTGTGCGAAACCATTTTCTTGTGCGAAACCACTGTCTTGTGCGAAACCACTTTCTTGTGCGAAACCACTTTCTTGTGCGAAACCACTCTCTTGTGCGAAACCACTGTCTTGTGCGAAACCACTGTCTTGTGCGAAACCACTGTCTTGTGCGAAACCACTCTCTTGTGCGAAACCACTGTCTTGTGCGAAACGATTCTCTTGTGCGAAATCACTGCCTTGTGCCAAACCACTGTCTTGTGCGAAACCACTTTCTTGTGTGAAACCACTTTCTTGTGCGAAACCACTGTCTTGTGCAAAACCACTGTTTTGTGCGAAACCACTGCCTTGTGCGAAACCACTGTCTTGTGCGAAACGATTCTCTTGTGCGAAATCACTGCCTTGTGCCAAACCACTGTCTTGTGCGAAACCAATTTCTAGTGTGAAACCACTTTCTTGTGCGAAACCACTTTCTTGTGCGAAACCACTGTCTTGTGCGAAACCACTTTCTTGTGCGAAACCACTTTCTTGTGCGAAACCACTGTCTTGTGCGAAACCACTGTCTTGTGCGAAACCACTGTCTTGTGCGAAACGACTCTCTGATGCGAAATCACTGCCTTGTGCGAAACCACTGTCTTGTGCGAAACCACTGTCTTGTGCGAAACCACTGTCTTGTGCGAAACGACTCTCTTGTGCGAAATCACTGCCTTGTGAGAAACCACTTTCTTGTGCGAAACCACTTTCTTGTGCGAAACCACTGTCTTGTGCGAAACCACTGTCTTGTGCGAAACCACTGCCTTGTGCGAAACCACTGTCTTGTGCGAAACCACTGTCTTGGGCGAAACCACTGTCTTGTACGAAACCACTGTCTTGTGCGGAATCACTCTCTTGTGCGAAACCACTCTCTTGTGCGAAACCACTCTCTTGTGCAAAACCACGGTCTTGTGCGAAACCACTGTCTTGTGCGAAACCACTCTCTTGTGCGAAACCACTGTCTTGTGCGAAACGATTCTCTTGTGCGAAATCACTGCCTTGTGCCAAACCACTGTCTTGTGCGAAACCACTTTCTTGTGTGAAACCACTTTCTTGTGCGAAACCACTGTCTTGTGCAAAACCACTGTTTTGTGCGAAACCACTGCCTTGTGCGAAACCACTGTCTTGTGCGAAACGATTCTCTTGTGCGAAATCACTGCCTTGTGCCAAACCACTGTCTTGTGCGAAACCAATTTCTAGTGTGAAACCACTTTCTTGTGCGAAACCACTTTCTTGTGCGAAACCACTGTCTTGTGCGAAACCACTTTCTTGTGCGAAACCACTTTCTTGTGCGAAACCACTGTCTTGTGCGAAACCACTGTCTTGTGCGAAACCACTATCTTGTGCGAAACCACTGTCTTGTGCGAAACCACTGTCTTGTGCGAAACCACTGTCCTGTGCGAAACCACTGACTTGTGCGAAACCACTGTCTTGTGCGAAACCACTGTCTTGTGCGAAACCACTGTCTCGTGCGAAACCACTTTCTCGTGCGAAACCACTGTCTCGTGCGAAACCACTGTCTCGTGCGAAACTACTGTCTTGTGCGAAAACACTGTCTTGTGCGAAACCACTGTCTCGTGCGAAACCACTGTCTCGTGCGAAACCACTAACTCGTGCGAAACCACTGTCTTGTGCGAAACCACTGTCTTGTGCGAAACGACTCTCTTGTGCGAAATCACTGCCTTGTGCCAAACCACTGTCTTGTGCGAAACCACTTTCTTGTGCGAAACAACTTTCTTGTGCGAAACCATTTTCTTGTGCGAAACCACTGTCTTGTGCGAAACCACTTTCTTGTGCGAAACCACTTTCTTGTGCGAAACCACTGTCTTGTGCGAAACCACTGTCTTGTGCAAAACCACTGTTTTGTGCGAAACCACTGTCTTCTCCAAAACCACTTCCTTGTGCGAAACCACTGTCTTGTGCGAAACCACTGCCATGTACGAAACCACTGCCGTGTTCGAAACCACTGCCTTGTGCGGAACCACTGTATTGTGCGACACCATTGCCTTGTGCGACACCACTGCCTTGTGCGACACCACTGCCTTGTGCGAAACCACTGCCTTGTGCGAAACCACTGTCTTGTGCGAAACCACTGCCTTGTGCGAAACCACTGCCTTGTGCGAAACCACTGTCTTGTGCGAAACCACTCTCTTGTGCGAAACCACTGTCTTGTGTGAAACCACTGTCTTGTTCGAAACCACACTCTTGTGCGAAACCACACTCTTGTGCGAAACCACACTCTTGTGCGAAATCACACTCTTGTGCGAAACCACTCTCTTGTGCGAAACCACTGCCTTTTACGAAACCACTGTCTTGTGCGAAACCACACTCTTGTGCGAAACCACTGTCTTGTGCGAAACCACACTCTTGTGCGAAACCACACTCTTGTGCGAAACCACTGTCTTGTGGTGAACCACTGTCTTGTTTTGAACCACTGTCTTGTGCGAAACCACTGTCTTGTGCGAAACCACTGTCTTGTGGTGAACCACTGTCTTGTTTTGAACCACTGTCTTGTGCGAAAACACTGCCTTGTGCGAAACCACTGTCTTGTGCGAAACCACAGTCTTGTGCGAAACCACAGTCTTGTGCGAAACCACAGTCTTGTGCGAAACCAGCGTCTTGTGCGAAACCACAGTCTTGTGCGAAACCACAGTCTTGTGCGAAACCACAGTCTTGTGCGAAACAACTGTCTTGTGCGAAACCACTGTCTTGTGCGAAACAACTGTCTTGTGCGAAACAACTGTCTTGTGCGAAACAACTGTCGTGTGCGAAACAACTGTCGTGCGCGAAACAAATGTCGTGCGTGAAACAAATGTCGTGCGTGAAACAAATGTCATGTGCGAAACAACTGTCGTGCGCGAAACAACTGTCGTGCGCGAAATAAATGTCGTGCGCGAAACAACTGTCGTGCCCGAAACAACTGTCGTGCGCGAAACAACTGTCGTGCGCGAAACAACTGTCGTGCACGAAACAACTCTCGTGCGCGAAACAACTCTCGTGCGCGAAACAACTGTCGTGTGCGAAACAACTGTCGTGGGCGAAACAACTGTCGTGGGCGAAACAACTGTCGTGTGCTAAACAACTGTCGTGTGCGAAACAACTGTCGTGTGCGGAACAACTGTCGTGTGCGAAGCAACTGTCGTGTGCGAAACAACTGTCGTGTGCGAAACTACTGTCTTGTGCGAAACTACTGTCTTGTGCGTAACCACTGCCTTGTGCGTAACCACTTCCTTGTGTGAATCCATTGTCTTCTGCGAAACCACTTACTTGTGCGAAAACACTGTCTTGTGCGAAACCACTGTCTTGTGCGAAACCACTGTCTTGTGCGAAACCACTGTCTTGTGCGAAACCACTGTCTTGTGCGTAACCACTGTCTTGTGCGAAACCACTGTCTTATGCGAAACCACTGTCTTGTGCGAAACCACTGTCTTGTGCGAAACCACTGTCTTGTGCGAAACTACTTTCTTGTGTGAGACTACTCTCTTGTGCGAAACCACTGCCTTGAGCGAAACCACGGCCTTGTGCGAAACCACTGTCTTGTGCGAAACCACTGCCTTGTGCGAAACCACTGCCTTGTGCGTAACCACTGCCTTGTGTGAAACCAATGTCTCGTGCGAAACCACTGTCTTCTCCGAAACCACTTCCTTGTGCGAAACCACTGTCTTGTGCGAAACCACTGTTTTGTGTGCAACCACTATCTTGAGTGAAACTACTGTCTTGTGCGAAACCACTGCCATGTACAAAACCACTGTCTTGTGCGAAACCACTGCCTCGTGCAAAACCACTGCCTTGTGCGAAACCACTGTCTTGTGCGAAACCACTGTCTTGTGCGAAACCACTGTCTTGTGCAAAACACCCTTGTGCAAAACACTCTTGTGCGAAACCACTGCCTTGTGCGAAACCACTGCATTGTGCGAAACCACTCTATTGTGCAAAACCACTGTCTTCACTGTCTTGTGCGAAACCACTCTCTTGTGCGAAACCACTGTCTTGTGCGTAACCACTGTCTTGTGCGAAACCACTGTCCTGTGCGAATTCACTCTATTGTGCGAAACCACTGTCTTCTGCGGAACCACTGTCTTGTGCGGAACCACTGTCTTGTGCGAAACCACTGTCTTGTGCGAAACCACTGTCTTGTGCGAAACGACTCTCTGGTGCGAAATCACTGCCTTGTGCGAAACCACTGTCTTGTGCGAAACCACTGTCTTGTGCGAAACCACTGTCTTGTGCGAAACGACTCTCTTGTGCGAAATCACTGCCTTGTGAGAAACCACTTTCTTGTGCGAAACCACTTTCTTGTGCGAAACCACTGTCTTGTGCGAAACCACTGTCTTGTGCGAAACCACTGCCTTGTGCGAAACCACTGTCTTGTGCGAAACCACTGTCTTGGGCGAAACCACTGTCTTGTACGAAACCACTCTCTTGTGCGAAACCACTCTCTTGTGCGAAACCACTCTCTTGTGCGAAACCACTGTCTTGTGCAAAACCACTGTCTTGTGCGAAACCACTGTCTTGTGCGAAACCACTCTCTTGTGCGAAACCACTGTCTTGTGAGAAACGATTCTCTTGTGCGAAATCACTGCCTTGTGCCAAACCACTGTCTTGTGCGAAACCACTTTCTTGTGTGAAACCACTTTCTTGTGCGAAACCACTGTCTTGTGCAAAACCACTGTTTTGTGCGAAACCACTGCCTTGTGCGAAACCACTGTCTTGTGCGAAACGATTCTCTTGTGCGAAATCACTGCCTTGTGCCAAACCACTGTCTTGTGCGAAACCAATTTCTAGTGTGAAACCACTTTCTTGTGCGAAACCACTTTCTTGTGCGAAACCACTGTCTTGTGCGAAACCACTTTCTTGTGCGAAACCACTTTCTTGTGCGAAACCACTGTCTTGTGCGAAACCACTGTCTTGTGCGAAACCACTATCTTGTGCGAAACCACTGTCTTGTGCGAAACCACTGTCTTGTGCGAAACCACTGTCCTGTGCGAAACCACTGACTTGTGCGAAACCACTGTCTTGTGCGAAACCACTGTCTTGTGCGAAACCACTGTCTCGTGCGAAACCACTTTCTCGTGCGAAACCACTGTCTCGTGCGAAACCACTGTCTCGTGCGAAACTACTGTCTTGTGCGAAAACACTGTCTTGTGCGAAACCACTGTCTCGTGCGAAACCACTGTCTCGTGCGAAACCACTGTCTCGTGCGAAACCACTGTCTCGTGCGAAACCACTGTCTTGTGCGAAACTACTGTCTTGTGCGAAAACACTGTCTTGTGCGAAACCACTGTCTTGTGCGAAACCACTTTCTTGTGCGAAACCACTGTCTTGTGCGAAACCACTGTCTTGTGCGAAACCACTATCTTGTGCGAAACCACTGTCTTGTGCGAAACCACTGTCTTGTGCGAAACCACTGTCCTGTGCGAAACCACTGACTTGTGCGAAACCACTGTCTTGTGCGAAACCACTGTCTTGTGCGAAACCACTGTCTCGTGCGAAACCACTTTCTCGTGCGAAACCACTGTCTCGTGCGAAACCACTGTCTCGTGCGAAACTACTGTCTTGTGCGAAAACACTGTCTTGTGCGAAACCACTGTCTCGTGCGAAACCACTGTCTCGTGCGAAACCACTAACTCGTGCGAAACCACTGTCTTGTGCGAAACCACTGTCTTGTGCGAAACGACTCTCTTGTGCGAAATCACTGCCTTGTGCCAAACCACTGTCTTGTGCGAAACCACTTTCTTGTGCGAAACAACTTTCTTGTGCGAAACCATTTTCTTGTGCGAAACCACTGTCTTGTGCGAAACCACTTTCTTGTGCGAAACCACTTTCTTGTGCGAAACCACTGTCTTGTGCGAAACCACTGTTTTGTGCGAAACCACTGTCTTCTCCAAAACCACTTCCTTGTGCGAAACCACTGTCTTGTGCGAAACCACTGCCATGTACGAAACCACTGCCGTGTTCGAAACCACTGCCTTGTGCGGAACCACTGTATTGTGCGACACCATTGCCTTGTGCGACACCACTGCCTTGTGCGACACCACTGCCTTGTGCGAAACCACTGCCTTGTGCGAAACCACTGTCTTGTGCGAAACCACTGCCTTGTGCGAAACCACTGCCTTGTGCGAAACCACTGTCTTGTGCGAAACCACTCTCTTGTGCGAAACCACTGTCTTGTGTGAAACCACTGTCTTGTTCGAAACCACACTCTTGTGCGAAACCACATTCTTGTGCGAAACCACACTCTTGTGCGAAATCACACTCTTGTGCGAAACCACTCTCTTGTGCGAAACCACTGCCTTTTACGAAACCACTGTCTTGTGCGAAACCACACTCTTGTGCGAAACCACTGTCTTGTGCGAAACCACACTCTTGTGCGAAACCACACTCTTGTGCGAAACCACTGTCTTGTGGTGAACCACTGTCTTGTTTTGAACCACTGTCTTGTGCGAAACCACTGTCTTGTGCGAAACCACTGTCTTGTGGTGAACCACTGTCTTGTTTTGAACCACTGTCTTGTGCGAAAACACTGCCTTGTGCGAAACCACTGTCTTGTGCGAAACCACAGTCTTGTGCGAAACCACAGTCTTGTGTGAAACCACAGTCTTGTGCGAAACCAGCGTCTTGTGCGAAACCACAGTCTTGTGCGAAACCACAGTCTTGTGCGAAACCACAGTCTTGTGCGAAACAACTGTCTTGTGCGAAACCACTGTCTTGTGCGAAACAACTGTCTTGTGCGAAACAACTGTCTTGTGCGAAACAACTGTCGTGTGCGAAACAACTGTCGTGTGCGAAACAACTGTCGTGCGCGAAACAAATGTCGTGCGTGAAACAAATGTCATGTGCGAAACAACTGTCGTGCGCGAAACAACTGTCGTGCGCGAAATAAATGTCGTGCGCGAAACAACTGTCGTGCCCGAAACAACTGTCGTGCGCGAAACAACTGTCGTGCGCGAAACAACTGTCGTGCACGAAACAACTCTCGTGCGCGAAACAACTCTCGTGCGCGAAACAACTGTCGTGTGCGAAACAACTGTCGTGGGCGAAACAACTGTCGTGGGCGAAACAACTGTCGTGTGCTAAACAACTCTCGTGTGCGAAACAACTGTCGTGTGCGGAACAACTGTCGTGTGCGAAGCAACTGTCGTGTGCGAAACAACTGTCGTGTGCGAAACTACTGTCTTGTGCGAAACTACTGTCTTGTGCGTAACCACTGCCTTGTGCGTAACCACTTCCTTGTGTGAATCCATTGTCTTCTGCGAAACCACTTACTTGTGCGAAAACACTGTCTTGTGCGAAACCACTGTCTTGTGCGAAACCACTGTCTTGTGCGAAACCACTGTCTTGTGCGAAACCACTGTCTTGTGCGTAACCACTGTCTTGTGCGAAACCACTGTCTTATGCGAAACCACTGTCTTGTGCGAAACCACTGTCTTGTGCGAAACCACTGTCTTGTGCGAAACTACTTTCTTGTGTGAGACTACTCTCTTGTGCGAAACCACTGCCTTGAGCGAAACCACGGCCTTGTGCGAAACCACTGTCTTGTGCGAAACCACTGCCTTGTGCGAAACCACTGCCTTGTGCGTAACCACTGCCTTGTGTGAAACCAATGTCTCGTGCGAAACCACTGTCTTCTCCGAAACCACTTCCTTGTGCGAAACCACTGTCTTGTGCGAAACCACTGTTTTGTGTGCAACCACTATCTTGAGTGAAACTACTGTCTTGTGCGAAACCACTGCCATGTACAAAACCACTGTCTTGTGCGAAACCACTGCCTCGTGCAAAACCACTGCCTTGTGCGAAACCACTGTCTTGTGCGAAACCACTGTCTTGTGCGAAACCACTGTCTTGTGCAAAACACCCTTGTGCAAAACACTCTTGTGCGAAACCACTGCCTTGTGCGAAACCACTGCATTGTGCGAAACCACTCTATTGTGCAAAACCACTGTCTTCACTGTCTTGTGCGAAACCACTCTCTTGTGCGAAACCACTGTCTTGTGCGTAACCACTGTCTTGTGCGAAACCACTGTCCTGTGCGAATTCACTCTATTGTGCGAAACCACTGTCTTCTGCGGAACCACTGTCTTGTGCGGAACCACTGTCTTGTGCGAAACCACTGTCTTGTGCGAAACCACTGTCTTGTGCGAAACGACTCTCTGGTGCGAAATCACTGCCTTGTGCGAAACCACTGTCTTGTGCGAAACCACTGTCTTGTGCGAAACCACTGTCTTGTGCGAAACGACTCTCTTGTGCGAAATCACTGCCTTGTGAGAAACCACTTTCTTGTGCGAAACCACTTTCTTGTGCGAAACCACTGTCTTGTGCGAAACCACTGTCTTGTGCGAAACCACTGCCTTGTGCGAAACCACTGTCTTGTGCGAAACCACTGTCTTGGGCGAAACCACTGTCTTGTACGAAACCACTCTCTTGTGCGAAACCACTCTCTTGTGCGAAACCACTCTCTTGTGCGAAACCACTGTCTTGTGCAAAACCACTGTCTTGTGCGAAACCACTGTCTTGTGCGAAACCACTCTCTTGTGCGAAACCACTGTCTTGTGAGAAACGATTCTCTTGTGCGAAATCACTGCCTTGTGCCAAACCACTGTCTTGTGCGAAACCACTTTCTTGTGTGAAACCACTTTCTTGTGCGAAACCACTGTCTTGTGCAAAACCACTGTTTTGTGCGAAACCACTGCCTTGTGCGAAACCACTGTCTTGTGCGAAACGATTCTCTTGTGCGAAATCACTGCCTTGTGCCAAACCACTGTCTTGTGCGAAACCAATTTCTAGTGTGAAACCACTTTCTTGTGCGAAACCACTTTCTTGTGCGAAACCACTGTCTTGTGCGAAACCACTTTCTTGTGCGAAACCACTTTCTTGTGCGAAACCACTGTCTTGTGCGAAACCACTGTCTTGTGCGAAACCACTATCTTGTGCGAAACCACTGTCTTGTGCGAAACCACTGTCTTGTGCGAAACCACTGTCCTGTGCGAAACCACTGACTTGTGCGAAACCACTGTCTTGTGCGAAACCACTGTCTTGTGCGAAACCACTGTCTCGTGCGAAACCACTTTCTCGTGCGAAACTACTGTCTTGTGCGAAAACACTGTCTTGTGCGAAACCACTGTCTCGTGCGAAACCACTGTCTCGTGCGAAACCACTGTCTCGTGCGAAACCACTGTCTTGTGCGAAACCACTGTCTTGTGCGAAACGACTCTCTTGTGCGAAATCACTGCCTTGTGCCAAACCACTGTCTTGTGCGAAACCACTTTCTTGTGCGAAACAACTTTCTTGTGCGAAACCATTTTCTTGTGCGAAACCACTGTCTTGTGCGAAACCACTTTCTTGTGCGAAACCACTTTCTTGTGCGAAACCACTGTCTTGTGCGAAACCACTGTCTTGTGCGAAACCACTGTTTTGTGCGAAACCACTGTCTTCTCCAAAACCACTTCCTTGTGCGAAACCACTGTCTTGTGCGAAACCACTGCCATGTACGAAACCACTGCCGTGTTCGAAACCACTGCCTTGTGCGGAACCACTGTATTGTGCGACACCATTGCCTTGTGCGACACCACTGCCTTGTGCGACACCACTGCCTTGTGCGAAACCACTGCCTTGTGCGAAACCACTGTCTTGTGCGAAACCACTGCCTTGTGCGAAACCACTGCCTTGTGCGAAACCACTGTCTTGTGCGAAACCACTCTCTTGTGCGAAACCACTGTCTTGTGTGAAACCACTGTCTTGTTCGAAACCACACTCTTGTGCGAAACCACACTCTTGTGCGAAACCACACTCTTGTGCGAAATCACACTCTTGTGCGAAACCACTCTCTTGTGCGAAACCACTGCCTTTTACGAAACCACTGTCTTGTGCGAAACCACACTCTTGTGCGAAACCACTGTCTTCTGCGAAACCACACTCTTGTGCGAAACCACACTCTTGTGCGAAACCACTGTCTTGTGGTGAACCACTGTCTTGTTTTGAACCACTGTCTTGTGCGAAACCACTGTCTTGTGCGAAACCACTGTCTTGTGGTGAACCACTGTCTTGTTTTGAACCACTGTCTTGTGCGAAAACACTGCCTTGTGCGAAACCACTGCCTTGTGCGAAACCACTGCCTTGTGCGAAACCACTGCCTTGTGCGAAACCACTGTCTTGTGCAAAACACTCTGTTCTGCGAAACCACTGCCTTGTGCGAAACCACTCTCTTGTGCGAATCCACTGCGTATTGCGAAACCACGGTCTTGTCGACATCACTGTCTTGTGCGATACCACTGTCTAGTGCGAAATCACTGTCTTCTGTGCAACCACTTTCTTGTGCGAAACCACTGTCTTGTGCAAAACCACTGTCTTGTGCTTAACCACAGTCTTTTGCGAAACCACCGCCTTGTGCGAAACCACTGCCTTGTGCGAAACCACTGCCTATTGCGAAACCACTGCCTATTGCGAAACCACACTCTTGTGCAAAACCACTGTCTTCTGCGAAATCACTGTCTTGTGCGTAACCACTGTCTTGTGCAAAACACTCTGTTGTGCGAAACCACTGTCTTGTGGAAAACACTCTGTTGTGCGAAACCACCGCCTTGTGCGAAACCACTCTCTTGTGTGAAACCACTGCCTTGTGCGAACCCACTGTCTTGTGCGTACCCACTGTCTCGTGCGAAACCACTGTCTTGTGCGAAACCACTGTCTTGTGCGAAACCACTGTCTTGTGCGAAACCACTGTCTTGTGCGAATCCACTGTCTTGTGCGAAACCACAGTCTTGTGCGAAACCACAGTCTTGTGGGAAACCACAGTCTTGTGCGAAACCACAGTCTTGTGCGAAACCACAGTCTTGTGCGAAACCACAGTCTTGTGCGAAACAACTGTCTTGTGCGAAACCACTGTCTTGTGCGAAACAACTGTCTTGTGCTAAACAACTGTCTTGTGCGAAACAACTGTCGTGTGCGAAACAAATGTCGTGCGCGAAACAAATGTCGTGCGCGAAACAAATGTCGTGCGCGAAACAACTGTCGTGCGCGAAACAACTGTCGTGCGCGAAACAAATGTCGTGCGCGAAACAACTGTCGTGCGCGAAACAACTGTCGTGCGCGAAACAACTGTCGTGCGCGAAACAACTCTCGTGCGCGAAACAACTCTCGTGCGCGAAACAACTCTCGTGCGCGAAACAACTGTCGTGCGCGAAACAACTGTCGTGGGCGAAACAACTGTCGTGGGAGAAACAACTGTCTTGTGCGAAACAACTGTCGTGTGCGAAACAACTGTCGTGTGCGGAACAACTGTCGTGTGCGAAACAACTGTCGTGTGCGAAACAACTGTCGTGTGCGAAACTACTGTCTTGTGCGAAACTACTGTCTTGTGCGTAACCACTGCCTTGTGCGTAACCACTTTCTTGTGTGAAACCATTGTCTTCTGTGAAACCACTTACTAGTGCGAAAACACTGTCTTGTGCGAAACCACTGTCTTGTGCGAAACCACTGTCTTGTGCGAAACCACTGTCTTGTGCGAAACCACTGTCTTGTGCGAAACCACTGTCTTGTGCGAAACCACTGTCTTGTGCGAAACCACTGTCTTGTGCGTAACCACTGTCTTGTGCGAAACCACTGTCTTGTGCGAAACCACTGTCTTGTGCGAAACCACTGTCTTGTGCGAAACCACTGTCTTGTGCGAAACTACTTTCTTGTGTGAGACTACTCTCTTGTGCGAAACCACTGCCTTGAGCGAAACCACGGCCTTGTGCGAAACCACTGTCTTGTGCGAAACCACTGCCTTGTGCGAAACCACTGCCTTGTGCGAAACCACTGCCTTGTGTGAAACCATTGTCTCGTGCGATACCACTGTCTTCTCCGAAACCATTTCCTTGTGCGAAACCACTGTCTTTTGCGAAACCACTGTTTTGTGTGCAACCACTATCTTGAGTGAAACTACTGTCTTGTGCGAAACCACTGCCATGTACGAAGCCACTGCCATGTGCGAAACCACTACCTTGTGCGGAACCACTGTATTGTGCGACACCACTGCCTTGTGCGACACCACAGCCTTGTGCGACACCACTGCCTTGTGCGAAACCACTGCCTTGTGCGAAACCACTGCGTTGTGCGAAACCACTGCCTTGTGCGAAACCACTGTCTTGTGCGAAACCACTGCCTTGTGCAAAACCACTGCCTTGTGCGAAACCACTGTCTTGTGCGAAACCACTGTCTTGTGCGAAACCACTTTCTTGTGCAAAACACCCTTGTGCAAAACACTCTTGTGCGAAACCACTGCCTTGTGCGAAACCACTGCCTTGTGCGAAACCACTGCATTGTGCGAAACCACTCTATTGTGCAAAACCACTGCCTTGTGCGAAACCACTGTCTTGTGCGAAACCACTGTCTTGTACGAAACCACTGTCTTGTGCGAAACGACTCTTTTGTGCGAAATCACTGCCTTGTGCGAAACCACTTTCTTGTGCGAAACCACTGTCTTGTGCGAAACCACTGTCTTGTGCGAAACCACTGTCTTGTGCGAAACCACTGTCTTGTGCGAAACCACTGTCTATTGCGAAACCACTGTCTTGTGCGAAACCACTGTCTTGTGCGAAACCACTGTCTTGTGCGAAACCACACTCTTGTGCGAAACCACTCTCTTGTGCGAAACCACTGCCTTTTGCGAAACCACTGTCTTGTGCGAAACCACACTCTTGTGCGAAACCACTGTCTTGTGCGAAACCACACTCTTGTGCGAAACCACACTCTTGTGCGAAACCACTGTCTTGTGGTGAACCACTGTCTTGTTTTGAACCACTGTCTTGTGCGAGACCACTGTCTTGTGCGAAACCACTGTCTTGTTGTGAACCACTGTCTTGTTTTGAACCACTGTCTTGTGCGAAACCACTGCCTTGTGCGAAACCACTGCCTTGTGCGAAACCAATGCCTTGTGCGAAACCACTGTCTTGTGCAAAACACTCTGTTGTGCGAAACCACTGCCTTGTGCGAAACCACTCTCTTGTGCGAATCCACTGCGTATTGCGAAACCACGGTCTTGTCGACACCACTGTCTTGTGCGATACCCCTGTCTAGTGCGAAATCACTGTCTTCTGTGCAACCACTTTCTTGTGCGAAACCACTGTCTTGTGCAAAACCACTGTCTTGTGCTGAACCACGGTCTTTTGCGAAACCACTGCCTTGTGCGAAACCACTGCCTTGTGCGAAACCACTGCCTTTTGCGAAACCACTGTCTTGTGCGAAACCACACTCTTGTGCGAAACCACTGTCTTGTGCGAAGTCACTGTCTTGTGCGTAACCACTGTCCGGTGCAAAACACTCTGTTGTGCGAAACCACTGTCTTCTGCAAAACACTCTGTTGTGCAAAACCACTGCCTTGTGCGAAACCACTCTCTTGTGTGAAACCACTGCCTTGTGCGAAACCACAGTCTTGTGCGAACCCACTGTCTTGTGCGAAACCACTGTCTTGTGCGAAACCACTGTCTTGTGCGAAACCACTGTCTTGTGCGAAACCACTGTCTTGTGCGAAACCACTGTCTTGTGCGAAACCACATTCTTGTGCGAAACCACAGTCTTGTGCGAAACCACAGTCTTGTGTGAAACCACAGTCTTGTGCGAAACCAGCGTCTTGTGCGAAACCACAGTCTTGTGCGAAACCACAGTCTTGTGCGAAACCAAAGTCTTGTGCGAAACCACAGTCTTGTGCGAAACCACTGTCTTGTGCGAAACAACTGTCTTGTGCGAAACAACTGTCTTGTGCGAAACAACTGTCGTGTGCGAAACAACTGTCGTGCGCGAAACAAATGTCGTGCGTGAAACAAATGTCGTGCGCGAAACAACTGTCGTGCGTGAAACAACTGTCGTGCGTGAAACAACTGTCGTGCGCGAAACAAATGTCGTGCGCGAAACAACTGTCGTGCGCGAAACAACTGTCGTGCGCGAAACAACTGTCGTGCGCGAAACAACTGTCGTGCGCGAAACAACTGTCGTGCGCGAAACAACTCTCGTGCGCGAAACAACTGTCGTGGGTGAAACAACTGTCGTGGGCGAAACAACTGTCGTGTGCTAAACAACTGTCGTGTGCGAAACAACTGTCGTGTGCGGAACAACTGTCGTGTGCGAAACAACTGTCGTGTGCGAAGCAACTGTCGTGTGCGAAACAACTGTCGTGTGCGAAACTACTGTCTTGTGCGAAACTACTGTCTTGTGCGTAACCACTGCCTTGTGCGTAACCACTTCCTTGTGTGAAACCATTGTCTTCTGCGAAACCACTTGTGCGAAAACACTGTCTTGTGCGAAACCACTGTCTTGTGCGAAACCACTGTCTTGTGCGAAACCACTGTCTTGTGCGAAACCACTGTCTTGTGCGTAACCACTGTCTTGTGCGAAACCACTGTCTTGTGCGAAACCACTGTCTTGTGCGAAACCACTGTCTTGTGCGAAACCACTGTCTTGTGCGAAACTACTTTCTTGTGTGTGACTACTCTCTTGTGCGAAACCACTGCCTTGAGCGAAACCACGGCCTTGTGCGAAACCACTGTCTTGTGCGAAACCACTGCCTTGTGCGAAACCACTGCCTTGTGCGTAACCACTGCCTTGTGTGAAACCATTGTCTCGTGCGAAACCACTGTCTTCTCCGAAACCACTTCCTTGTGCGAAACCACTGTCTTGTGCGAAACCACTGTTTTGTGTGCAACCACTATCTTGAGTGAAACTACTGTCTTGTGCGAAACCACTGCCATGTACGAAACCACTGCCATGTGCGAAACCACTTCCTTGTGCGGAACCACTGTATTGTGCGACACCACTGCCTTGTGCGACACCACTGCCTTGTGCGACACCACTGCCTTGTGCGAAACCACTGCCTTGTGTGAAACCACTGCCTTGTGCGAAACCACTGCATTGTGCGAAACCACTCTATTGTGCAAAACCACTGCCTTGTGCGAAACCACTGTCTTGTGCGAAACCACTGTCTTGTTCGAAACCACTGTCTTGTGCGAAACGACTCTTTTGTGCGAAATCACTGCCTTGTGCGAAACCACTTTCTTGTGCGAAACCACTGTCTTGTGCGAAACCACTGTCTTGTGCGAAACCACTGTCTTGTGCGAAACCACTGTCTTGTGCGAAACCACTGTCTTGTGCGAAACGACTCTCTTGTGCGAAATCACTGCCTTTTGCGAAACCACTGTCTTGTGCGAAACCACTGTCTTGTGCGAAACCACTGTCTTGTGTGAAACCACTGTCTTTTGCGAAACCACTGACTTGTGCGAAACCACTGTCTTGTGCGAAACCACTGTCTTGTGCGAAACCACTGTCTTGTGCGAAACCACTGTCTTGTGCGAAACTACTTTCTTGTGTGAAACTACTCTCTTGTGCGAAACCACTGCTTTGTGCGAAACCACGGCCTTGTGCGAAACCACCGTCTTGTGCGAAACCACTGCCTTGTGCGAAACCACTGCCTTGTGCGTAACCACTGCCTCGTGTGAAACCATTGTCTCGTGCGAAACCACTGTCTTCTCCGAAACCACTTCCTTGTGCGAAACCACTGTCTTGTGCGAAACCACTGTTTTGTGTGCAACCACTATCTTGAGTGAAACTACTGTCTTGTGCGAAACCACTGCCATGTACGAAACCACTGACATGTGCGAAACCACTGTCTTGTGCGAAACCACTGTCTTGTGCGAAACCACTGTCTTGTGTGAAACCACTGTCTTGTGCGAAACCACTGTCTTGTGCGAAACCACTGTCTTGTGCGAAACCACAGTCTTGTGCGAAACCACAGTCTTGTGCGAAACCACAGTCTTGTGTGAAACCACAGTCTTGTGCGAAACCAGCGTCTTGTGCGAAACCACAGTCTTGTGCGAAACCACAGTCTTGTGCGAAACCACAGTCTTGTGCGAAACAACTGTCTTGTGCGAAACCACTGTCTTGTGCGAAACAACTGTCTTGTGCGAAACAACTGTCTTGTGCGAAACAACTGTCGTGTGCGAAACAACTGTCGTGTGCGAAACAACTGTCGTGCGCGAAACAAATGTCGTGCGTGAAACAAATGTGATGTGCGAAACAACTGTCGTGCGCGAAACAACTGTCGTGCGCGAAACAAATGTCGTGCGCGCAACAACTGTCGTGCCTGAAACAACTGTCGTGCCCGAAACAACTGTCGTGCCCGAAACAACTGTCGTGCGCGAAACAACTGTCGTGCGCGAAACAACTCTCGTGCGCGAAACAACTGTCGTGTGCGAAACAACTGTCGAGGGCGAAACAACTGTCGTGGGCGAAACAACTGTCGTGTGCTAAACAACTGTCGTGTGCGAAACAACTGTCGTGTGCGGAACAACTGTCGTGTGCGAAGCAACTGTCGTGTGCGAAACAACTGTCGTGTGCGAAACTACTGTCTTGTGCGAAACTACTGTCTTGTGCGTAACCACTGCCTTGTGCGTAACCACTTCCTTGTGTGAATCCATTGTCTTCTGCGAAACCACTTACTTGTGCGAAAACACTGTCTTGTGCGAAACCACTGTCTTGTGCAAAACCACTGTCTTGTGCGAAACCACTGTCTTGTGCGAAACCACTGTCTTGTGCGTAACCACTGTCTTGTGCGAAACCACTGTCTTGTGCGAAACCACTGTCTTGTGCGAAACCACTGTCTTGTGCGAAACCACTGTCTTGTGCGAAACTACTTTCTTGTGTGAGACTACTCTCTTGTGCGAAACCACTGCCTTGAGCGAAACCACGGCCTTGTGCGAAACCACTGTCTTGTGCGAAACCACTGCCTTGTGCGAAACCACTGCCTTGTGCGTAACCACTGCCTTGTGTGAAACCATTGTCTTGTGCGAAAGCACTGTCGTGTGCGAAGCAACTGTCGTGTGCGAAACAACTGTCGTGTGCGAAACTACTGTCTTGTGCGAAACTACTGTCTTGTGCGTAACCACTGCCTTGTGCGTAACCACTTCCTTGTGTGAATCCATTGTCTTCTGCGAAACCACTTACTTGTGCGAAAACACTGTCTTGTGCGAAACCACTGTCTTGTGCAAAACCACTGTCTTGTGCGAAACCACTGTCTTGTGCGTAACCACTGTCTTGTGCGAAACCACTGTCTTGTGCGAAACCACTGTCTTGTGCGAAACCACTGTCTTGTGCGAAACCACTGTCTTGTGCGAAACTACTTTCTTGTGTGAGACTACTCTCTTGTGCGAAACCACTGCCTTGAGCGAAACCACGGCCTTGTGCGAAACCACTGTCTTGTGCGAAACCACTGCCTTGTGTGAAACCATTGTCTTGTGCGAAACCACTGTCTTCTCCGAAACCACTTCCTTGTGCGAAACCACTGTCTTGTGCGAAACCACTGTTTTGTGTGCAACCACTATCTTGAGTGAAACTACTGTCTTGTGCGAAACCACTGCCATGTACGAAACCACTGCCATATGCGAAACCACTGCCTTGTGCGGAACCACTGTATTGTGCGACACCACTGCCTTGTGCGACACCACTGCCTTGTGCGACACCACTGCCTTGTGCGAAACCACTGCTTTGTGCGAAACCACTGCGTTGTGCGAAACCACTGCCTTGTGCGAAACCACTGTCTTGTGCGAAACCACTGCCTTGTGCAAAACCACTGCCTTGTGCGAAACCACTGTCTTGTGCGAAAGCACTGTCTTGTGCGAAACCACTGTCTTGTGCAAAACACAATTGTGCAAAACACTCTTGTGCGAAACCACTGCCTTGTGCGAAAACACTGCCTTGTGCGAAACCACTGCATTGTGCGAAACCACTCTATTGTGCAAAACCACTGCCTTGTGCGAAACCACTGTCTTGTGCGAAACCACTGTCTTGTTCGAAACCACTGTCTTGTGCGAAACGACTCTTTTGTGCGAAATCACTGCCTTGTGCGAAACCACTTTCTTGTGCGAAACCACTGTCTTGTGCGAAACCACTGTCTTGTGCGAAACCACTGTCTTGTGCGAAACCACTGTCTTGTGCGAAACCACTGTCTTGTGCGAAACGACTCTCTTGTGCGATATCACTGCCTTTTGCGAAACCACTTTCTTGTGCGAAACCACTGTCTTGTGCGAAACCACTGTCTTGTGCGAAACCACTGTCTTGTGTGAAACCACTGTCTTTTGCGAAACCACTGTCTTGTGCGAAAACCACTGTCTTGTGCGAAACCACTGTCTTGTGCGAAACCACTGTCTTGTGCGAAACCACTGTCTTGTGCGAAACCACTGTCTTGTGCGAAACCACTGTCTTGTGTGAAACCACTGTCTTGTGCGAAACTACTTTCGTGTGTGAAACTACTCTCTTGTGCGAAACCACTGCTTTGTGCGAAACCACGGCCTTGTGCGAAACCACCGTCTTGTGCGAAACCACTGCCTTGTGCGAAACCACTGCCTTGTGCGTAACCACTGCCTTGTGTGAAACCATTGTCTCGTGCGAAACCACTGTCTTCTCCGAAACCACTTCCTTGTGCGAAACCACTGTCTTGTGCGAAACCACAGTCTTGTGCGAAACCACAGTCTTGTGCGAAACCACAGTCTTGTGCGAAACCACTGTCTTGTGCGAAACAACTGTCTTGTGCGAAACAACTGTCTTGTGCGAAACAACTGTCGTGTGCGAAACAACTGTCGTGCGCGAAACAAATGTCGTGCGTGAAACAAATGTCGTGCGCGAAACAACTGTCATGCGCGAAACAAATGTCGTGCGCGAAACAACTGTCGTGCGCGAAACAACTGCCGTGCGCGAAACAACTGTCGTGCGCGAAACAACTGTCGTGCGCGAAACAACTCTCGTGCGCGAAACAACTGTCGTGCGCGAAACAACTGTCGTGTGCGAAACAACTGTCGTGGGCGAAACAACTGTCGTGGGCGAAACAACTGTCGTGTGCTAAACAACTGTCGTGTGCGAAACAACTGTCGTGTGCGGAACAACTGTCGTGTGCGAAGCAACTGTCGTGTGCGAAACAACTGTCGTGTGCGAAACTACTGTCTTGTGCGAAACTACTGTCTTGTGCGTAACCACTGCCTTGTGCGTAACCACTTCCTTGTGTGAATCCATTGTCTTCTGCGAAACCACTTACTTGTGCGAAAACACTGACTTGTGTGAAACCACTGTCTTGTGCGAAACCACTGTCTTGTGCGAAACCACTGTCTTGTGTGCAACCACTGTCTTGTGCGAAAACACTGTCTTGTCCGGACACAATGTTTTCTGCGGAACCACTGTCTTGTGCGGAACCACTGTGTTGTGCGAAACCATTGTCTTGTGCGAAACCACTGTCTTGTGCGAAACCACTGTCTTGTGCGAAACCACTGTCTTGTGCGAAACCACTGCCTTGTGTGAAACCACTGTCTTGTGTGAAACCACTGTCTTGTAAGAAACCACTGTCTTGTTAGAAACCACTGTGTTGTGCGGAACCACCGTCTTCTGTGAAACCACTGCCTTCTGCGAAACCACTGCCTTGTGTGAAACCACTGCCTTGTGCGAAACCACTGCCTTATGCGAAATCACTGCCTTGTGCGAATCCACTGCCTTGTGCGAAACCACTGCCTTGTGCGAAACCACTGCCTTGTGCGAAACCACTGTATTGTGTGAAACCACTGTCTTGTGCGAAACCACTGTCTTGTGCGAAACCACTGTCTTGTGCGAAACCACTGTCTTGTGCGAAACCACTGTCTTGTGCGAAACCACTGTCTTGTGCTCAATCACTTTCTTGCGCTAAACCACTGCCTTGCGCGAAACCACTGCCTTGCGCGAAACCAATGTCCTGTGCGAAACCACTGTCCTGTGCGAAACCAATGTCCTGTGCGAAACCAATGTCCTGTGCGATACCACTGTCCTGTGCGAAACCACTGTCCTGTGCGAAACCACTCTCCTGTGCGAAACCACTCTCCTGTGCGAAACCACTGTCCTGTGCGAAACCACTCTCCTGTGCGAAACCACTCTCCTGTGCGAAACCACATTCCTGTGCGAAACCACTGTCCTGTGCGAAACCACTGTCCTGTGCGAAACCACTATCCTGTGTGAAACCACTGTCCTGTGAAAAACCACTGTCCTATGCGGAACCACTGTCCTGTGCGGAAGCACTGTCCAGTGCGGAACAACTGTCTTGTGCGGAACAACTGTCTTGTGCGGAACAACTGTCTTGTGCGGAACAACTGTCTTGTGCGGAACAACTGTCTTGTGCGGAACAACTGTCTTGTGTGGAACAACTGTCTTGTTCGGAACAACTGTCTTGTGCGGAACAACTGTCTTGTGCGGAACAACTGTCTTGTGCGTAACCACTGCCTTGTGCGTAACCACTGTCCTGTGCGATACCACTGCCTTTTGTGGAACCAGTGTCTTGTGCGGAACAACTGTCTTGTGCGGAACAACTGTCTTGTGCGGAACAACTGTCTTGTGCGGAACAACTGTCTTGTGCGGAACTACTGTCTTGTGCGGAACTACTGTCTTGTGCGAAACTACTGTCTTGTGCGAAACTACTGTCTTGTGCGAACCCACTGTCCTGTGCGAAACCACTGTCCTGTGCGAAACCACTGTCCTGTGCGAAACCACTGTCTTTTGTGGAACCAGTGTCTTGTGCGGAACAACTGTCTTGTGCGAAACTACTGTCTTGTGCGAAACCACTTCCTTGTGCGAAACCACTGTCTTGTGCGAAACCACTGTCTTGTGCAAAACCACTGTCTTGTGCAAAACCACTGTCTTGTGCAAAACCACTGCCTTGTGCGAACCCACTGTCTTGTGCAAAACCACTGCCTTGTGCGAACCCACTGTCTTTGAAAGGGAAATACTTCGAGTAAAGGAAAGGGCAGCCGCTACTTCTCGAAATGATACACAACAAAAGATACGGAAATCCAGCAAATCGCCTATTTAAAGCGGCAAATACATTTTATGTATTCCGCTAACGCTGTGACTTATACGCTCTGTCTCTGAAGCTACATTTTTTACTTATTATTCTATAATTCGTCTTCCTGACATGCACCAGCAATTCAAAATATGGGGCGAAATCTGCTCTCGGCCAAGACGTCCGTTGCAACTGTCTAACGTCTTCCTCGTGACACCATTCTTGCGCCAGAAGCTCTCTGTATTATTGCCGCTCTAAATATGAGTAACGGAAACTATGTGTTTTGTTCCATTAAAAAAATAGACAAATAAATAACATACTTCCGCCCTCCCTCCCAGTTGCTTAACATTAACGTCTGCTGTGTAAAGAAGTAAACCGTAATCAAAAAGAGTAATATATTTGTTTAATAATAGGTCCGAGTATTGTTATTTGTTTTCGTAGATAACTTGGTGTAGAATGGAGGAGGAACGTTAAATGTAAAAATAATGCTTTCATTGTCTCTCTGGGTCGAAGAAGCAACGTATTGTTCACTTTCACGTTGACTGCTGCGTACATTTTATGAAACGTAATTCATCATTCGAGCATACTGCCGCAAAATGTGCTTTACGAAAAACCGATTTACAAAATTCTGCCCTGCCACGGCATTAATTGGCCTTACTTTTCCTTCCTTTATCTCAAATGACGTTACATGTTGCCCAATGGTGAAGCAGGAATGTCTCGACCATTCTTGTGAAACGAGAGATCTCGAGCTAAATAACTGCACGAACTAACGAAAAATTTCAAATTTCCTGCAGGTATTGAAAACGGAGTTTTCATAGTGCTCAACAGAGCGATTGATGCAGTTCAGAGACGACAGAATGCTAATATTTAGTCGCTGCAAAAGTTTTGTCAATAACCAACATTTGTTGCATAGTATACTATTTGAAACTGCCTTGGTGCTTCCGCTACAGATGTCACACAGCATAAACGCTAATTCTGTTTAAAAATCGGACATTACAGACGCTATTTCGTACACATTAATTAACCTTATCAGCCGGCCGCTTTGGCCGAGCGGTCTGCGGCGCGGTCGGGAGTTCGAATCCTCCCTCGGGCGTGGATGTTTGTGTTGTCCTTGGCGTAAGTTGAACACGTTTTAATTAACCATATCACACGTATTGCGAAGTAATTCTCTGTGAAACAATGTACTACTTTCGAAACAGATATTTCGTACACATTAATTAACCATATCAGACATATTGCGAAGTAAATCTCCGGGAAACACGTGAACTTTCTTCGAAACATATTTCGTCTGCTAATCCAGCGGAAATGGTAATCTAAGTGAGTCACAGTCCAACAAAAACAGGAGTTCATCGAGTAATTGTTAATTCTTGCGATTGTTAGCAGGAGGAATCCACGATACAAAGTTTGAAACTGTTTCTTACAATTTCAGCTGGGCATGTCGGAAGTACGATAAAATATTCAGGTTTGTTTTTCTACTGCATTTTCAATTAATCGATTTTTTATCCGACTCTGTTTCTCTTCCCCTCAAGCAAACTTTAGAGAAGAGATCGATGGATTTCCGTTAATCAGTAGCCAGCTACAAATGGAATTTCGAAACCTCCTATTGTCACCAAGTAAAAGCATTTCTCACAAATCAGTATTCGAGGCTGTGTAGAAGCACATGCCGGAATATTTATTAACAGAGTTCCTTCCAAAGGAGAAATCGATTCACGAGATTACGTATCGATAAGTTATTGTTATCTTTATAAGTTAGCGACCGAAAAGATAAATGTAGCGTTGTAGTTTTAGCACTATTAAGTTACCAGATTACTGTGTTTCTGTATTGATGGATTTTATTCGCAACTGCCAACAGTTTAAAAAATTCCGTCACACTATTTGTCTACTGCATTTTCAATTAATCGATTTTTTATCCATCTCTGTTTCTCCTCCCCTCAAGCAAACTTTAGGTGGAGATCGATAGATTTCCATTAATTTGTAGCCAGCTAAAAATGGAATTTCGAAACCTTCTGTTGTCACTAAGTAAAAGCATTTCTCACATTGCGTTAAGTGTACCCATTTCCTGTTACACATGAAAAACACGTAAACAGTATTCGAAGCTATGTGGAAGCAGATGACGGAATATTTATTAACATAGTTCCTTCCAAAGGCGAAATCGATTCACGAGATTACGTATCGATAAGTTAGTGTTGTCTTTTTTAAATTAATGTAGAAAAGATTAATGTAGCGTAGTAGTTTCGGCACTATTAATTTGCCAGATTACTGTGTTACTGTATTGATGGATTTTATTCGCAACTGCCAACGGTTTAAAAAATTCCGTCACAGTATTTTTCTACTGCATTTTCGATTAATCGATTTTTTATCCGACTCTGTTTCTCCTCCCCTCACGCAAACTTTAGAGAGGAGATCGATATATTTCCATTAATTTGTAGCCCGCTACAAATGGAATTTCGAAACCTCCTGTTGTCACCAAGTCAAAGCATTTTTCACAAATCAGTATTCGAAGCTGTGTAGAAGCAGATGCCGGAATATTTATTAACAGAGTTCCTTCCAAAGGAGAAATCGATTCACGAGATTACGTATCGATAAGTTAGTGTTATCTTTTTTAAATTAACGACCGAAAAGATAAATGTAGCGTAGTAGCTTTAGCACTATTAAGTTACCAGATTACTGTGTTTCTGTATTGATGGATTTTATTCGCAACTGCCAACAGTTTAAAAAATTCCGTCACAGTATTTTTCTACTGCATTTTCAATTAATCGATTTTTTATCCATCTCTGTTTCTCCTCCCCTCAAGCAAACCTTAGAGAGGAGATCGATATATTTCCATTAATCTGTAGCCCGCTACAAATGGAATTTCGAAACCTCCTGTTGTCACCAAGTCAAAGCATTTTTCACAAATCAGTATTCGAAGCTGTGTAGAAGCAGATGCCGGAATATTTATTAACAGAGTTCCTTCCAAAGGAGAAATCGATTCACGAGATTACGTATCGATAAGTTAGTGTTATCTTTTTTAAATTAACGACCGAAAAGATAAATGTAGCGTAGTAGCTTTAGCACTATTAAGTTACCAGATTACTGTGTTTCTGTATTGATGGATTTTATTCGCAACTGCCAACGGTTTAAAAAATTCCGTCACAGTATTTTTCTACTGCATTTTCAATTAATCGATTTTTTATCCGTCTCTGTTTCTCCTCCCCTCAAGCAAACTTTAGAGAGGAGATCGATATATTTCCATTAATCTGTAGTCCGCTACAAATGGAATTTCGAAACCTCCTGTTGTCACCAAGTAAAAGCATTTCTCACAAATCAGTATTCGAAGCTGTGTAGAAGCACATGCCCGAATATTTATTATCAGAGTTCCTTCCAAAGGCGAAATCGATTCACGAGATTACGTATCGATAAGTTAGTGTTGTCTTTTTTATATTAATGTAGAAAAGATTATTGTAGCGTAGTAGTTTCGGCACTATTAATTTGCCAGATTACTGTGTTTCTGTATTGATGGATTTTATTCGCAACTGCCAACGGTTTAAAAAATTCCGTCACAGTATTTTTCTACTGCATTTTCAATTAATCGATTTTTTATCCGTCTCTGTTTCTCCTCCCCTCAAGCAAACTTTAGAGAGGAGATCGATATACTTCCATTAATCTGTAGCCCGCTACAAATGGAATTTCGAAACCTCCTGTTGTCACCAAGTCAAAGCATTTTTCACAAATCAGTATTCGAAGCTGTGTAGAAGCAGATGCCGGAATATTTATTAACAGAGTTCCTTCCAAAGGAGAAATCGATTCACGAGATTACGTATCGATAAGTTAGTGTTATCTTTTTTAAATTAACGACCGAAAAGATAAATGTAGCGTAGTAGCTTTAGCACCATTAAGTTACCAGATTACTGTGTTTCTGTATTGATGGATTTTATTCGCAACTGCCAACGGTTTAAAAAATTCCGTCACAGTATTTTTCTACTGCATTTTCAATTAATCGATTTTTTATCCGTCTGTTTCTCCTCCCCTCAAGCAAACTTTAGAGAGGAGATCGATATATTTCCATTAATCTGTAGCCCGCTACAAATGGAATTTCGAAACCTCCTGTTGTCACCAAGTTAAAGCTGACTCTCAAATTGTTGTTTGACGTGAATGTGAATAATAGTTAATAGCAGTGTGGAAGAAAAGGAAAGTTTATTTATTCACACATTTCCTTCAAAAGGAGAAATCGGTCCACTAGATTACGTGTAGAAACCACCATAACAATAGGTCAGTGTTGTCTGTTAGTTCAAATTCAAATGTTTGCAAATCTAAGGGACTTAACTGCTGTGGTTATTCATTCCCTAGACTGCCAAACTGCTGTAACTAACTTATGGTAAGGGCAACACACACACATATGTCTGAGGAAGGACTCGAACCTCCGACGGCGAACAACCGAGCACTCCGCAGAAAGGCGCCTTAGCGCGCTCTGCCACTCCACCGTGGCTGTTAGTTAACGCTCAGAAAGATAAACGCAGTGTTAGAAATACCGTGACTATTTTTAACAACATTATCAGGTTCCTATTCTGTACTGACGAATAATTTTCGTAACCGGCAATAGTTTACAACGCATCTTTCAAGGTCCTTTACATATTGCAGCGCTGTGGTGGAGGAATATTATAGAGGATCTAGTAGAAACTTAATTCACTTGGACGGCATTAGAAGTGAGAATTGTGTCAAACTTTTATTTCTTCTTGTGTTGCATCTACGATAAGACAGCGCAAATGACGGAGAAAATTCCACATTTCTGTGCGCTGTCGTCCTTGTCGTATTAATTGTTAAGCAAGCCACCACAAAGCAACGAGACTGACTGATTTTACGTAGTTACAGAAAAAAATGTGTTAATTCATGTAACGGCAGGAATCACGTGGTTATTGAAAGACTTTCCATACTGAAATACCTTTTAACACGCTGCACTATGCGTCAAATGTAAGAAATAACGTGTATGTACCTATATGTTAAATTTCCGAGCCATCACAAAAGCTGATTTGGTCATCTTAATACGTCATAATTACACATTTCCTCACTTCATTACTTTGTGATGAAACAGCATGAGTTACACCAGCAGTCAAAATGGAGGCAAAATAATAAAGTGCCGCCAAACCTACTGTGAAGGAATTTTTTAGCGGCTACATTCTTGCAGCAAACACTTCCTGTATTCTCGCTGCGTTACCTCAGAATATCATATCGATATTCGGTCGATGCGGTACGCCGTATTATCTCGGGACCATCTCACTGCCGTCTTGCTGCTACACGAGGTGTCGATGTCTGCGACCTTGTTTCCAGAAATTTAAATGGAAATAATTCGCCGATTTTCTGCGCATTCTCCCAACGGAAGAACAACAGCCGTAATTCAGATGCAAGTCATTGTTGTAGACGTGTATTCTGGTATCTGTAGCGGAACATGTAAAACATGACTGAAGGGCGCTATATGTTAACTACCAGAATACTAACGTATTTTTCCCAGAGCTAACTATTTATTTCTGTCTAAAAGTAATGGTTACAGCAGACAGAAGGAAGGAAGGAAGTTTAGGGTTTTACGTCACGTCGACAGCACATTCAATACGAAGGCAAATCTAACTCGAGTTTCGTACTGTGTGGCTGCAATTTTGACGCCATTAACGGTATTTGAGTATTTTACGGAAATTAACGACAAATTGTTTCCATTACTGAGCTATCGTGACAGCTGGATTGTTCTTTGAGAACCACGTTGCTTCCCAGAACCTTATTCAGTAATAGATTTCAACAGCATCAGACTACAGTCTGCTAAAATGAGCTGTTTTGTTACGAGGGGAATTCAGTTAACCCACAGTTCTGCGTACTTGACACTGACTGTTACTGGGGATGAACCCACGGTCGCCATTACGTACTTGTTTCCGTGCCCACGACTGAATATTGGCAAAGGTATTCACGGAAGCTGTGTGGAGAAAATGAAATATATTTACTGTCAATATTTGCTCCATTGACAGTCTCGTGAGTTTACGAGTATATGAGGCAATAACAAAGTGCAGAGGCGGCAACAGTCATTACGTTCGCTGTTCACACTCTCCTTTAAACGCGCCTTTCACGTCTGGCTGTTGCAACGCATTTTGTCAACACTGCCCCAACATGAAGAGTAGGATTTTGTACAAAATATCCCACACATCTATCACATGAACATACTTTTAATCGATATGTCTTAAAAGGGAAATACTATCAGTAAAGGAAAAGACATTCGCTAGTTCTCGAAATGATACACAACAGAAGATATGGAAAACCAGCAACTCGCCTATTTGACGGAGGCCTTCTACGGAAAATAAGTTTTATCTATTCCACCAAATATACCACTTCTACGCTCTGTCTCGAAATCTAAATTTTCCATTAAAATATGATCGAAACCACATTTCTCTTTACTGCATTATTTCATAACGTCCGTTGCAACTGTGAAAACGACTTCCTTGCGTCGCCATTCTTGCGCCAGGCGCTCTCTGTATTATTGTCGCTCTACATACGAACAAAAGATACTATGTGTTTTGCTCCATAAAAAAAATTGACAAATAAATAAAATACTTCCACCCTCCCTCCCAGTTGCTTAACATTAACGTCTGCTGTGTAAGTAAAGAAGTAAACCGCAATCAAAAAGAGTAATATTTTTGTTTAATAAAAGGTCCGAGTATTGTTATTCGTTTTCGTAGATAACTTGGTCTAGAATGGAGGAGGAACGTTAAATGTAAAAACAATGCTTTCATTGTCTCTCTGGGTCGAAGAAGCAACGTATTGTTAACTTTCACGTTGACTGCTGCGTACATTATATGAAACGTAATTCATCATTAGAGCATACTGCCGCAAAATGTGCTTTACGAAAGACCGATTTACAAAATTCTGCCCTGCCTCGGCATTAATTGGCCTAACTTTTCCTTCCTTTATCTCAAATGACGTTACATGTTGCCCAATGATAAAGCAGGAATGTCTCGATTATTCTTGTGAAACGAGAGATCTCAAGCTAAATAACTGCAGGAACTAACGAAAAATTTCAAATTTCCTGCAGGCATTGAAAACTGGGATTTTTCATAGTGATGAAGTTTACAGACGACAGAATGTTAATATTAAGTCACTGCAAAAGTTTTCTCAATAACGTTTGTTGCATAGTATACTATTTGAAACTGCCTTCGTGCTTCCGCTACAGATGTCACACAGCATAAACGCTAGTTATGTGTAAAAGTCGGACATTACAGACGCTATTTCGTACACATTAATTAACCATATCAGCCGGCCGGTTTGGCCGAGCGGTCTGCGGCGCGCCAGTCACAGTCTACACGGCCGCTGCTGTCGGGGGTTAGAATCCTCCCTCGGGCGTGGATGTTTGTGTTGTCCTTAGCGTAAGTTAGTTTAAGTTAGTCAAGTGATTAGTGTGTAAGTCTAGCGACTGATGACCAGGAATTTTGGTCGCATAAGACGTCACACACATTTGAACATTTTTAATTAACCATATCACACGTATTGCGAAGTAATTCTACGTGAAACAATGTACTATTATCAAAACAGATATTTCGTACACATTAATTAACCATATCAGACGTATTGCGAAGTAAATCTCCCGAGAAACAGTGAACTTCCTTCGAAACATATTTCGTCTTCTGATCCAGCGGAAATGGTAATCTAAATGAGTCACAGTCGATCAGGATTTAAGGATTTCATCGAGTAATTGTTAATTCTTGCATATGTTAGCAGGAGGAAACCACGATAGAAAGATTGAAACTGTTTCTTACTATTTCAGCTGGGCATGTCGGAAGTTCGATAAAATATTCAGGTATTTTTCTACTGCAAATTCAATTAATTGATTTTTTATCCGACTCTGTTTCTCCTCCCCTCAAGCAAACTTTAGGTGGGATCGATAGATTTCCATTAATCTGTAGCCAGCTACAAATGGAATTTCGAAACCTCCTGTTGTCACGAAGTAAAAGCATTTCTCACATTGCGTTTAGTTTACCCATTTCCAGATACACGTGGAAAACACGTAATCAGTATTCGAAGCTGTGTGGAAGCAGATGCCGGAATATTTATTAACAGAGTTTCTTCCAAAGGAAAAATCGATTCACGAGATTACGTATCGATAAGTTATTGTTATCTTTTTTTAAGTTAAAGACCGAGAAGATAAATGTAGCGTAGTAGTTTTATCACTATTAAGTTAGCAGATTACTGTGTTTCTCTATTGATGGATTTTATTCGCAACTGCCAACAGTTTAAAAAATTCCGTCACAGTATTTTTCTACTGCATTTTCGATTAATCGATTATTTATCCGACTCTTTTTCTCCTCCTCTCAAGCAAACTTTAGAAAGGGGAGGCAGTGTGGAGGAAACGGAAAGTTTACTTATTCACACATTTCCTTCAAAAGGAGAAATCGGTCCACTAGATTACGTGTAGAAGCCACCATAACAATAGGTCAGTGTTGTCTGTTAGTTCAAATTCGAATGTTTGCAAATATAAGGGACTTAACTGCTGTGGTTATTCAGTCCCTAGACTGCCAAACTGCTGTAACTAACTTATGGTAAGGGCAACACACACACACACACACACGCACACGCACGCACGTGACCGAGGGAGGATTCGAACCTCCGACGGCGAACAACCGAGCACTCCGCAGCAAGGCGCCTTAGCGCGCTCTGCCACTCCACCATGGCTGTTAGTTAACGCTCAGAAAGATAAACGCAGTGTTAGAAATACCGTGACCATTTTAACAACATTATCAGATTCCTATTCTATACTGATGAATAATTTTCGTAACCGGCAATAGTTTACAACGCATCTTTCAAGGTCCATTACATATTGCAGCCCTGTGGTGGAGGAATATTATAGAGGAACTAGTAGAAACTTAATTCACTTTGACGGCATTAGAAGTGAGAATTGTGTGAAACTTTTATTTTTTATTTCTTCTTGTGTGGCATCAACGATAAGACGGCACAAATGACGGAGAGAATTCCGCATTTCTGTGCGCTGTCGACCTTGTCGCATTAATTGTTAAGCAAGCTACCAGAAAGCAACGAGACTGACTGATTTTACGTAGTTACAAAAAAAAGTGTTAATACATGTAACCGCAGAAATCGCATGGTTATTGAAAGACTTCCCATACTGAAATACCTTTTAACACGCTGCACTATGCGTCAAATGTAAGAAATAACGTGTATGTACCTATATGTTAAATTTCCGAGCCATCACAAAAGCTGATTTGGTCATCTTAATACGTCATAATTCACTTTATTATTTTGTGATTAAACAGCATGAGTTACACGAGAAGTCAAAGTGGAGGGAAAATAATAAAGTGCCTCCAAACCAACTGTGAAGGAATTTTTTAGCGGCTACATTCTTGCAGCAGACACTTCCTCAAGATATGGACGAAGCGGTACGTCGTATTATCTCGGGACCATCTCACTGCCGTCTTGCTGCTACACGAGGTGTCGATGTCTGCGACCCTGTTTCGGCAAGTTGACATCCAAATAATTCGCCAACTTGCTGTGCATTCTGCCAACGGTAGAAGAATAGCCAATAACCGTGGCACTGGCGAAAGTTATTATTGTCGACGTGTATTCTCGTATCTGTGGTGTCTGACGTGGCAGAAAATGTGAAACATGACTGATGAGCCCTATATATTAATTAACAAAACACCCACATCATTTTGCCAGAGCGAACTATATATTTGTGTCCATTTGTGCGTTAATATTCTCCGTGCTAAGCATTGCAAGTAGAGACGCTAAAAATAATCGTTGTAGTTATTTAGCATACAGCAGAAAGATAAAAAAAGGTGAACAATAGCAAACAGGCAAACAGTCAACAGCCTTATCCGCTTAGTTTATGAGATACAGAAAGGGAAAAATATCGTGTACAGTATATTCGGAAAAATCAGAGAAACTGGCGAATAGTTGTAAACCACTTTCAGGTCGTCATTCAAAGAGAAGAACTTAATGAGACACATTTCCGGCATGAGGTTCGGAGCTTATTCAGTGCGACAGCAAGTCTGGCTTGTGTGTCGTACTGTGCGGCTGCATTTTTTTAGCAACTCTCCTTCTATGGAAAATAAGTTTTACGTATACGACAAAATTTTTCATTACTACGCTCTGCCTCGAAAAGTAAATTTCCCGTGAAAACATGATGGAAACCACATTTCTCTTTACTTCATTATTACGTAACGCCCGTTGCAACTGTCAAACGACTTCCTCGCGACGCCATTCTTGCGTCAGACGCTCTCTGTGTTATTGCCGCTGTAAATATGAATACGGAATCAAGTTTACGACGAAAGACTCCATCTACTTGTGCGAGTTGTACACTATCTGATTTGAGTAGAAAATTGCGCTAAAACATGGCCTTCGCTTTATTTGTGAGTTACTCAGCATTTTTTACAGCCGTATAAATTACTTCATGACGGTACCTACTCGCTACCGACTGACCAGCATATAAAACACTTTCTCATACGTGTAAATATTCTTTCGATAAGCACTTTATTTTTCTCGTTTTCGCTTTGAAGATCTGCATCTCCTCTAACGGTTGGGGACTTGTTGCTTTCCGCTATTTAAATAAAATAAAATAAATAAGTAAAAAAAACTCCAGCCTTCGCTCCCAGTTGCTTAACATTAACGCCTGCTGTCTAAAGAAGTAAACCGCAATCAAAAAGAATAAGACAGATAACTTGGTGTGGAATAGAGGAGGAACGTTCAATGTAAAAATAACGCTTTCATTGTCTCTCTGGGTCGAACAAGCAACGTATTGTTAACTTCGACGTTAACTGTGGCATAACGTAATTCATCACTCGAGTATACTGCTGCAAAATGTGCTTTACGACAAACCGATTTACAAAATTCTGTTCTGCCTCGACATTAATTGGCCTAACGTTTCCTTGCTTTATTTCAAATGACGTTACATGTTGTCCAATGATGAAGCAGGGATGTCTCGCCCAAACGTTTGAAACCGGAGATCTCAAGCCAAACAACTCCAAAAACCAACAACAAATTTAAAATTTTCTGCAGGTATTGAAAACCGGGATTTTTCGTAGTGCTCCAACTAAAAACTGGGCGAATGGTGAAGTTTAGAGACGACACAATGTTAATATCTAGTCACTGCAAAAGTTTTGCTGTATAGTATACTCTTTTAGACTGGTAAGTCTGCTAGATTAAACAAATGTCACAGAGACTAAACGCTAATTCTGAGTAAAAGTGGGATATTACGGACGTTATTTAGTACACACTAATTAACCATATCAGACGTATTGCGAAGTAAATCTCCGGGAAACAGTGCACTTCCTGCGAAACATATTTCGTCTTCTGAATCAGCGTAACTGACAATCTAAATGAGTCACAGTCCAACAAAAACTGATTTCATCGAGTAATTGTTAATTCTTGCGTTTGTTAGCAGCAGGAATCCTCGCTACAACGTTTGAAACTGTTTCTTACAATTTCACCTGGGCAAGTCGGAAGTACGATAAAATATTCCGTTTTTTTCCTACTGCGTTGTCATTTAATCGATTTTATCTGACTCTGGTTCTCCTCACCTCAAGCAAACTTTAGAGAGGGGATCGATAGATTTCCATTAATCTGTAGCCAGCTACGAATGGAATTTAAAAACCACATGTTGTCACTAAGTAAAACCATTTCTCACATTGCATTTGGATTACCCACATCCTGTTGCACATGGAAAACACAATATTGGAAGCAGTGTGGAAGAAGATGAGGGAACATTTATTCACAGAGGGAGAAATCGAGCCACGAGATTACGGGTCGATATGTTAGTATTATCTCTTAGTTAACGACCGGAATGATAGATGTGACCTAGTATTTTTGCCAGATTTCTATGTTTCTGTATTGATGGATTTTATTCAACTGCCAACAGTTTAAAAAATCTGTCATTGTCATTTACACACTGCAACCTGTTATGGGGGAAAATTTGTAGGAAAAAAAAATTAATTCTCAGTCTACCTACAAACTCGTTTAAAATTCGCTGCATTTGTTGAAAACTACGATTTTTTTGAACTGTAAGGCGCCTTAGAACGCTGGCCAACTCCATCGCAGCTATATATTATTTAACGCTCGGAAAGACAGACGCAGTGTTACAAGTACTGCGATCATTTTCAACAACATTATCAGGTTTCTATTCTCTAATGGTGAATTGTGTTCGTAATTGGCAATACTGCAGACCTGTGTTGGAGGAGAAACGTAATTCATTCAGGCGGCAGTAGAAATGAGAATTGTTTCTTAACATTAACGTCTGTTGTCGGAAGCAGCAAATCGCAATCAAATAGAGCAATTTCTTTTATTTATTTATTACACGTTTTCATATATAACTTGTTGTTAAACTTAAAAATAATACTTTGATTGTCTGTCTGGGTCGAAGAAGGAACACATTGTTGAGTTTCACCTTGACCTTGGCATAGATTATATCAAACGTAATTCATCACTCGAGCATCAGTGCTCCATAACGTGCTCTACGATAATCCGATTTCCATAATTCTGTTCTGTTTTGTCATTAATTGGCCTAACCTTTCCTTGCACTATCTTCAAAGTCGTTACATGTTGCCCAAAAATGAAGTAGGAATGTCGCAACCATTCTTGTGAAACGAGAGATCTCAAGCCAAATCACTGCGGAAACTAACAACAAGTTAAAGATTTCTTTCTATAAATAGGCGATGCAGTTATTTAGCGAACAGCAGACAGATCAAATAAACTGAAAAATAGCAAACCACGGACGTGAACCGCTATATCGGCAGCGTCTATTATGAGAAACAGAATGGGGAAAATACAGTGTAGCGCAATTTCCGAAAATATCAGACAATTGAGGAACAGTTGTAAGCCAGTTTTAGGCTGGTATTCAGTGAGAAGGGATCAGACATAGTTTAAGGCATGGAGTTGGAAGCACATTCAGTACGAAGGCAAATCTAGCTTGAGTGTCGTATTAAGTGGCTGCAATTTTGGAGCCATTAACGCTATTCCAGCATATAAGAAACTGAATTTCGGCGAATCCCTCTGCAGTTTTGTTTCGAGGGGGATGAAAATAATGCACAATTCTGTGATGTTGCCACCGACTGTTACTGGGGATGGACCCGCAATTAGCATTGCTTGTTTCCGTCTTTACAACTGAATAATAGCGAAGGCAGTAACGGAAGTATCTCGAACGAAACGGAATCTATTTACTGTCAATATTTGTTCCCGAGACAGAGTCTCTTAAATTTACGTGTCTATGAGGCAAAAAACAGTGCAAATATGGGAACAGTTGTGTATTTACGCCACCAGTGTGACGATAAATTGCAAGGCTGTTCACGCTCTCCTTTAAACGCGCCTTGCACGTCACACTGTTGCAAACAATTTATGTCTACACTGTCCCAATCGGAACAGTAGACTTTTGTACAAACTGTACCGCACATTTATAACGAAAACATACTTTACACCTGAAATGTCTTTAAAGGGAAATACTGTTGGTAAAGGAAAGGACATTCGCTAGTTCTCGAAATGATACACAACAGAAGATATGGAAAACTAGTAACTCGCCTATTTGACGGAGGCCTTCTACGGAAAATAGGTTTTATCTATTCCACCAAATATCTCACTTCTACGCTCTGTCTCGAAAGCTAAATTTTCCATGAAAACATGATCGAAACGACATTTCTCTTTACTTCATTGTTTCATAACGTCCGTTGCAACTGTCAAACGACTTTCTTGCGACGCCATTCTTGCGCCAGAAGCTCTCTGTATTATTGCCGCTCTAAATATGAGTAACTGAAACTATGTGTTTTGTTCCATTAAAAAAAATAGACAAATAAATAAAATACTTCTGTCCTCCCTCCCAGTTACTTAACATAAACGTCTGCTGTGTAAAGAAGTAAAACGCAATCAAAAAGAGTAATATTTTTGTTTAATAATAGGTCGGAGTATTGTTATTCGTTTTCGTAGATAACTTGGTGTAGAATGGAGGAGGAACGTTAAATGTAAAAATAATGCTTGCATTGTCTCTCTGGGTCGAAGAAGCAACGTATTGTTAACTTTCACGTCGACTGTGGCATACATTATGTCAAACATAATTCATCATTCCAGCAGACTGCGGCAAAAATGTGCTTTACGAAAAACCGATTTACAAAATTCTGCCCTGCCTCGGCATTAATTGGCTTAACTTTTCCTTCCTTTATCTCAAATGACGTTACATGTTGCCCAATGATGAAGCAGGAATATCTCGACCATTCTTGTGAAACGAGAGATCTCGAGCTAAATAACTGCACGAACTAACGAAAAATTTCAAATTTCCTGCAGCTTTGAAAACCGGAATTTTTCATAGTTTTCAACTGAGCGAATGATGAAGTTTAGAGACGACAGAATGTTAATATTTAGTCACTGCAAAAGTTTTGTCAATAACCAACGTTTGTTGCATAGTATACTATTTGAAACTGCCTTCGTGCTTCCGCTACAGATGTCACACAGCATAAACGCTAATTCTGTGTTAAAGTCGGACATTACAGACGCTATTTCCTACACATTAATTAACAATATCAGCCGGTCGCTTTGGCCGAGCGGTCTGCGGCGCGCCAGTCACAGTCTACACGGCCGCTGCTGTCGGGGGTTCGAATCCTCCCTCGGGCGTGGATGTTTGTGTTGTCCTTAGCGTAAGTTGAACATTTTTTAATTAGCCGTATCACACGTATTGCGAAGTAATTCTCCGTGAAACAAGGTACTATTTTCGTAACAGATATTTCGTACACATTAATTAACCATATCAGACGTATTGCGAAGTAAATCTCCCGAGAAACAGTGAACTTCCTTCGAAACATATTTCGTCTTCTGATCCAGCGGAAATGGTAATCTAAATGAGTCACAGTCCAACAAAAACGGGATTCTATCGAGTAATTTTTAAGTCTTGCGTTTGATAGGAGGAGCAATCCACGATACAAAGTTTGAAACTGTTTTTTACAATTTCAGCTGGGCATGTCAGAAGTACGATAAAATATTCAGGTATTTTTCTACTGCATTTTCAATTTATCGATTTTTTTATCCGACTCTGTTTCTCCTGCCCTCAAGCAAACTTTAGAGAGGGGATCGATAGATTTCCATTAATCTGTAGTCAGCTACGAATGGAATTTCGAAACCTCCTGTTGTCACCAAGTAAAAGCATTTCTCACAATGCGTTAGTTTATCCATTTCCTGTTACACATGTAAAACACGTAAACAGTATTCGAAGCTGGGTGGAAGCAGATGCCGGAATATTTATTAACAGAGTTCCTTACAAAGGAGAAATCGATTCACGAGATTACGTATCGATAAGTTAGTGTTATCTTTTTTAAGTTAACGACCGAAAAGATAAATGTAGCGTAGTAGGTTTTGCTCTATTAAGTTACCAGATTACTGTGTTTCTGTATTGATGGATTTTATTTGCAACTGCCAACAGTTTAAAAAATTCCGTCACAGTCATTTACACATTGCAATCTATTATGGCAGAAAATTGAGAAAAATTTAATTCACAGATAAAGTACAAACATATTTTAAGTTCACCGCATTTGTAGGAAAATACAATTCTTTCAACTGCTCAAATCGAAAACTGTAGGAGTGGTATGGTTTTTTAATCGTCAAAATTCTAATGATTAAATCTCAGCTAAATTTTTCTCTAAAACAAACGTTTCCTTCCATACCTAGACTTTCAACAATGCTTTCGTATCTCTGTACTTGTTTAATCTCAGTGCGTAAACACTGATTCTATATCAAAGTACTACGTCACAGACGTTATTTGGCATAACTTAATAAATCGCATCGCACCTAGCACAAAGTAAGTCTCCGAAAAACAAAACGCTTTCTCCAAAACCGATATTTCGACCTCTTCGCCAGAGAAAGCGTAATCTAAGTAAGTCACAGTCCAACGAAAACAAAAATTCGCCGAAAACTTTGTCGTTCGTTACGAGAAAGAATCATCTGAACAGCGCTTGAATCTCTTTAACAAATGTTAAAGAGACAGCCACTGATTTAACATCCGGTGTGTTTCTTATACATGTATGACGGAATAATACCTGCGTAATGCTAACACAACAAATACGGTACCTACGAGTGCAGGTTCAAAACCTCATGTTGTCAGAAAGTAAAACACTTTCTCGCATTGGGTTCACTTTACGGATCGACAACAAAAATGTTGAGATCATAATGATCATGAAATATTCAGTACCGTCAAGAGAATACCGGAAGATAGATTTTTTTTTCTTTTTCCCCTTACAGCATCCATCCCTGGTAACAAATTTCTGATTGATGTGGACCAAGTTATTGTGGCTGAAGGATGAAGAGAGGAACGAAAACGCTGGTATTCTCACAAAGTTTCCGGAAACCCACTTCTCGCTAATAAATCCGTACGACGGTTCGTTAATTTGTAAACCGTCACACCTACTTTCGTTTTCAGTCTTCAGCCGGTCGTACAGTATCGTTCGCTGCTGACGAAATATTCCATGACCCGAGGTACAGGATTAGGAAAGCGTTTTTACTCAGTAGGAGCTTCTTGGCCATACCGTGTATTCTGAACGTTGTTTATTCTCCACATGTCGTGTGTTGAGCTGTTTTGTCAAAGCTACTACATTTTTATATGTAGAGCACACGCTACATAATTCCGTATCCAAAGTATCAGAACATCGTTTTTCTTGCCTGTAAACGAGACAGGCCTCACTTAAAATTAGTTTCAGTGTTATACCAGTTACTTACATCGCTAGCCATCATTCTCACGTTATTGACTACATTCGTAGTCAGTATGGCTGACTCTGAAATTGCTGTTTGACGTGAATAATATTTACAGTAATGGAAGCAGTGTGGAAGAAAAGGAAAGTTTATTTATTCACACATTTCCTTCAAAAGGAGAAATCGGTCCACTAGATTACGTGTAGAATAGGTCATTGTTGTCTGTCAGTTCAAATTCAAATGTTTGTAAATCTAAGGGACATAACTGCTGTGGTTATTCAGTCCCTAGACTGCCAAACTGCTGTAACTAACTTATGGCAATGGCAACACACACACACACACACACACACACACACACACACACACATGTCTGAGGGACGCTACATCACTCCCTTCGCTTCATCTCCAGCAGTATCAATTAAGCCATAGGCGGAAGCTAAGACTAACCAGCATATAAAACAATCAGACGTGTAAACACATAGCGACTTGATGTTTCTAGTTTTCGATTTGAAGCTCTGAAAGATGCTACAGATTGGAAACTTCGTGTTTCGCTCCATTAAAAAATTTACTACCACCATCGCTCGCAGTTGCGTAACATAAACGTCTGTTGTCGGAAGAAGTAAAACACAATCAAAAAGAGTAATTTATTTATTTGTTATACGTTTTCGCAGATAACTTGTAGAATGGAGGAAGAACGTTAAATGTAAAAATAATTATTGGGTTTTTCTTACTGCTCAAATCTAAAATTGTAGGAATAGTAAGGTTTTTGAGGCGACAGGATGCTAATGTTTAACTGTCTGCCAAACTTCTTCTTTAAAACCAGCCTTTCCTCGTATACCAACATAGCTTTCGAGTCTCTGCGAGTTTTATAGTATCCGCGTTGAGTAGAAAATATAAAACGATGCTACCGGTTGGGAACTTGATGTTTTCCTCCATTTAAAAAAGTATAACACAAATAAATAAATAAATAAAAATGAACAAAATTCCGCCTTTGCTCCCAGTTGCTTAACATTAACATCTGCTGTGTAAAGAAGTAAACCGCAATCAAAAAGAGTAACATAACTGTTTAATAATACATCTAAGTATTGCTATACGTTTTCGTAGATAACTTGGTGTAAAATGGAGGAGGAACCTTAAATTTAAAAATAATGCTTTCATTGTCTCTCTGGATCGAAGAAGCAACGTATTGTTAACTTTCACATTGACTGTGGCATACATTATGTCAAACGTAATTCATCACTCGAGCATACTGCTGCAAAATCTGTTTTATGAAAAAACGATTTAGAAAAAAAATGTTGTGCCTCGACATTAATTGGCGTAACTTTTTCTTGTTTTATTTCAAATGACGTTACATGTTGTCCAATGATGAAACAGGAATGTCTCGACCATTTTTGTTGAACGAGAGAACTCAAGCCAAACAACTGCACAAACTAACGACAAATCACAAATTTCCTTCAGGTATTGAAAACCGGGATTTTTCATAGTGCTCAACTGGGCGAATAATGAAGTTTAGAGGCGACAGAATGTGAATATTTAGTCATTGCAATAGTTTTGCTGTATAGTATACTCTTTCAGACTGCTTTGGTACGTCTGCTAGATTAAACAATGTCAAAGAGCATAAACGCTGATTCTGTGTAAAAGTCGGACATTACGGACGTTATTTCGTACACATTAATTATTTCTTCTTCTGATCCAGCGGAAGTGGTAATCTAAATGAGTCACAGTCCAACAAAAACAGGAGTTCATCGAGTAATTGTTAATTCTTGCGTTTGTTAGCAGGACGAATCCACGATACAAAGTTTGAAACTGTTTCCTACAATTTCAGCTGGGCATGTCGAATGTACGATACAATATTAAGGTATTTTTCTACTTCATTTTCAATTAATCGATTTTTTATCCGGCTCTGTTTCTCCTCACCTCAAGCAAACTTTAGAGAGGGGATCGATAGATTTACATTAATCAGTAGCCAGCTATGAATGGAATTTCAAAATCTCCTGTTGTCACTAAGTAAAAGCATTTCTCACATTGCGTTTAGTTTACCCATTTCCTGTTACACATGGAAAACACGTAAACAGTATTCGAAGCTGTATGGAAGCAGATGCCGGAATATTTATTAACAGTGTTCCTTCCGAAGGAGAAATCGATTCACGAGATTACGTATCGATAAGTTAGTATTATCTTTTTTAAGTTAACGATCGAAAAGATAAGTGGAGCGTAGTATTTTTGGCACTATTAAGTTACCTGATTACTGTTTTTCTGTATTGGTGGATTTATTCGCAAGTGCCAACAGTTTAAAAAATTCTGTCACAGTCATTTACACACTGCAATCTGTTATGGCGAAAAATACTACAAACATATTTTACGTTCACAGCATTTGTTGAAAACTATGATTCTTTCAACTGCTCAAATCTAAAACTGTAGGAGTGGTATGGTTTTTTAAGCGTCGGAATTCTAATGTTTTAGTCTCTGCTAAATTTTTCTCTAAAACAAACGATTCTTTGCATACATAGACTCTCAACAATGCTTTCGTATCTCGGTATGGTTTAATCTCAGAGCGTAAACAATGATTCTGTACCAACGTAGTACGTTACAGACGTTATTTGGCATAACTTAATAAATCGCATCGCACCTAGCACAAAGGAAGTCTCCGAAAAACAAAGTGCTTTCTCCAAAACCGATATTTCGACCTCTTCGCCAGAGAAAGCGTAATCGAAGTAAGTCAGTGAAACGAAAGCAAAAATTCGCCGAAAACTTTGTCGTTCGTTACGAGAAAGAATCATCTGTACAGCTCTTGAATCTCTTTGTTACGATCTCACCCGAACATATATTAAAGAGACAGCCACTGATTGAACATCCGGAGTGTTTCTTATACACGCTTGACGGAATAATACCTGCGTAATGCTAACACAACAAATACGGTACCTACGAGTTCAGTTTCAAAACCTCATGTTGTCAGAAACTAAAACAATTTCTCGCATTGGGTTCAGTTAACGGATCGACAAGAAACATGTTAAGATCATAAGGATCATGAAATATCCAGTACCATCAAGAGAATACCGGAGATAGATATTATTATCTTTTTCTCCTCATAGCATCCATCCCTGGTAACAAATTTCTGATTGATGTGGACCAAGTTATTGCGGCTGAAGGATGAAGAGAGGTACACAAACGCTGGTATTCTCACAAAGTTTCTGGAAACCCACTTCTCGCTAATAAATCCGTACGACGGTTCGTTAATTTGTAATTCGTCACACTTACTTTCGTTTTCAGTCCTCAGCCGGTCGTACAGTATCGTTCGCTGCTGACGAGATATTCCATGAGCCCACTTACAAGATTAGGAAAGCGTTTTGACTCAGTAGGAGCTTCTTGGCCATACCGTGTATTCTGAACGTTGTTTATTCTCCACATGTCGTGTGTTGAGCTGTTTTGTCAAAGCTACTACACTTTTATATGTAGAGCACACGCTACATAATTCCGTATCCAAAGTATCAGAACATAGTGTTTCTTGCCTATAAACGAGACAGGCCTCACTTAAAATCAGTTTCAGTGTTATCTCAGTTACCTACATCGCTAGCCATCATTCTCACGTTGTTGACTACATTCGTGGTCAGTATGGCTGACTCTGAAATTGCTGTTTGACGTGAATAATATTTACAGTAATGGTAGCAGTGTGGAGGAAAAGGAAAGTTTATTTATTCACACATTTCCTTCAAAAGGAGAAATCGTTCCACTAGATTACGTGTAGAAGCCACCATAACAATAGGTCAGTGTTGTCTGTTAGTTCAAATTCAAATGTTTGTAAATCTAAGGGACTTAACTGCTGTGGTTATTCAGTCCCTAGACTTGCTAACTACTGAAACTAACTTATGGTAAGGGAAACACACACACACACACACACACACACATATATCCAAGGGAGGACTCGAATCTCCGACGGCGAACAACCGAGCACTCCGCAGCAAGGCGCCTTAGCGCGCTCGGCCACTCCACCGTGGCTGTTAGTTAACGCTCAGAAAGATAAACGCAGTGTTAGAAATACCGTGACCATTTTCAACAACATTATCGGGTTCCTATTCTATACTGATGAATAATGTTCGTAACCGGCAATAGTTTACAATGCATCTCTCAAGGTCCTTTACATATTGCAGCCCTGTGGTGGAGGAATATTATAGAGGATTGACAAGAAACGTAATTAACTTTGACGGAATTAGAAGTGAGAATTGTGTCAAACTTTTATGTTTTATTTCTTTTTGTGTGGCATCAACGATAAGACAGCACAAATGACGCATTTCTGTGCGCTGTCGACCTTGTCGCATTAATTGGTAAGCAAGCCACCACGAAGCAACGAGACTGACTGATTTTACGTAGTTACAGAAAAAAATGTGTTAATTCAGGTAACCGCAGGAAATACCTTTCAACACGCTGCACTAAGCGTCAAATGTAAGAAATGACGTACGTACCCATATCTTAAATTTCCGAGCTATCACAAAAGCTGATTTGGTCAACTTATTACGTCATAATTACACATTTCCTCACTTCATTATTTTGTGATTAAACAGCATGAGTTACACGAGCAGTCAAACTGTAGAGAAAATAATAAGGTGCAGCCAAACCAACTGTGAAGGAATTTTTTAGCGGCTACATTCTTGCGAGAGACATTTCCTGTATTGTCGCTGCGTTACATCAGAATATCAAATAGATATTCGGAGGAAGCGGTACATCGTATTATCTCGGGACCATCTCACTGCCGTCTTGCTGCTACACGTGGTGTCGATGTCTGCGACCTTGTTTCCAGAAATTGAAATGGAAATAATTCGCCGATCTTCTGCGCATTCTCCGAACGGAAGAACAACAGCCGTAATTCAGATGAATGTCATTGTTGTAGACGTGTATTTATTTCTGTCTAAAAATAATGGTTGCATAGCAAACAGAAGGAAGGAAGCTTAGGGTTTTACGCCCCGTCGACAGCATGGTCATTAGAGACAGGAACAGCAGACAGGTCAAATAAAATGAAAAACAACAAGGAAGTAGCTAAAAAGTAGGACGATGAACCGCCATATCGGCAGGGTCTAAGAAACAGAACGAGGAAAATACAGCGTAGCGCAGTTTCCGGAAATATCAGAAAACTTGCGAACAGTTTTTAAGCCAATTTTAGTTTGGCATCCAATGAGAAGAAATGAGATATATTTTAAGGCATGGAATTGGCAGCACATTCAGTACGAAGGCAAATCTAACTCGAGTTTCGTACTGTGTGGCTGCAATTTTGACGCCATTAACGGTATTCGAGTATTTTAAGGAAATTAACGACAAATTGTTTTCATTATTGAGCTATCGTGACAGCTAAATTGTTCTTTGAGAACCACGTTGCTTCCCAGAACTTTAATCAGTAATAGATTTCAACAGCATCAGACTACAGTCTGCTAAAATGAGCTGTTTTGTTATGAGAGGAATTCAGTTAGCGCACAGTTCTGCGTACTTGACTCTGACTGTTACTGGGGATGAACCAACATCACATACTAGTTTCCGTCTCCATTCACGAAAGCTGTGTGGAGAATATTTACTGTCAATATACGTTCCCTTAACAGTCTCGTGTGCCGGCCGCGGTGGCCGAGGTGACTGAGGCGCTCCAGTCACGGTCAGCACGGCCACTACGGTCGGGGGTTCGAATCCCCCCTCGGGCATGGATATTTGTGCCGTCCTAGTTCGTAAGTAGTTCATAAGTAGTTTGTAAGTTTAGGGACTGATGACCCCGTAGTTAAGTCCCATAAGCTTAACAAACAAAAAAAAAAAAAACAACAACAAACAAACAGTCTCGTGAGTTTACGTGTATATGAGGCAATAACAGTTTTCAACTGAGCGAATGATGAAGTTTAGAGACGACAGAATGTTAATATTTAGTCACTGCAAAAGTTTTATCAATAACCAACGTTTGTTGCATAGTATACTATTTGAAACTGCCTCGGTGCTTCCGCTACAGATGTCACACAGCATAAACGCTAATTCTGTGTTAATGTCGGACATTACAGACGCTATTTCGTACACATTAATTAACCATATCAGCCGGCCGGTTTGACCGAGCGGTCTGCGGCGCGCCAGTCACAGTCTGCACGGCCGCTGCGGTCGGGGTTTCGAATCCTCCCTCGGGCGTGGATGTTTGTGTTGTCCTTAGAGTAAGTTAGTTTAAGTTAGTCAAGTGATTAGTGTGTAAGTCTAGCGACTGATGACCACGAAGTTTGGTCGCATAAGACCTCACTTCTGATACAGCGGAAGTGGTAGATAATCGAAATGAGTCACAGTTCAACAAAAACAGGAATTCACTGAGTAATTGTTTAATCTTCCTCTGTTCGCGGAATGAATCCTCGATACAAAGTTTTTAACTGTTTCTTACAATTTCACCTGGGCATGTTGGAATGACGATACAATAGTCCCTTTTTTCAACTCCACTGAATTAATTATTTATTTGGTACTCCACCCCTCAAGCAAACTTTAGAGAGGGGTTACAGAAATTTCTATTAATCTGTAGCAGCCAGCTACGAACGGAATTTCAAAACCTCCTGTTGTCAGTAAGTAGTACAATTCCTCACATTGCGTTTAGTTTACCCGTTTCGTGTTGTACATGGAAAACAGTTTCAGTAACCGATGCTGCGTGGAAGCAGATGGGAGTATATTTATTCCCAGAGTTCCTTCTAAAGGAGAAATGGATTCACGAGATTACGTGTCGAAGACGTAATAACTCAATGTTGTCTCTTAGTTAACAACAGGAAAGCTAAATGTAGTATTTTTGGCACTATTAACCTACCACAATTCTGTGTTTCTGTATTGATGGTTCTATTCGCAAGTGACAACCGTTTAAAAAATTCTGTCACAGTCATTTACATACTGCAACCTGTTATGGCGGAAAGTGTTGGAGTAAAAATTTCATTCACAGACAAACTACAAACTCCCTGCAATTGTTGAAAACTAGGATTTTACTAACCGCTCAAATCTAAAACTGTAGGAGTGGTATGGTTTTTTAAGCGACAGAATACTAATGCTTAACTCTCTGCCAATTTTTTTAAAATTTAAAACGAATGTTTCCTCGTATACCAGGACTTTTAACATTGCTTTCGTGTCTACGCTGGTTTAATCTCAGGGCATAGACGCTAATTCGGTATTAAAGTCGTACGTTACAGACTTTATTTGGTATAGCTTAATAAATCGCATCACGCAAGTCTCCAAAAAAACAAAGTGTTCTCCAGAGGAAGAGTAATTTAAATAAGTCACAGCCCAACAAAAACAGAATGTGGCCACATTTTAATTTAGAGACACTTGAGCTGGTACTTTTTCCTTACGTTGAAGTTGATGGTCGCTACGGATGTTTACCCTCGTTTCATTCGTAGTAAAATACGAACTAAAATGCTTACCGAATATCGCGGTTTTCCGTTCTCTCCACCGACAAATCTCTCAGCGTAGGGAATTTAGTTCTCCCTTTACGTGGGACGCACACTGAAATGCATGTTCTGTGTATTTAGCACACGGGCCAAAAGAAAAGCGAAGTGTGAAACGCGAGTAATCGCTGCAGCAGAATTAAGCCTGGGCTTTGCGGCAGCAGTGGGTGTGGCATGCAGGGCTGGTGACCTGTTGAGGCGGCGCAGGGCGCTGCCGGGGAGAACGAGTACCGACCATCACAACCCGGTCTAAACTGTCGCAATTCGAAGAGTAATATTTCACACAAACGTTTCTCACGCGTTCGTCACTCGTGAATACTTGACACCAATCATTCTTTAAAGGGAAATTTTAACAGGAAAAAGTTTGACATACGCTAGTTCTCGATATGTTACAGAACAAAAGATTTTTCGCGTACGTGACACCGTTCCTCTACTCGGAAAAGGATTCGTGTTCGCCACTTGCTCTGTGACTTGTACGCCCTGTCTCGCAAGCTCAAGTCTCCCTGAAATTGTGATTGAAACCGTATTTCTGTTTACTTCATTATTTTATAATTCCACAGCCCGATATACTCAATGGAAACTGCTCTCCACCTAAAAGCCCGTCACAAGTGTCAAACGACCTCCTCGCAACGCCATTCTTGCCTCAAACGATCACTGTATACTTGCCACTTAAATTCTGGATAAGCAAACGAGATTAGGACGAAATTGTACATCCTGTTTAGCGAATTTTACAGCACATAAGCTGAGTAGAAAATTACGCTAAATGTGGCAAACGTTAATTATTCCACTCGCAACTGGAAATACATTCCTTTTTCTCGCTGGGAAGAAATTTGCTCGAAGTGAATGAACATTGTGGCGGAAGAGGAGAGTGACAAAGCGAATACCGTCGCTGGTTCTACCAGGAACCCAATTCTCGAAAATAAATCCGTGCAATGCGTGGCTGGTCAATTTGTCAATCGTTACAGCCACAGTAGCTTTCGGTGGCCGAGGCGGACGTACAGAATCGATCGCTACTGGCAGAATATTCGCTGCTCCCATGTACAGGATTAAGGATGAGATTTGTCTCTGTAAAGAGGTTTTCAAGCCACGCCAAGTATTCTGAACATTGCTGACTATAGTGTCGTGTGAGGTCCAATTTTTTTTTTTTACTCAGGACCTCTTTAGCGGAAGTGAGAAACATTTTTCTGTATAGAACACGCTACAGAATGTCGGATGCCGAGCACAGAACAATAATCGTGACACCGGAGAAAGTTGTTGTTGTAGACGTGTATTCTTGTAGCTGTGGCGGCTCACACAGCAGAAAATGTGAAACGTGACTTATGGGCCCTAATTAATTAATTAATTAACGGAACATAAGTAGTTTGTCAGTTTAGGGACTGATGACCCCGTAGTTAAGTCCTATATGCTTCACAAACATTTGAACTCTGACGAAAACAAGTCCGTAAACACAGCAGCAACATATCCTGTAATACTTGACGCAGGAAATAACGGCTACAGAAATGTTTTAGTAGTTAAACAGGACTAGTAGGTGCACGAAACTTATTTATCAACGAATATATTGTTTGTAACAATGTGTTTTCACTGTAGTGTTTTTAAAGGAAACGCCTTTTACTACTTGCATTTGTTGTTTGTAACAGGGAAGAAGAGTTGTCAAGTTCCACGAATAAATGTATAATAGGCCTGGAACTGTGCTTAATCTGACGGGAATTTTTGTTGTAAATTCCGATAAACTATTTAATTATGACTACGGATGTACGCCTGTAAGCCGTGGCCGAGCGCATTGAGGCGCTACGCTACGGTGCGCGACGCCGTTCCCCATCAGGGGTTCGAATCCCCCTTCGGGCATGGATATTTGTGCCGTCTTTAGTATAAGCTAATTCATGAGTGGTTTTTTAAGTTTAGGGACTGATGACCACGTGGTTAAGTCTCATAAGCTCTACAAACATTTCAACATTTTATGCCTGTAAATTTTTGACGTGGCATATCAGTGAAGACTCAGAGGAAGCTACACTCATTAATATCTTGTAACACGTTTTGCTTCAGTTTTCTAGCAACTTGGTGCAGTTTCCTCAATACTTGACTATTAAAGTTAAAACTAAACACAAACGGTGGTTTATGTTCGAAAGAATTAAGAAGTTGTTAACTATCGGTAATTACGTAAATGGTGTTCTTAAAAATGATTATTTACAGTAACAAAGCCTTTTGTGTAAAAATACGGTCAGGGCAGGTGTATTTACTTCACGTTACACGAGAGGTGACAATCGATTAATTTTATGTACTAAGACAGAAAAGGAAACGGAATAAAACTATTGTACAATATTAAAAGTGTTGGGACTCGCACCTTAAGATAAAATCACGGTGAACAAACTGCGCACTGCACAAGTGATACGGACCTCAAACACGTAGTTTTTAAGTTTTAAAAGCATTTCAGGACGACGTCAACAGACCCGCCGCTGGAAGAGGAAGAGAGCAGAAGAAAAAAGATGAAAACCGACGACGCCGAGGGGAAAAACACAGCGACTAGTTTTTAGTAAGCGTAAACATGCCAGTACGACACAACCGGAGCAAAATGTTGAGACATCGCATGCCAGTACTCTAAAGATGATCGAGAGACGTGAACGTGAGCGCGACAGGCCGCACAGAAGCAGAGAACAGCAGCAGACGGCACTGACAGACCCCTGCAGGGGGAACAATTTCTTCACGACTGGCTCTCGTAATGATACCAGCAGTTCAGGCAGAACATGGTCTATTCCAGGGTCCTTGTTTCGATCCAAATCTTTCAGCACTCTGTCAAATTCTTCTTGCAGTATCTCCGATCTCCTCTTCCTCCACTTCGTCTTCCATTTCTAGAATACTGCCTTGAAGTTCGTTTCCTTTGTATAGGCCCTGATATATTCCTTCCACATTTCAGCTTTTCCCTCTTTGCTTAGTACTGGTTTTCCATCCGAGTTCTTGATAGTCACACAGCTGTTTTCCTTGTCTCTTATTTTACTGTAGGCGGTATCTATGTTTCCCCCTAATTGCACATTCTATGGTTTTGCACTTATCCTCTAGCCACTCCTGCTTAGCCGGTCTGCAGTTTCTGTATATCTCGTTTTACAGACGTTTGTACTCCCTTTTGCTTGCTTCACTTGATAAAATTTTTTATAGTTTCTCCTCTCATCAATTAATTTCAGTACATCCTGTGTTATCCAGGGATTTCTATTAGACCTTATCCTTCTTCCTACTTGGCCCTCTGCTGCATTCACTACCCTATCTCTCAGAGCTACCCATTCTTTTTCTAATGTATTACCTACTCCTGTTTTAGCCAATCCTTGCCTGATGCTCCCTCTGATTGTCGAGCGCGTAAAAGCCACGGACCAGGCTGAATTTTGCTCGTTTGTACTTGGAAATGTTGTCGCACTCGATTTAAGGATATTGCCTGTTTTGGCCAAATGTGACAGTGCAACAGCTTACACCCGTAATCGTGAATGTATTGACCGTCATCCATAGTGTAGGTTATGTTGACAGCTGTTTTGAGTTAGCGAAGGCAACAAATGTGCATGCGAAATAAGTCGTGGTGGTAAGCTGATCTGCAGTGTAGTACAGTGCCAACGTGTTCGCCACATTTATTTTGAAACGTTAATCACATTTCATTGTAAGAAATGTTCCAGATAATCACAGGGAAAAAGAAGACAAACACGTTTCCATAGAGTATGTTTGGATGGATGCTTAGGGTTTAACGTCCCGTCGACAGCTTGGCCATTAGAGACGGAGCTAACGCTCGGAGTTTTTGGTTTAGGATGAGGAAGGAAATCGGCCATGCCCTTTGAAAGGAACCATCCCGGCATATGCCTGGAGCGATTTAGGGAAATCACGGAAAACCAAAATCTGGATGGCCGGAGGTGGATTTGAATCACCATCCTCCTGAATGCGAGTCCAGTGCGTTACCACTGCGCCACCTCGCTCGGTAGTATTTTTGGCATCCTCATGTAATATAAACTAAGAACATTGCAATGACAGCTTATTGCTTATTGCTTAACTTTTACCCTGATTTGTTTATTGTAGATGAACGACTACAATATGAGGGGCGAATTACACAGCTCATGTTAAACTGAATTCAATAGTTTCAACAACAAATGCCGTTAGTAGCAGGACTGCAGCCAAATATTCTAACCACCATTACTGCAGCCTTGTGTTTATGTATGGGACAGTCACGTGACATAAACTTCCAGCAACTAAACGTCCGAGCAGCCAAGTGCGTACTGCCGCGAGACAGACCCTACAGCAGGCCACTGCAGTCGCAAGCGTCACCAACGTTTTCGGTCTTCCAAACGACGAGAAGAACCGTTCTCGAGTGGTACAGTGGCTCTCGCCTCAGGTGTATCGTGTAATGCAGCCTAAAGCCCAATTACCACTGTCCGTCACGTCAACGTCACGTCACGGAACCAACACGTCAAGTTGTATTCACACTGTCCGTCCGTGTCCGTCACGTCAATTCGTCCATCTCAATACGTGATGTTGAAAGTGAGGTTATGAGTGACGATCTGTTGTGTAGAAAGTCATAGTTTAATACTAGAAAGGGGAAACAACAACGCTAAATGTTATTAAAGGCCAAAGAAAACTTTACAGTGTATGTTTTTGGCCAACTTACTGGGCACTGAAACAACATTTCAAAACATCGACATCTATTTTCAAGCGAAAAAATAAACATAAGAAGACATCAAACCATACTTGTAGGAGCATAAATAGCACCTGTATACTTTAACCATTAGGATTTGCTCGCTGACATTGTTAATACCGCTGTAAATAACTGATTTTTTGTCTTTCATTAGAACTGACATTTTCATTTAAAGTGTTATTTAATGAAAAATACGTAATCAAATTACAATCTCATTCAAATTAACAGTTTGCTTCAGTCGTTTCTGTTACAATGTTACGTAACATAAACCATTTTTTGGTTTCAGATATCCGACGTCGATTTTAGGGGGACACTCAATTGTCAAAAATATTTAAGTCGTCATGAAACATTTGAGATTTATCCCTAAACGAGGTACAACAACACAAAGATGAATAAAACACATTTGCATATAAACAGGGCAATCGTCGACTGCAACATGTAATTCGAGTGACGGAAATAGGTTAACTTCCGATGTTAGCAGACGGCCGTTCCGTCAAAACATTCTTCTCGAGAAAGCTTGACGGACGTTGACGTGACGTGTCGGTCCGGTGACGAACAGTGTGAATGCCGCCATTAGAAATACATTGCGGAATGTTCTGACGGACGGTGACGTGACGTGACGGACAGTGTGAATTGGCCTTAATATTACATATTTGTAGAAAACGACCATAAATTGTTGTGAGTGAGCAAGCAGCGATGACACATACAGTCTAGCTTGTCAAAAGTACTTGGCCCTTTTCTACAAATATCCGATATTTAGGCTTTAGTATCATGGCCTCCACAAGGGCGGTGCTGGGTGGACCTATGGCTGCTGAAGGGGGCCCGAGCCCACACCAAAATGTTCATTTTTTTTGTTACTGAAATAAAAACAAACTAGAAAAAACATGTTGAATATTTTTCATCCAACAAAATTTTAGAAGATTCTACAGGCAATTGTAGTAGATATTTATGATAAACCGATTATCTTAAACGATGACTTCGATTGATGCTCTTAGTTATTGCCATTGGTTGGTATTGTATGTTTTTATTAACTAAGGTGACCAACCGTACCGATTTATTCGGGACAGTCACTCATTTCTATGTGTCTTTCACGAATTTTTTCAGAAGTAATTCGGTACAGCTATTTGTCCTGGATTTAACAACTGTGTTCAGATTTATAAATTTATCTCACCTGTATCAGTTTGTTTTATTATTAGTTTCAATTACGATGGGAAACTGTTTGACAATAGGTTCATTAGACTTAAGGTACTTATCACTGTCGAAACCGTTTCCATCTGTTTCCACTGAGCAAAAATCAAATGTTTGTAAAGCTTATGGGACTTAACTACGGAGTCATCAGTCCCTAAACTTACAAACTACTTATGAACTACTTACGAACTAGGACGGCACAAATATCCATGCCCGAGGGGGGATTCGAACCCCCGACCGTAGTGGACGTGCGGACCGTGACTGAAGCGCCTGAGTCCCCTCGGCCACCGCGGCCGGAACCACTGAGCATACACGTACAAACTATACCAGTGAGAAAATCAGTGAATGGACTGCTAACACCACTTTTCCAGGTCAAATATGGATTGATATTATTTCTCATTTTAGAGTGAATCATGTGCCATTCTCAAATGTGCTTAAACTAGTGCAGTTTCTTTTTTGCCTTTCGGAAATAATGCTGTTACTGAAAAGGTATTTTCCCTACATGAATAACAGATGGGCAAGTGACGAAATACAGCTTGCCATAGAAACTGTGAAATCAATATTAGTAACTAGAGTAAATTATTATGAAACTTGTGTCGAATTTTTTTCACATGTTGTTGAAAAATATGGACTTGCTGAAGAAAATTCACTGCACATTTAAATTCAGTTGTTCTGGTCGCATTACTTAATCGTATAAAGTACTAATAAAATGTAAATTAATGTACTTTTTGTAACAACTTCAACTGATATTTTGTTCAAATTTTTGTAAATCTATCGGACTCAACTGCGTTGTTATTAGTCCTTAGCTCACAAACTACTTAAATTAAGGTAAACTGACCTAAGGACAATACAAAAACCCATGATCGAGGGGGCCTCGAACGGCCGGGCGCACTGCAGCACGGCGCTGCAGTATGCATGGCTAATCCGCCGCGGCTGATATTTTGTAATTATTACTTTCACTAAAATCTTCTACTAATACAATGAAAAAATATATACAATAGAACCTCTCAAACTCGACACAATATGGACTTAAAGGTTGTCGAGTTTTGAGGTTGTCGAGTTTTAGGGAACTAAGATAAAAATAATTGGAGTTGAATAAAAACGCTTATTTAGAGTATTAAAATTGTACATTTATTGATTTATTATATACAATTATATATTTATATCAACAGTTATAACTAATAATCAAAAAATCAAAAATAATTTTGAGACAAAAGGCCTAGTAGAATCTGAAAATAGAGTGTTCATTACAATTATTACTGAAGTGGTTTATGCTGCTTATAAAAAGTCTATCACCGTTAGTTATGGGAAGTTTTACTGAACACTAGAAGAAAAGTGTAAAATAATAGTTACTGAAGTCGTTTGAAAAACTCCGTGATTGGAGACTACTTTTCTGTCTCCAAACGGGTCTAGATATAGGCGTTCACTTTTCCCTGTACACACGGAACCATTGGTAAAGGGTTTCGCCAATTTTTTCGAACTCTCCACTTCTCATTGTTTTTCGTTCCGCGATGGATTCTGTACACTGTCTTTTCAAACACCATGATTCAATTACAGATTTCTTTTTTTTCCAACCTAGCACTGTAGACCTACCGATGTTCAAATCCAACGCTATTTTATTTACGCTTTCACCACGCTCAAGTCTTTTTAGGGCGCCAAACTTTGCTTCCATTGACACTGATACTTCTTTTCTATTCTTCTCCACCATACAGTCGCTCTATATTCCTGCACAAAACTCGTTTAAACAATTGGCAATCACTTTCGAACAAAGGCAACTGATCACAACTGTGTCTCGACAAACACTAAACTGAATGCCCAGTGACGACAATGTAGCGAGGGTACTTTATGACCTGCCCGGGAATCCCAGGTCAACGTGCGGCCGCACGATAAGGAAAGTGGCCACAGAAATCGCCGAACGTGTGCAAGCAATAGCCCGCCCCAGCTGGGTAGCTAAAGGGTGCGTTGACGACCTTGGAAAACCCAGTAACCTAGTCTGAGTCTCTAGTGTTCTCGGGCGGCCTATGTACTGATGGAAAGCTTTACGTTATGGGCGGAGTAAAAAAAAAAAAAAAAAAAAAAAAAAATATATATATATATATATATATATATATATATATATATATATATATATATATATATATATATATATATATATATTTTTACACCGCCCATAACGTAAAGCTTTCCATCAGTACATCACACATCATTAATTCACCAGCCCTGTCGAGTTTTACGGAATGTCGAGTTTTCGGGAATCGAGTTTGAGAGGTTCTACTGTATATACAAATTACAAAATTTGTGTGTCCCAAATTTGAAACTAGAAAATATGGTCACCTTAGTAGTAACACCACAGTCTAACATATACAGCACGACACTCCCACATATTTTTGTTATACACTGCGACAGCAGCGCTCCAAGCGGCCGGCAAGCTACGTTTCTGAATACGGTATTGCATGAGTATCGCTTATATTGATTTTAACATACTTTTTACATCAGGAAACGTACGTAGTGTCTTAAAAAAAGCAATAATTTAAAAATAGCTCCACCTTTGTCTTTCTTAGATTTCCTAAGATCCTTGAAACGGTACGAAACGGTACATTACAGCACAGCTTATTTACTATTATCTTGTAACCTACAAGCTTTTACTGAATAATCTCATTTAGTATCAATATTAGAAAATTGTCTAGGAAACACCAGAAGACCTTCCCTTTGGCAGAAAGACGTCGCTTTCAAGAACGCCAACACTTCTTCACTACAATTTCAGTAAAATCGTTGAGGGTGGAACGTAGGAAACGAATACAGAATGTAATAACTACAGTATTTAACATAATAAATCAGTAGCCACAACTTTAGCTGAAAGATAAAGTCACAGACCTGACAAGAAAACGAAAAAAGCAATCAAACTGTTGTCAACAAAGAAGAACCCAATTCTACAATTGTTGCTACAATTTAAGCACAAACGGCAAGAATCTTCAAGACATTGTCTTCTTAAGTTAAAGTAATCACACTCAAAAGAATATGCGCGTATAAGAAAGATAAGTGAAGCCTACAAATGTGCGAATCATTAGACGTCATACCGAAATGACAAACGTCAAAAAGCACTTTATCATAGGAAGAACACAACGTAATAGAAATTTATGTTTGTCTCATATTTATATTCTACTTACTTTTAGTGGAAAAAGCTGTAAATATACACATATTCGTAAGTATTGGTTCATGACGAAGTTCGTTATACCACTCAATCAGTTAAATTCGGCTGTTTTTACATTAGTTTCCGTATTATGTATGTCTGTTGATATTTTATTAATGTTTGTAACTCAAGAATTATACTATCTATTTTGTTAATTACGCACACAAATAATGATAAAGAAACATTGCTCCTTCGGCAGCTTGCCCACCGCTAGGAGCGCTAGTGTCGTTGCAACTGTCAGTTGGTAACAACTTTCACAGCAGTGAGTGTCGCGACTGTATATGTTAGACTGTGGTAACACTGCAGGGCCGACGCAAGGCAGGTGCGAAACGTGCGGCCGCACGGGGCGGCAGTTTCCGAGAGGGGGGGGGGCGGCAAATCTGCGTCGCCCCCTTTTTTAATTTTTTTTAAGGACAAACTCAACATGCATGCCCATGAGCGGATTCGAATCCAAACCTCGGAGTGAGCGTCTTCGGGAACTGCGAATACCTGCCGGCCGCCCCTTTAGAACAAGGGGAGGGAGGAGGGCTGATTCCTTGCTCGCCACTGTGGCAGCGCCTTCGTGTGTGAGCCGTAGGCACGGAGAGGGGGAAGCAGTCTGGCGTACACGCCGCCGCCGGTATAGGGATGGCCAAGTTTTAGAAATATCGATATGTATCGTATCGATATGTACAAAAATATCGATTTTATTGAAATAAGAATATCGATATTTCGATCGGTGAAATCTTTACATAGAATGCTAAATTAATAATATTAATATAAACCACAGAAATCATCAATATACAATTTAAAATTGACAAATGTTTTATAATTTTAAACATTAATCAATAAAAAAAGCACATGTATAATCAGTAAAAGAAACACAATGTGAAAAAAATTAATTGAGCCAGTAGTCATCAGTAACATACATTAGGAGAGCCCATTGCTTTATATGTTCAGCAGTTATTCTACTTCTGTTGTCTTGCACCACTAAATTGATCAGTGAAGCCACTCTTTCTGACGAAACAGAAGAGGCTTGGCATGTCAGGTACTTCTGCAAAATGTCTGATAAAATGGACGTAAAGTGTCGAGTGTCAGCCCAAAACTACAGAGGATCACTGTTACGCTCTAAATATGGTTGATCAAGATACTGCTTCAGCTCATTTGGTACAGAATCTTGGCTTGAAATTTGCTGTGAAACTGAACTTTAGGTCAGCAGTTTTTCATGCCACGACCAAATGGAAGAGCTGCTCAGGAGTAAAGAGGTTGCCAGCACTGAACCATCTCCTCTCCACGCATTCTATGCCTCCTTGTCACCTATCAACGCCCAACGGTTATTAAAGAAAAAGGATGGCTTTTAAAAATATCGCTTTCGATATTCTAAATTTAATATCGATATATCGGAAAATAAAATATCGACTATAAATATCGATGATTTTTCAAAAAATATCGATATTTTTTGCCCATCCCTACGCCAGTATATTCTTATGTGTCGAGCGCTGCCAGCCTGTTAAAGCGCCATGCGTTTACTCACAACTAATTTTGCAGAAGACGAAATCTAATTTGGAAATTCGAATGCCATGTTCGATACTGCGGTTACATGTTAAGCCTGAAGCGATTTTGCTAAGCCCTTCAATGGCAGTTGAGTGTTTTATTCTTCCCGCACTATGGAAAAAAAATGTTGAACATTACTACAGTCAAACATGATCAACACTTACAATGACTAGAAGCAGTCCGAATGGGTAAATACGCTGTGAGTAATTACAAGGGATAAAGACATTGATAGTAAGCCTGGCATAAGTTGGGTTTCGCCGTATTTTTGAAAATGTTTGCTATCCATATCTGAGTGATAGTCGGATGTTTTAGTTTTTGAGCCCTGAAACATCTGTCTCTGCCTGCACAAACACAATTAAACTCTGACCAGCACTTTTGTGTGACAAAACTACTCACACACTATCACTTTGCCAATATTTTTTTACTGTATAATGCGTGTGAATGCACGTTTCGTCTAAGTAAACTACTGCTCGCTTTGATTCTGATAAAAACCTGAGATAGTATGGTCTTTCAGCAACAATGCCCTCTGCTCCGCACAAAACAAAACGTTAATTTTGACACCTTCTAAAACGAAAATCCATAGACAGAACATTGCTTCTACGGGTTTCCTTGCTATCTTTGAAGCTCATTTCTGTTTTACAAAATTTATGTAGTTTTCGCATTCCTTTCTGTTGTTCGTAATGCTATAAAAATTGCTGCCTGATATTACATTTATCCGTATCATCGGTCACATACTTATTGTGAGCTTCTTGCGTCTTCTTCTTCGGCGCTAGTTTAACCATAGCGTCGCTGTACCTCCTCACGTGACCTACAGTACTTCCTGGCACTGCCGCGTCACCAGGCGATAGGTATTGTTCATTGTTGCCTTCTCTACAACGAAAACTACAGAATTCGTTTCAGTACATGGCCGAGGTAGTCAAGATTGGTCAGAAGCACTTTCATTGCACTTCGTAATGGTGCGTCCGAAATTCTTGCAACTTGGTATGTAATAGGTAAGTGCTTTTCATATAACGTACAATTAGTATTGTACAGGCATGTTACTCATAAGTTAGAATTTTTCTCCTTCAAGAACACAGAATAGGAAAATTTATTTTTCTTATGATCTGTTACTTCAAAAATTGGCAAGTCGGCAAATAAGCACGCGTCACCCCGATAGGTAGAATGAAAATAAAGCGCAGAAAAGTGACGTGAAACCGCGATGACTAATATGTTGCTCCTTATTCCATAATCAGAAACGAAAGAACTGACACATGGAAATTACGACAGATGTCGAGTGTCAGTTCTTTGAAATGAACAACCGCAGTGCAGTGAGTTAATATATTTCGACTAGCGTCAGTGGCCATCGATGCCTGGGTGTGTATTTATTGCATTATATGTTACTCCATCTCCTTATTCTTCCTCTCTCCATTGTCTTTCGCCCCACTCTTTGACCGTTTCACCTGCGTCTGTAGCAAAATTCGGCCTGAAATGCAATTTCACGTGGCTCAATTCTCATGACTTCAAGATTTCACACACATTTGAACATTTTTGTAAATTCAAAAGGCTTATTAAAATTAGACAGATTTCTTCACTCAGGTTTGACTCCATTCTTGAGCTGGTGCCCAGCGACTAGGGTTGCCAGATCTCCGGGCGCCGCCCGGAGTGCCCGGGTTTGGAATGAATTCTCCGGGTCTACGGGACAATCACTCTCATCTCCGGGTTTCAATGTAACCTTCATCTTAACTTTTTTTTTTTTTTTTTTTTTTAACGGCTCTGTTTAAATACTATGCTCATGTAGCGACGATCTACATCGAACTTAACGTAACTTAAACTAAGGACTAACACAACATCCATGCCCTAGGTGGGGGGGCGGGGATTCGAACCTCTGGCGGGAGCAGCCTCGCGCCCCGTGGCAAGACGCCTCAGTGCGCTCGGCCATTCCCGGCCGGTTCCTCTCTAGTGATTGTCAATAACTTTATATAAATGTCAATTTCTTATTGCAACAAAACGCTACTTTTCTATTCTTCGTCTGAAAATTTTTCATTGTTGCGTCGGTAGTAATCGACTAGGACATTATTAAGCAAACACTGTTGCGGCAACGTGTCAAATGGCGACGTCTATTGTTTGTGTTCGTTCGTTCATTGTTTGTTATCAGTTTACCGGCAATTTTTGGAATACTCGGATCGTTTGTGAACAGACAAGCTTACATTAACTCAGATTAGAGAGTAATAATAGTGAAATGAAGAGACGATATCTAAGTTCGTTCCGTGAAGAATGGCTGCAGGAAGACAATTATAAAGAGTGACTACAAAAAGTGGATACTGATGAGTGTATGTGTAAGTGGAGAACATGTAATATCTCATTTACTGTTAAGTACATCGGAGTGAAAGCTGTGAATAAACCTTTACCATCAGAAAGACACAAAGCGAATATTACCACACAAAAGAAGAATCAGTCGCTTCTTAAATTCTTGCCGAAACAGTTTTCTGCAGAAGACGACAAAGTCACTGCAACGGAATTAACTTTGACTTACCATGGTGTGAAACACCACCATTCTTACAATTCTCAAGATTGTGGTAATAAGCTATATCCTTATGTTTTTAGAGATTCCTCAGTAGCAGCGAAAGTAAGATGCGGCCGAACAAAAAGCGAGGCATTAGTAAAACATGTGCTAAAGAGAAGCTACTAAGCGAATTAAAGCAAAATGTTCCGTTTTCATTGGGTTCAGACGCTTCAAACAAGGGCAATAAAAACATTATCCGATAGTTGTAACATACTTCTCCAAAGATAAGGGAAAATGTAATGAACTTCTTGATTTCTATGAAGATGCCATCTCAAACAAACTAAAATCCATTTTATTGGAAAATGGTTTGACACTAAATAATGTAGTTTCGTATTCAGCTGACAATGCATCAGTTAATTTCGGGAAACACAATTGAAAGAAGAAAATGAAAACTTAATCAAAGCCAATTGTTGTTGTCATATTTTACATAACTGTGCTAAGTTTGGATTCAAGCTTCTAAAATATGACGTAGAAACTCTAGTTCTTAAAATATGTTCAGACTTTTCTACATCATCAAAAAATTCGGAGGAACTAAAAACATTTTGCGAGTTTGCTCAGCATGATTACAGCGAAATACTGCGACACACTGTAGTGCATGGTTGTCTTTGGAGTCAGCTGTGGACCGTCTTGTGACGAGTTTTAAAGATGTATCATGTAGCACGGGGTGAGGAGAAAACACATCCCCTAATTTAGAAGTTTATTAGTTCACAACAAGACGAAATAAACGAGTATTCGCTAACACTACCAGAGTGCTTTCTGTATTTTTCAAAAACAACTTTGCCTGTTTGTTGTAAAGCAATCAGAATTTTAGAAAAAGAGGACACACTTTGCACAGATGTTCACGAGATTATGTTGGAAGTGAAAAAACAAATAGAGGGTCGTAAGGAGGATACGTTTTATGGATTTGAAGTTAATATGTCTTTAGAAAAGAATATTGTAGTAAAAGAGTGCACACTTGTTTACGAAAGGTTATTAAACAATCTTGGTAAATGGTACAGCTTTAGTGGGAACGACAATGTGTATGTAGTTGTATCAGTGCTAGACTTATGTCAACCAAATCTATTTTCATTTAAAGACTTGGCCAAAGTGCGAAAGAAATTGAAAATTAGTTTTGATGGAAACGAACTGTATCAGGAGTTTTCTGTTTTGAAGTCTGTAGTATCAAATCTTGATAGGAAGGAAACTAATTGTTGTAAAGCGTAGAGAGAGTTTTTTGAAAAAGCAGATGCACCAAACTTTTTCAATATAATGCAGCAAGTCCTCGCAATTCCTGTCAGTAACGCACACGTTGAACAAGTGTTTAGTGTAATGAGTGTATTATGGTCGAATGCTAGAAACACAATGTCCGTTGAACTTGTGAAAGCCGAGATATGTGTTCAGATGAATTTGAAAATGAGATGTGAAGATTTCTACAACGTGGCTCTTAAAAACAAGACTCTTCTGAATGCAGCGAGATCATCAGCAAAATATGAATAATAAGGTATGTGCCTGTAACAGTAATATTTTATACTGTTATTTTTATTTGCTTCGGTGTAGGTTCTATTAGTGGTAAACTAGTAATGGCGGCATTAGTGAGTGATAGAAGTCAATTTTGTTGTGTCTGTAAAACTTGTGACCGTAATGATACACAAAGATCTGTTTGACGAAGACTGCCCCCAATTAGTCAAATGTACAATCAGAAAAAAATCAACTGTTTGAGTGTCTTGTGGATGGCTATACTGCCCGCGGTGAACGAAGGCGTCCGAGTTCAGGCACGTCTTTGCTGACCAAATTTGTTCAGCTAACTAGTTTCCGTGATTGCACCATTTTCAAAGCATAAAATATGGGGCAAGTTACATTATATACTTTTTGGTAACTCAAGCTGTAAAAAACATGTAATCTTATCCAGTTGACTCAAATACCTAATAAAAATTAAGACACCGTTAAAACACACTGCACTGCACTACGCTAGAAATTAGATGTTTTGTGCAGCTGGAGCTACGAAAATGTATATAATGTAACTTGCCCCATATTTTACGCTTTGAAAATGGTTTAATCACCGAAACTAGTTAGCGGAACAAATTTGGTCAGCAAAGTGTACAAATATGCATTTTTCAAAATTTTTACTGCCGAGGATCGCCTCACCAAAATGTAGGAAGTATTTTTTAATTACACATTCGGCACGTTAGGTGGATACGCGAACGTAAATGGATCAATTTGTATTGTAAAAAGTAATGACAGGTTCTTAAGATATCATGTCATTGTGCAAATCTCCCGCAGTGCACTGTTATTTACTTATGTCACGGCAGTGAAGTAATTTTCGCGGAAGTACAACATAATGGGGAACGAAGCACCAGTCACTGGCCACTGCACTTCCCTGTCGAACCTGGCAACTGCGCTGCTAGCTGTCAGATGTTCAACTCTCGCCGTACGTAGTATACTGTAGCACTGTCGATCAATTCACTATAGAATTCGCGATCGTACTTCGGCGTATAATGTTTAACTGATATTACATTAGAACGTCGATTATCGGAACTAATTGGGGAACGTGGGTGTTCGGAAACTCGTTTATTCGAAGAATCAAACTGTACTGTTTCATTTGCCAATAAGTACTTTACGGTACATGTATTTAAAACAACAGGCATCTCTTTTAGTGCAGTAATAATCTCGTATTTATCTCTCATAGAAAGGACAGCACTATTATGTTTAATCATTTTACGCCCTCAAGTTTACTTGTTTACGCGGCAGCAAGTGGTGGTAACAGGGAGCAGACGGTGTATGTGCCCCTTCTCTCCACATGGAGCCAGAGAGAAGCTCTTCTCGGTGGCGCGCGATCCTTCACAGTGCGCGGAGCCACAAGCGGCAGCTCTTGGAAGGCGCAGCTGTCGATGTGAGCAGCTTCGATGCTTCCGCCACGCCGACTGAAGTGTGCAGACTGCTGATCCACAGCTACTGGCGGCCTGGCCGTCAGGTGCGGCATGTCAAGGTGAAGGCCACCCCTAGCAATGTTCCACCGGGGGGATACTTGCTGGGAGGGAGGAGATGATTAGTTTTTTTTCCTTTTAGAATTCACGTGTAATCCTGGTTGGGGGGGGAGTTGGTCGCAGTTGGGGGGGGGGGGCTGAGCCATTGGCCAAGGGAGAGGGGGCCACATCTGGTCTCCCGGCCTGCCTCGAGTTCAATCTGGCAACCCTAGTCAGCTGGTCGGCGACATGGCACCAGAAGATTCGGCACAGACTTTGGCCCTATACAGGGTGTTACAAAAAGGTACGGCCAAACTTTCAGGAAACATTCCTCACACACAAAAAAAGAAAATATGTTATGTGGACATGAGTCCGGAAACGCTTAATTTCCATGTTAGAGCTCATTTTAGTATTTCTCTTTAAACGTAAATTGAAATAATTCGTGCAGACAATTGTCAAAATATCCAATTGTTGCGTTAGTATGTACTGTACTTCCTCGATTCACCGCCAGCTGGCCCAGTTGAAGGAAGGTAATGACTTCAGTGCTTGTGTTGACATGTGACTCATTGCTCTACAGTACTAGCTCAAATGTTCAAATGTTTGTTACTTTATGGGACTTAACTACGGGGTCATCAGTCCCTAAACTTACAAACTACTTATCAACTACTTACAAACTAGGACGGCACAAATATCCATGCCCGAGGGGGGATTCGAACCCCCGACCGTAGTGGCCGTGCAGACCGTGACTAGAGCGCCTCAGTCTCCTCGGCCACCGCGGCCGGCTACAGTACTAGCATCAAGCACAAAAGTACGTAGCATCAACTGGTTAGTGTTCATCACGAACATAGTTCTGCAGTCAGTGGATTGTTTATAAATGGTCGAGGTAATTCTTCGTGCCACCTCACCGTATGGCGAGTGCTACGGGAGAACCAGTTGTTTCCGTACTATATACAGCGTGTGCAGGCACTATCAGCAGCTGATTGGCCTCCACGGGTACACTTCTGTGAATGGTTCATCCAACAATGTGTGACTCCACATTTCAGTGCAAATGTTCTATTTACGGATGAGGCTTCATTCCAACGTGATCAAATTGTAAATTTTCACAATCAACATATGTGGGCTGACGAGAATCCGCACGCAATTGTGCAATCACGTCATCAACACAGATTTTCTGTGAACGTTTCGGCAGGAATTGTTGGTGACGTATTGATTGGGCCTCATGTTCTTCCACCTACGCTCACTGGAGCACGTTATCATGATTTCATACAGATACTCTACCTGTGCTGCTAGAACATGGGCCTTTACAAGTACGACAAAACATGTGGTTCAGGCTCGATGAAGCGCCTGTACATTTCAGTCGACGTGTTCGTACGCTTCTCAACAACAGATTCGGTGACCGATGGATTGGTAGAGGCGGACCAATTCCGTGGCCTCCACGCTCTCCTTACCTCAACCCTCTCGACTTTCATTTATGGGGGGCATTTGAGAGCTCTCGTCTACGCAACCCCGGTACCAAATGTACCCCAGACACGGATAGTAAAGTTTCTCTGTTGTCGAAGTTTTGAAGTGAAAAGGAGAAGGCAGAATTGGAGAGTTGTGTACTGCAGCAACGCTGTGGGCCTTGTATTGGATTTTAATGCGTATGCGGGCATGAATTTGGAATGATGGGAGCCGGCACGAGACACGAAAAACAGTAGCAAGTAGGATGTTTTGCTATGTTGTTATGACAAGCAATTGTACGCTCTTCGAGGTGTGTAAAACGTGAATGTTTAATGTGTTAGCTGGGAGAGGAGAGATGCACCGACTGGCAGGGGCTGATATTTCGGGCGGGCACAGTGTTGCCAACTGGCGAGGTTAGGCGCTCGACACGTGAAGTAAAAGTTTGCGTGTTGTCGAAGTTTTGAAGGGAAAAGGGAAAGGCAAAATTTGGAGAGTTGCGATGTGTAGCAACGCTGTGGGCACTCTATCGGGGTTTTAACGTGTGTGTGAGGGTGAATTTGGAATGATGGGAGCCGCCAGGAGGCACGAAAGACGTAGCAAGTTGGAGGGATACTTTGCGAAAACATTGTACGTGTTTCGAGTTGTGACACACGTGAATTGCAAATTAGTAAGTTGTGTTTAGGGGGGACACGTAAGGAGAGACGGAAGGAAGCAGCAGGGGCTGATATTTCGGCTCGAGGGGTGAGCTTTGTCCCCCAGACACGGATAGTAAAGTTTCTCTGTTGTCGAAGTTTTGAAGTGAAAAGGAGAAGGCAGAATTGGAGAGTTGTGTACTGCAGCAACGCTGTGGGCCTTGTATTGGATTTTAATGCGTATGCGGGCATGAATTTGGAATGATGGGAGCCGGCACGAGACACGAAAAACAGTAGCAAGTAGGATGTTTTGCTATGTTGTTATGACAAGCAATTGTACGCTCTTCGAGGTGTGTAAAACGTGAATGTTTAATGTGTTAGCTGGGAGAGGAGAGATGCACCGACTGGCAGGGGCTGATATTTCGGGCGGGCACAGTGTTGCCAACTGGCGAGGTTAGGCGCTCGACACGTGAAGTAAAAGTTTGCGTGTTGTCGAAGTTTTGAAGGGAAAAGGGAAAGGCAAAATTTGGAGAGTTGCGATGTGTAGCAACGCTGTGGGCACTCTATCGGGGTTTTAACGTGTGTGTGAGGGTGAATTTGGAATGATGGGAGCCGCCAGGAGGCACGAAAGACGTAGCAAGTTGGAGGGATACTTTGCGAAAACATTGTACGTGTTTCGAGTTGTGACACACGTGAATTGCAAATTAGTGAGTTGTGTTTAGGGGGGACACGTAAGGAGAGACGGAAGGAAGCAGCAGGGGCTGATATTTCGGCTCGAGGGGTGATCTTTGGCCCCCAGACACGGATAGTAAAGTTTCGCTGTTGTCGAAGTTTTGAAGTGAAAAGGAGAAGGCAGAATTGGAGAGTTGTGTACTGCAGCAACGCTGTGGGCCTTGTATGTGGATTATAATGCGTATGTGGGCATGAATTTGGAATGATGGGAGCCGGCACGAGACACGAAAAACAGTAGCAAGTAGGATGTTTTGCTATGTTGTTATGACAAGCAATTGTACGCTCTTCGAGGTGTGTAAAACGTGAATGTTTAATGTGTTAGCTGGGAGAGGAGAGATGCACCGACTGGCAGGGGCTGATATTTCGGGCGGGCACAGTGTTGCCAACTGGCGAGGTTAGGCGCTCGACACGTGAAGTAAAAGTTTGCGTGTTGTCGAAGTTTTGAAGGGAAAAGGGAAAGGCAAAATTTGGAGAGTTGCGATGTGTAGCAACGCTGTGGGCACTCTATCGGGGTTTTAACGTGTGTGTGAGGGTGAATTTGGAATGATGGGAGCCGCCAGGAGGCACGAAAGACGTAGCAAGTTGGAGGGATACTTTGCGAAAACATTGTACGTGTTTCGAGTTGTGACACACGTGAATTGCAAATTAGTGAGTTGTGTTTAGGGGGGACACGTAAGGAGAGACGGAAGGAAGCAGCAGGGGCTGATATTTCGGCTCGAGGGGTGATCTTTGGCCCCCAGACACGGATAGTAAAGTTTCGCTGTTGTCGAAGTTTTGAAGTGAAAAGGAGAAGGCAGAATTGGAGAGTTGTGTACTGCAGCAACGCTGTGGGCCTTGTATGTGGATTATAATGCGTATGTGGGCATGAATTTGGAATGATGGGAGCCGGCACGAGACACGAAAAACAGTAGCAAGTAGGATGTTTTGCTATGTTGTTATGACAAGCAATTGTACGCTCTTCGAGGTGTGTAAAACGTGAATGTTTAATGTGTTAGCTGGGAGAGGAGAGATGCACCGACTGGCAGGGGCTGATATTTCGGGCGGGCACAGTGTTGCCAACTGGCGAGGTTAGGCGCTCGACACGTGAAGTAAAAGTTTGCGTGTTGTCGAAGTTTTGAAGGGAAAAGGGAAAGGCAAAATTTGGAGAGTTGCGATGTGTAGCAACGCTGTGGGCACTCTATCGGGGTTTTAACGTGTGTGTGAGGGTGAATTTGGAATGATGGGAGCCGCCAGGAGGCACGAAAGACGTAGCAAGTTGGAGGGATACTTTGCGAAAACATTGTACGTGTTTCGAGTTGTGACACACGTGAATTGCAAATTAGTAAGTTGTGTTTAGGGGGGACACGTAAGGAGAGACGGAAGGAAGCAGCAGGGGCTGATATTTCGGCTCGAGGGGTGAGCTTTGTCCCCCAGACACGGATAGTAAAGTTTCTCTGTTGTCGAAGTTTTGAAGTGAAAAGGAGAAGGCAGAATTGGAGAGTTGTGTACTGCAGCAACGCTGTGGGCCTTGTATGTGGATTATAATGCGTATGCGGGCATGAATTTGGAATGATGGGAGCCGGCACGAGACACGAAAAACAGTAGCAAGTAGGATGTTTTGCTATGTTGTTATGACAAGCAATTGTACGCTCTTCGAGGTGTGTAAAACGTGAATGTTTAATGTGTTAGCTGGGAGAGGAGAGATGCACCGACTGGCAGGGGCTGATATTTCGGGCGGGCACAGTGTTGCCAACTGGCGAGGTTAGGCGCTCGACACGTGAAGTAAAAGTTTGCGTGTTGTCGAAGTTTTGAAGGGAAAAGGGAAAGGCAAAATTTGGAGAGTTGCGATGTGTAGCAACGCTGTGGGCACTCTATCGGGGTTTTAACGTGTGTGTGAGGGTGAATTTGGAATGATGGGAGCCGCCAGGAGGCACGAAAGACGTAGCAAGTTGGAGGGATACTTTGCGAAAACATTGTACGTGTTTCGAGTTGTGACACACGTGAATTGCAAATTAGTGAGTTGTGTTTAGGGGGGACACGTAAGGAGAGACGGAAGGAAGCAGCAGGGGCTGATATTTCGGCTCGAGGGGTGATCTTTGGCCCCCAGACACGGATAGTAAAGTTTCGCTGTTGTCGAAGTTTTGAAGTGAAAAGGAGAAGGCAGAATTGGAGAGTTGTGTACTGCAGCAACGCTGTGGGCCTTGTATGTGGATTATAATGCGTATGTGGGCATGAATTTGGAATGATGGGAGCCGGCACGAGACACGAAAAACAGTAGCAAGTAGGATGTTTTGCTATGTTGTTATGACAAGCAATTGTACGCTCTTCGAGGTGTGTAAAACGTGAATGTTTAATGTGTTAGCTGGGAGAGGAGAGATGCACCGACTGGCAGGGGCTGATATTTCGGGCGGGCACAGTGTTGCCAACTGGCGAGGTTAGGCGCTCGACACGTGAAGTAAAAGTTTGCGTGTTGTCGAAGTTTTGAAGGGAAAAGGGAAAGGCAAAATTTGGAGAGTTGCGATGTGTAGCAACGCTGTGGGCACTCTATCGGGGTTTTAACGTGTGTGTGAGGGTGAATTTGGAATGATGGGAGCCGCCAGGAGGCACGAAAGACGTAGCAAGTTGGAGGGATACTTTGCGAAAACATTGTACGTGTTTCGAGTTGTGACACACGTGAATTGCAAATTAGTAAGTTGTGTTTAGGGGGGACACGTAAGGAGAGACGGAAGGAAGCAGCAGGGGCTGATATTTCGGCTCGAGGGGTGAGCTTTGTCCCCCAGACACGGATAGTAAAGTTTCTCTGTTGTCGAAGTTTTGAAGTGAAAAGGAGAAGGCAGAATTGGAGAGTTGTGTACTGCAGCAACGCTGTGGGCCTTGTATTGGATTTTAATGCGTATGCGGGCATGAATTTGGAATGATGGGAGCCGGCACGAGACACGAAAAACAGTAGCAAGTAGGATGTTTTGCTATGTTGTTATGACAAGCAATTGTACGCTCTTCGAGGTGTGTAAAACGTGAATGTTTAATGTGTTAGCTGGGAGAGGAGAGATGCACCGACTGGCAGGGGCTGATATTTCGGGCGGGCACAGTGTTGCCAACTGGCGAGGTTAGGCGCTCGACACGTGAAGTAAAAGTTTGCGTGTTGTCGAAGTTTTGAAGGGAAAAGGGAAAGGCAAAATTTGGAGAGTTGCGATGTGTAGCAACGCTGTGGGCACTCTATCGGGGTTTTAACGTGTGTGTGAGGGTGAATTTGGAATGATGGGAGCCGCCAGGAGGCACGAAAGACGTAGCAAGTTGGAGGGATACTTTGCGAAAACATTGTACGTGTTTCGAGTTGTGACACACGTGAATTGCAAATTAGTGAGTTGTGTTTAGGGGGGACACGTAAGGAGAGACGGAAGGAAGCAGCAGGGGCTGATATTTCGGCTCGAGGGGTGATCTTTGGCCCCCAGACACGGATAGTAAAGTTTCGCTGTTGTCGAAGTTTTGAAGTGAAAAGGAGAAGGCAGAATTGGAGAGTTGTGTACTGCAGCAACGCTGTGGGCCTTGTATGTGGATTATAATGCGTATGTGGGCATGAATTTGGAATGATGGGAGCCGGCACGAGACACGAAAAACAGTAGCAAGTAGGATGTTTTGCTATGTTGTTATGACAAGCAATTGTACGCTCTTCGAGGTGTGTAAAACGTGAATGTTTAATGTGTTAGCTGGGAGAGGAGAGATGCACCGACTGGCAGGGGCTGATATTTCGGGCGGGCACAGTGTTGCCAACTGGCGAGGTTAGGCGCTCGACACGTGAAGTAAAAGTTTGCGTGTTGTCGAAGTTTTGAAGGGAAAAGGGAAAGGCAAAATTTGGAGAGTTGCGATGTGTAGCAACGCTGTGGGCACTCTATCGGGGTTTTAACGTGTGTGTGAGGGTGAATTTGGAATGATGGGAGCCGCCAGGAGGCACGAAAGACGTAGCAAGTTGGAGGGATACTTTGCGAAAACATTGTACGTGTTTCGAGTTGTGACACACGTGAATTGCAAATTAGTAAGTTGTGTTTAGGGGGGACACGTAAGGAGAGACGGAAGGAAGCAGCAGGGGCTGATATTTCGGCTCGAGGGGTGAGCTTTGTCCCCCAGACACGGATAGTAAAGTTTCTCTGTTGTCGAAGTTTTGAAGTGAAAAGGAGAAGGCAGAATTGGAGAGTTGTGTACTGCAGCAACGCTGTGGGCCTTGTATTGGATTTTAATGCGTATGCGGGCATGAATTTGGAATGATGGGAGCCGGCACGAGACACGAAAAACAGTAGCAAGTAGGATGTTTTGCTATGTTGTTATGACAAGCAATTGTACGCTCTTCGAGGTGTGTAAAACGTGAATGTTTAATGTGTTAGCTGGGAGAGGAGAGATGCACCGACTGGCAGGGGCTGATATTTCGGGCGGGCACAGTGTTGCCAACTGGCGAGGTTAGGCGCTCGACACGTGAAGTAAAAGTTTGCGTGTTGTCGAAGTTTTGAAGGGAAAAGGGAAAGGCAAAATTTGGAGAGTTGCGATGTGTAGCAACGCTGTGGGCACTCTATCGGGGTTTTAACGTGTGTGTGAGGGTGAATTTGGAATGATGGGAGCCGCCAGGAGGCACGAAAGACGTAGCAAGTTGGAGGGATACTTTGCGAAAACATTGTACGTGTTTCGAGTTGTGACACACGTGAATTGCAAATTAGTGAGTTGTGTTTAGGGGGGACACGTAAGGAGAGACGGAAGGAAGCAGCAGGGGCTGATATTTCGGCTCGAGGGGTGATCTTTGGCCCCCAGACACGGATAGTAAAGTTTCGCTGTTGTCGAAGTTTTGAAGTGAAAAGGAGAAGGCAGAATTGGAGAGTTGTGTACTGCAGCAACGCTGTGGGCCTTGTATGTGGATTATAATGCGTATGTGGGCATGAATTTGGAATGATGGGAGCCGGCACGAGACACGAAAAACAGTAGCAAGTAGGATGTTTTGCTATGTTGTTATGACAAGCAATTGTACGCTCTTCGAGGTGTGTAAAACGTGAATGTTTAATGTGTTAGCTGGGAGAGGAGAGATGCACCGACTGGCAGGGGCTGATATTTCGGGCGGGCACAGTGTTGCCAACTGGCGAGGTTAGGCGCTCGACACGTGAAGTAAAAGTTTGCGTGTTGTCGAAGTTTTGAAGGGAAAAGGGAAAGGCAAAATTTGGAGAGTTGCGATGTGTAGCAACGCTGTGGGCACTCTATCGGGGTTTTAACGTGTGTGTGAGGGTGAATTTGGAATGATGGGAGCCGCCAGGAGGCACGAAAGACGTAGCAAGTTGGAGGGATACTTTGCGAAAACATTGTACGTGTTTCGAGTTGTGACACACGTGAATTGCAAATTAGTAAGTTGTGTTTAGGGGGGACACGTAAGGAGAGACGGAAGGAAGCAGCAGGGGCTGATATTTCGGCTCGAGGGGTGAGCTTTGTCCCCCAGACACGGATAGTAAAGTTTCTCTGTTGTCGAAGTTTTGAAGTGAAAAGGAGAAGGCAGAATTGGAGAGTTGTGTACTGCAGCAACGCTGTGGGCCTTGTATTGGATTTTAATGCGTATGCGGGCATGAATTTGGAATGATGGGAGCCGGCACGAGACACGAAAAACAGTAGCAAGTAGGATGTTTTGCTATGTTGTTATGACAAGCAATTGTACGCTCTTCGAGGTGTGTAAAACGTGAATGTTTAATGTGTTAGCTGGGAGAGGAGAGATGCACCGACTGGCAGGGGCTGATATTTCGGGCGGGCACAGTGTTGCCAACTGGCGAGGTTAGGCGCTCGACACGTGAAGTAAAAGTTTGCGTGTTGTCGAAGTTTTGAAGGGAAAAGGGAAAGGCAAAATTTGGAGAGTTGCGATGTGTAGCAACGCTGTGGGCACTCTATCGGGGTTTTAACGTGTGTGTGAGGGTGAATTTGGAATGATGGGAGCCGCCAGGAGGCACGAAAGACGTAGCAAGTTGGAGGGATACTTTGCGAAAACATTGTACGTGTTTCGAGTTGTGACACACGTGAATTGCAAATTAGTGAGTTGTGTTTAGGGGGGACACGTAAGGAGAGACGGAAGGAAGCAGCAGGGGCTGATATTTCGGCTCGAGGGGTGATCTTTGGCCCCCAGACACGGATAGTAAAGTTTCGCTGTTGTCGAAGTTTTGAAGTGAAAAGGAGAAGGCAGAATTGGAGAGTTGTGTACTGCAGCAACGCTGTGGGCCTTGTATGTGGATTATAATGCGTATGTGGGCATGAATTTGGAATGATGGGAGCCGGCACGAGACACGAAAAACAGTAGCAAGTAGGATGTTTTGCTATGTTGTTATGACAAGCAATTGTACGTCCTTCGAGGTGTGTAAAACGTGAATGTTTAATGTGTTAGCTGGGAGAGGAGAGATGCACCGACTGGCAGGGGCTGATATTTCGGGCGGGCACAGTGTTGCCAACTGGCGAGGTTAGGCGCTCGACACGTGAAGTAAAAGTTTGCGTGTTGTCGAAGTTTTGAAGGGAAAAGGGAAAGGCAAAATTTGGAGAGTTGCGATGTGTAGCAACGCTGTGGGCACACTATCGGGGTTTTAACGTGTGTGTGAGGGTGCATTTGGAATGATGGGAGCCGCCAGGAGGCACGAAAGACGTAGCAAGTTGGAGGGATACTTTGCGAAAACATTGTACGTGTTTCGAGTTGTGCCTATACCGCTTGCAGTGTGTAGTAATGTTTACACTTGCCGCTCTCTCGCAGGCGTTCCGCCCGCCGTACAACGATATAAGCTGAGCGGAGTCGCTGTCAGCTCGTGCTCTGCGCACCATATTTTTACTTTGTAAGACCCTGTCTTCTCGCGAACGTCGTCGTCGCCGCCGCACGCACGCAGAATACACGTGTACATACTGATACGTGTACGTGCTAGGCATGGTCGCTTGAATTCCGCATATGGGCTTTAAAGGCATGGTCGCTCAAACGCCATTAGGTTTTTAAATGTAATAAAGGCAGTGGACAAGTCAGACGCCTCTTGCGTTTGCTGGTATGAATGGAAAATTAAAACATAACTGACGTGCTCGTCTATGCCTATGTTTACCGGAATTTCTTCATATATATATCTGAAATTAATAATTAGGCATGGTCGCTTGATCTCCGCATTTGGGTTTTAAAGGCAAGGACGCTTAAACGCTTGTAGGTTTTTAAATCTAATGAAGGCGCTGGACAAGTCAGGTGCGCCCGGCGTTTGCTAGTGTGAATGGAAAATTAAAACATAACTGCCGTGCTGGTCTATGCCTATGACTACCGCAATTTCTGAAAACATATATCTGAAATTAACTGCCCGATACCAACATCCAGCTTCTTATATCACATTGTAAAAAAAAACAAACAAATAAATAAATAAAAAAAAGCATTAATAATAATAAAAATGAATTGAAATATAAATATTTAACTAAATTAGAATTTGACACTGCTTTTGGTACACGTCGTATGTGTTAGTTACGTATGCTGTCGCCGCCGCCGCACCCACGCAGATTACACGTGTATTTTCAAGGCATGGTCGCTTGAACCTATTTTGGGTTATTAATGCAGGGACGCTTAATCTCCTTTTTTGTGTGTCACGATACAATAAAGATAAAAATGGCGCTCAACGAGTTGGACGACTTGGATGTGAAATTAACTGGCCGCTAGCAATATCAAACATCTTAAAACACGTAATAAAAATAAATATAAAATAATTAAGTAATCAAAATATAATTTGACACATCTTTTCGAATGCGTCGTATGTGTTAGTTACGTTTGCTATCATAATCAGTACACAGCTAGAGTAACAGGTGGCACTTACTTCCGAAGTATTTATACACTGTTATGAGGTGAATGCCATTTCTACTCATATTGCTAATTGTTTATATAATATGCGACGTAGATAAAGTGCTCCATTAAAATTTATTTACAAGTATTTCTTACTCTTTTTCCACCATACGTTTGATGTATATTTAGCAACGAGGGGGCGATAAATGCGTACGGGTGAACACAATTGTAACCTTCATTAAATTCCGTCTGTTACGACTTCAAACAGCGAAAACGTTAGATAGAAAACATAATGCAGAATGATAAACGGAGATGTATGAGCAGACAGCCTACAATTACAACTCAACTACTGCACACACGGCGTAACTTTGGCGCATAGTAAGTCCTACACGGTTTATCTTGGGTTCTATAGTGGGTTTGGATTTGGGAAGGGGGTTGATGAATGAAAGTGTATTGACTGGTGGTGGGGTAGGTAAACTGGTTGTGCAGTAGACTGGGGGGGCGGTGGAGTGGTGGGAGTGGTACAGAGGTGCGGGTTCTAGACTGGTGGGGGTGGTAGACTTTTGGGGGTGGCAGAGAGGTGGGGGTGTAGGACTGGTGGGGGTGGTAGACTGATATGGGTGGTAGAGGGGTGAGGGTGGTGGAGGGGTGGGGTGGTAAACTGATAGAGGTTGTAGATTGGTGTGGATGGTAGATTGGTGGGGGAGGTAGAGCGATGGGGTAATGAAAAGATAGGGGTTGTAGATTGGTGGGGGTGGTAGATTGGTGGGGGTGGTAGACTGGTATGGGTGGACAACAGATGGGGGAGGAAGAGGGGTGGGGCTGGTGGCCTGATAGGGGTGGTAGCGGGGTGGGGATAGTAGAGGGGTGGGATCGAGGAGGGGTGGGGGTGGTAAACTGGTGGGGTTGTAGAGCATGGTAGAAGGGTTGTGGTGGTAGACTGGTGGGGGTGGTAGACTGGTGGAGTTGGTAGAGGGGTGGGGGTGGTAGAGGGGTGGGTGTGGTAGAGGGTTGGGTGTAATAGAGAGATGGGGTGGAAGAGGGGTGGGGGTTGTAAAGTGGTGGGGGGGTAGTGGGGTGGGTGTGAGAGGGTAGGTGGGGTGGTAGTGTGGTGGGGGTGGTAGAGTGGTGGGGGTGGTAGAGTGGTGGGGGTGGTGGAGGGATGGGGGTGGTGGAGGGATGGGGGTGGTGGAGGAATGGGGGTGGTGGAGGGATGGGGGTGGTGGAGGGATGGGGGTGGTGGAGGGATGGGGGTGGTAGTGGGGTTAGTGTGAGAAGGTGGTGGGGGTGGTTGAGGGGTGGGGGTGGTAGGGGGGTGGGGGTGGTAGGGGGTGGGGGTGGTAGGGGGTGGCGGTGATAGAGGGGTGGGGGTGGTAGAGGGGTGGGGATGGTAGAGTGGTGGGGGTGGTAGAGTGGTGGGGGAGGTAGGAAGGTGGGTGTGAGAGGGTGGTGGGGGTGGTAGTGTGGGGTGTGGTAGTGTGGTGGGAGTGGTAGAGGGGTTGGGTGGTAGAGTGGTGGAGGTGGTAAAAAGGTGGGCGTGAGGGGGTGGTGGGGTGGTAGTGTGGTGGGGTGGTGAAGTAGTGGGGGTGGTAGAGTGGTGGGTGGTAGAGGGTTGGGGATGGTAGAGTGGTGGGGGTGGTAGTGGTTTGTGGGTGGTAAAGGGTGGTGTGGGTGTTAGTGTGCTGGTAGAGTGGTGGGGGTGGTAGAGTGGTAGGGTGGTTATGGGGTGGGGGTGGTAGTGTGGTGGGTATGATAGAGTGTGCAAAACCACTGTCTTGTGCAAAACCGCTAACTTGTGCGAAACCACTGTCTTGTGCAAAACTGCTGAATTGTGTGAAACCACTGTCATGTGCAATACCACTGTCTTGTGCGAAACCACTGTCTTGTGCGAAACCACTGTCTTGTGCGAAACCACTGTCTTGTGCGAAACGACTCTCTTGTGCGAAATCACTGCCTTGTGCGAAACCACTGCATTGTGCGAACCACTGAATTGTGCGAAACCACTGTCTTGTGCGAAACCACTGCCTTGGGCGAAACCACTGTCTTGTGTGAAACAACTGTCTTGTGCGAAAACACTGTCTTGTGCGAAATCACTGTCTTTTGTGCAACCACTGTCTTTTGCGAAAACACTGTCCTGTGCGAAACCACTGTCTTGTGCTAAACCACTGTCTTGTGCGAAACCACTGCCTTGTGCGAAACCACTGCCTTGTGCGAAACCACTGTCATGTGCGAAACCACTGCCTTACGCGAAACCACTGTCTTGTGCGAAACCACTGCCTTGTGCGAAAACACTGTCTTGTGTGAAACATCTGAATTGTGCAAAACCACTGTCTTGTGCGAAACCACAGCCTTGTGGAAAACCACTGTCTAGTGCGAAACCACTGTCTTGTGCGAAACCACTGTCTTGTGCGAAACCACTGTCCTGTGCGAAACCACTGTCCTGTCCGAAACCACTGTCTTGTGCGAAAACACTGTCTTGTGTGAAACCACTGCCTTGTGCGAAACCACTATCTTGTCCGATACCACTACCTTGTGCGAAACCACTGTCTTGTGCGAAACCACTGCCTTGTGCGAAACCACTGCCTTGTGCAAACCACTGAATTGTGCGAAACCACTGTCTTGTGCGAAACCACTGCCTTGGGCGAAACCACTGTCTTGTGCGAAACCACTGTCTTGTGCGAAAACACTGTCTTGGGCGAAATCACTTTCTTTTGTGCAACCACTGTCTTTTGCGAAACCACTGTCTTTTGCGAAACCACTGTCTTGTGTGAAACAACTGACATGTGCGTATCCACTGTCGTGTGTGAAACCACTGTCATGTGTGAAACAACTGACTTGTGCGAATCTAGTGTCGTGTGCGAAACGACTGTCGTGTGCGAAACCACTGTCGTGTGCGAAACCGCTGTCTTTTGCGAAACCACTGTCTTGTGCGAAACCACTGTCTTGTGCTAAATCACTGTCTTGTGTGCAACCACTGTCTTTTGCGAAAACACGGTCTTGTGCGAAACCACTGTCTTGTGTGCAACCACTGTCTTAAGCGAAACCACTGTTTTGTGCGAAACCACTGTCTTGTGTGCAAGCACTGTCTTGGGCGAAACCACTGTCTTGTGCGAAACCACTGTCTTGTGCTAAACCACTGTCTTGTGCAAAACCACTGCCTTGTGCAAAACCACTGTCTTGTGCGAAACCACTGTCTTGTGCGAAACCACTGCCTTGTGCGAAACCACTGTCTTGTGCGAAACCACTGCCTTGTGCGAAACCACAGCCTTATGCGAAACCACTGTCTTGTGCGAAATAACTGTCTTGTGCGAAACCACTGTCTTGTGTGGAAACACTGTCTTGTGAGAAACCACTGTCTTGTGAGAAACCATGTCTTGTGCGAAACCACCCTCTTGTGCGAAACCACTGTCTTGTGCAAAACCACTGCCTTGTGCGAAACCACTGTGCTGTGCGAAACCACAGTCTTGTACGAAACCACTGCCTTGTGTAAAAACACTGTATTGTGCAAAAGCACTGTCTTGTGCGAAACCACTGCCTTGTGCGAAACCACTGTCTTGTGCGATAACACTGCCATGTGCGAAACCACTGCCATGTAAAAAACCACTGTCTTTTGCGAAACCACTGTCTTGTGCAAAACCACTGCCTTGTGCGAAACCACTGTTTTGAGCGACACCACTGCCTTGTGCAAAACCACTGCCTTGTGCAAATGCACTGTCTTGTGCGAAACGACTGTCTTGTGCGAAACCACTGCCTCGTGCGAAACCACTCTCTTGTGCAAAACCACTGCCTTGTGCGAAACCACTGTCTTGTGTGCAACCAATGTCTTGTGCGAAACCACTATCTTGTGCTAAACCACTCTCTTGTGCGAAACCACTGTCGTGTGTGTTACGTCTGTCTTTTTCGAAACCACTGTCTTGTGCGAAACCACTGTCTTGTGCAAAAACACTGTCTTGTGCTAAACCACTGTCTTGTGCGAAACCACTGCCTTGTGCGAAACCACTGCCTTGTGCGAAACCACTCTCTTGTGCGAAACTACTGCCTTGTGCAAAACCACTGTCTTGTGCGAAACCACTGCCTTGTGCGAAACCACTGTCTTGTGCGAATGCACCGTCTTGTGCGAAACATCTAAATTGTGCGAAACCACTGCCTTGTGCGAAACCACAGCCTTGTGGAAAACCACTGTCTAGTGCGAAACCACTGTCTTGTGCGAAACCACTGTCTTGTGCGAAACCACTGTCCTGTGCAAAACCACTGTCCTGTCCGAAAACACTGTCATGTGTGAAACCACTGTCTTGTGCGAAACCACTGTCTGATGCGAAACCACTGTCTTGTGCGAAACCACTGTCTTCTCCAAAACCACTTCCTTGTGCGAAACCACTGTCTTGTGCGAAACCACTGTTTTGTGTGCAACCACTATCTTGAGTGAAACTACTGTCTTGTGCGAAACCACTGCCATGTACGAAACCACTGCCATGTGCGAAACCACTGCCTTGTGCGGAACCACTGTATTGTGCGACACCACTGCCTTGTGCGACACCACTGCCTTGTGCGACACCACTGCCTTGTGCGAAACCACTGCCTTGTGCGAAACCACTGCGTTGTGCGAAACCACTGCCTTGTGCGAAACCACTGTCTTGTGCGAAACCACTGCCTTGTGCAAAACCACTGCCTTGTGCGAAACCACTGTCTTGTGCGAAACCACTGTCTTGTGCAAAACACCCTTGTGCAAAACACTCTTGTGCGGAACCACTGCCTTGTGCGAAACCACTGCCTTGTGCGAAACCACTGCATTGTGCGAAACCACTCTATTGTGCAAAACCACTGTCTTGTGCGAAACCACTGTCTTGTACGAAACCACTGTCTTCTGCGAAACGACTCTCTTGTGCGAAATCACTGCCTTGTGCGAAACCACTTTCTTGTGCGAAACCACTGTCTTGTGCGAAACCACTGTCTTGTGCGAAACCACTGTCTTGTGCGAAACCACTGTCTTGTGCGAAACCACTGTCTTGTGCGAAACCACTGTCTTGCGCGAAACGACTCTCTTGTGCGAAATCACTGCCTTGTGCGAAACCACTTTCTTGTGCGAAACCACTGTCTTGTGCGAAACCACTGTCTTGTGCGAAACCACTGTCTTTTGCGAAACCACTGTCTTGTGCGAAACCACTGTTCTGTGCGAAACCACTGTCTTGTGCGAAACCACTGTCTTGTGCGAAACCACTGTCTTGTGCAAAACCACTGTCTTGTGCGAAACCACTGTCTTGTGCGAAACCACTGTCTTGTGCGAAACCACTGTCTTGTGCGAAACCACTGTCTTGTGCGAAACTACTTTCTTGTGTGAAACTCCTCTCTTGTGAGAAACCACTGCCTTGAGCGAAACCACGGCCTTGTGCGAAACCACCGTCTTGTGCGAAACCACTGCCTTGTGCGAAACCACTGCCTTGTGTGTAACCACTGCCTTGTGTGAAACCATTGTCTCGTGCGAAACCACTGTCTTCTCCGAAACCACTTCCTTGTGCGAAACCACTGTCTTGTGCGATACCACTGTTTTGTGTGCAACCACTATCTTGAGTGAAACTACTGTCTTGTGCGAAACCACTGCCATGTACGAAACCACTGCCATGTGCGAAACCACTGCCTTGTGCGAAACCACTGTCTTGTGCAAAACAATCTTGTGCAAAACACTCTTGTGCGAAACCACTGCCTTGTGCGAAACCACTGCCTTGTGCGAAACCACTGCCTTGTGCAAAACCACTGCATTGTGCGAAACCACTCAATTGTGCAAAACCACTGCCTTGTGCGAAACCACAGTCTTGTGCGAAACCACTGTCTTGTGCGAAACCACTGTCTTGTGCGAAACAACTCTGTTGAGGAAAATCACTGCCTTGTGCGAAACCACATTCTTGTGCGAAACCACTGTCTTGTGCGAAACTACTGTCTTGTGCGAAACCACTGCCATGTACGAAACCACTGCCATGTGCGAAACCACTGCCTTGTGCGAAACCACTGTCTTGTGCAAAACAATCTTGTGCAAATCACTCTTGTGCGAAACCACTGCCTTGTGCGAAACCACTGCCTTGTGCGAAACCACTGCCTTGTGCAAAACCACTGCATTGTGCAAAACCACTCAATTGTGCAAAACCACTGCCTTGTGCGAAACCACAGTCTTGTGCGAAACCACTGTCTTTTGCGAAACCACTGTCTTGTGCGAAACCACTGTTCTGTGCGAAACCACTGTCTTGTGCGAAACCACTGTCTTGTGCGAAACCACTGTCTTGTGCAAAACCACTGTCTTGTGCGAAACCACTGTCTTGTGCGAAACCACTGTCTTGTGTGAAACCACTTTCTTGTGCGAAACCACTTTCTTGTGCGAAACCACTGTCTTGTGCGAAACCACTTTCTTGTGCGAAACAACTTTCTTGTGCGAAACCACTGTCTTGTGCGAAACCACGGTCTCGTGCGAAACCACTGTCTCGTGCGAAACCACTGTCTTGTGCGAAACCACTGTCTTGTGGGAAACCACTGCCTTGTGCGAAACAACTGTCTTGTGCGAAACCACTGCCTTGTGCGAAACCACTCTTTTGGGCGAAACCACTGCCTTGTGCGAAACCACTCTATTGTGCGAAACCACTGTCTTGTGCGAAACCACTGTCTTGTGCGAAACCACTGTCTTGTGCGAAACCACTGTCTTGTGCGAAACCACTGTCTTGTGCGAAACGACTCTCTTGTGCGAAATCACTGCCTTGTGCCAAACCACTGTCTTGTGCGAAAACACTTTCTTGTGCGAAACCACTTTCTTGTGCGAAACCACTGTCTTGTGCGAAACCACTGTCTTGTGCGAAACCACTGTCTTGTGCGAAACCACTGTCTTGTGCGAAACCACTGTCTTGTGCGAAACCACTAACTTGTGCGATCCACTGTCTTGTGCGAAAACACTGTCTCGTGCGAAACCACTGTCTCGTGCGAAACCAGTGTCTCGTGCGAAACTACTGTCTCGTGCGAAACCACTGTCTCGTGCGAAACCACTGTCTCGTGCGAAAACACTGTCTTTTGCAAAGCCACTGTCTTGTGCGAAACCACTGTCTCGTGCGAAACCACTGTCTCGTGAGAAACCACTGCCTTGTGCGAAACAACTGTCTTGTGCGAAACCACTGCCTTGTGCGAAACCACTCTCTTGTGCGAAACCACTGCCTTGTGCGAAACCACTCTATTGTGCGAAACCACTGTCTTGTGCGAAACCACTGTCTTGAGCGGAACCACTGTCTTGTGCGAAACCACTGTCTTGTGCGAAACCACTGTCTTGTGCGAAACGACTCTCTGGTGCGAAACCACTGCCTTGTGCAAAACCACTTTCTTGTGCGAAACCACTTTCTTGTGCGAAACCACTGCCTTGTGCGAAACCACTCTATTGTGCGAAACCACTGTCTTGTGCAAAACCACTGTCTTGTGCGAAACCACTGTCTTGTGCGAAACCACTGTCTTGTGCGAAACGACTCTCTTGTGCGAAATCACTGCCTTGTGAGAAACCACTTTCTTGTGCGAAACCACTTTCTTGTGCAAAACCACTGTCTTGTGCGAAACCACTGTCTTGTGCGAAACCACTGTCTTGTGCGAAACCACTGTCTTGTGCGAAACCACTGCCTTGTGCGAAACCACTGTCTTGTTCGAAACCACTGTCTTGGGCGAAACCACTGTCTTGTGCGAAACCACTGTCTTGTGCGAAACCACTCTCTTGTGCGAAACCACTGTCTTGTTCGAAACCACTGTCTTGTGCGAAACCACTGTCTTGTGCGAAACCACTCTCTTGTGCGAAACCACTGTCTTGTGTGAAACGATTCTCTTGTGCGAAATCACTGCCTTGTGCCAAACCACTGTCTTGTGCGAAACCACTTTCTTGTGTGAAACCACTTTCTTGTGCGAAACCACTTTCTTGTGCGAAACCACTGTCTTGTGCGAAACCCCTTTCTTGTGCGAAACCACTTTCTTGTGCAAAACCACTGTCTTGTGCGAAACCACTGTCTTGTGCGAAACCACTGTCTTGTGCGAAACCACTGTCTTGTGCGAAACCACTGACTAGTGCAAAACCACTGTCTTGTGCGAAACCACTGTCTTGTGCGAAACCACTGTCTCGTGCGAAAACAATGTCTCGTGCGAAACCACTGTCTCGTGCGAAACCACTGTATCGTGCGAAACCACTGTCTCGTGCGAAACTACTGTCTTGTGCGAAAACACTGTCTTGTGCGAAACCACTGTCTTGTGCGAAACCACTGTCTTGTGCGAAACCACTGTCTTGTGCGAAACGACTCACTTGTGCGAAATCACTGCCTTGTGCGAAACCACTTTCTTGTGCGAAACCACTTTCTTGTGCGAAACCACTGTCTTGTGCGAAACCACTGTTTTTTGCGAAACCACTGCCTTGTGCGAAACCACTGTCTTGTGCGAAACGATTCTCTTGTGCGATATCACTGCCTTGTGCCAAACCACTGTCTTGTGCGAAACCAATTTCTAGTGTGAAACCACTTTCTTGTGCGAAACCACTTTTTTGTGCGAAACCACTGTCTTGTGCGAAACCACTTTCTTGTGCGAAACCACTTTCTTGTGCGAAACCACTGTCTTGTGCGAAACAACTGTCTTGTGCGAAACCACTATCTTGTGCGAAACCACTGTCTTGTGCGAAACCACTGTCCTGTGCGAAACCACTGACTTGTGCGAAACCACTGTCTTGTGCGAAACCACTGTCTTGTGCGAAACCACTGTCTTGTGCGAAACCACTGTCTCGTGCGAAACCACTTTCTCGTGCGAAACCACTGTCTCATGCGAAACCACTGTCTCGTGCGAAACCACTGTCTCGTGCGAAACCACTGTCTCGTGCGAAACTACTGTCTTGTGCGAAAACACTGTCTTGTGCGAAACCACTGTCTCGTGAGAAACCACTGTCTCGTGCGAAACCACTGTCTCGTGCGAAACCACTGTCTTTTGCGAAACCACTCTCTTGTGCGAAACCACTGCCTTGTGCGAAACAACTGTCTTGTGCGAAACCACTGCCTTGTGCGAACCCACTCCTTTGTGCGAAACCACTGCCTTGTGCGAAACCACTCTATTGTGCAAAACCACTGTCTTGTGCGAAACCACTGTCTTGTGCGAAACCACTGTCTTGCGCGAAACCACTGTCTTGTGCGAAACCACTGTCTTGTGCGAAACCACTGTCTTGTGCGAAACCACTGTCTTGTGCGAAACCACTGTCTTGTGCGAAACGACTCTCTTGTGCGAAATCACTGCCTTGTGCCAAACCACTGTCTTGTGCGAAACCAATTTCTTGTGCGAAACCACTTTCTTGTGTGAAACCACTTTCTTGTGCGAATCCACTGTCTTGTGCGAAACCACTTTCTTGTGCGAAACCACTTTCTTGTGCGAAACCACTGTCTTGTGCGAAACCACTGTCCTGTGCGAAACCACTGTCCTGTCCGAAACCACTGTCTTGTGCGAAAACACTGTCTTGTGTGAAACCACTGCCTTGTGCGAAACCACTATCTTGTCCGATACCACTACCTTGTGCGAAACCACTGTCTTGTGCGAAACCACTGCCTTGTGCGAAACCACTGCCTTGTGCAAACCACTGAATTGTGTGAAACCACTGTCTTGTGCGAAACCACTGCCTTGGGCGAAACCACTGTCTTGTGCGAAACCACTGTCTTGTGCGAAAACACTGTCTTGGGCGAAATCACTTTCTTTTGTGCAACCACTGTCTTTTGCGAAACCACTGTCTTTTGCGAAACCACTGTCTTGTGTGAAACAACTGACATGTGCGTATCCACTGTCGTGTGCAAAACCACTGTCATGTGTGAAACAACTGACCTGTGCGAATCTAGTGTCGTGTGCGAAACGACTGTCGTGTGCGAAACCACTGTCGTGTGCGAAACCGCTGTCTTTTGCGAAACCACTGTCTTGTGCGAAACCACTGTCTTGTGCGAAATCACTGTCTTGTGTGCAACCACTGTCTTTTGCGAAAACACGGTCTTGTGCGAAACCACTGTCTTGTGTGCAACCACTGTCTTAAGCGAAACCACTGTTTTGTGCGAAACCACTGTCTTGTGTGCAAGCACTGTCTTGGGCGAAACCACTGTCTTGTGCGAAACCACTGTCTTGTGCTAAACCACTGTCTTGTGCAAAACCACTGCCTTGTGCAAAACCACTGTCTTGTGCGAAACCACTGTCTTGTGCGAAACCACTGCCTTGTGCGAAACCACTGTCTTGTGCGAAACCACTGCCTTGTGCAAAACCACTGCCTTGTGCGAAACCACTGTCTTGTGCGAAACCACTGTCTTGTGCAAAACACCCTTGTGCAAAACACTCTTGTGCGGAACCACTGCCTTGTGCGAAACCACTGCCTTGTGCGAAACCACTGCATTGTGCGAAACCACTCTATTGTGCAAAACCACTGTCTTGTGCGAAACCACTGTCTTGTACGAAACCACTGTCTTCTGCGAAACGACTCTCTTGTGCGAAATCACTGCCTTGTGCGAAACCACTTTCTTGTGCGAAACCACTGTCTTGTGCGAAACCACTGTCTTGTGCGAAACCACTGTCTTGTGCGAAACCACTGTCTTGTGCGAAACCACTGTCTTGTGCGAAACCACTGTCTTGCGCGAAACGACTCTCTTGTGCGAAATCACTGCCTTGTGCGAAACCACTTTCTTGTGCGAAACCACTGTCTTGTGCGAAACCACTGTCTTGTGCGAAACCACTGTCTTTTGCGAAACCACTGTCTTGTGCGAAACCACTGTTCTGTGCGAAACCACTGTCTTGTGCGAAACCACTGTCTTGTGCGAAACCACTGTCTTGTGCAAAACCACTGTCTTGTGCGAAACCACTGTCTTGTGCGAAACCACTGTCTTGTGCGAAACCACTGTCTTGTGCGAAACTACTTTCTTGTGTGAAACTCCTCTCTTGTGAGAAACCACTGCCTTGAGCGAAACCACGGCCTTGTGCGAAACCACCGTCTTGTGCGAAACCACTGCCTTGTGTGTAACCACTGCCTTGTGTGAAACCATTGTCTCGTGCGAAACCACTGTCTTCTCCGAAACCACTTCCTTGTGCGAAACCACTGTCTTGTGCGATACCACTGTTTTGTGTGCAACCACTATCTTGAGTGAAACTACTGTCTTGTGCGAAACCACTGCCATGTACGAAACCACTGCCATGTGCGAAACCACTGCCTTGTGCGAAACCACTGTCTTGTGCAAAACAATCTTGTGCAAAACACTCTTGTGCGAAACCAATGCCTTGTGCGAAACCACTGCCTTGTGCGAAACCACTGCCTTGTGCAAAACCACTGCATTGTGCGAAACCACTCAATTGTGCAAAACCACTGCCTTGTGCGAAACCACAGTCTTGTGCGAAACCACTGTCTTGTGCGAAACCACTGTCTTGTGCGAAACAACTCTGTTGAGGAAAATCACTGCCTTGTGCGAAACCACATTCTTGTGCGAAACCACTGTCTTGTGCGAAACTACTGTCTTGTGCGAAACCACTGCCATGTACGAAACCACTGCCATGTGCGAAACCACTGCCTTGTGCGAAACCACTGTCTTGTGCAAAACAATCTTGTGCAAATCACTCTTGTGCGAAACCACTGCCTTGTGCGAAACCACTGCCTTGTGCGAAACCACTGCCTTGTGCAAAACCACTGCATTGTGCAAAACCACTCAATTGTGCAAAACCACTGCCTTGTGCGAAACCACAGTCTTGTGCGAAACCACTGTCTTTTGCGAAACCACTGTCTTGTGCGAAACCACTGTTCTGTGCGAAACCACTGTCTTGTGCGAAACCACTGTCTTGTGCGAAACCACTGTCTTGTGCAAAACCACTGTCTTGTGCGAAACCACTGTCTTGTGCGAAACCACTGTCTTGTGTGAAACCACTTTCTTGTGCGAAACCACTTTCTTGTGCGAAACCACTGTCTTGTGCGAAACCACTTTCTTGTGCGAAACAACTTTCTTGTGCGAAACCACTGTCTTGTGCGAAACCACGGTCTCGTGCGAAACCACTGTCTCGTGCGAAACCACTGTCTTGTGCGAAACCACTGTCTTGTGGGAAACCACTGCCTTGTGCGAAACAACTGTCTTGTGCGAAACCACTGCCTTGTGCGAAACCACTCTTTTGGGCGAAACCACTGCCTTGTGCGAAACCACTCTATTGTGCGAAACCACTGTCTTGTGCGAAACCACTGTCTTGTGCGAAACCACTGTCTTGTGCGAAACCACTGTCTTGTGCGAAACCACTGTCTTGTGCGAAACGACTCTCTTGTGCGAAATCACTGCCTTGTGCCAAACCACTGTCTTGTGCGAAAACACTCTCTTGTGCGAAATCACTGCCTTGTGCCAAACCACTGTCTTGTGCGAAAACACTTTCTTGTGCGAAACCACTTTCTTGTGCGAAACCACTGTCTTGTGCGAAACCACTGTCTTGTGCGAAACCACTGTCTTGTGCGAAACCACTGTCTTGTGCGAAACCACTGTCTTGTGCGAAACCACTAACTTGTGCGATCCACTGTCTTGTGCGAAAACACTGTCTCGTGCGAAACCACTGTCTCGTGCGAAACCAGTGTCTCGTGCGAAACTACTGTCTCGTGCGAAACCACTGTCTCGTGCGAAACCACTGTCTCGTGCGAAAACACTGTCTTTTGCAAAGCCACTGTCTTGTGCGAAACCACTGTCTCGTGCGAAACCACTGTCTCGTGAGAAACCACTGCCTTGTGCGAAACAACTGTCTTGTGCGAAACCACTGCCTTGTGCGAAACCACTCTCTTGTGCGAAACCACTGCCTTGTGCGAAACCACTCTATTGTGCGAAACCACTGTCTTGTGCGAAACCACTGTCTTGAGCGGAACCACTGTCTTGTGCGAAACCACTGTCTTGTGCGAAACCACTGTCTTGTGCGAAACGACTCTCTGGTGCGAAATCACTGCCTTGTGCAAAACCACTTTCTTGTGCGAAACCACTTTCTTGTGCGAAACCACTGCCTTGTGCGAAACCACTCTATTGTGCGAAACCACTGTCTTGTGCGAAACCACTGTCTTGTGCGAAACCACTGTCTTGTGCGAAACCACTGTCTTGTGCGAAACGACTCTCTTGTGCGAAATCACTGCCTTGTGAGAAACCACTTTCTTGTGCGAAACCACTTTCTTGTGCAAAACCACTGTCTTGTGCGAAACCACTGTCTTGTGCGAAACCACTGCCTTGTGCGAAACCACTGTCTTGTTCGAAACCACTGTCTTGGGCGAAACCACTGTCTTGTGCGAAACCACTGTCTTGTGCGAAACCACTCTCTTGTGCGAAACCACTGTCTTGTTCGAAACCACTGTCTTGTGCGAAACCACTGTCTTGTGCGAAACCACTCTCTTGTGCGAAACCACAGTCTTGTGTGAAACGATTCTCTTGTGCGAAATCACTGCCTTGTGCCAAACCACTGTCTTGTGCGAAACCACTTTCTTGTGTGAAACCACTTTCTTGTGCGAAACCACTTTCTTGTGCGAAACCACTGTCTTGTGCGAAACCACTTTCTTGTGCGAAACCACTTTCTTGTGCAAAACCACTGTCTTGTGCGAAACCACTGTCTTGTGCGAAACCACTGTCTTGTGCGAAACCACTGTCTTGTGCGAAACCACTGACTAGTGCAAAACCACTGTCTTGTGCGAAACCACTGTCTTGTGCGAAACCACTGTCTCGTGCGAAAACAATGTCTCGTGCGAAACCACTGTCTCGTGCGAAACCACTGTATCGTGCGAAACCACTGTCTCGTGCGAAACTACTGTCTTGTGCGAAAACACTGTCTTGTGCGAAACCACTGTCTTGTGCGAAACCACTGTCTTGTGCGAAACCACTGTCTTGTGCGAAACGACTCACTTGTGCGAAATCACTGCCTTGTGCGAAACCACTTTCTTGTGCGAAACCACTTTCTTGTGCGAAACCACTGTCTTGTGCGAAACCACTGTTTTTTGCGAAACCACTGCCTTGTGCGAAACCACTGTCTTGTGCGAAAAGATTCTCTTGTGCGATATCACTGCCTTGTGCCAAACCACTGTCTTGTGCGAAACCAATTTCTAGTGTGAAACCACTTTCTTGTGCGAAACCACTTTTTTGTGCGAAACCACTGTCTTGTGCGAAACCACTTTCTTGTGCGAAACCACTTTCTTGTGCGAAACCACTGTCTTGTGCGAAACAACTGTCTTGTGCGAAACCACTATCTTGTGCGAAACCACTGTCTTGTGCGAAACCACTGTCTTGTGCGAAACCACTGTCCTGTGCGAAACCACTGACTTGTGCGAAACCACTGTCTTGTGCGAAACCACTGTCTTGTGCGAAACCACTGTCTCGTGCGAAACCACTTTCTCGTGCGAAACCACTGTCTCATGCGAAACCACTGTCTCGTGCGAAACCACTGTCTCGTGCGAAACCACTGTCTCGTGCGAAACTACTGTCTTGTGCGAAAACACTGTCTTGTGCGAAACCACTGTCTCGTGAGAAACCACTGTCTCGTGCGAAACCACTGTCTCGTGCGAAACCACTGTCTTTTGCGAAACCACTCTCTTGTGCGAAACCACTGCCTTGTGCGAAACAACTGTCTTGTGCGAAACCACTGCCTTGTGCGAACCCACTCCTTTGTGCGAAACCACTGCCTTGTGCGAAACCACTCTATTGTGCAAAACCACTGTCTTGTGCGAAACCACTGTCTTGTGCGAAACCACTGTCTTGCGCGAAACCACTGTCTTGTGCGAAACCACTGTCTTGTGCGAAACCACTGTCTTGTGCGAAACCACTGTCTTGTGCGAAACCACTGTCTTGTGCGAAACGACTCTCTTGTGCGAAATCACTGCCTTGTGCCAAACCACTGTCTTGTGCGAAACCAATTTCTTGTGCGAAACCACTTTCTTGTGTGAAACCACTTTCTTGTGCGAATCCACTGTCTTGTGCGAAACCACTTTCTTGTGCGAAACCACTTTCTTGTGCGAAACCACTGTCTTGTGCGAAACCACTGTCCTGTGCGAAACCACTGTCCTGTCCGAAACCACTGTCTTGTGCGAAAACACTGTCTTGTGTGAAACCACTGCCTTGTGCGAAACCACTATCTTGTCCGATACCACTGTCTTGTGCGAAACCACTGCCTTGTGCGAAACCACTGCCTTGTGCAAACCACTGAATTGTGTGAAACCACTGTCTTGTGCGAAACCACTGCCTTGGGCGAAACCACTGTCTTGTGCGAAACCACTGTCTTGTGCGAAAACACTGTCTTGGGCGAAATCACTTTCTTTTGTGCAACCACTGTCTTTTGCGAAACCACTGTCTTTTGCGAAACCACTGTCTTGTGTGAAACAACTGACATGTGCGTATCCACTGTCGTGTGCGAAACCACTGTCATGTGTGAAACAACTGACCTGTGCGAATCTAGTGTCGTGTGCGAAACGACTGTCGTGTGCGAAACCACTGTCGTGTGCGAAACCGCTGTCTTTTGCGAAACCACTGTCTTGTGCGAAACCACTGTCTTGTGCGAAATCACTGTCTTGTGTGCAACCACTGTCTTTTGCGAAAACACGGTCTTGTGCGAAACCACTGTCTTGTGTGCAACCACTGTCTTAAGCGAAACCACTGTTTTGTGCGAAACCACTGTCTTGTGTGCAAGCACTGTCTTGGGCGAAACCACTGTCTTGTGCGAAACCACTGTCTTGTGCTAAACCACTGTCTTGTGCAAAACCACTGCCTTGTGCAAAACCACTGTCTTGTGCGAAACCACTGTCTTGTGCGAAACCACTGCCTTGTGCGAAACCACTGTCTTGTGCGAAACCACTGCCTTGTGCGAAACCACAGCCTTATGCGAAACCACTGTCTTGTGCGAAATAACTGTCTTGTGCGAAACCACTGTCTTGTGTGGAAACACTGTCTTGTGAGAAACCACTGTCTTGTGAGAAACCACTGTCTTGTGCGAAACCACCCTCTTGTGCGAAACCACTGTCGTGTGTGTTACGTCTGTCTTTTTCGAAACCACTGTCTTGTGCGAAACCACTGTCTTGTGCGATAACACTGCCATGTGCGAAACCACTGCCTTGTAAAAAACCACTGTCTTTTGCGAAACCACTGTCTTGTGCAAAACCACTGCCTTGTGCGAAACCACTGTTTTGAGCGACACCACTGCCTTGTGCAAAACCACTGCCTTGTGCAAATGCACTGTCTTGTGCGAAACGACTGTCTTGTGCGAAACCACTGCCTCGTGCGAAACCACTCTCTTGTGCAAAACCACTGCCTTGTGCGAAACCACTGTCTTGTGTGCAACCAATGTCTTGTGCGAAACCACTATCTTGTGCTAAACCACTCTCTTGTGCGAAACCACTGTCGTGTGTGTTACGTCTGTCTTTTTCGAAACCACTGTCTTGTGCGAAACCACTGTCTTGTGCAAAAACACTGTCTTGTGCTAAACCACTGTCTTGTGCGAAACCACTGCCTTGTGCGAAACCACTGCCTTGTGCGAAACCACTCTCTTGTGCGAAATTACTGCCTTGTGCAAAACCACTGTCTTGTGCGAAACCACTGCCTCGTGCGAAACCACTGTCTTGTGCGAATGCACCGTCCTGTGCGAAACATCTAAATTGTGCGAAACCACTGCCTTGTGCGAAACCACAGCCTTGTGGAAAACCACTGTCTAGTGCGAAACCACTGTCTTGTGCGAAACCACTGTCTTGTGCGAAACCACTGTCCTGTGCAAAACCACTGTCCTGTCCGAAAACACTGTCTTGTGTGAAACCACTGTCTTGTGCGAAACCACTGTCTGATGCGAATCCACTGTCTTGTGCGAAACCACTGTCTTCTCCAAAACCACTTCCTTGTGCGAAACCACTGTCTTGTGCGAAACCACTGTTTTGTGTGCAACCACTATCTTGAGTGAAACTACTGTCTTGTGCGAAACCACTGCCATGTACGAAACCACTGCCATGTGCGAAACCACTGCCTTGTGCGGAACCACTGTATTGTGCGACACCACTGCCTTGTGCGAAACCACTGCCTTGTGCGAAACCACTGCGTTGTGCGAAACCACTGCCTTGTGCGAAACCACTGTCTTGTGCGAAACCACTGCCTTGAGCAAAACCACTGCCTTGTGCGAAACCACTGTCTTGTGCGAAACCACTGTCTTGTGCAAAACACCCTTGTGCAAAACACTCTTGTGCGAAACCACTGCCTTGTGCGAAACCACTGCCTTGTACGAAACCACTGTCTTGTGCGAAACCACTGTCTTGTACGAAACCACTGTCTTGTGCGAAACGACTCTCTTGTGCGAAATCACTGCCTTGTGCGAAACCACTTTCTTGTGCGAAACCACTGTCTTGTGCGAAACCACTGTCTTGTGCGAAACCACTGTCTTGTGCGAAACCACTGTCTTGTGCGAAACCACTGTCTTGTGCGAAACGACTCTCTTGTGCGAAATCACTGCCTTGTGTGAAACCACTTTCTTGTGCGAAACCACTGTCTTGTGCGAAACCACTGTCTTGTGCGAAACCACTGTCTTTTGCGAAACCACTGTCTTGTGCGAAACCACTGTTCTGTGCGAAACCACTGTCTTGTGCGAAACCACTGTCTTGTGCGAAACCACTGCCTTGTGCGAAACCACTGTCTTGTGCGAAACCACTGCCTTGTGCAAAACCACTGCCTTGTGCGAAACCACTGTCTTGTGCGAAACCACTGTCTTGTGCAAAACACCCTTGTGCAAAACACTCTTGTGCGAAACCACTGCCTTGTGCGAAACCACTGCCTTGTACGAAACCACTGTCTTGTGCGAAACCACTGTCTTGTACGAAACCACTGTCTTGTGCGAAACGACTCTCTTGTGCGAAATCACTGCCTTGTGCGAAACCACTTTCTTGTGCGAAACCACTGTCTTGTGCGAAACCACTGTCTTGTGCGAAACCACTGTCTTGTGCGAAACCACTGTCTTGTGCGAAACTACTTTCTTGTGTGAAACTCCTCTCTTGTGAGAAACCACTGCCTTGAGCGAAACCACGGCCTTGTGCGAAACCACCGTCTTGTGCGAAACCACTGCCTTGTGCGAAACCACTGCCTTGTGCGTAACCACTGCCTTGTGTGAAACCATTGTCTCGTGCGAAACCACTGTCTTCTCCGAAACCACTTCCTTGTGCGAAACCACTGTCTTGTGCGAAACCACTGTTTTGTGTGCAACCACTATCTTGAGTGAAACTACTGTCTTGTGCGAAACCACTGCCATGTGCGAAACCACTGCCTTGTGCGAAACCACTGTCTTGTGCAAAACAATCTTGTGCAAAACACTCTTGTGCGAAACCACTGCCTTGTGCGAAACCACTGCCTTGTGCGAAACCACTGCCTTGTGCAAAACCACTGCATTGTGCGAAACCACTCAATTGTGCAAAACCACTGCCTTGTGCGAAACCACAGTCTTGTGCGAAACCACTGTCTTGTGCGAAACCACTGTCTTGTGCGAAACAACTCTGTTGAGGAAAATCACTGCCTTGTGCGAAACCACATTCTTGTGCGAAACCACTGTCTTGTGCGAAACCACTGTCTTGTGCGAAACCACTGTCTTGTGCGAAACCACTGTATTATGCGAAACGATTCTCTTGTGCGAAATCACTGCCTTGTGCCAAACCACTGTCTTGTGCGAAACCACTTTCTTGTGTGAAACCACTTTCTTGTGCGAAACCACTTTCTTGTGCGAAACCACTGTCTTGTGCGAAACCACTTTCTTGTGCGAAACAACTTTCTTGTGCGAAACCACTGTCTTGTGCGAAACCACTGTCTTGTGCGAAACCACTTTCTTGTGCGAAACCACTGTCTCGTGCGAAACCACTGTCTCGTGCGAAACTACTGTCTTGTGCGAAAACACTGTCTTGTGCGAAACCACTGTCTTGTGCGAAACCACGGTCTCGTGCGAAACCACTGTCTCGTGCGAAACCACTGTCTTGTGCGAAACCACTGTCTTGTGCGAAACCACTGCCTTGTGCGAAACAACTGTCTTGTGCGAAACCACTGCCTTGTGCGAAACCACTCTTTTGTGCGAAACCACTGCCTTGTTCGAAACCACTCTATTGTGCGAAACCACTGTCTTGTGCGAAATCACTGTCTTGTGCGAAACCACTGTCTTGTGCGAAACCACTGTCTTGTGCGAAACCACTGTCTTGTGCGAAACCACTGTCTTGTGCGAAACGACTCTCTTGTGCGAAATCACTGCCTTGTGCCAAACAACTGTCTTGTGCGAAAACACTTTCTTGTGCGAAACCATTTTCTTGTGCGAAACCACTGTCTTGTGCGAAACCACTGTCTTGTGCGAAACCACTGTCTTGTGCGAAACCACTGTCTTGTGCGAAACCACTGTCTTGTGCGAAACCACTAACTTGTGCGAAACCACTGTCTTGTGCGAAACCACTGTCTTGTGCGAAAACACTGTCTCGTGCGAAACCACTGTCTCGTGCGAAACCAGTGTCTCGTGCGAAACTACTGTCTCGTGCGAAACCACTGTCTCGTGCGAAACCACTGTCTCGTGCGAAAACACTGTCTTTTGCGAAGCCACTGTCTTGTGCGAAACCAATGTCTCGTGAGAAAACAATGTCTCGTGAGAAACCACTGCCTTGTGCGAAACAACTGTCTTGTGCGAAACCACTGCCTTGTGCGAAACCACTCTCTTGTGCGAAACCACTGCCTTGTGCGAAACCACTCTATTGTGCGAAACCACTGTCTTGTGCGAAACCACTGTCTTGAGCGGAACCACTGTCTTGTGCGAAACCACTGTCTTGTGCGAAACCACTGTCTTGTGCGAAACGACTCTCTGGTGCGAAATCACTGCCTTGTGCAAAACCACTTTCTTGTGCGAAACCACTTTCTTGTGCGAAACCACTGCCTTGTGCGAAACCACTCTATTGTGCAAAACCACTGTCTTGTGCGAAACCACTGTCTTGTGCGAAACCACTGTCTTGTGCGAAACCACTGTCTTGTGCGAAACCACTGTCTTGTGCGAAACGACTCTCTTGTGCGAAATCACTGCCTTGTGAGAAACCACTTTCTTGTGCGAAACCACTTTCTTGTGCAAAACCACTGTCTTGTGCGAAACCACTGTCTTGTGCGAAACCACTGCCTTGTGCGAAACCACTGTCTTGTGCGAAACCACAGTCTTGGGCGAAACCACTGTCTTGTGCGAAACCACTGTCTTGTGCGGAAACCACTCTCTTGTGCGAAACCACTGTCTTGTTCGAAACCACTGTCTTGTGCGAAACCACTGTCTTGTGCGAAACCACTCTCTTGTGCGAAACCACTGTCTTGTGTGAAACGATTCTCTTGTGCGAAATCACTGCCTTGTGCCAAACCACTGTCTTGTGCGAAACCACTTTCTTGTGTGAAACCACTTTCTTGTGCGAAACCACTTTCTTGTGCGAAACTACTGTCTTGTGCGAAACCACTTTCTTGTGCGAAACCACTTTCTTGTGCAAAACCAATGTCTTGTGCGAAACCACTGTCTTGTGCGAAACCACTGTCTTGTGCGAAACCACTGTCTTGTGCGAAACCACTGACTAGTGCAAAACCACTGTCTTGTGCGAAACCACTGTCTTGTGCGAAACCACTGTCTCGTGCGAAAACAATGTCTCGTGCGAAACCACTGTCTCGTGCGAAACCACTGTCTCGTGCGAAACCACTGTCTCGTGCGAAACCACTGTCTCGTGCGAAACTACTGTCTTGTGCGAAAACACTGTCTTGTGCGAAACCACTGTCTTGTGCGAAACCACTGTCTTGTGCGAAACGACTCACTTGTGCGAAATCACTGCCTTGTGCGAAACCACTTTCTTGTGCGAAACCACTTTCTTGTGTGAAACCACTGTCTTGTGCGAAACCACTGTTTTGTGCGAAACCACTGCCTTGTGCGAAACCACTGTCTTGTGCGAAACGATTCTCTTGTGCGATATCACTGCCTTGTGCCAAACCACTGTCTTGTGCGAAACCAATTTCTAGTGTGAAACCACTTTCTTGTGCGAACCACTTTCTTGTGCGAAACCACTGTCTTGTGCGAAACCACTTTCTTGTGCGAAACCACTTTCTTGTGCGAAACCACTGTCTTGTGCGAAACAACTGTCTTGTGCGAAACCACTATCTTGTGCGAAACCACTGTCTTGTGCGAAACCACTGTCTTGTGCGAAACCACTGTCTTGTGCGAAACCACTGACTTGTGCGAAACCACTGTCTTGTGCGAAACCACTGTCTTGTGCGAAACCACTGTCTCGTGCGAAACCACTTTCTCGTGCGAAACCACTGTCTCATGCGAAACCACTGTCTCGTGCGAAACCACTGTCTCGTGCGAAACCACTGTCTCGTGCGAAACTACTGTCTTGTGCAAAAACACTGTCTTGTGCGAAACCACTGTCTCGTGCGAACCACTGTCTCGTGCGAAACCACTGTCTCGTGCGAAACCACTGTCTTTTGCGAAACCACTCTCTTGTGCGAAACCACTGCCTTGTGCGAAACAACTTTCTTGTGCGAAACCACTGCCTTGTGCGAACCCACTCTTTTGTGCGAAACCACTGCCTTGTGCGAAACCACTGTCTTGTGCAAAACCACTGTCTTGCGCGAAACCACTGTCTTGTGCGAAACCACTGTCTTGTGCGAAACCACTGTCTTGTGTGAAACCACTGTCTTGTGCGAAACCACTGTCTTGTGCGAAACGACTCTCTTGTGCGAAATCACTGCCTTGTGCCAAACCACTGTCTTGTGCGAAACCAATTTCTTGTGCGAAACCAATTTCTTGTGCGAAACCACTTTCTTGTGCGAAACCACTTTCTTGTGCGAAACCACTGTCTTGTGCGAAACCACTTTCTTGTGCGAAACCACTTTCTTGTGCGAAACCACTTTCTTGTGCGAAACCACTGTCTTGTGCGAAACCACTGTCTTCTCCAAAACCACTTCCTTGTGCGAAACCACTGTCTTGTGCGTAACCACTGTTTTGTGTGCAACCACTATCTTGAGTGAAACTACTGTCTTGTGCGAAACCACTGCCTTGTACGAAACCACTGAAATGTGCGAAACCACTGCCTTGTGCGGAACCACTGTATTGTGCGACACCAGTGCCTTGTGCGACACCACTGCCTTGTGCGACACCACTGCCTTGTGCGAAACCACTGCCTTGTGCGAAACCACTGCCTTGTGCGAAACCACTGCCTTGTGCGAAACCACTGTCTTGTGTGAAACCACTGCCTTGTGCGAAACCACTGCCTTGTGCGAAACCACTGTCTTGTGCGAAACCACTCTCTTGTGCGAAACCACTGTCTTGTGCGAAACCACTGCCTTGTGCGAAACCACACTCTTGTGCGAAACCACACTCTTGTGCGAAACCACACTCTTGTGTGAAACCACACTCTTGTGCGAAACCACTCTCTTGTGCGAAACCACTGCCTTTTGCGAAACCACTGTCTTGTGCGAAACCACACTCTTGTGCGAAACCAGTGTCTTGTGCGAAACCACACTCTTGTGCGAAACCACACTCTTGTGCGAAACCACTGTCTTGTGGTGAACCACTGTCTTGTTTTGAACCACTGTCTTGTGCGAAACCACTGTCTTGTGGTGAACCACTGTCTTGTTTTGAACCACTGTCTTGTGCAAAACCACTGCCTTGTGCGAAACCACTGCCTTGTGCGAAACCACTGCCTTGTGCGAAACCACTGCCTTCTGCGAAACCACTGTCTTGTGCAAATCACTCTGTTGTGCGAAACCACTGCCTTGTGCGAAACCACTCTCTTCTGCGAATCCACTGCGTATTGCGAAACCACGGTCTTGTCGACACCACTGTCTTCTGTGCAACCACTTTCTTGTGCGAAACCACTGTCTTGTGCAAAACCACTGTCTTGTGCTGAACCACGGTCTTTTGCGAAACCACTGCCTTGTGCGAAACAACTGCCTTGTGCGAAACCACTGCCTTTTGCGAAACCACTGTCTTGTGCGAAACCACACTCTTGTGCGAAACCACTGTCTTGTGCGAAATCACTGTCTTGTGCGTAACCACTGTCTTGTGCGAAACACTCTGTTGTGCGAAACCACTGTCTTGTGCAAAACACTCTGTTGTGCGAAACCACTGCCTTGTGCGAAACCACTCTCTTGTGTGAAACCACTGCCTTGTGCGAACCCACTGTCTTGTGCGAACCCACTGTCTTGTGCGAAACCTTTGTCTTGTGCGAAACCACTGTCTTGTGCGAAACCACTGTCTTGTGCGAAACCACTGTCTTGTGCGAAACCACTGTCTTGTGCGAAACCACAGTCTTGTGCGAAACCACAGTCTTGTGCGAAACCACAGTCTTGTGCGAAACCACAGTCTTGTGCGAAACCACAGTCTTGTGCGAAACCACTGACTTGTGCGAAACCACTGTCTTGTGCGAAACCACTGTCTTGTGCGAAAACACTGTCTTGTGCGAAACCACTGTCTCGTGCGAAACCACTGTCTCGTGCGAAACTACTGTCTCGTGCGAAACCACTGTCTCGTGCGAAACCACTGTCTCGTGCGAAAACACTGTCTTTTGCGAAACCACTGTCTTGTGCGAAATCACTGTGTCGTGCGAAATCACTGTCTCGTGAGAAACCACTGCCTTGTGTGAAACAACTGTCTTGTGCGAAACCACTGCCTTGTGCGAAACCACTCTCTTGTGCGTAACCACTGCCTTGTGCGAATTCACTCTATTGTGCGAAACCACTGTCTTCTGCAGAACCACTGTCTTGTGCGGAACCACTGTCTTGTGCGAAACCACTGTCTTGTGCGAAACCACTGTCTTGTGCGAAACGACTCTCTGGTGCGAAATCACTGCCTTGTGCGAAACCACTGTCTTGTGCGAAACCACTGTCTTGTGCGAAACCACTGTCTTGTGCGAAACGACTCTCTTGTGCGAAATCACTGCCTTGTGAGAAACCACTTTCTTGTGCGAAACCACTTTCTTGTGCGAAACCACTGTCTTGTGCGAAACCACTGTCTTGTGCGAAACCACTGCCTTGTGCAAAACCACTGTCTTGGGCGAAACCACTGTCTTGTACGAAACCACTGTCTTGTGCGAAACCACTCTCTTGTGCGAAACCACTCTCTTCTGCGAAACCACTGTCTTGTGCGAAACCACTGTCTTGTGCGAAACCACTGTCTTGTGCGAAACCACTCTCTTGTGTGAAACCACTGTCTTGTGCGAAACGATTCTCTTGTGCGAAATCACTGCCTTGTGCCAAACCACTGTCTTGTGCGAAACCACTTTCTTGTGTGAAACCACTTTCTTGTGCGAAACCACTGTCTTGTGCAAAACCACTGTTTTGTGCGAAACCACTGCCTTGTGCGAAACCACTGTCTTGTGCGAAACGATTCTCTTGTGCGAAATCACTGCCTTGTGCCAAACCACTGTCTTGTGCGAAACCAATTTCTAGTGTGAAACCACTTTCTTGTGAGAAACCACTTTCTTGTGCGAAACCACTGTCTTGTGCGAAACCACTTTCTTGTGCGAAACCACTTTCTTGTGCGAAACCACTGTCTTGTGCGAAACCACTGTCTTGTGCGAAACCACTATCTTGTGTGAAACCACTGTCTTGTGTGAAACCACTGTCTTGTGCGAAACCACTGTCTTGTGCGAAACCACTGTCCTGTGCGAAACCACTGACTTGTGCGAAACCACTGTTTTGTGCAAAACCACTGTCTTGTGCGAAACCACTGTCTCGTGTGAAACCACTTTCTCGTGCGAAACCACTGTTTCGTGCGAAACCACTGTCTCGTGCGAAACTACTGTCTTGTGCGAAACCACTGTCTCGTGCGAAACCACTGTCTTGCGCGAAACCACTGTCTTGTGCGAAACCACTGTCTTGCGCGAAACCACTGTCTTGTGCGAAACCACTGTCTTGTGCGAAACCACTGTCTTGTGCGAAACCACTGTCTTGTGCGAAACCACTGTCTTGTGCGAAACCACTGTCTTGTGCGAAACGACTCTCTTGTGCGAAATCACTGCCTTGTGCCATACCACTGTCTTGTGCGAAACCACTTTCTTGTGCGAAACCAATTTCTTGTGCGAAACCACTTTCTTGTGCGAAACCACTGTCTTGTGCGAAACCACTTTCATGTGCGAAACCAATTTCTTGTGCGAAACCACTGTCTTGTGCGAAACCACTGTCTTGTGCGAAACCACTGTCTTGTGCGAAACCACTGTCTTGTGCGAAACCACTGTCTTGTGCGAAACCACTGTCTTCTCCAAAACCACTTCCTTGTGCGAAACCACTGTCTTGTGCGAAACCACTGTTTTGTGTGCAACCACTCCCTTGAGTGAAACTACTGTCTTGTGCGAAACCGCTGCCATGTACGAAACCACTGCCATGTGCGAAACCACTGCCTTGTGCGGAAGCACTGTATTGTGCGACACCACTGCCTTGTGCGACACCACTGCCTTGTGCGACACCACTGCCTTGTGCGAAACCACTGCCTTGTGCGAAACCACTGCCTTGTGCGAAACCACTGCCTTGTGCGAAACCACTGTCTTGTGCGAAACCACTGCCTTGTGCGAAACCACTGCCTTGTGCGAAACCAATGTCTTGTGCGAAACCACTCTCTTGTGCGAAACAGCTGTCTTGTGCGAAACCACTGTCTTGTGCGAAACCACACTCTTCTGCGAAACCACACTCTTGTGCGAAACCACACTCTTGTGCGAAACCACACTCTTGTGCGAAACCACACTCTTGTGCGAAACCACTCTCTTGTGCGAAACCACTGCCTTTTGCGAAACCACTGTCTTGTGCGAAACCACACTCTTGTGCGAAACCACTGTCTTGTGCGAAACCACACTCTTGTGCGAAACCACACTCTTGTGCGAAACAACTGTCTTGTGGTGAACCACTGTCTTGTTTTGAACCACTGTCTTGTGCGAAACCACTGTCTTGTGCGAAACCACTGTCTTGTGGTGAACCACTGTCTTGTTTTGAACCACTGTCTTGTGCGAAACCACTGCCTTGTGCGAAACCACTGCCTTGTGCGAAACCACTGCCTTGTGCGAAACCACTGCCTTGTGCGAAACCACTCTCTTGTGCGAATCCACTGCGTATTGCGAAACCACGGTCTTGTCGACACCACTGTCTTGTGCGATACCACTGTCTAGTGCGAAATCACTGTCTTCTGTGCAACCACTTTCTTGTGCGAAACCACTGTCTTGTGCAAAACCACTGTCTTGTGCTGAACCACGGTCTTTTGCGAAACCACTGCCTTGTGCGAAACCACTGCCTTGTGTGAAACCACTGCCTATTGCGAAACCACTGTCTTGTGCGAAACCACACTCTTGTGCGAAACCACTGTCTTGTGCGAAATCACTGTCTTGTGCGTAACCACTGTCTTGTGCAAAACACTCTGTTGTGCGAAACCACTGTCTTGTGCAAAACACTCTGTTGTACGAAACCACTGCCTTGTGCGAAACCACTCTCTTGTGTGAAACCACTGCCTTGTGCGAACCCACTGTCTTGTGCGTACCCACTGTCTTGTGCGAAACCACTGTCTTGTGCGAAACCACTGTCTTGTGTGAAACCACTGTCTTGTGTGAAACCACTGTCTTGTGCGAAACCACTGTCTTGTGCGAAACCACTGTCTTGTGCGAAACCACTGTCTTGTGCGAAACCACTGTATTGTGCGAAACCACAGTCTTGTGCGAAACCACAGTCTTGTGGGAAACCACAGTCTTATGCGAAACCACAGTCTTGTGCGAAACCACAGTCTTGTGCGAAACCACAGTCTTGTGCGAAACCACAGTCTTGTGCGAAACAACTGTCTTGTGCGAAACCACTGTCTTGTGTGAAACCACTGCCTTGTGCGAACCCACTGTCTTGTGCGTACCCACTGTCTTGTGCGAAACCACTGTCTTGTGCGAAACCACTGTCTTGTGTGAAACCACTGTCTTGTGCGAAACCACTGTCTTGTGCGAAACCACTGTCTTGTGCGAAACCACTGTCTTGTGCGAAACCACTGAATTGTGCGAAACCACAGTCTTGTGCGAAACCACAGTCTTGTGGGAAACCACAGTCTTGTGCGAAACCACAGTCTTGTGCGAAACCACAGTCTCTTGCGAAACCACAGTCTTGTGCGAAACCACAGTCTTGTGCGAAACAACTGTCTTGTGCGAAACCACTGTCTTGTGTGAAACAACTGTCTTGTGCGAAACAACTGTCTTGTGCGAAACAACTGTCGTTTGCGAAACAACTGTCGTGCGCGAAAAAACTCTCGTGCGCGAAACAACTCTCGTGCGCGAAACAACTGTCGTGTGCGAAACAACTGTCGTTGGCGAAACAACTGTCGTGGGCGAAACAACTGTCGTGTGCGAAACAACTGTCGTGTGCGAAACAACTGTCGTGTGCGGAACAACTGTCGTGTGCGAAACAACTGTCGTGTGCGAAACAACTGTCGTGTGCGAAACTACTGTCTTGTGCGAAACCACTGTCTTGTGCGAAACCACTGTCTTGTGCGAAACCACTGTCTTGTGCGAAACCACTGTCTTGTGCGAAACCACTGTCTTGTGCGTAACCACTGTCTTGTGCGAAACCACTTTCTTGTGCGAAACCACTGTCTTGTGCGAAACCACTGTCTTGTGCGAAACCACTGTCTTGTGCGAAACCACTGCCTTGTGCGTAACCACTGCCTTGTGTGAAACCATTGTCTCGTGCGAAACCACTGTCTTCTCCGAAACCACTTCCTTGTGCGAAACTACTGTCTTGTGCAAAACCACTGCCATGTACAAAACCACTGTCTTGTGCGAAACCACTGCCTTGTGCAAAACCACTGCCTTGTGCGAAACCACTGTCTTGTGCGAAACCACTGTCTTGTGCGTACCACTGTCTTGTGCAAAACACCCTTGTGCAAAACACTCTTGTGCGAAACCACTGCCTTGTGCGAAACCACTGCATTGTGCGAAACCACTCTATTGTGCAAAACCACTGTCTTGGGCGAAACCACTGTCTTGTGCGAAACCACTGTCTTGTGCGAAACCACTCTCTTGTGCGAAACCACTGTCTTGTGCGAAACCACTGTCTTGTGCGAAACCACTGTCTTGTGCGAAACCACTATCTTGTGCGAAACCACTGTCTTGTGCGAAACCACTGTCTTGTGCGAAACCACTGTCCTGTGTGAAACCACTGTCTCGTGCGAAACCACTTTCTCGTGCGAAACCACAGTCTTGTGCGAAACCACTGTCTTGTGCGAAACCACTGCCTTGTGCGAAACAACTGTCTTGTGCGAAACCACTGCCTTGTGCGAACCCACTCTTTTGTGCGAAACCACTGCCTTGTGCGAAACCACTCTATTGTGCAAAACCACTGTCTTGTGCGAAACCACTGTCTTGCGCGAAACCACTGTCTTGTGCGAAACCACTGTCTTGTGCAAAACCACTGTCTTGTGCGAAACCACTGTCTTGTGCGAAACCACTGTCTTGTGCGAAACTACTTTCTTGTGTGAGACTACTTTCTTGTGCGAAACCACTGCCTTGAGCGAAACCACGGCCTTGTGCGAAACCACTGTCTTGTGCGAAACCACTGTCTTGTGCGAAACCACTGTCTTGTGCGAAACTACTTTCTTGTGTGAGACTACTTTCTTGTGCGAAACCACTTTCTCGTGCGAAACCACAGTCTTGTGCGAAACCACTGTCTTGTGCGAAACCACTGCCTTGTGCGAAACAACTGTCTTGCGCGAAACCACTGTCTTGTGCGAAACCACTGTCTTGTGCGAAACCACTGTCTTGTGCGAAACCACTGTCTTGTGCGAAACCACTGTCTTGTGCGAAACCACTGTCTTGTGCGAAACGACTCTCTTGTGCGAAATCACTCCCTTGTGCCAAACCACTGTCTTGTGCGAAACCACTTTCTTGTGCGAAACCACTTTCTTGTGCGAAACCATTTTCTTGTGCGAAACCACTGTCTTGTGCGAAACCACATTCTTGTGCGAAACCACTTTCTTGTGCGAAACCACTGTCTTGTGCGAAACCACTGTCTTGTGCAAAACCACTGTCTTGTGCGAAACCACTGTCTTGTGCGAAACCACTGTCTTGTGCGAAACTACTTTCTTGTGTGAGACTACTTTCTTGTGCGAAACCACTGCCTTGAGCGAAACCACGGCCTTGTGCGAAACCACTGTCTTGTGCGAAACCACTGCCTTGTGCGAAACCACTGCCTTGTGCGTAACCACTGCCTTGTGTGAAACCATTGTCTCGTGCGAAACCACTGTCTTCTCCGAAACCACTTCCTTGTGCGAAACCACTGTCTTGTGCGAAACCACTGTTTTGTGTGCAACCACTATCTTGAGTGAAACTACTGTCTTGTGCGAAACCACTGCCATGTACAAAACCACTGTCTTGTGCGAAACCACTGCCTCGTGCAAAACCACTGCCTTGTGCGAAACCACTGTCTTGTGCGAAACCACTGTCTTGTGTGAAACCACTGTCTTGTGCAAAACACCCTTGTGCAAAACACTCTTGTGCGAAACCACTGCCTTGTGCGAAACCACTGCATTGTGCGAAACCACTCTATTGTGCAAAACCACTGTCTTCACTGTCTTGTGCGAAACCACTCTCTTGTGCGAAACCACTGTCTTGTGCGTAACCACTGTCTTGTGCGAAACCACTGTCTTGTGCGAAACCACTCTCTTGTGCGAAACCACTGTCTTGTGCGAAACGATTCTCTTGTGCGAAATCACTGCCTTGTGCCAAACCACTGTCTTGTGCGAAACCACTTTCTTGTGTGAAACCACTTTCTTGTGCGAAACCACTGTCTTGTGCGAAACCACTGTTTTGTGCGAAACCACTGCCTTGTGCGAAACCACTGTCTTGTGCGAAACGATTCTCTTGTGCGAAATCACTGCCTTGTGCCAAACCACTGTCTTGTGCGAAACCAATTTCTAGTGTGAAACCACTTTCTTGTGCGAAACCACTTTCTTGTGCGAAACCACTGTCTTGTGCGAAACCACTTTCTTGTGCGAAACCACTTTCTTGTGCGAAACCACTGTCTTGTGCGAAACCACTGTCTTGTGCGAAACCACTATCTTGTGCGAAACCACTGTCTTGTGCGAAACCACTCTCTTGTGCAAAACCACTGTCCTGTGCGAATTCACTCTATTGTGCGAAACCACTGTCTTCTGCGGAACCACTGTCTTGTGCGGAACCACTGTCTTGTGCGAAACCACTGTCTTGTGCGAAACCACTGTCTTGTGCGAAACGACTCTCTGGTGCGAAATCACTGCCTTGTGCGAAACCACTGTCTTGTGCGAAACCACTGTCTTGTGCGAAACCACTGTCTTGTGCGAAACGACTCTCTTGTGCGAAATCACTGCCTTGTGAGAAACCACTTTCTTGTGCGAAACCACTTTCTTGTGCGAAACCACTGTCTTGTGCGAAACCACTGTCTTGTGCGAAACCACTGCCTTGTGCGAAACCACTGTCTTGTGCGAAACCACTGTCTTGGGCGAAACCACTGTCTTGTACGAAACCACTGTCTTGTGCGGAATCACTCTCTTGTGCGAAACCACTCTCTTGTGCGAAACCACTCTCTTGTGCAAAACCACTGTCTTGTGCGAAACCACTGTCTTGTGCGAAACCACTCTCTTGTGCGAAACCACTGTCTTGTGCGAAACGATTCTCTTGTGCGAAATCACTGCCTTGTGCCAAACCACTGTCTTGTGCGAAACCACTTTCTTGTGTGAAACCACTTTCTTGTGCGAAACCACTGTCTTGTGCAAAACCACTGTTTTGTGCGAAACCACTGCCTTGTGCGAAACCACTGTCTTGTGCGAAACGATTCTCTTGTGCGAAATCACTGCCTTGTGCCAAACCACTGTCTTGTGCGAAACCAATTTCTAGTGTGAAACCACTTTCTTGTGCGAAACCACTTTCTTGTGCGAAACCACTGTCTTGTGCGAAACCACTTTCTTGTGCGAAACCACTTTCTTGTGCGAAACCACTGTCTTGTGCGAAACCACTGTCTTGTGCGAAACCACTATCTTGTGCGAAACCACTGTCTTGTGCGAAACCACTGTCTTGTGCGAAACCACTGTCCTGTGCGAAACCACTGACTTGTGCGAAACCACTGTCTTGTGCGAAACCACTGTCTTGTGCGAAACCACTGTCTCGTGCGAAACCACTTTCTCGTGCGAAACCACTGTCTCGTGCGAAACCACTGTCTCGTGCGAAACTACTGTCTTGTGCGAAAACACTGTCTTGTGCGAAACCACTGTCTCGTGCGAAACCACTGTCTCGTGCGAAACCACTGTCTTGTGCGAAACCACTGTCTTGTGCGAAACGACTCTCTTGTGCGAAATCACTGCCTTGTGCCAAACCACTGTCTTGTGCGAAACCACTTTCTTGTGCGAAACAACTTTCTTGTGCGAAACCATTTTCTTGTGCGAAACCACTGTCTTGTGCGAAACCACTTTCTTGTGCGAAACCACTTTCTTGTGCGAAACCACTGTCTTGTGCGAAACCACTGTCTTGTGCGAAACCACTGTTTTGTGCGAAACCACTGTCTTCTCCAAAACCACTTCCTTGTGCGAAACCACTGTCTTGTGCGAAACCACTGCCATGTACGAAACCACTGCCGTGTTCGAAACCACTGCCTTGTGCGGAACCACTGTATTGTGCGACACCATTGCCTTGTGCGACACCACTGCCTTGTGCGACACCACTGCCTTGTGCGAAACCACTGCCTTGTGCGAAACCACTGTCTTGTGCGAAACCACTGCCTTGTGCGAAACCACTGCCTTGTGCGAAACCACTGTCTTGTGCGAAACCACTCTCTTGTGCGAAACCACTGTCTTGTGTGAAACCACTGTCTTGTTCGAAAACACACTCTTGTGCGAAACCACACTCTTGTGCGAAACCACACTCTTGTGCGAAATCACACTCTTGTGCGAAACCACTCTCTTGTGCGAAACCACTGCCTTTTACGAAACCACTGTCTTGTGCGAAACCACACTCTTGTGCGAAACCACTGTCTTGTGCGAAACCACACTCTTGTGCGAAACCACACTCTTGTGCGAAACCACTGTCTTGTGGTGAACCACTGTCTTGTTTTGAACCACTGTCTTGTGCGAAACCACTGTCTTGTGCGAAACCACTGTCTTGTGGTGAACCACTGTCTTGTTTTGAACCACTGTCTTGTGCGAAAACACTGCCTTGTGCGAAACCACTGTCTTGTGCGAAACCACAGTCTTGTGCGAAACCACAGTCTTGTGTGAAACCACAGTCTTGTGCGAAACCAGCGTCTTGTGCGAAACCACAGTCTTGTGCGAAACCACAGTCTTGTGCGAAACCACAGTCTTGTGCGAAACAACTGTCTTGTGCGAAACCACTGTCTTGTGCGAAACAACTGTCTTGTGCGAAACAACTGTCTTGTGCGAAACAACTGTCGTGTGCGAAACAACTGTCGTGTGCGAAACAACTGTCGTGCGCGAAACAAATGTCGTGCGTGAAACAAATGTCATGTGCGAAACAACTGTCGTGCGCGAAACAACTGTCGTGCGCGAAATAAATGTCGTGCGCGAAACAACTGTCGTGCCCGAAACAACTGTCGTGCGCGAAACAACTGTCGTGCGCGAAACAACTGTCGTGCACGAAACAACTCTCGTGCGCGAAACAACTCTCGTGCGCGAAACAACTGTCGTGTGCGAAACAACTGTCGTGGGCGAAACAACTGTCGTGGGCGAAACAACTGTCGTGTGCTAAACAACTGTCGTGTGCGAAACAACTGTCGTGTGCGGAACAACTGTCGTGTGCGAAGCAACTGTCGTGTGCGAAACAACTGTCGTGTGCGAAACTACTGTCTTGTGCGAAACTACTGTCTTGTGCGTAACCACTGCCTTGTGCGTAACCACTTCCTTGTGTGAATCCATTGTCTTCTGCGAAACCACTTACTTGTGCGAAAACACTGTCTTGTGCGAAACCACTGTCTTGTGCGAAACCACTGTCTTGTGCGAAACCACTGTCTTGTGCGAAACCACTGTCTTGTGCGTAACCACTGTCTTGTGCGAAACCACTGTCTTATGCGAAACCACTGTCTTGTGCGAAACCACTGTCTTGTGCGAAACCACTGTCTTGTGCGAAACTACTTTCTTGTGTGAGACTACTCTCTTGTGCGAAACCACTGCCTTGAGCGAAACCACGGCCTTGTGCGAAACCACTGTCTTGTGCGAAACCACTGCCTTGTGCGAAACCACTGCCTTGTGCGTAACCACTGCCTTGTGTGAAACCAATGTCTCGTGCGAAACCACTGTCTTCTCCGAAACCACTTCCTTGTGCGAAACCACTGTCTTGTGCGAAACCACTGTTTTGTGTGCAACCACTATCTTGAGTGAAACTACTGTCTTGTGCGAAACCACTGCCATGTACAAAACCACTGTCTTGTGCGAAACCACTGCCTCGTGCAAAACCACTGCCTTGTGCGAAACCACTGTCTTGTGCGAAACCACTGTCTTGTGCGAAACCACTGTCTTGTGCAAAACACCCTTGTGCAAAACACTCTTGTGCGAAACCACTGCCTTGTGCGAAACCACTGCATTGTGCGAAACCACTCTATTGTGCAAAACCACTGTCTTCACTGTCTTGTGCGAAACCACTCTCTTGTGCGAAAAAACTGTCTTGTGCGTAACCACTGTCTTGTGCGAAACCACTGTCTTGTGCGAAACCACTCTCTTGTGCGAAACCACTGTCTTGTGCGAAACGATTCTCTTGTGCGAAATCACTGCCTTGTGCCAAACCACTGTCTTGTGCGAAACCACTTTCTTGTGTGAAACCACTTTCTTGTGCGAAACCACTGTCTTGTGCGAAACCACTGTTTTGTGCGAAACCACTGCCTTGTGCGAAACCACTGTCTTGTGCGAAACGATTCTCTTGTGCGAAATCACTGCCTTGTGCCAAACCACTGTCTTGTGCGAAACCAATTTCTAGTGTGAAACCACTTTCTTGTGCGAAACCACTTTCTTGTGCGAAACCACTGTCTTGTGCGAAACCACTTTCTTGTGCGAAACCACTTTCTTGTGCGAAACCACTGTCTTGTGCGAAACCACTGTCTTGTGCGAAACCACTATCTTGTGCGAAACCACTGTCTTGTGCGAAACCACTCTCTTGTGCGAAACCACTGTCCTGTGCGAATTCACTCTATTGTGCGAAACCACTGTCTTCTGCGGAACCACTGTCTTGTGCGGAACCACTGTCTTGTGCGAAACCACTGTCTTGTGCGAAACCACTGTCTTGTGCGAAACGACTCTCTGGTGCGAAATCACTGCCTTGTGCGAAACCACTGTCTTGTGCGAAACCACTGTCTTGTGCGAAACCACTGTCTTGTGCGAAACGACTCTCTTGTGCGAAATCACTGCCTTGTGAGAAACCACTTTCTTGTGCGAAACCACTTTCTTGTGCGAAACCACTGTCTTGTGCGAAACCACTGTCTTGTGCGAAACCACTGCCTTGTGCGAAACCACTGTCTTGTGCGAAACCACTGTCTTGGGCGAAACCACTGTCTTGTACGAAACCACTCTCTTGTGCGAAACCACTCTCTTGTGCGAAACCACTCTCTTGTGCGAAACCACTGTCTTGTGCAAAACCACTGTCTTGTGCGAAACCACTGTCTTGTGCGAAACCACTCTCTTGTGCGAAACCACTGTCTTGTGAGAAACGATTCTCTTGTGCGAAATCACTGCCTTGTGCCAAACCACTGTCTTGTGCGAAACCACTTTCTTGTGTGAAACCACTTTCTTGTGCGAAACCACTGTCTTGTGCAAAACCACTGTTTTGTGCGAAACCACTGCCTTGTGCGAAACCACTGTCTTGTGCGAAACAATTCTCTTGTGCGAAATCACTGCCTTGTGCCAAACCACTGTCTTGTGCGAAACCAATTTCTAGTGTGAAACCACTTTCTTGTGCGAAACCACTTTCTTGTGCGAAACCACTGTCTTGTGCGAAACCACTTTCTTGTGCGAAACCACTTTCTTGTGCGAAACCACTGTCTTGTGCGAAACCACTGTCTTGTGCGAAACCACTGTCTTGTGCGAAACCACTGTCTTGTGCGAAACCACTGTCTTGTGCGAAACCACTGTCCTGTGCGAAACCACTGACTTGTGCGAAACCACTGTCTTGTGCGAAACCACTGTCTTGTGCGAAACCACTGTCTCGTGCGAAACCACTTTCTCGTGCGAAACCACTGTCTCGTGCGAAACCACTGTCTCGTGCGAAACTACTGTCTTGTGCGAAAACACTGTCTTGTGCGAAACCACTGTCTCGTGCGAAACCACTGTCTCGTGCGAAACCACTGTCTCGTGCGAAACCACTGTCTTGTGCGAAACCACTGTCTTGTGCGAAACGACTCTCTTGTGCGAAATCACTGCCTTGTGCCAAACCACTGTCTTGTGCGAAACCACTTTCTTGTGCGAAACAACTTTCTTGTGCGAAACCATTTTCTTGTGCGAAACCACTGTCTTGTGCGAAACCACTTTCTTGTGCGAAACCACTTTCTTGTGCGAAACCACTCTCTTGTGCGAAACCACTGTCTTGTGCGAAACCACTGTCTTGTGCGAAACCACTGTCTTGTGCGAAACCACTCTCTTGTGCGAAACCACTGTCTTGTGCGAAACGATTCTCTTGTGCGAAATCACTGCCTTGTGCCAAACCACTGTCTTGTGCGAAACCACTTTCTTGTGTGAAACCACTTTCTTGTGCGAAACCACTGTCTTGTGCAAAACCACTGTTTTGTGCGAAACCACTGCCTTGTGCGAAACCACTGTCTTGTGCGAAACGATTCTCTTGTGCGAAATCACTGCCTTGTGCCAAACCACTGTCTTGTGCGAAACCAATTTCTAGTGTGAAACCACTTTCTTGTGCGAAACCACTTTCTTGTGCGAAACCACTGTCTTGTGCGAAACCACTTTCTTGTGCGAAACCACTTTCTTGTGCGAAACCACTGTCTTGTGCGAAACCACTGTCTTGTGCGAAACCACTGTCTTGTGCGAAACGACTCTCTGATGCGAAATCACTGCCTTGTGCGAAACCACTGTCTTGTGCGAAACCACTGTCTTGTGCGAAACCACTGTCTTGTGCGAAACGACTCTCTTGTGCGAAATCACTGCCTTGTGAGAAACCACTTTCTTGTGCGAAACCACTTTCTTGTGCGAAACCACTGTCTTGTGCGAAACCACTGTCTTGTGCGAAACCACTGCCTTGTGCGAAACCACTGTCTTGTGCGAAACCACTGTCTTGGGCGAAACCACTGTCTTGTACGAAACCACTGTCTTGTGCGGAATCACTCTCTTGTGCGAAACCACTCTCTTGTGCGAAACCACTCTCTTGTGCAAAACCACGGTCTTGTGCGAAACCACTGTCTTGTGCGAAACCACTCTCTTGTGCGAAACCACTGTCTTGTGCGAAACGATTCTCTTGTGCGAAATCACTGCCTTGTGCCAAACCACTGTCTTGTGCGAAACCACTTTCTTGTGTGAAACCACTTTCTTGTGCGAAACCACTGTCTTGTGCAAAACCACTGTTTTGTGCGAAACCACTGCCTTGTGCGAAACCACTGTCTTGTGCGAAACGATTCTCTTGTGCGAAATCACTGCCTTGTGCCAAACCACTGTCTTGTGCGAAACCAATTTCTAGTGTGAAACCACTTTCTTGTGCGAAACCACTTTCTTGTGCGAAACCACTGTCTTGTGCGAAACCACTTTCTTGTGCGAAACCACTTTCTTGTGCGAAACCACTGTCTTGTGCGAAACCACTGTCTTGTGCGAAACCACTATCTTGTGCGAAACCACTGTCTTGTGCGAAACCACTGTCTTGTGCGAAACCACTGTCCTGTGCGAAACCACTGACTTGTGCGAAACCACTGTCTTGTGCGAAACCACTGTCTTGTGCGAAACCACTGTCTCGTGCGAAACCACTTTCTCGTGCGAAACCACTGTCTCGTGCGAAACCACTGTCTCGTGCGAAACTACTGTCTTGTGCGAAAACACTGTCTTGTGCGAAACCACTGTCTCGTGCGAAACCACTGTCTCGTGCGAAACCACTAACTCGTGCGAAACCACTGTCTTGTGCGAAACCACTGTCTTGTGCGAAACGACTCTCTTGTGCGAAATCACTGCCTTGTGCCAAACCACTGTCTTGTGCGAAACCACTTTCTTGTGCGAAACAACTTTCTTGTGCGAAACCATTTTCTTGTGCGAAACCACTGTCTTGTGCGAAACCACTTTCTTGTGCGAAACCACTTTCTTGTGCGAAACCACTGTCTTGTGCGAAACCACTGTCTTGTGCAAAACCACTGTTTTGTGCGAAACCACTGTCTTCTCCAAAACCACTTCCTTGTGCGAAACCACTGTCTTGTGCGAAACCACTGCCATGTACGAAACCACTGCCGTGTTCGAAACCACTGCCTTGTGCGGAACCACTGTATTGTGCGACACCATTGCCTTGTGCGACACCACTGCCTTGTGCGACACCACTGCCTTGTGCGAAACCACTGCCTTGTGCGAAACCACTGTCTTGTGCGAAACCACTGCCTTGTGCGAAACCACTGCCTTGTGCGAAACCACTGTCTTGTGCGAAACCACTCTCTTGTGCGAAACCACTGTCTTGTGTGAAACCACTGTCTTGTTCGAAACCACACTCTTGTGCGAAACCACACTCTTGTGCGAAACCACACTCTTGTGCGAAATTACACTCTTGTGCGAAACCACTCTCTTGTGCGAAACCACTGCCTTTTACGAAACCACTGTCTTGTGCGAAACCACACTCTTGTGCGAAACCACTGTCTTGTGCGAAACCACACTCTTGTGCGAAACCACACTCTTGTGCGAAACCACTGTCTTGTGGTGAACCACTGTCTTGTTTTGAACCACTGTCTTGTGCGAAACCACTGTCTTGTGCGAAACCACTGTCTTGTGGTGAACCACTGTCTTGTTTTGAACCACTGTCTTGTGCGAAAACACTGCCTTGTGCGAAACCACTGTCTTGTGCGAAACCACAGTCTTGTGCGAAACCACAGTCTTGTGCGAAACCACAGTCTTGTGCGAAACCAGCGTCTTGTGCGAAACCACAGTCTTGTGCGAAACCACAGTCTTGTGCGAAACCACAGTCTTGTGCGAAACAACTGTCTTGTGCGAAACCACTGTCTTGTGCGAAACAACTGTCTTGTGCGAAACAACTGTCTTGTGCGAAACAACTGTCGTGTGCGAAACAACTGTCGTGCGCGAAACAAATGTCGTGCGTGAAACAAATGTCGTGCGTGAAACAAATGTCATGTGCGAAACAACTGTCGTGCGCGAAACAACTGTCGTGCGCGAAATAAATGTCGTGCGCGAAACAACTGTCGTGCCCGAAACAACTGTCGTGCGCGAAACAACTGTCGTGCGCGAAACAACTGTCGTGCACGAAACAACTCTCGTGCGCGAAACAACTCTCGTGCGCGAAACAACTGTCGTGTGCGAAACAACTGTCGTGGGCGAAACAACTGTCGTGGGCGAAACAACTGTCGTGTGCTAAACAACTGTCGTGTGCGAAACAACTGTCGTGTGCGGAACAACTGTCGTGTGCGAAGCAACTGTCGTGTGCGAAACAACTGTCGTGTGCGAAACTACTGTCTTGTGCGAAACTACTGTCTTGTGCGTAACCACTGCCTTGTGCGTAACCACTTCCTTGTGTGAATCCATTGTCTTCTGCGAAACCACTTACTTGTGCGAAAACACTGTCTTGTGCGAAACCACTGTCTTGTGCGAAACCACTGTCTTGTGCGAAACCACTGTCTTGTGCGAAACCACTGTCTTGTGCGTAACCACTGTCTTGTGCGAAACCACTGTCTTATGCGAAACCACTGTCTTGTGCGAAACCACTGTCTTGTGCGAAACCACTGTCTTGTGCGAAACTACTTTCTTGTGTGAGACTACTCTCTTGTGCGAAACCACTGCCTTGAGCGAAACCACGGCCTTGTGCGAAACCACTGTCTTGTGCGAAACCACTGCCTTGTGCGAAACCACTGCCTTGTGCGTAACCACTGCCTTGTGTGAAACCAATGTCTCGTGCGAAACCACTGTCTTCTCCGAAACCACTTCCTTGTGCGAAACCACTGTCTTGTGCGAAACCACTGTTTTGTGTGCAACCACTATCTTGAGTGAAACTACTGTCTTGTGCGAAACCACTGCCATGTACAAAACCACTGTCTTGTGCGAAACCACTGCCTCGTGCAAAACCACTGCCTTGTGCGAAACCACTGTCTTGTGCGAAACCACTGTCTTGTGCGAAACCACTGTCTTGTGCAAAACACCCTTGTGCAAAACACTCTTGTGCGAAACCACTGCCTTGTGCGAAACCACTGCATTGTGCGAAACCACTCTATTGTGCAAAACCACTGTCTTCACTGTCTTGTGCGAAACCACTCTCTTGTGCGAAACCACTGTCTTGTGCGTAACCACTGTCTTGTGCGAAACCACTGTCCTGTGCGAATTCACTCTATTGTGCGAAACCACTGTCTTCTGCGGAACCACTGTCTTGTGCGGAACCACTGTCTTGTGCGAAACCACTGTCTTGTGCGAAACCACTGTCTTGTGCGAAACGACTCTCTGGTGCGAAATCACTGCCTTGTGCGAAACCACTGTCTTGTGCGAAACCACTGTCTTGTGCGAAACCACTGTCTTGTGCGAAACGACTCTCTTGTGCGAAATCACTGCCTTGTGAGAAACCACTTTCTTGTGCGAAACCACTTTCTTGTGCGAAACCACTGTCTTGTGCGAAACCACTGTCTTGTGCGAAACCACTGCCTTGTGCGAAACCACTGTCTTGTGCGAAACCACTGTCTTGGGCGAAACCACTGTCTTGTACGAAACCACTCTCTTGTGCGAAACCACTCTCTTGTGCGAAACCACTCTCTTGTGCGAAACCACTGTCTTGTGCAAAACCACTGTCTTGTGCGAAACCACTGTCTTGTGCGAAACCACTCTCTTGTGCGAAACCACTGTCTTGTGAGAAACGATTCTCTTGTGCGAAATCACTGCCTTGTGCCAAACCACTGTCTTGTGCGAAACCACTTTCTTGTGTGAAACCACTTTCTTGTGCGAAACCACTGTCTTGTGCAAAACCACTGTTTTGTGCGAAACCACTGCCTTGTGCGAAACCACTGTCTTGTGCGAAACGATTCTCTTGTGCGAAATCACTGCCTTGTGCCAAACCACTGTCTTGTGCGAAACCAATTTCTAGTGTGAAACCACTTTCTTGTGCGAAACCACTTTCTTGTGCGAAACCACTGTCTTGTGCGAAACCACTTTCTTGTGCGAAACCACTTTCTTGTGCGAAACCACTGTCTTGTGCGAAACCACTGTCTTGTGCGAAACCACTATCTTGTGCGAAACCACTGTCTTGTGCGAAACCACTGTCTTGTGCGAAACCACTGTCCTGTGCGAAACCACTGACTTGTGCGAAACCACTGTCTTGTGCGAAACCACTGTCTTGTGCGAAACCACTGTCTCGTGCGAAACCACTTTCTCGTGCGAAACCACTGTCTCGTGCGAAACCACTGTCTCGTGCGAAACTACTGTCTTGTGCGAAAACACTGTCTTGTGCGAAACCACTGTCTCGTGCGAAACCACTGTCTCGTGCGAAACCACTGTCTCGTGCGAAACCACTGTCTCGTGCGAAACCACTGTCTTGTGCGAAACTACTGTCTTGTGCGAAAACACTGTCTTGTGCGAAACCACTGTCTTGTGCGAAACCACTTTCTTGTGCGAAACCACTGTCTTGTGCGAAACCACTGTCTTGTGCGAAACCACTATCTTGTGCGAAACCACTGTCTTGTGCGAAACCACTGTCTTGTGCGAAACCACTGTCCTGTGCGAAACCACTGACTTGTGCGAAACCACTGTCTTGTGCGAAACCACTGTCTTGTGCGAAACCACTGTCTCGTGCGAAACCACTTTCTCGTGCGAAACCACTGTCTCGTGCGAAACCACTGTCTCGTGCGAAACTACTGTCTTGTGCGAAAACACTGTCTTGTGCGAAACCACTGTCTCGTGCGAAACCACTGTCTCGTGCGAAACCACTAACTCGTGCGAAACCACTGTCTTGTGCGAAACCACTGTCTTGTGCGAAACGACTCTCTTGTGCGAAATCACTGCCTTGTGCCAAACCACTGTCTTGTGCGAAACCACTTTCTTGTGCGAAACAACTTTCTTGTGCGAAACCATTTTCTTGTGCGAAACCACTGTCTTGTGCGAAACCACTGTCTTGTGCGAAACCACTTTCTTGTGCGAAACCACTGTCTTGTGCGAAACCACTGTTTTGTGCGAAACCACTGTCTTCTCCAAAACCACTTCCTTGTGCGAAACCACTGTCTTGTGCGAAACCACTGCCATGTACGAAACCACTGCCGTGTTCGAAACCACTGCCTTGTGCGGAACCACTGTATTGTGCGACACCATTGCCTTGTGCGACACCACTGCCTTGTGCGACACCACTGCCTTGTGCGAAACCACTGCCTTGTGCGAAACCACTGTCTTGTGCGAAACCACTGCCTTGTGCGAAACCACTGCCTTGTGCGAAACCACTGTCTTGTGCGAAACCACTCTCTTGTGCGAAACCACTGTCTTGTGTGAAACCACTGTCTTGTTCGAAACCACACTCTTGTGCGAAACCACATTCTTGTGCGAAACCACACTCTTGTGCGAAATCACACTCTTGTGCGAAACCACTCTCTTGTGCGAAACCACTGCCTTTTACGAAACCACTGTCTTGTGCGAAACCACACTCTTGTGCGAAACCACTGTCTTGTGCGAAACCACACTCTTGTGCGAAACCACACTCTTGTGCGAAACCACTGTCTTGTGGTGAACCACTGTCTTGTTTTGAACCACTGTCTTGTGCGAAACCACTGTCTTGTGCGAAACCACTGTCTTGTGGTGAACCACTGTCTTGTTTTGAACCACTGTCTTGTGCGAAAACACTGCCTTGTGCGAAACCACTGTCTTGTGCGAAACCACAGTCTTGTGCGAAACCACAGTCTTGTGTGAAACCACAGTCTTGTGCGAAACCAGCGTCTTGTGCGAAACCACAGTCTTGTGCGAAACCACAGTCTTGTGCGAAACCACAGTCTTGTGCGAAACAACTGTCTTGTGCGAAACCACTGTCTTGTGCGAAACAACTGTCTTGTGCGAAACAACTGTCTTGTGCGAAACAACTGTCGTGTGCGAAACAACTGTCGTGTGCGAAACAACTGTCGTGCGCGAAACAAATGTCGTGCGTGAAACAAATGTCATGTGCGAAACAACTGTCGTGCGCGAAACAACTGTCGTGCGCGAAATAAATGTCGTGCGCGAAACAACTGTCGTGCCCGAAACAACTGTCGTGCGCGAAACAACTGTCGTGCGCGAAACAACTGTCGTGCACGAAACAACTCTCGTGCGCGAAACAACTCTCGTGCGCGAAACAACTGTCGTGTGCGAAACAACTGTCGTGGGCGAAACAACTGTCGTGGGCGAAACAACTGTCGTGTGCTAAACAACTGTCGTGTGCGAAACAACTGTCGTGTGCGGAACAACTGTCGTGTGCGAAGCAACTGTCGTGTGCGAAACAACTGTCGTGTGCGAAACTACTGTCTTGTGCGAAACTACTGTCTTGTGCGTAACCACTGCCTTGTGCGTAACCACTTCCTTGTGTGAATCCATTGTCTTCTGCGAAACCACTTACTTGTGCGAAAACACTGTCTTGTGCGAAACCACTGTCTTGTGCGAAACCACTGTCTTGTGCGAAACCACTGTCTTGTGCGAAACCACTGTCTTGTGCGTAACCACTGTCTTGTGCGAAACCACTGTCTTATGCGAAACCACTGTCTTGTGCGAAACCACTGTCTTGTGCGAAACCACTGTCTTGTGCGAAACTACTTTCTTGTGTGAGACTACTCTCTTGTGCGAAACCACTGCCTTGAGCGAAACCACGGCCTTGTGCGAAACCACTGTCTTGTGCGAAACCACTGCCTTGTGCGAAACCACTGCCTTGTGCGTAACCACTGCCTTGTGTGAAACCAATGTCTCGTGCGAAACCACTGTCTTCTCCGAAACCACTTCCTTGTGCGAAACCACTGTCTTGTGCGAAACCACTGTTTTGTGTGCAACCACTATCTTGAGTGAAACTACTGTCTTGTGCGAAACCACTGCCATGTACAAAACCACTGTCTTGTGCGAAACCACTGCCTCGTGCAAAACCACTGCCTTGTGCGAAACCACTGTCTTGTGCGAAACCACTGTCTTGTGCGAAACCACTGTCTTGTGCAAAACACCCTTGTGCAAAACACTCTTGTGCGAAACCACTGCCTTGTGCGAAACCACTGCATTGTGCGAAACCACTCTATTGTGCAAAACCACTGTCTTCACTGTCTTGTGCGAAACCACTCTCTTGTGCGAAACCACTGTCTTGTGCGTAACCACTGTCTTGTGCGAAACCACTGTCCTGTGCGAATTCACTCTATTGTGCGAAACCACTGTCTTCTGCGGAACCACTGTCTTGTGCGGAACCACTGTCTTGTGCGAAACCACTGTCTTGTGCGAAACCACTGTCTTGTGCGAAACGACTCTCTGGTGCGAAATCACTGCCTTGTGCGAAACCACTGTCTTGTGCGAAACCACTGTCTTGTGCGAAACCACTGTCTTGTGCGAAACGACTCTCTTGTGCGAAATCACTGCCTTGTGAGAAACCACTTTCTTGTGCGAAACCACTTTCTTGTGCGAAACCACTGTCTTGTGCGAAACCACTGTCTTGTGCGAAACCACTGCCTTGTGCGAAACCACTGTCTTGTGCGAAACCACTGTCTTGGGCGAAACCACTGTCTTGTACGAAACCACTCTCTTGTGCGAAACCACTCTCTTGTGCGAAACCACTCTCTTGTGCGAAACCACTGTCTTGTGCAAAACCACTGTCTTGTGCGAAACCACTGTCTTGTGCGAAACCACTCTCTTGTGCGAAACCACTGTCTTGTGAGAAACGATTCTCTTGTGCGAAATCACTGCCTTGTGCCAAACCACTGTCTTGTGCGAAACCACTTTCTTGTGTGAAACCACTTTCTTGTGCGAAACCACTGTCTTGTGCAAAACCACTGTTTTGTGCGAAACCACTGCCTTGTGCGAAACCACTGTCTTGTGCGAAACGATTCTCTTGTGCGAAATCACTGCCTTGTGCCAAACCACTGTCTTGTGCGAAACCAATTTCTAGTGTGAAACCACTTTCTTGTGCGAAACCACTTTCTTGTGCGAAACCACTGTCTTGTGCGAAACCACTTTCTTGTGCGAAACCACTTTCTTGTGCGAAACCACTGTCTTGTGCGAAACCACTGTCTTGTGCGAAACCACTATCTTGTGCGAAACCACTGTCTTGTGCGAAACCACTGTCTTGTGCGAAACCACTGTCCTGTGCGAAACCACTGACTTGTGCGAAACCACTGTCTTGTGCGAAACCACTGTCTTGTGCGAAACCACTGTCTCGTGCGAAACCACTTTCTCGTGCGAAACTACTGTCTTGTGCGAAAACACTGTCTTGTGCGAAACCACTGTCTCGTGCGAAACCACTGTCTCGTGCGAAACCACTGTCTCGTGCGAAACCACTGTCTTGTGCGAAACCACTGTCTTGTGCGAAACGACTCTCTTGTGCGAAATCACTGCCTTGTGCCAAACCACTGTCTTGTGCGAAACCACTTTCTTGTGCGAAACAACTTTCTTGTGCGAAACCATTTTCTTGTGCGAAACCACTGTCTTGTGCGAAACCACTTTCTTGTGCGAAACCACTTTCTTGTGCGAAACCACTGTCTTGTGCGAAACCACTGTCTTGTGCGAAACCACTGTTTTGTGCGAAACCACTGTCTTCTCCAAAACCACTTCCTTGTGCGAAACCACTGTCTTGTGCGAAACCACTGCCATGTACGAAACCACTGCCGTGTTCGAAACCACTGCCTTGTGCGGAACCACTGTATTGTGCGACACCATTGCCTTGTGCGACACCACTGCCTTGTGCGACACCACTGCCTTGTGCGAAACCACTGCCTTGTGCGAAACCACTGTCTTGTGCGAAACCACTGCCTTGTGCGAAACCACTGCCTTGTGCGAAACCACTGTCTTGTGCGAAACCACTCTCTTGTGCGAAACCACTGTCTTGTGTGAAACCACTGTCTTGTTCGAAACCACACTCTTGTGCGAAACCACACTCTTGTGCGAAACCACACTCTTGTGCGAAATCACACTCTTGTGCGAAACCACTCTCTTGTGCGAAACCACTGCCTTTTACGAAACCACTGTCTTGTGCGAAACCACACTCTTGTGCGAAACCACTGTCTTCTGCGAAACCACACTCTTGTGCGAAACCACACTCTTGTGCGAAACCACTGTCTTGTGGTGAACCACTGTCTTGTTTTGAACCACTGTCTTGTGCGAAACCACTGTCTTGTGCGAAACCACTGTCTTGTGGTGAACCACTGTCTTGTTTTGAACCACTGTCTTGTGCGAAAACACTGCCTTGTGCGAAACCACTGCCTTGTGCGAAACCACTGCCTTGTGCGAAACCACTGCCTTGTGCGAAACCACTGTCTTGTGCAAAACACTCTGTTCTGCGAAACCACTGCCTTGTGCGAAACCACTCTCTTGTGCGAATCCACTGCGTATTGCGAAACCACGGTCTTGTCGACATCACTGTCTTGTGCGATACCACTGTCTAGTGCGAAATCACTGTCTTCTGTGCAACCACTTTCTTGTGCGAAACCACTGTCTTGTGCAAAACCACTGTCTTGTGCTTAACCACAGTCTTTTGCGAAACCACCGCCTTGTGCGAAACCACTGCCTTGTGCGAAACCACTGCCTATTGCGAAACCACTGCCTATTGCGAAACCACACTCTTGTGCAAAACCACTGTCTTCTGCGAAATCACTGTCTTGTGCGTAACCACTGTCTTGTGCAAAACACTCTGTTGTGCGAAACCACTGTCTTGTGGAAAACACTCTGTTGTGCGAAACCACCGCCTTGTGCGAAACCACTCTCTTGTGTGAAACCACTGCCTTGTGCGAACCCACTGTCTTGTGCGTACCCACTGTCTCGTGCGAAACCACTGTCTTGTGCGAAACCACTGTCTTGTGCGAAACCACTGTCTTGTGCGAAACCACTGTCTTGTGCGAATCCACTGTCTTGTGCGAAACCACAGTCTTGTGCGAAACCACAGTCTTGTGGGAAACCACAGTCTTGTGCGAAACCACAGTCTTGTGCGAAACCACAGTCTTGTGCGAAACCACAGTCTTGTGCGAAACAACTGTCTTGTGCGAAACCACTGTCTTGTGCGAAACAACTGTCTTGTGCTAAACAACTGTCTTGTGCGAAACAACTGTCGTGTGCGAAACAAATGTCGTGCGCGAAACAAATGTCGTGCGCGAAACAAATGTCGTGCGCGAAACAACTGTCGTGCGCGAAACAACTGTCGTGCGCGAAACAAATGTCGTGCGCGAAACAACTGTCGTGCGCGAAACAACTGTCGTGCGCGAAACAACTGTCGTGCGCGAAACAACTCTCGTGCGCGAAACAACTCTCGTGCGCGAAACAACTCTCGTGCGCGAAACAACTGTCGTGCGCGAAACAACTGTCGTGGGCGAAACAACTGTCGTGGGAGAAACAACTGTCTTGTGCGAAACAACTGTCGTGTGCGAAACAACTGTCGTGTGCGGAACAACTGTCGTGTGCGAAACAACTGTCGTGTGCGAAACAACTGTCGTGTGCGAAACTACTGTCTTGTGCGAAACTACTGTCTTGTGCGTAACCACTGCCTTGTGCGTAACCACTTTCTTGTGTGAAACCATTGTCTTCTGCGAAACCACTTACTAGTGCGAAAACACTGTCTTGTGCGAAACCACTGTCTTGTGCGAAACCACTGTCTTGTGCGAAACCACTGTCTTGTGCGAAACCACTGTCTTGTGCGAAACCACTGTCTTGTGCGAAACCACTGTCTTGTGCGAAACCACTGTCTTGTGCGTAACCACTGTCTTGTGCGAAACCACTGTCTTGTGCGAAACCACTGTCTTGTGCGAAACCACTGTCTTGTGCGAAACCACTGTCTTGTGCGAAACTACTTTCTTGTGTGAGACTACTCTCTTGTGCGAAACCACTGCCTTGAGCGAAACCACGGCCTTGTGCGAAACCACTGTCTTGTGCGAAACCACTGCCTTGTGCGAAACCACTGCCTTGTGCGAAACCACTGCCTTGTGTGAAACCATTGTCTCGTGCGATACCACTGTCTTCTCCGAAACCATTTCCTTGTGCGAAACCACTGTCTTTTGCGAAACCACTGTTTTGTGTGCAACCACTATCTTGAGTGAAACTACTGTCTTGTGCGAAACCACTGCCATGTACGAAGCCACTGCCATGTGCGAAACCACTACCTTGTGCGGAACCACTGTATTGTGCGACACCACTGCCTTGTGCGACACCACAGCCTTGTGCGACACCACTGCCTTGTGCGAAACCACTGCCTTGTGCGAAACCACTGCGTTGTGCGAAACCACTGCCTTGTGCGAAACCACTGTCTTGTGCGAAACCACTGCCTTGTGCAAAACCACTGCCTTGTGCGAAACCACTGTCTTGTGCGAAACCACTGTCTTGTGCGAAACCACTTTCTTGTGCAAAACACCCTTGTGCAAAACACTCTTGTGCGAAACCACTGCCTTGTGCGAAACCACTGCCTTGTGCGAAACCACTGCATTGTGCGAAACCACTCTATTGTGCAAAACCACTGCCTTGTGCGAAACCACTGTCTTGTGCGAAACCACTGTCTTGTACGAAACCACTGTCTTGTGCGAAACGACTCTTTTGTGCGAAATCACTGCCTTGTGCGAAACCACTTTCTTGTGCGAAACCACTGTCTTGTGCGAAACCACTGTCTTGTGCGAAACCACTGTCTTGTGCGAAACCACTGTCTTGTGCGAAACCACTGTCTATTGCGAAACCACTGTCTTGTGCGAAACCACTGTCTTGTGCGAAACCACTGTCTTGTGCGAAACCACACTCTTGTGCGAAACCACTCTCTTGTGCGAAACCACTGCCTTTTGCGAAACCACTGTCTTGTGCGAAACCACACTCTTGTGCGAAACCACTGTCTTGTGCGAAACCACACTCTTGTGCGAAACCACACTCTTGTGCGAAACCACTGTCTTGTGGTGAACCACTGTCTTGTTTTGAACCACTGTCTTGTGCGAGACCACTGTCTTGTGCGAAACCACTGTCTTGTTGTGAACCACTGTCTTGTTTTGAACCACTGTCTTGTGCGAAACCACTGCCTTGTGCGAAACCACTGCCTTGTGCGAAACCAATGCCTTGTGCGAAACCACTGTCTTGTGCAAAACACTCTGTTGTGCGAAACCACTGCCTTGTGCGAAACCACTCTCTTGTGCGAATCCACTGCGTATTGCGAAACCACGGTCTTGTCGACACCACTGTCTTGTGCGATACCCCTGTCTAGTGCGAAATCACTGTCTTCTGTGCAACCACTTTCTTGTGCGAAACCACTGTCTTGTGCAAAACCACTGTCTTGTGCTGAACCACGGTCTTTTGCGAAACCACTGCCTTGTGCGAAACCACTGCCTTGTGCGAAACCACTGCCTTTTGCGAAACCACTGTCTTGTGCGAAACCACACTCTTGTGCGAAACCACTGTCTTGTGCGAAGTCACTGTCTTGTGCGTAACCACTGTCCGGTGCAAAACACTCTGTTGTGCGAAACCACTGTCTTCTGCAAAACACTCTGTTGTGCAAAACCACTGCCTTGTGCGAAACCACTCTCTTGTGTGAAACCACTGCCTTGTGCGAAACCACAGTCTTGTGCGAACCCACTGTCTTGTGCGAAACCACTGTCTTGTGCGAAACCACTGTCTTGTGCGAAACCACTGTCTTGTGCGAAACCACTGTCTTGTGCGAAACCACTGTCTTGTGCGAAACCACTGTCTTGTGCGAAACCACATTCTTGTGCGAAACCACAGTCTTGTGCGAAACCACAGTCTTGTGTGAAACCACAGTCTTGTGCGAAACCAGCGTCTTGTGCGAAACCACAGTCTTGTGCGAAACCACAGTCTTGTGCGAAACCAAAGTCTTGTGCGAAACCACAGTCTTGTGCGAAACCACTGTCTTGTGCGAAACAACTGTCTTGTGCGAAACAACTGTCTTGTGCGAAACAACTGTCGTGTGCGAAACAACTGTCGTGCGCGAAACAAATGTCGTGCGTGAAACAAATGTCGTGCGCGAAACAACTGTCGTGCGTGAAACAACTGTCGTGCGTGAAACAACTGTCGTGCGCGAAACAAATGTCGTGCGCGAAACAACTGTCGTGCGCGAAACAACTGTCGTGCGCGAAACAACTGTCGTGCGCGAAACAACTGTCGTGCGCGAAACAACTGTCGTGCGCGAAACAACTCTCGTGCGCGAAACAACTGTCGTGGGTGAAACAACTGTCGTGGGCGAAACAACTGTCGTGTGCTAAACAACTGTCGTGTGCGAAACAACTGTCGTGTGCGGAACAACTGTCGTGTGCGAAACAACTGTCGTGTGCGAAGCAACTGTCGTGTGCGAAACAACTGTCGTGTGCGAAACTACTGTCTTGTGCGAAACTACTGTCTTGTGCGTAACCACTGCCTTGTGCGTAACCACTTCCTTGTGTGAAACCATTGTCTTCTGCGAAACCACTTGTGCGAAAACACTGTCTTGTGCGAAACCACTGTCTTGTGCGAAACCACTGTCTTGTGCGAAACCACTGTCTTGTGCGAAACCACTGTCTTGTGCGTAACCACTGTCTTGTGCGAAACCACTGTCTTGTGCGAAACCACTGTCTTGTGCGAAACCACTGTCTTGTGCGAAACCACTGTCTTGTGCGAAACTACTTTCTTGTGTGTGACTACTCTCTTGTGCGAAACCACTGCCTTGAGCGAAACCACGGCCTTGTGCGAAACCACTGTCTTGTGCGAAACCACTGCCTTGTGCGAAACCACTGCCTTGTGCGTAACCACTGCCTTGTGTGAAACCATTGTCTCGTGCGAAACCACTGTCTTCTCCGAAACCACTTCCTTGTGCGAAACCACTGTCTTGTGCGAAACCACTGTTTTGTGTGCAACCACTATCTTGAGTGAAACTACTGTCTTGTGCGAAACCACTGCCATGTACGAAACCACTGCCATGTGCGAAACCACTTCCTTGTGCGGAACCACTGTATTGTGCGACACCACTGCCTTGTGCGACACCACTGCCTTGTGCGACACCACTGCCTTGTGCGAAACCACTGCCTTGTGTGAAACCACTGCCTTGTGCGAAACCACTGCATTGTGCGAAACCACTCTATTGTGCAAAACCACTGCCTTGTGCGAAACCACTGTCTTGTGCGAAACCACTGTCTTGTTCGAAACCACTGTCTTGTGCGAAACGACTCTTTTGTGCGAAATCACTGCCTTGTGCGAAACCACTTTCTTGTGCGAAACCACTGTCTTGTGCGAAACCACTGTCTTGTGCGAAACCACTGTCTTGTGCGAAACCACTGTCTTGTGCGAAACCACTGTCTTGTGCGAAACGACTCTCTTGTGCGAAATCACTGCCTTTTGCGAAACCACTTTCTTGTGCGAAACCACTGTCTTGTGCGAAACCACTGTCTTGTGCGAAACCACTGTCTTGTGTGAAACCACTGTCTTTTGCGAAACCACTGACTTGTGCGAAACCACTGTCTTGTGCGAAACCACTGTCTTGTGCGAAACCACTGTCTTGTGCGAAACCACTGTCTTGTGCGAAACTACTTTCTTGTGTGAAACTACTCTCTTGTGCGAAACCACTGCTTTGTGCGAAACCACGGCCTTGTGCGAAACCACCGTCTTGTGCGAAACCACTGCCTTGTGCGAAACCACTGCCTTGTGCGTAACCACTGCCTCGTGTGAAACCATTGTCTCGTGCGAAACCACTGTCTTCTCCGAAACCACTTCCTTGTGCGAAACCACTGTCTTGTGCGAAACCACTGTTTTGTGTGCAACCACTATCTTGAGTGAAACTACTGTCTTGTGCGAAACCACTGCCATGTACGAAACCACTGACATGTGCGAAACCACTGTCTTGTGCGAAACCACTGTCTTGTGCGAAACCACTGTCTTGTGTGAAACCACTGTCTTGTGCGAAACCACTGTCTTGTGCGAAACCACTGTCTTGTGCGAAACCACAGTCTTGTGCGAAACCACAGTCTTGTGCGAAACCACAGTCTTGTGTGAAACCACAGTCTTGTGCGAAACCAGCGTCTTGTGCGAAACCACAGTCTTGTGCGAAACCACAGTCTTGTGCGAAACCACAGTCTTGTGCGAAACAACTGTCTTGTGCGAAACCACTGTCTTGTGCGAAACAACTGTCTTGTGCGAAACAACTGTCTTGTGCGAAACAACTGTCGTGTGCGAAACAACTGTCGTGTGCGAAACAACTGTCGTGCGCGAAACAAATGTCGTGCGTGAAACAAATGTGATGTGCGAAACAACTGTCGTGCGCGAAACAACTGTCGTGCGCGAAACAAATGTCGTGCGCGCAACAACTGTCGTGCCTGAAACAACTGTCGTGCCCGAAACAACTGTCGTGCCCGAAACAACTGTCGTGCGCGAAACAACTGTCGTGCGCGAAACAACTCTCGTGCGCGAAACAACTGTCGTGTGCGAAACAACTGTCGAGGGCGAAACAACTGTCGTGGGCGAAACAACTGTCGTGTGCTAAACAACTGTCGTGTGCGAAACAACTGTCGTGTGCGGAACAACTGTCGTGTGCGAAGCAACTGTCGTGTGCGAAACAACTGTCGTGTGCGAAACTACTGTCTTGTGCGAAACTACTGTCTTGTGCGTAACCACTGCCTTGTGCGTAACCACTTCCTTGTGTGAATCCATTGTCTTCTGCGAAACCACTTACTTGTGCGAAAACACTGTCTTGTGCGAAACCACTGTCTTGTGCAAAACCACTGTCTTGTGCGAAACCACTGTCTTGTGCGAAACCACTGTCTTGTGCGTAACCACTGTCTTGTGCGAAACCACTGTCTTGTGCGAAACCACTGTCTTGTGCGAAACCACTGTCTTGTGCGAAACCACTGTCTTGTGCGAAACTACTTTCTTGTGTGAGACTACTCTCTTGTGCGAAACCACTGCCTTGAGCGAAACCACGGCCTTGTGCGAAACCACTGTCTTGTGCGAAACCACTGCCTTGTGCGAAACCACTGCCTTGTGCGTAACCACTGCCTTGTGTGAAACCATTGTCTTGTGCGAAAGCACTGTCGTGTGCGAAGCAACTGTCGTGTGCGAAACAACTGTCGTGTGCGAAACTACTGTCTTGTGCGAAACTACTGTCTTGTGCGTAACCACTGCCTTGTGCGTAACCACTTCCTTGTGTGAATCCATTGTCTTCTGCGAAACCACTTACTTGTGCGAAAACACTGTCTTGTGCGAAACCACTGTCTTGTGCAAAACCACTGTCTTGTGCGAAACCACTGTCTTGTGCGTAACCACTGTCTTGTGCGAAACCACTGTCTTGTGCGAAACCACTGTCTTGTGCGAAACCACTGTCTTGTGCGAAACCACTGTCTTGTGCGAAACTACTTTCTTGTGTGAGACTACTCTCTTGTGCGAAACCACTGCCTTGAGCGAAACCACGGCCTTGTGCGAAACCACTGTCTTGTGCGAAACCACTGCCTTGTGTGAAACCATTGTCTTGTGCGAAACCACTGTCTTCTCCGAAACCACTTCCTTGTGCGAAACCACTGTCTTGTGCGAAACCACTGTTTTGTGTGCAACCACTATCTTGAGTGAAACTACTGTCTTGTGCGAAACCACTGCCATGTACGAAACCACTGCCATATGCGAAACCACTGCCTTGTGCGGAACCACTGTATTGTGCGACACCACTGCCTTGTGCGACACCACTGCCTTGTGCGACACCACTGCCTTGTGCGAAACCACTGCTTTGTGCGAAACCACTGCGTTGTGCGAAACCACTGCCTTGTGCGAAACCACTGTCTTGTGCGAAACCACTGCCTTGTGCAAAACCACTGCCTTGTGCGAAACCACTGTCTTGTGCGAAAGCACTGTCTTGTGCGAAACCACTGTCTTGTGCAAAACACAATTGTGCAAAACACTCTTGTGCGAAACCACTGCCTTGTGCGAAAACACTGCCTTGTGCGAAACCACTGCATTGTGCGAAACCACTCTATTGTGCAAAACCACTGCCTTGTGCGAAACCACTGTCTTGTGCGAAACCACTGTCTTGTTCGAAACCACTGTCTTGTGCGAAACGACTCTTTTGTGCGAAATCACTGCCTTGTGCGAAACCACTTTCTTGTGCGAAACCACTGTCTTGTGCGAAACCACTGTCTTGTGCGAAACCACTGTCTTGTGCGAAACCACTGTCTTGTGCGAAACCACTGTCTTGTGCGAAACGACTCTCTTGTGCGATATCACTGCCTTTTGCGAAACCACTTTCTTGTGCGAAACCACTGTCTTGTGCGAAACCACTGTCTTGTGCGAAACCACTGTCTTGTGTGAAACCACTGTCTTTTGCGAAACCACTGTCTTGTGCGAAAACCACTGTCTTGTGCGAAACCACTGTCTTGTGCGAAACCACTGTCTTGTGCGAAACCACTGTCTTGTGCGAAACCACTGTCTTGTGCGAAACCACTGTCTTGTGTGAAACCACTGTCTTGTGCGAAACTACTTTCGTGTGTGAAACTACTCTCTTGTGCGAAACCACTGCTTTGTGCGAAACCACGGCCTTGTGCGAAACCACCGTCTTGTGCGAAACCACTGCCTTGTGCGAAACCACTGCCTTGTGCGTAACCACTGCCTTGTGTGAAACCATTGTCTCGTGCGAAACCACTGTCTTCTCCGAAACCACTTCCTTGTGCGAAACCACTGTCTTGTGCGAAACCACAGTCTTGTGCGAAACCACAGTCTTGTGCGAAACCACAGTCTTGTGCGAAACCACTGTCTTGTGCGAAACAACTGTCTTGTGCGAAACAACTGTCTTGTGCGAAACAACTGTCGTGTGCGAAACAACTGTCGTGCGCGAAACAAATGTCGTGCGTGAAACAAATGTCGTGCGCGAAACAACTGTCATGCGCGAAACAAATGTCGTGCGCGAAACAACTGTCGTGCGCGAAACAACTGCCGTGCGCGAAACAACTGTCGTGCGCGAAACAACTGTCGTGCGCGAAACAACTCTCGTGCGCGAAACAACTGTCGTGCGCGAAACAACTGTCGTGTGCGAAACAACTGTCGTGGGCGAAACAACTGTCGTGGGCGAAACAACTGTCGTGTGCTAAACAACTGTCGTGTGCGAAACAACTGTCGTGTGCGGAACAACTGTCGTGTGCGAAGCAACTGTCGTGTGCGAAACAACTGTCGTGTGCGAAACTACTGTCTTGTGCGAAACTACTGTCTTGTGCGTAACCACTGCCTTGTGCGTAACCACTTCCTTGTGTGAATCCATTGTCTTCTGCGAAACCACTTACTTGTGCGAAAACACTGACTTGTGTGAAACCACTGTCTTGTGCGAAACCACTGTCTTGTGCGAAACCACTGTCTTGTGTGCAACCACTGTCTTGTGCGAAAACACTGTCTTGTCCGGACACAATGTTTTCTGCGGAACCACTGTCTTGTGCGGAACCACTGTGTTGTGCGAAACCATTGTCTTGTGCGAAACCACTGTCTTGTGCGAAACCACTGTCTTGTGCGAAACCACTGTCTTGTGCGAAACCACTGCCTTGTGTGAAACCACTGTCTTGTGTGAAACCACTGTCTTGTAAGAAACCACTGTCTTGTTAGAAACCACTGTGTTGTGCGGAACCACCGTCTTCTGTGAAACCACTGCCTTCTGCGAAACCACTGCCTTGTGTGAAACCACTGCCTTGTGCGAAACCACTGCCTTATGCGAAATCACTGCCTTGTGCGAATCCACTGCCTTGTGCGAAACCACTGCCTTGTGCGAAACCACTGCCTTGTGCGAAACCACTGTATTGTGTGAAACCACTGTCTTGTGCGAAACCACTGTCTTGTGCGAAACCACTGTCTTGTGCGAAACCACTGTCTTGTGCGAAACCACTGTCTTGTGCGAAACCACTGTCTTGTGCTCAATCACTTTCTTGCGCTAAACCACTGCCTTGCGCGAAACCACTGCCTTGCGCGAAACCAATGTCCTGTGCGAAACCACTGTCCTGTGCGAAACCAATGTCCTGTGCGAAACCAATGTCCTGTGCGATACCACTGTCCTGTGCGAAACCACTGTCCTGTGCGAAACCACTCTCCTGTGCGAAACCACTCTCCTGTGCGAAACCACTGTCCTGTGCGAAACCACTCTCCTGTGCGAAACCACTCTCCTGTGCGAAACCACATTCCTGTGCGAAACCACTGTCCTGTGCGAAACCACTGTCCTGTGCGAAACCACTATCCTGTGTGAAACCACTGTCCTGTGAAAAACCACTGTCCTATGCGGAACCACTGTCCTGTGCGGAAGCACTGTCCAGTGCGGAACAACTGTCTTGTGCGGAACAACTGTCTTGTGCGGAACAACTGTCTTGTGCGGAACAACTGTCTTGTGCGGAACAACTGTCTTGTGCGGAACAACTGTCTTGTGTGGAACAACTGTCTTGTTCGGAACAACTGTCTTGTGCGGAACAACTGTCTTGTGCGGAACAACTGTCTTGTGCGTAACCACTGCCTTGTGCGTAACCACTGTCCTGTGCGATACCACTGCCTTTTGTGGAACCAGTGTCTTGTGCGGAACAACTGTCTTGTGCGGAACAACTGTCTTGTGCGGAACAACTGTCTTGTGCGGAACAACTGTCTTGTGCGGAACTACTGTCTTGTGCGGAACTACTGTCTTGTGCGAAACTACTGTCTTGTGCGAAACTACTGTCTTGTGCGAACCCACTGTCCTGTGCGAAACCACTGTCCTGTGCGAAACCACTGTCCTGTGCGAAACCACTGTCTTTTGTGGAACCAGTGTCTTGTGCGGAACAACTGTCTTGTGCGAAACTACTGTCTTGTGCGAAACCACTTCCTTGTGCGAAACCACTGTCTTGTGCGAAACCACTGTCTTGTGCAAAACCACTGTCTTGTGCAAAACCACTGTCTTGTGCAAAACCACTGCCTTGTGCGAACCCACTGTCTTGTGCAAAACCACTGCCTTGTGCGAACCCACTGTCTTTGAAAGGGAAATACTTCGAGTAAAGGAAAGGGCAGCCGCTACTTCTCGAAATGATACACAACAAAAGATACGGAAATCCAGCAAATCGCCTATTTAAAGCGGCAAATACATTTTATGTATTCCGCTAACGCTGTGACTTATACGCTCTGTCTCTGAAGCTACATTTTTTACTTATTATTCTATAATTCGTCTTCCTGACATGCACCAGCAATTCAAAATATGGGGCGAAATCTGCTCTCGGCCAAGACGTCCGTTGCAACTGTCTAACGTCTTCCTCGTGACACCATTCTTGCGCCAGAAGCTCTCTGTATTATTGCCGCTCTAAATATGAGTAACGGAAACTATGTGTTTTGTTCCATTAAAAAAATAGACAAATAAATAACATACTTCCGCCCTCCCTCCCAGTTGCTTAACATTAACGTCTGCTGTGTAAAGAAGTAAACCGTAATCAAAAAGAGTAATATATTTGTTTAATAATAGGTCCGAGTATTGTTATTTGTTTTCGTAGATAACTTGGTGTAGAATGGAGGAGGAACGTTAAATGTAAAAATAATGCTTTCATTGTCTCTCTGGGTCGAAGAAGCAACGTATTGTTCACTTTCACGTTGACTGCTGCGTACATTTTATGAAACGTAATTCATCATTCGAGCATACTGCCGCAAAATGTGCTTTACGAAAAACCGATTTACAAAATTCTGCCCTGCCACGGCATTAATTGGCCTTACTTTTCCTTCCTTTATCTCAAATGACGTTACATGTTGCCCAATGGTGAAGCAGGAATGTCTCGACCATTCTTGTGAAACGAGAGATCTCGAGCTAAATAACTGCACGAACTAACGAAAAATTTCAAATTTCCTGCAGGTATTGAAAACGGAGTTTTCATAGTGCTCAACAGAGCGATTGATGCAGTTCAGAGACGACAGAATGCTAATATTTAGTCGCTGCAAAAGTTTTGTCAATAACCAACATTTGTTGCATAGTATACTATTTGAAACTGCCTTGGTGCTTCCGCTACAGATGTCACACAGCATAAACGCTAATTCTGTTTAAAAATCGGACATTACAGACGCTATTTCGTACACATTAATTAACCTTA